>CM042688.1:246510166-247110166 GCA_023614405.1 Avena insularis
GGTTTAGGAAAAGAACACACATGAAAGTCTCTAGTGGATCAATGTGGTTTAGTAAAAGAACACACATGCAAATGTCACTAGTGGATCAATGTGTTTTAGAAAAAGAACACACATGCAATGGCCCAGTGGATCAATGTGGTTTAAGAAAAAGAACACACATGCAATGTCTCCAGTGGATCCATGTGGTTTGGGAAAAGAACACACATGCAATGACACTAGTGGATCCATGTGGTTTAGGAAAAGAACACACATGCAAATGCCACTAGTAGATCAATCTGGTTTAGGAAAAGAACACGTATGCAATCTCACTAGTGGATCCATGTGGTTTAGGAAAATAACACACATGCAAATGTCTCTAGTGGATCCATGTGGTTTAGGAAAAGAACAAACATCCACAACTCTAGTGGATCAATGTGGTTTAGCAAAAGAACACATATGCAGTGTCACTAGTGGATCCACGTGGTTTAGGAAAAGAATACACATGCAATGTTACTAGTGGATCCATGTGGTTTAAGAAAAAACACACATGCAAATGTCTGAAGTGAATCCATGTGGTTTAGGAAAAGAACACACATGCAATGGATCTAGTGGATCAATGTGGTTTAGGAAAAGAGCACACATGCAAATATGACCAGTGGATCAATGTGGTTTCGGAAAAAAACACACATGAAAATGTCACCAGTGGATCCATGTGGTTTAGGAAAAGAACACACATGCAAATGTCACCAGTGGATCCATGTGGTTTAGTAAAAGAACACACATGCAATGTATCTAGTGGATCTGTGTGGTTTAGAAAAAGAACACACATGCAATGAATCCAGTGAATCAATGTGGTTTAGGAAAACAACACACATGCAAATGTCACCACTGGATCAATGTGGTTTAGGAAAAGACCACACACGCAATGTATCTAGTTGATCCATGTGGTTTAGGAAAAGAACACACATGCAATGACTCTAGTGGATCCATGTGGTTTAGGAAAAGAACACACATGCAATGTCACAAGTGGATCCATGTGGTTTACAAAAAGAACATACATCAACTAACTCTAGTGGATCCACTTAGTTAGGAAAAGAACACGCATGTAATATCACTAGTGGATTAATGTGGTTTAGGAAAAGAACACACATGCAATGTCAACAGTGGATCAATGTGGTTTAGTTAAAGAACACACATGCAATGTGTCAACACCCGGATTTTTAATCCCAGATGCCCGTTATGCCATACCTCGCAATCCTAGGATTACTATTTTTGCGAGACATAACTGATTGGATATCACAGTACATCATCCATTACAAACCATACATAAGGTTTGACACAAATAAGGATCTTATGATCCAGTCTTAATACAACAAGCAGCGGAAATAAAAGATAGCGTAGCGGTGGGGTCCATCTTCAAGGGCACAGGCAATGCTGACGAAGGCAGATAGTCCTAGTTATCATAGTCGTCCTGCTGACCATCATCTTGATAATCTCCTTCATAGTCTGGCCATGATAATAGCCAGGGACAAAAGCCTTGAGTAATCTTCAAGTACTCGCAAACTACTATTAATAGGTACTATAATTCTAAGTTAAAGTGTTAATTCTAAGTTTAACCATAAAGTTAAGGTTGAAACCTAAGCTGAGTTCTGAAGCAAAGAAAGATCAAGTAAAGTTCTAGAATCACTTAAGTTGGGAAGCTATTATCATCAACACAACCCTGTTGTGGTCAAGTCAAAGTTCATCATTCATTTCAAGTTATTTAGAAAACATCTGACAACGAAACAGTATGGCCATTCCAACTGTCCATAACCGTGGACGCGGCTATTCGAATAGTTTGACACTCTGTAGAGGTGGTACAATTTCACCACAAGATTCGATACATCTGTCAGGGATAACCCTGAATCATCATACTTAGTATGTGTTGGGTCCACAGCATAGAAAACAAAAAATTTCCTACGGTGTGAACTACACGCCAAGATCTATCTACTAGGTACAAAGCAAACGGGTGGACATACATCCATAGAGAACTTACCCTCGAAGACAACGAGCTTTGCTAACAAGTAGGAACTCGTGGTTGATGTAGTCGTACACTTGCCGATCTCAAGATCGTGAGGAAGTCCGAGCGCCAAGAACTCAGCAGACACGCACACGTTCAAGCCATCGGACAACCTCCACCTCCTTGCTCCAGCGATCCAGCGGAAGCAGCAACTCCTTCCAAAAGAAATGCCACCGGGAACATGTATCTCACTAATCCGAGACCATGGGGGAATAATTCTAGAGGGGGAGAGAGATCCTTCACAAGGAGGTGTGTGGATGAAGGAGGGAATGGGTGGCCTTTTATAGGAGGAGGGGGTGCCCCCTCTCTCCATGGCCGGCGCATGGGAGGTGACCCTCACCTCCCCCATTCATGTGGTGGTAACTCCTCCACATTAAAATGCCTCTTCACATTCCCTTTTAAAGTCTCCACTTTAAATGCATTAAGTTTCTCCAAATTTAATGCTCTCTTATTTAATAAAACTCTTTTATTAAATTTATTCAGAATTTTGTTAATTACTTTAATTAACAAACATTCACATATATCCCCTTGCAATATTTCAATATCACATGCAGAACCACCTTCTGCAATTTCACCTGAAACAATTTACGGTTTCTATTGAAACAATTCCTGCGCTTTGCAATTCTTTTGTCTGAAACATATGTGCTCCAAAATGGTGTCCGGTAACTCTTAAGTGTGCCACCCTATGGTTCGCGAATAATGCAGACATGATCGAGACCCTTCTCCGATCAATAATCAATGGGACACGGAGATCCGTACTGACTCCTACACATTCAACGATGACTCCTGTGATCGTGAGAACCTTTAATGCTTGTAACTAAATCCCTTTGTCTCTCGATATATTACATGTCTGAGATTCGATCATCGGTATCTCCATACCTAGTTTGATCTCGTTATCGACATGCACTCTTTTCTCGTTCCTGTGATATAACATTCTAGTGATCACATCACTTGCTTGCAAGCTATCCTAATGTGATATCACCGAGAGGGCCTAGAGTATATATATCTGTCATATGGATTGACAAATTCCACTCTTGATCCATGAGCCTCAACATAACACCTTCAGTGCAATCGAACCCATCTTTATAGTCACCCTGTTACGGTGTGACGTTTGATGTTATCAAGATACTCTTCCGGTGTTAGCAATTAACATGATCTCATGGTCTAAGGATAAAGATTACTTCGTATGATGTTATAGCAATATAAACACAATGACTTGATCGTAATGCTATACTTCGGATGAATGTTCATCACATCATTCCACCAATGGTGTGACCTTGTTATTAACAACATCCAATGTCCATGATCAGGAAACCTTGATCATCTTGTTAATCAACAAGCTAGTCTATAAGAGAGGCATGACTAGGAACCCTTTTTGTTTATTAAACACACATGTATTGATGTTTCCTATCAATAAAATTATAGCATGTAAAATAAACATCTATCATATACATGGAATACATAATAACAACTTTATTATTGCCTCTCAGGGCATATTTCCTTCAGTCTCCCACTTGCACTAGAGACAATAATCTAGTTCACATAGTGATAAATCTAACACCCATGGAGTTCTGGTGTTGATCATGTTTTGCCCTAGGGAGTACTTTAGTCAACGGATCTGCTACATTCAGGCCCGTGTGCACTTTACAAATCTTTATATCTCCATCCTTGACATGTTTGCGGATGGAGTGAAACCGGCGCTTAATATGCTTGGAATTCTTGTGAGACCTTGGTTCCTTGGCGTTGGATATGGCTCCATTGTTGTCACAATAGATCACCATTGGGTCCAACGCACTGGGAACCACACCCAGTTCCGTAATGAACTCTTTCATCCAAACCGCTTCCTGCGCCGCTTCTGAAGCAACAACATATTCTGCCTCTGTTGTTGATCTAGCCACCACAGGTTGTTTGGAGCTCCTCCAACTAACTGTTGCTCCGTTCAAGAGAAATACGTATCCGGATTGAGACTTAGAGTCATCCGGATCAGTGTCAAAGCTAGCATCGACATAACACTTAGCGACTAGCTCTTCTTCACCTCCGTATATAAGAAACATATCCTTAGTTCTTCTCAAGTACTTAAGGATATTCTTGACCGCTATCCAGGGTTCCGAACCTAGATCAGATTGGTACCTACTAGTCAAACTAATAGCATGTGCCACATCCGGTCTTGTACATAGCATGGCATACATTATAGAGCCTATGGCTGAGGCATAGGGGATCCTATCCATTATCTCCCTTTCTTCCGCCGTAGCCGGACTTTGAGTCTTACTCAATGTCTTGCCTTGCAACATAGGTAAGAACCCCTTCTTACTTCCGTCCATATTAAACTTTAATATCTTATAAAGGAATGTACTCTGCGATAGCCCAATTAGGCGTCTTGATCTATCTCTATAGATTTTAATGCCTAATATATATGAAGCTTCACCAAGGTCCTTCATCAAAAATTTGCTGTTTAGATAACTTTTAACACTATTTAAAAGATCTAAATCATTTCCAATCAATAATATGTCATCCACATATAATATCAGAAATGCCACATTGCTCCCACTCACTTTCTTGTAAATACAAGCCTCTCCATAAGTTTAGACAAATCCAAACTCTTTGATCACCTCATCAAAGCGGAGATTCCAACTTCGTGATGCTTGCTTCAGTCCATAGATGGATCGACAAAACCCTTAGGTTGTATCATATACAACTCTTCTTCAATCTTACCATTGAGGAATGCAGTTTTGACATCCATCTGCCATATTTCATAATCAAAATATGCAGCAATTGCTAACATAATCCTAACCGACTTAAGCATCGCTACGAGAGAGAATGTCTCATCGTAGTCAACTCCTTGAATTTGTCGAAACCCCTTTGCGACAAGTCGAGCCTTATAGATGGTCACATTACCATCAGCATCAGGTTTCCTTTTGAAAATCCATTTATTCTCAATGGCCTTTCGGTCGTGAGGTAAGTCCACCAAGTTCCAAACTTGGTTCTCGTACATGGATTCCATCTCGGATTTCATGGCTTCTAGCCATTTGTTGGAATCCGGGCTCATCATCGCTTCTTCATACATCGCAGGGTCATCCATTTCATCAACCATGAAATTCACAACAGGATTGCCGTACAGTTCAGGAGCTGCACGTGTCCTGTTTGACCTGCGAGGTTCGGTAGTGTCCTCTTTCGGAGTTTCATGATCAATATCATTAGCTCTCTCTCTTCATTAGGTGAAGTCAACTCCGAAACAACTTCTGGAGCTGTGCTACTCGCCATTTCATGAAGATAAGGTTCAATAACCTCTTCGAGTTTTACCTTCCGACTACTCACACCTTTCGCGAGAAACTCCTTCTCAAGAAAGGATCCATTCTTGGCAACAAAGACCTTGCCCTCGGATCTGTGATAGAAGGTATACCCAATCGTTTCCTTAGGGTATCCTATGAAGACGCATTTTTCCGCTTTGGGTTCGAGTTTATCCGGTTGAAGTTTCTTCACATAAACATCGCATCCCCAAACTTTAAGAAATGACAGCTTAGGTTTGTTTCCAAACCATAATTCATCTGATTGTATTTTCAGCGGATTTAGATGGTGCCCTATTTAAAGTGAATGTAGCGGTTTCCAATGCATAACCCCAAAATAGCGGTGGCAAGTCAATCGGAGACATCATAGATCGAACCATATCCAATAAAATACGATTACGCGTTTGACACACCATTACGTTGTGGTGTTCCTAAGCGTGAGTTGTGAAACTATTCCACAGTCTTTCATATGTGTGCTAAACTCGTAACTAAGATACTCTCCTCCACGGTCGGACCGCAAAAATTTGATCTTTCTGTTACGATGATTTTCCACTTCATTCTGAAATTCTTTGAACTTTTCAAAAGTTTCAGACTTGTGTTTCATCAAATAGATATACCCGTATCTACTCAAATCATCCGTGAAAGTAACAAAATAACGATATCCACCTCGCGCCGACATACTCATTGGTCCACACACATCAGTATGTATGATTTCCAATAGATATGTCGCCTGTTCCATTGAACCGAAAAACGGCGTTCTAGTCATCTTGCCCATAAGGCATGGCTCACATGTATCAAATGATTCAAAATCAAGTGATTCCAAAAGTCCATCAGAATGGAGTTTCTTCATGCGTTTAACGCCAATATGACCTAGATGGCAGTGCCACATATATGTAGATATATCATTATCAAGTTTAATCCTTTTAGCATCAACATTATTAATATGTGTACATCGCTATCGAGATCCAGTAAATAAACCATTCAACATAGGTGCATGACCATAAAAGATATTATTCATATAAATCGAACAACCATTATTTTCAGACTTAAATGAATAACCACTTTGCATCAAACACGATCCGGATACAATGTTCATGCTCAGTGCAGGCACCAAATAACAATTATTTAGGTTTATAACTAATCCCGATGGCATATGGAGAGGCAGCGTTAAATGGCGATCACATCAACTCTTGATCCATTGTTGACCCGCATCGAGACCTCATCCCTTGCTAGTTGTCGCTTGCAGCCCCGAACCGAGTTACATATATTAGCAACCGATCCCGTATCAAATACCCGGTGCTCTGCAGTACTAGTCAAGTACACATCAATAACATGTATATTACATATACCTTTGTTTGCCTTGCTGGACTTCTTGTCCGCCAAATACTTGGGACAGTTGCGCTTCCAATGGCCAGTCCCCTTGCAATAGTAGCATTCGGTGTCAGACTTAGGGCTAGCTCGGGGTTTCTTTTCAGGCGTGTGGCAGACTTGCCACCCTTCTTTCCCTTGTGCTTGCCTTTCTTCCCCTTCTTGAAACCGGTGGTCCTATTGATCATCAACACTTGATGTTCTTTCCTAATCTCCACTTCTGCAGTCTTAAGCATTGACGGAAGCTCGGGAAGAGACTTCTTCATGCCCTGCATATTATAGTTCATCGAAGCTCTTGTAGCTAGGTGGCGAGATTGGAGAACATGATGTATGCCTAAGTCAATGGGAATCGTTATTCCCAAGGACACAAGCTTATCGGTGTACCCAGACATTTTGAGTACGTGCTCACTAACGGAGCTGTTTTCCTCCATCATGAAGCTAAAGAACTTTAAAGTATAATTATAACTCTCTACGGCAGCATGGGTATCGAAAATCATTTTCAATTCTCCCATGGTATCAAAGGCATTGCCATTTTCGAAGTTCTGGCTCTAGCCCATACAGTATGCCACAATGAACTAAGTTGTGGTCCTCCTGACGAGTTATATAGACGTTCTTTTCCTCGTCAGGGGCATCAGGAGCTGGTGGGGGGCCTAGCGGCGCATCTAGCACATATTGCTTTTGTGCGTGATGAGGAGAATCCTCAAATTCATAGCCCAGTTGGTGAAGTTGCTACCATTCGCAGCAAGTTTCTCTTTCTCCATGAACACATTGAAATTAAAAGCAGGTGGTGCCATCTACAACAGAATTTGTAAAGTATATTTAGACTAAGTTTATGATAGATTGAGTTCAACTAATCCAAATTACTAATGAACTCCCACTCAAAAACGACATCCCTCGTGTCCTTTTGGTGATTACATGAACCAAATCCACTACACCAAGTCCGATCATCACGTGAGTCGGTGTAGCTTCAAAGGCGAGCATCTATATGGGCATCATATCAACTATATGACTCATGCTTAACCTTTTGGTCCGTGTTCTGAGGCCATGTTTGTACATGCTAGGCTCGTCAAGTAAGAACCTTAGTATTTGCGTGTGTAAAACTGTCTTACACCCATTGTATGAAAGCGTAGAGTTGAAAACACCCGATAATCACGTGATGCCTCAAAACACGATCCACAAAATGGTGCATACTTAAGGAAGAACACATTTTATCTTGATATCTAAATGAGGGATCATCTTATAATGCTACCAAACGCGCCAAACTAGCAATATAAGATGCTAACATCTAATGTGTGAAGTGAGGTGATATGGTCCATGCATTTGATCTCTATCATTTGCATCGTGCTTTGATCTCTATCATTCCTTTGTGTGTAAGGCCAAGGTCTATGGAACTTACACGTTAAGTGAGTTGTAAGAGTATCTATTATACATCTACTTACAACAATACCATATCAAAACACTAGCCCAGCAACGATCTAAACTAGACGCCTCTAATTTATCAATTGCAAGTTTTACGTGGCTTAGGGCTTTCGGAGATAGAACCTGTCTAACCTACGAACATGAACCACAACGAGGATAACTAAGTTATTAGAAACTCGTTGTAAATCAGATATTGACTATATTAGGAGAGACACCCACCGACCACTTATGCAAAACAAGTTGCATGTCGTCGTGGAACCGGTCTCATGTAATGGCGACATGTAAGGTTGGTCCGGGCCGCTTCATCCCACTATGACACCAATATCCAAAGTACATAGAAGATGCAATAACATGATCATCATCGCCCACATATAAACATATGTGTACTACCCGTGCAAAGCACCTACGCATAGATCAGGCTCTGATACCACTGTTGGGTCCGCAGCATAGAAAACAAAAAATTTCCTATGGTGTGAACTACACGCCAAGATCTATCTACTAGGTACAAAGCAAACGGGTGGACATACATCCATAGAGAACTTACCCTCAAAGACAACGAGCTTTGTTAACGAGTAGGAACTCGTGGTTGATGTAGTCGTACACTTGCCGATCTCAAGATCGAGTGGAAGTCCGAGCGCCGCAACTCAGCAGCGTATCCATACTCGCACACACGTTCAAGCCACCGGACAACCTCCACCTCCTTGCTCCAGCGATCCAGCGGAAGCAGCAACTCCTTCCAGACGAAATGCCACCAGGAACATGTATCTCGCTAATCTGAGACCATGGGGAAATAATTCTCGAGGGGGAGAGAGATCCTTCACGAGGAGGTGTGAGGAAGAAGGAGGAAGAGGGGGGCCTTTTAAAGGAGGAGTGGGGGTACCCCCTCCCCATGGCTGGCACATGGGGGGTGACCCCTCACCTCCCCCATTCATGTGGTGGTAACCCCTCCACATTAAAATGCCTCTTCACATTCCCTTTTAAAGTCCCCACTTTAAATGCATTAAAATTCTCCAAGTTTAATGCTCTCTCATTTAATAAAACTCTTTTATTAAATTTATTCAGAATTTTGTTAATTACTTTAATTAACAAACATTCACATATAACCCCTTGCAATATTTCAATATCACATGCAGAACCACTTTCTGCAATTTCACCCGAAACAATTTCCGGTTTCTATCGAAACAATTCCTACGCTTTGCAATTCTTTTGTCTGAAACATATGTGCTCCAAAATGGTGTCCAGTAACTCTTAAGTGTGTCACCCTATGGTTCGCGAATAATGCAGACATGATTGAGACTCCTCTCAGATCAATAATCAGAAGCGGGATCTGGAGATCCATACTGACTCCTGCATATTCAACGATGACTTCTGTGATCGTGAGAACCTTTAATGCTTGTAATTTAATACCTTTGTCTCTTCATATAATACACGTCCGAGATTCGATCATCAGTATCCAAATACCTAGTTTGATCTCGTTACCGACATGCACTCTTTTTCTTGTTCCCGTGATATAACATTCTAGTGATCACATCACTTGCTTGCAAGCTACCTTAATGTGATATCACCAAGAGGGCCTAGAGTATATCTATCCGTCATCGGGATTGACAAATTCCACTCTTTATCCATGAGTCCCAACATAACACCTTCGTAGCACTGATCCCATCTTTATAGTCACCCTGTTACAGTGTGACGTTTGATGTTATCAAGATACTCTTCCGGTGTTAGCAATTAACATGATCTCATGGTCTAAGGATAAAGATTACTTCGTATGATGTTATAGCAATGTAAACATAATGACTTGATCATAATGCTATACTTCGGATGAATTTTCATCACATCATTTCACAAATGTTGTGACCTTGTTATTAACAACATCCAATGTCCATGATCAGGAAACCTTGATCATCTTGTTAATCAACAAGCTAGTCTATAAGAGAGGCATAACTAGGAACCCTTTTTGTTTATTAAACGCACATGTATTGACGTTTCTGATCAATACAATTATATCATGCAAAATAAACATCTATCATATATAAGGAATACATAATAACAACTTTATTATTGCCTCTCAGGGCATATTTCCTTCAGAGACATGAAAGGTATTTGTAGTATCCTTGGTCATGCTGGTTTCTATAGAAGGTTTATTAAAGATTTCTCTAAGATATCAAAACCCCTCACTAATCTTCTTCAAAAGGATGTACCCTTTCTTTTTGATGATGATTGTAATGAAGCTTTTGAAACTCTAAAGAAGGCTTTAACTACTGCTCCTATTGTTCAACCACCTGATTGGAGCTTACCCTTTGAAATCATGTGTGACGCTAGTGATTTTACTGTAGGTGCTATCCTTGGGAAACGAATAGATAAAAAGTTAAATGTTATCCATTATGCTAGTAAGACGCTTGACGCTGCTCAAAAGAATTATGCTACTACTAAAAAAGAATTCTTAGTTGTTGTCTTAATAGCATCAGGTTTTTACTGGCCTACCCTTTTTAGAGATGCAAGAAAAATTGTCTTGTCATGTGATGAGTGCCAACGAGTTGCTAACATTTCTAGACGCAATGAGATGCCTATGAATTACTCTCTAGTTATTGAACCATTTGATTGTTGGGGATTCGACTTTATGGGTATTTTTCCCCCTTCAAAAGGTTATACCCATATTCTTGTTGTTGTTGACTATGTTACTAAGTGGGTAGAAGCCATACCTACAAAAAGTGCTGATGGGGAGACCTCTTTAAAAATGCTTAAGGATATTATATTTCCTAGGTTTGGAGTGCCTAGGTATCTTATGACCCTTGCTAAATATGATGTTAATCATAGAATTGCTTTAGCTTATCATCCCCAAACTAGTGGACAAGTAGAGTTATCAAATAGAGAAATTAAATCCATCTTGCAAAAGACTGTTAATAGATCTAGAAAAAATTGGGCTAAAAAGTTGAATGATGCTTTATGGGCTTATAGGACTGCCTATAAAAATCCTATAGGAATGTCTCCTTACAAAATAGTTTATGGGAAAGCTTGCCACCTGCCTTTAGAATTAGAACACAAAGCTTATTGGGCAGTGAAAGAACTTAATAGAGGCTGCAAACTTGCTGGTGAGAAAAGATTATTTGACTTAAGTTCGTTGGATGAATGGAGGAGTGAAGCATATAAGAATGCTAGACTCTTTAAGGAAAAAGTTAAAAGATGGCATGACAGAAGAATTCTTAAGAGAGAGTTCCATGTTGGTTAGAAGGTTCTATTATATAGGTCTCGCCTCAGATTTTTTGCAGGGAAACTACTTTCAAAATGGGAAGGACCTTTTGTTATCGAAGAAGTATATTGTTCAGGTGCAATAAAAATTTCTTCTTTAAAAGATAACACTACACAAGTGGTGAATAGTCAGCGACTCAAGCACTATATTGGTGAAGATTCTTACAATGAAGATATTGATGGTATTCAAGCGGTGACTCCAGAAGAATCTACTAAATACCAAGTTAAGAGACCTAGAGAGTCCATTTTCGAATAGGTAATAGTTCTGGTAAGAAAAGTTCCCCGAAAATTCTGTCCAGTTATATTTTTGGAGTTTTTATCCAACAAGGAAACCAACGAATCGAAAGAGGGACGGAAATGGAGCCAGGGTGGCTCACACCACCCCCTGGCGCGGCCCCCCTGGCCGCTCCCGCAGGTGGTGTGGCCACCTCGGACTCCGTCTCCGACCTGTTTTCTCCCAGTGCCTTCCTTATCTTGTAAAACTTCGTAATATATAATCCCCCGGATCCCCCGAGGTTCGCATATCATGTTCTTGTTGTGATTTTTGTTTCGATCTGTTTTGTTCAGATGTCGTTGAGGGGTTCATCTTCAAAGGATTACGAGTTGCGACGCCGTCGCGAACTCCATCGCAATCTTGAGCAGGAGATTCTTATGGTACGGGTGAAACAAGAAAGGATCGCAACTAGGTGCGAAGACATGGACCGGGACGTCGGGGAGGAAGTAAAAGACATGACAATAGGCATGAAGGGGTTGATACCTCCAACTCTAGATCTCAGTCCCTGCCCTGTAGCAGTGGAAGCTCTACGAGTAACCGATGAGTTCTGCGGCAAGTACCGAGTCTTGAGGAGGAAGGTGGATATGCTACAAGAGGAGAATAACAGGCTTCGCAAGATACTAGAAGATTTCCTCGCGCCAATCGAGAGAACACCACCACCACTGAAGGAGTAATTCGTCATTAGGTTTTGGCATCCCCTTGGTTTGTTCCAAGCTTGGGGGAGTGCCGCGGTATCACATCACTATCTTCTATCTTTTTACATTTTTAGTAGAGTCATATCATGAATAGAGAAGTTATCATGTAGGATGGTTTGCATTATGGAAGTGTCCTCCCTCTCGTTAAATATCTATGTATCCCTTGGTGTGAGTTGCCATTATGGAATATTAATGAGAAGTTCTTTAATTTACTCTTTTGCATATCTTATATTAGTTTTCAATTCATGTTATATGATTGATATTGTTGTTAGTATTGGTATCACTTTGGGATCATTGAGTTAATTTAGTTGGTTTTGGCAAACCTGGCTCGGTCAGTAGCAACACTATTTTTGAGAATTGAATGAAAAAGATAAAAAGTACTCTAAAGAATTATAATTTCATCATCTTTCTTTCTTGATTTGCTCATAAGTTTAGTATTCTCTAGTTAAGATCTTTTCTGCTTCCAAGGAATATTGCATGTTTGTTTTTATCACTTGTATGTTTGTTTGTTTCCTTCAACTCTTATGCTTGCTACCTAGCCTTGCTAACCAAAAACCTGTACTGAGAGGGTATGCTTCTCGTGCATCCAATCCTTAAACCAAAACCTATGCCATTTGTGTCCACCATACCTACCTACTAGCACTATTGCTATTCCAAGTAAATTCATGTTTTTATCTACCTTCCGAATTAAACTTGTTATGTGAAAATTAGTGATTAAAGCTCTCACGAACTTGATGGCACACTTTACTTTCTTGCACTTAATAAACTTGAACCATTGTGCCCATCTATGTTGCGTATATGCGTGTGCTTTGTAAGTTGTGAATTAGCAGAACCATGATGTCATGGGGAATGCTTTCAACATTGCACTTTGTTTAGTTGGTATCATGCTCTTTTGTTTATGGATGTCGTCGGTGTGAAATGAAAGGGGAGCTTGTAAGTCCATGGAGTTGTGTATGTGTGTTAGAGAAACGCCTGAGCCGCTGGTCTAATCCATGCCTAATCATGGTGGAAACCTGCAGCGTAACCATAATGAGCAATATATGAAGCATTCTTCTTATATAAAAAAAGATAGAGACTGAGAAAAGAGAAAAGAAAAAAAAAGATGAGAAAAGAGGAAAGAGAGAAAAGGCACCATTTTCCCATGGTAAATAAGAAGATTGCTGAGATGCTCGTTGTCTGCTTGCCTTGTAATTTTGATATGGGGATTCTTCCATATCATCGGGCAAGGGGTACCCCATTGGCGGTTCTTTATGATACACATATACTTACTATGACAAGAACTTACCGGTAACTAAACTTGAGTAGCATGAGGAGCGGCCCTCGTATTCAAGGGACATGAGATTTTCAACTTACAACTTGTCAAGCATATACTCATATTTGATCACTTTAACCTTAATCACCTAAACATGCCTATGATAGGGGCAATGAGAGCTGAAAGCTAATAAGTACCATAATTTTTGGAAGCTCTTTATGAAACTTGAAATCCCTGCTTACCTCTGTGAAGGGCTTATCTTTTACCTTTTTAGTTGAGTCAGTAAACCTATTCCCTTCTATCTCAAGCAAGTATTTTGAGTTGTTGTGTTTCATTCATTCATATGATGATTTATTCAATCATGTTTCTTCTGTTCCTTGTTTTGCACATTGCTCTTATCTTAGTGTCTATTACTTTGAAAGCTATCATTGAAAACCCTTTGTAACCTCCCAAAACTTTAATCCAAGCTTATCAAGATCAAATCATCCAAAAATAGGGTTAACAAAAACTTTTCCAAATTTAAAATGAAAGCATTCATATGTGTATGCATTTAAAATAGGAGTTGTTTGAATTGCCATGATTGATTGATCCAATGCTTGTAAAATGTTTCTTAGGTGATTTAAACATCATCTACATCATTCCCAAACTTTTCCTAAAGAAAATCAAATCAAAAAGAATTAAAAAGAAGGAATGGTCATTTTGGCAAATTTAACTCTCATGCCTACTTTGGCTATTCCTAGTACTCATTTCTTAACAGAAACAATTCTTGATCTTTGCACCCCTTGCTAGTACACATAATGAGGTACTAAGGCCCACCTTTTGATCTGCTAAAAACATTCTGTTAACTATTTTAAATGACAGTTTAAAATTGAATCTAATGCATATGCATGGATCACCCCTATTTCAAAAACCATCTATTTGAGCTCCATTTTCAAAACCCTTGCAACCAGAGACTACCTATCACTAGTGGAGATCACTCAAAAAATTTGAAACCAAAATTCAAAACTTTCTTTCATGCGGCCATTTCATCAAACACTTGGCATGCATAATCCCTACTCTAATCCTAGATCACTATTTACTATAGGGTTTTGCCCCCAATTGATCCCCATTTAATCCCCTTGTCCCCTCTTGATCTAACCAGAGCCTAACCAGCCTCTTCCCTACCCCCTAGCTGCACTGCCATGCCATGCCGAGCACCAACTCGTCGGCCGACCGTGCACTCGCAGCAGCAGCCCTCTCCAGCCCCTCTCCTCATGTCTAGCAGCTTTCCAGTGGTCCACCTCCACCGCCCAACCAGCCCCAGGCCAGAGACAGAGAGCAGAGCGGCCAGGAACCGCCACGCCCGGAGCTTGTCGAGCATGCCGACGCCGCCCCCAGAGCACGCCCTGTCCCCGCTCGCACAGACCATCCCTTAGCACCAGCCTGCGCCCGCTGCTCCACCTCGACCTGGAGAACACCCCAGACATCCCCGTTCGCCGCCCAAAGCCTCACAGCCACCGCTCGCCATGGACACCGCCGCTTCGGCCGCGCAGAGCGCCACCTCGCCCAGACCGCGTACCACCGCCCCTACGGCCGCATTCAATTCCTAGAGTAGCGCCAGGGAACCGCCCATCGATCGCCACCCCTAGCCATGCATCTACCCTGTCGTAGCCTTGTCACCGGAGTCGCCTGCCCATCCCGCTCAGTCTCACCGTCGGGCCTATAAAAGGAGCCCTCCCCAGCCTCTTCTCTCCACACCATTCCAATCCCCTCACCTCTCTGAACCTCACCCACC
This sequence comes from Avena insularis, assembly GCA_023614405.1. Classification (NCBI taxonomy): domain Eukaryota; kingdom Viridiplantae; phylum Streptophyta; class Magnoliopsida; order Poales; family Poaceae; genus Avena; species Avena insularis. The sequence goes on from CM042688.1 coordinate 246,525,520, forward strand.
TCTAGCCGGAGCAAGTGGAGCAGCAGCTCGCCGGAATTGGAGCAGCCGCGGCAGGAGGAGAAGGCGTCGTTGATTGACCACCCCAAGCTCACGCGCCGCGCCTCGCCTGCGTCGTCTTCCACGTTGTTTGCCCGCCTCGCCGACCACGAGCCTGGTACGCCCCAGTGAGACCCCCACCGAGCGCTAGGGTTCGAGAGTCACGGCGACACATTTGTCGTCGGACGCGACCCTCGAGTTGATCTCGCTTCTAATTTTACGGCCCATAGTGCGCGTACCGTTTCGCATTTTAAGTGTCGCTGACACGTGGGAACCCCCTGTCAGCTGAGCCCCGCATCGTGGAGCGCCACTGGGCCGGCCCATTTCTTTTCCTGCGCTAGCCCATCGATTCAAATTAGATTTATCTTTTTAGTTAAATCTAGTTTCTGTCCACTAGTTTAAAAATCAATTCAGAGAGTTTTAGAAATCCAAATTGCATGAAACCAATTTTGTCTGAAAGGTATTAAAATGATCTATCCAAGCCTATTGGATTTAATTCAATTAGAGTTATAGATCTCTCCTAATAAAAATAAGAAGATAGAAGCTTTTGCAACTTGCAACATTTTTATAAAATCAACCAAGTTAGCTTTTGAGTTGATTCCAACTCTCAAAAATCACATTTCATCATATCTATCTAACTATGTAATAATATTAAGGTTGACATGCAATGACTTTGGACTAGTACCAAAATAATGCTATATAGGCATTTCTAGTCACTTTAAATCATTAAATAATGAACTTAAACCAAAGTAATATTGATCCAACCCTTAAATCTCATTCCCACGGGTTAGAATATGTGGTGAGGACATGTGTCCACATGATCCCATATTTTGTTGGTGAATATTAAATTTTAGTTAATATTTCAATGAGTAGAAATTACTTTTCTAAAATAAAAAGGATGAAACTATTGAAATTAAACTTCTGATGCTTGTGATGATAATAGATCATCAATTGTGTGTTTTAGAATGCTACTTAGCCTAGTTAAGTACTGTTTGGTGATTGTGCACTCCCTATGTATTTATAGACGCTAGTACCGACCAAGCTTTCGAGGAGGAGGAGTTCTACCAAGAAGAAGAAGAAGAAGAAGAAAACTTCAACCACTGCACCAACCAAGGCAAGCTATTGTTAGCAAGCTAGAATTAAGCTAGATGAATGAGCAAGGATGCTTTAGGCATGCTTTGATCACACCCCTTTTTAACTATTAGTACCCCAAGCCTTACTTACAAGTTTTACTCCCCTTAGTATGCAAAGTTCCTTACTTATTTTGAAGGTAGCATAAAAAGTATAAAACTTGACCTACTTAGAAACCTTTAGATGTCATTCTATGGCATGAGATTGATCCCATCCTTCCACCTTAGTGAACACTCTTAACTTAGTCTTTTGGAGTAGATCAAAAACTTGAGTCACTTTGGATGGGAACACTTGGTGAAAATGAATTGTGAAAACCTTGGAATGATGAGTCATTCTATTGAGATGTTTTGACATGTGTTGAGAAACACAACTGGTTTATGATGATGAAAATGATGAGGCATGAGCCTTAACCCTTTTATAAAACTAATGGTTGCATTCGGATGCGATACCATTCCAAATTTACCGTACAACCACACTACCTGAATTGGGTAAGGCTTAGCTGGAAATTTATATGCATTAGTATTAGTTCCCTCACGAGAGAGGTTTGAGCTGAGGCTACCTCTCAATGTTGTCCACCTATGCAGTGCCCAAGATGACTGATGGTCATGGTTGGGAGGCCATGCTCATAGGAGAGGTGCTTGTACTAGGGTGTGTAAAGGGAAGGTTATATTTGAGTATCTGCATACTAAGTATGATGATTCAGGGTTATCCCTGACAGATGTATCAAATCTTGTGGTGAAAGTGTACCACCTCTACAGAGTGTCAAACTATTCGAATAGCCGCGTCCGCGGTTATGGATAGTTGGAATGGCCATACTGTTTCGTTGTCAGATGTTTTCTAAATAACTTGAAATGAATGATGAACTTTGACTTAACCACAATAGGGTTGTGTTAATGATAATAGCTTCCCAACTTAAGTGATTCTAGAACTTTACTTTATCTTTCTTTGCTTCTGAACTCAGCTTAGGTTTCCAACTTAACTTGATAGTTAACTTAGATTCAGCACTTTAACTTAGAATTATACTCCTTGTTAGTAGTAGTTTGCGAGTACTTAAAGAGTACTCATGGCTTTTGTCCCTGGCTATTATCATGGCCAGACTATGAAGGAGATTATCAAGATGATGGTCAGCAGGACGGCTATGATAACTAGGACTATCTGCCTTCATCAGCATTGCCTGTGCCCCTGAAGATGGACCCCACCGTTACGCTATCTTTTATTTCCGCTGCTTGTTGTATTAAGACCGGATCCTGAGATCCTTATTTGTCTAAAACCTTATGTATGGTATGTAATGGATGATGTACTGTGATATCCAATCTGTTATGTCTCGCAAAAATGGTAATCCTGGGATTGCGAGGTATGGCATAACGGGCATCTGGGATTAAAAATCCGGGTGTTGACACCCTTTATGTGTGAACTCCTGCAAATTGTCAGCTATTCTTCAACCAAGATCTAAGTTTGCCATTACCAATTGTTATTTACTTTATGTATCTTTATGGTGTTTCCTTTACTTATTGCAATATAAGTTATATAATAGTGAGTTGTCTTCTATTATGATTTATGTATTGATGAATGTGATGCTTCTTGTCCATATTCTTTTATCGACTCTTCACGCCATAAACCTGAGGTCATGTTTATTGAGCTTAGTTTTCGCTTGGTGACAAGCGAAGTCTAAGCTTGGGGGAGTTGATACGTCCATTTTGCATCACTATTCTATATCATAATTTACTGTTATTCATTGATATATTTCATATTAATAGATGATACTTATGTTATTTCATCTATTTTTGCATGGTTGATGACTTTTGGAGCATGGACTGCTGCAGTCAGGATTCTGGTGGAAAAGGGGCTGTTTGGAGGCGAAATTCGCGAAGATCAGAAAATCCGGGAAAATACATGGAAAATTCTATTTTTCCAGAAGACGAAGATTGCTAGAAGGGGAGTGGAGATGGGTCACAGGGGTCCCACACCACCCCCTGGCGCGGGTAGCCCTAGGCCGCGCCAGCAGGTGGTGTGGAGATCGTTGCCATCAACACCACCATCAAGCTAGACTTCATCGGGATCATCATCATCATCATCACCACCACCATCATCTCCACTAGCACCATCATCACCACTCCATACCGCTGTAACAATTGGGTTGAATCTTGCATAGTTCTTAGGGGAAACTTTCCCGATGTTGATTACTCCTTGTAGTTGATGATATTGAGTGAACCATTGAATTATTGTTATGTTCAGATTTATTCTTATCATTATATCATCTCTGATCTTTATCCATATGATGTCTTGTGAGTAGTTTGTTTAGTTCTTGAGGACATGGGAGAAGTCATGTTGTTAGTAGTGGAATTGTGTTGAGAAAGATTCAATAGTTTGTTATTTAAGTTGTGGTGTTATTCTTCTAGTGGTGTCATGTGAATGTCGACTACATGACACTTCACCTTTATGGGCCTAGGGGAATGCATTGTGTATTTGGCTACTAATCGTAGGAGTTGCCGGAGTGACAGAAACCTGAACCCCCGTTAGGAAACCTTTGCACAAGGGACATCAGGGTCTTAGAGTTTAAAGCTATGGTTAGGTTTCTACCTTAATTACTTTCTTGTACTTGCAGATGCTTGCAAGGGGTATAATCACAAGTATGTATTAGTCCTAGGAAGGTCAGTACATTATCACAGGTTCACCCACACAACACTTAGCAAACTAAAGAAGATTAATCAACTATATGAAGCGAAAGCACTTGATGATATTCCCGTGTGTCCTCGAGAACGTTTGATCATCTTAAGTAACACAACCGGCTTGTCCTTTGCTAAAGAAAGGATTGGGCCACTTGCTGCATCTATTATTATTGTCTTTTATTTACTCGTACTTTATTTACCTACATTATCAAAAACCCTTAAAAATATGTTTGCTAAGTATTTACAGAGAATTCCTGCTCCAAGCCACTCATCAACACCTTCTGCTCCTCGTTGGGTTCGACACTCTTACTTATCAAAAATATTGTGATACACCCCCTATACTTCTGAGTCATCACGCAGCGCCATGCTGTGGACGAGGGGAGAGAGATCAGCTGGGCCGGTGTGCAAGGGGAAAGGACAGGAGAGATGGAGCATAGCGAAGGAGAGAGAAAACACCCGATTTGTTTTGCATGCATAGGTCCTAAAATTTACTACTAGTAGAGTGTACACTATAAGGCCTCAGGAGTACCTCGTGTCAGGAACCCATCATAACTTTGCTCTGACATGGAACCGCCTTCAACTCCTCTTCGCTGCTACCCTCTTCCCCTACCAATGTTTTATTCTCTCAGCATGTACATCGCATGGACAGAGGTGAGCATATGTCTAAGCAAAGAAATATACTACTACCGCATTGTGTAAAAAAAACACCTTAATAAGGCCTACTATGTGGCATCCGCTAAGGTTCACCTTATACATAGTGGAAAAAATAAAGTTATATTTAAGCCTAAGGTGCACCTCAAGCTTGTGGGTTGACCATAGAGAATAGAAAAATCATTTCCCCTCTCTCCTTATTTCATGTGATCGTTTTCAAAAGGGGTTAAAAAAATTCAAGATGCAAAATCTTAGTAGCTAGAAGTCGAACCAGACGTCAAAACTCTCTGTGCTTTCTGATATATTAATTGACCGCTCGATGGGTACCCCCAAAAGCTTTTTTCATAAAACTTTCAAACCAACCTACAATTTATTACTTATAGTTCAAATTTGACCTTATTTCGATACATAGACATAAAGTCATTCAACAAGTGGGCGGGGTTAGTTAGGAACCTTGAAAACTCATAAAACATATGAATGGTAAGTAAAACACATTGTTCCACCTAGCTAATATGTCTAGAATCTAGGCTTATGGCATTGAGATCCATATTCTTTGGACTTTCTTTATGGAAAAGAATCATCTCGTCATCACTCAGAAGACTAATAATTTTCTTTCCTGATAGTTGGAAACTCACACCAACGACATTTTTTACTACAAGAAGATGCACACATCTACCTCTGAAAAGACATTTAATTCAAGAGCAATCTATCGCACTTACTTGTAGCTAAAGTTTGACTTAATTTTGTTAAATTGACAAGAAGTCACCAAAGTGCGCGAAGTTAGCTAGGAGGCTTGAAAAATCCTAGTACTAAAAACTTGGGAATTACGTATAACAAACCGTGGTCCAGTTTGTGTGATAATTGGGGCGGTTGCATTTTATTTTAACCTTGGTAGGTCTCCTAGGAGCGAGGTGATTGAGAGTTAACACAGTCGGTGGAAGTACAAGTCACATTAAGGACCTCATAAAGAATGAAAATTGCATCCAAGTCCATGCATTTAGCACAAGGACCCTGAAACTAAGCAATGAAGTACTGTGTTTTGAGGTTTGCGCATACTAGCGTTCATCGCGCTAAAGACTATCAGTAGAATCTTTCTAGGTGCTAAGAATGGAAAATAAGATCAAACGGTTAGCAATGTTTGGATTTGCCAGTCTTGATCCGACGGTTAATGTTCAAAGTTAATCCCTACACTATGTAGTGGTATGGTATTGTAAGAGATAAGAGACAAGATAAAGATAAGATAAGAAGTATTGTGAATGGTAGGTCTCGTAAGAGCGAGGTGCTTGAGAGTTAACACGGTTAGTGGAAGTACAAGTTACATTAAGGACCTCATAAAAAATGAAAATTGCATCCAAGTCCGTGCATTTAGCACAAGGACCCTGAAACCGAGTAATGAAGTACTATGTGTTTTGAGGTTTGAGCATACTAGTGTTCATCATGCTAAAGTCTATCAGTAGAATCTTTCTAGATGCTAAGATTGGAAAAGAAGATCAATGATTAGCAATTTTGGATTTGCCAGTCTTGATCCAACGGTTAATGTTCAAATAAGTTAATCCCCAAACTATGTAGTGGTGGTATGGTATTATAAGAGATAAAGAGACAAGATAAAGATAAGATAAGTAGTACTACGAATGGCCAATATAATGGTAGGTCTCAAAGGAGCAAGGTGCTTGAGAGTTAACACGGTCGGTGGAAGTACAAGTTACATCAAGAACCTCATAAAAATGAAAATTGAATCGAAGTCCATGCATTTTAGCACAAGGGCCCTAAAACTGAGCAATGAAGTACTGTGTGTTTTTAGGTTTGCGCATACTAGCGTTCATCATGCTAAAGACTATAAGATGAATCTTTCTAGATTCTAAGAAAGGAAAAGAAGATCAAACGGTTAGCAATGTTTGGATTTCAGCCTTGATCCAACGGTTAATATGTTCAAAGTTAATCCCTACACTATGTAGTGGTATGGTATTGTAAGAGATAAGAGACAAGATAAAGATAATATAAGAAGTACTGCGAATGGCCGATCTAATGGTAGGTCTTGTAAGAGCGAGGTGCTTGAGAGTTAACACGGTCAGTGGAAGTACAAATTACATTAAGGACCTCATAAAAAATGAAAATTGCATCCAAGTCCATGCATTTAGCACAAGGACCCTGAATTTGAGTAATGAAGTACTGCGCGTTTTGAGGTTTGTGCATACTAGTGTTAATCGTGCTAAAGACTATCAGTAGAATATTTCTAGATGCTAAGAATGGAAAATAAGATCCAATGGTTAGCAATGTTTGGATTTGCTAGTCTTGATCCAACGGTCAATGTTCAAATAAGTTAATCTCCACACTATGTAGTGGTGGTATATATGGTATTGTAAGAGATAAGAGACAAGATAAAGATAAGATAAGAAGTACCACGAGTGGCCAATCTAATGGTAGGTCTCGTAAGAGCGAGGTGCTCGAGCGGTCGGTGGAAGTACAAGTTACATCAAGGACCTCATAAAAAATGAATTGCATCCAAGTTCGTGCATTTAGCACAAGGACCCTGAAACTGAGTAATGAAGTACTGTGTGTTTTGAGGTTTACGCATACTGGCGTTCACCATGCTCAAGAATATCAGCAGAATCTTTCTAGATGCTAAGAATGGAAAAGAAGATCCAACGGTTAGCAATGTTTGGATTTGCCAGTCTTGATCCAATGGTCAATGTTTCAAAGTTAATCCGTACACTATATGAAGTGGTATGGTATTATACTTAAGAGATAAGTGATGACTCAAAATATATCGAGCTCGTTGGGAACCCCAAGAGGGAAGGTATGATGAGCACAGCAGCAAGTTTTCCCTCAGGTATGAAACCAAGGTTATTGAACCAGTAGGAGCAAGGAAACAACCCCAAGATGTTGTCTCCAACTTGGAATCCTGCACAACACAACCACAGAACTTTCAACTTACAGTGAGGTTGTCAATCTCACCGGTTTTGCTGAAAACAAAGGATCAAAGGTATTGTGTGGAAGATAGTAATTGCTTGCAGAAAGTAAATAGTAAATAGTAGATGGTAGATTGGTGGTAAAAGAATGGAGCAGGGTCCATAGTTCACTAGAGGTGATTCTCCTTAAGATAGATGACTCGTTGGGTGAACAAATTATAGCGGGGCAATTAACATACACCGAGAAAGCATACATGCATATACTAATCATCTTGACTCCTATGAGATTTGATTGGGCATTACAACATTATACATAGACCGTAATCCAACTTCATCTATGACTAATAATCCACCTTCAAGTTATCATCCGAACCCCCTCTAGTATTAAGTTGCAAGCAACAGATAATTGCATTAAGCAAGGTGTGTAAAGTAAACAATACGATTGTCCCATGGACAAAGGATTGTTGTTTTCTCCCTAGTAGCAACAGCACATCTATTACCTTAGAGATTCCTGTCACTTCTCTGGATTACTAGAGGCATGAACCCACTATCGAGCATAAATACTCCCTCTTGGAGTTACTAGCATCTACTTGGCCAAGATAGCTACTAACAACGGAAAGCATGCAAGATCACAAATAACATAGACATGATAGAATAAATAATCAATCTGAAATACCATCTCAATATCCATCGGATCCCCACGAACACAACATGTAAGATTACAAATAGATGATCTTGATCGTGAACAGTGCTCACAACATCTAAACATGATAGCACAAAGGAGGAGAACCAACCATCTAGCTACTACATGGACCCGTAGTCCAGGGATGAACTACTCACGCATCACACCGGAGGCAGTCATGGTGATGAAGAAGGCCTCCAGGGTGATCTCTCCCCTCCGGCAGGGTGCCGGGAAGAGCTTCAGATCCCTTCCGATCTAGGGATGGAGATGACGGCGGCTACAGACTCTTTCATGGAATTTTGATCGGGTACTTAGGGTTTTTGTCCTGGGAGGCTTTTATAGGTGAAAGGGCAAGGTCGGTGGAGTACCAGGGGTCCCACACCCCCTGGTGGCGCGCCCTAGGTCAGCCGCCACCGTGTGGCCATACAGTGCGCCACTTCGTCTCCCCTCTGGACTCCATGTTGCTTCGGGTAAAATATTGACTTTGGCTTTTGTCCGGTCTAATTCTGAGAATATTTACTTACTATCTTTTCTGAAACCAAAAACAGCATAAAACAGGCAACTGGCACTATGGCATCTTGTTAATAGGTTAGTTCCAGAAAATGTGTAAAAATACTCTAAAGTGTGGACAAAACATAAGAAAGTAGATATAAAACAAGCATGAAACATCAAAAATTATAGATACGTTTACGACATATCAACATCCCCAAGCTTAACTCCTGCTCGTCCTCGAGTAGGTAAGTCATAAAAAGAATAATTTTTTAGGTGACATGCACCATCACAATCTTGATCAAGGTATTTGTAAAACATTGATAGCAGGGATCATAATACTCTAACATAGACATGAAAGATATAGTTCTAACAATAAGACATAGCAACTATGTTATAACATGAAAAGGTACAAACAAAAGATTCATGAATAACAATTCTTTGAAATATGTTTGTTTGTTTCACATATAGAAAACATAATGAAAATGGTATTCAGCTTGTCCCTCATAGTGTAGCAAAACATAAATGCATAGGACACCTTCAAAGTTCATAAGGGTGACTAGATACAAATAGTTTAAGAACAAGCAATATCAAAGTTATGAATCAATCAACAAGTTTTGGGACAATGCACATTAAACTAAGAATGACCACTATGCTCTCTCAATAGGTGCATAAAGATAGAATATGGAGACTCAACATAAAGGTAAAAGAAAGGCCCTTCATAGAAGGAAGCAGGGATTCAAGTCTCATAAAGAGCTTCCAAAAATCATGGTACTTATTAGCTTTCAGCTTTCATTGCCCCTATCATAAGCATCTTTAGGTGATTAAGGTTAAAGTGAGCAAATATGAGGATATGCTTGACAAGTTATAAGCTCAAAATCTGATGCCCCTTACTTATGAGTACCGAACCTCATGCTACTCAACTTTAGTAACAAGTAAATTCTTGTCATTGTAAGTACATGTGTATCATAGAGAACCGCCAATGGGGTACCCCTTGCCCGATGATACAGAAACTTTCCCATATCAAAATGACGAGGCAAGCAGACAATGAGCATCTCAGCGATCTTTTTGTATGCTATTTGCATGGGGTTTTCCCTTTTTTTTCTTTTTTTAGGATGCTTCACAGATTGCTCACTATGGTTATGCTGCACGTTTCCACCATGCTTAGGCATGGCTTAGACTAGCCGCCCAGGCGTTTCTCTAACACATATACGAACTCCATGAGCCTTACAAGCTCCCCTTCCATTTCACACCGCCGGGATCAATAAGCAAAAGAACATGATATCAACTAAATAAAGTGCAATGTTGAAAGCGTTCCCCATGGTAACATGGTTCTGCTAATTCGCAACTTACAAAACACAAGCATATACGCAACATAGATGGGCACAATGGTTCAAGTTTATTAAGTGCAAGAAATTAAAGTGTGCCATCAAGTTCGTGAGAGCTTTAATCACTGTTTTTCACATAACAAGTTTAATTTGGAAGGTAGATAAAAACATGAATATACTTGGAATAGAAATAATGCTAATAGGTAGGTATGGTGGACTCTTTGGAATAACTTGGTTTTATTTGGAGTTGGATGCATGAGTGGAACTCATACTTGGTACATGTGGAGGCTAGCAAAAGACTGGGAGCGACCAACTAAGAGAGCAATAATGGTCATAATCATGCAAAGCGCCAAAACATTATTAATTAAAGCATAAAGTGATATTACAAGTCGAAAACTAAATAATCATAGAGGCTATGGTGACTTGGTATAGTCTTAACATGGTGTGAGCATGCGCCAAGTCAACCCAAATAAAGCATCAAAGGACAATACCACAATATTATGCTTTTATATGCTAAAACAACGCATGATTCTTTCAAGGCACGTTAAGCAATCTAAATTGTTTGTAACAAGTCATGCTACATCAATAATCACTAAGCATAAAGTCAAAGCAATATCAAGCATGACATGATAAAGTCTAGGCCACAGTCAAAAACAAGACTCCTTTTATACCACTTATAAGCATGAACTTTCCTACTCTTTTCCAATCCAAACCAACTTATTTGAAACTATGTATGAATGCGGGGGTCCAACCAATTTATTTAAGCAAACCAAGCAAACGAAAACTAAAAACAAAAATGAAGATGCTCCAAGAACAACACAACTGTGCATGAAACAATAAAAATGAAGTGTTTGGAAGAAAACTTGAGATTTTTATTGATGAAGAAGGGGATGCCTTGGGCATCACCAAGCTTTTACGCTTGTACTTCTTGAATATTTCTTGGGGTGACACGGGTGGCATCCCCAAGCTTGAGCTTTTGTCCATACTTCATCTTATCACATTGTTCTTCTCTACACTTCCTTCATACAAAACTTCACACAATTTTCATTAGCAACATTAGTGTACTTAAGATAATAAGTCTTTAGGTTTAGTTTCAACACAAGTAAAACTTCCATTAAAATACAAGCTAATGTAGCAATTCCTTTTAAAAGTTCAAGAAATTGGAAAGAACTCAAAGAGAAAGAGATTAGGAGGCAAATGCAAATAATGGCAGAAATCTGTCAAAACAGACCAGCAGGTAAAAACCATTTTTTTCGAAAACCTTATGTTGCTCAAATCGAAAAGTGTTAAACTAACGAAAGTTGGATACCAACCAGGGGCAGAAGCATAACAAATTACAGCTCAATCCGACATACATATATTTTTCATGAATTTTTACAACAAAGCACAAAAAACTGTTTCGGGACAGCAACTTTCCCAAGTCTTACTTCTCTCTCATTAGGGGTTACTCTTGGCACAAAAACTACACAAAAAGGATAAGGAGAGGTTATTACAGAGGCAATTACTTCCAAGACTCAACAAAAGAAAAAAATTATTGACTGAAAATTTGTGTTATCTCCCAATAAGTGTTTTTCTTTAACGCCTTTGAGCTAGGCATAAGAAGCAAGATTCAAGTATTCTCAAATGAAGAAGCATTAAGAGAGAAAAATTAATAGGAGAGGCAAAAGGAATCTTATCTCTCTTCTTAGAGAAGTGTTTTATACCTTTCTTGAGTGGGAATTGATATTTAATGGTGCCTTCTTTCATATCAATAATGGCACCAACAGTTCTAAGAAAAGGTCTTCCCAAAATAATAGGACAAGAAGCATTGCATTCAACATCCAAAACATAGAAATAAACGGGGACATAGGTATTGTTAACCATAATAAGAACATCATTAATACTCCCCATGAGTTTCTTTTTAGCATTATCATCAAGTTGGACATCTAAATGACAATCTTCCAATGGTGGCAAATCAAGCATATCATAAATCCTTCTAGGCATAATAGAAACACTACTATCAAGATCACATAAAGCTTTTAGATAAAAATCATTCACTTTCATATTAATGATGGGTTCCCAACCATCTTCTAATTTCATAGGGATAGAAGCTTTATGTTTCATCTTTTCTTCTTTAATTTTTATGAGAGCATCAGTAATGTGTTTGTAAAGGCCATATTCATAGCACTAGCATTAGGAATTTTAGCAAGCTTTTATAGGAACATAATTACTTTAGAGATATTGCAACCATCAAGATCAAAATCATAATTACCATCCAAGGTAGTAGAGTTATTGTTTCCCATATTTTGAAGAATTTTAGCTTTTTTTAGAAAAGGTTCTATTGGTTTTAGGCATTATTGCAAAAGGAATGGGGACTTCATGTGGTTTTGCTAGCATCAACATTAGTGGGGGTGATAGTACAAATACTACTATTTCTAGCAATTTCATCTTCTCTTTCCCACTTAGCATGCAATTCAGCTAATAGTCTAACATTTTCATCAATTCTAACTTGTATGGCATTAGTAGCAGCAAAGGGATTTTCAATAGTTTCAGGTTTAGCAGCCATTTTATTAATCAAAGAGGATTGTGCTTCAGACAACAATGTTATATTTCTTTCAGCGTTAGAGAGTTTTTCCTCAATAGTTTTATTGAAAGCAGATGGTTTACTAATAAAATATTTAAGCATGACTTCAAGTTCAGAGGGTGCACTTCTATTATTGTTATAGGAATTTCCATAATCATTACCATTATTGGGAGGATATGGCCTATATATATTATTACCAAAATTATTCCTGTAGGCATTGTTGCTAAAAAATATTATTTCTAATGAAGTTCACATCAACTTGCTCTTCTTGAGCAACCAAAGAGGCTAAGGGAACATGATTTGGATCAATATGAGCTTTCCCATTAACAAACATAGACATAATAACATCAATTTTATCACTCAAGGAGGAGGTTTCTTCAATAGAATTTACCTTCTTACCTTGTGGAGCTCTCTTAGTGTGCCATTCAGAATAGTTAACCATCATATTATCAAGGAGCTTTGTTGTAGCATCCAAAGTAATGGTCATAAAGGTACCTCCAACAATAGAATCCAGCAGATTTCTTGAAGAATAATTCAGTCCTGCATAAAAGGTTTGGATAATCATCCAAGCAGTCAGTCCATGAGTGGGACAATACTTTACTAAAGATTTCATTCTTTCCCAAGCTTGAGCAACATGTTCATTATCAGATTGTTTAAATTTCATTATTTCACTTCTCATAGATATAATCTTAGCAGGAGGATAGTATTTTCCAATGAAAGCATCTTTGCATTTAGTCCAAGAATCAATACTATTTCTAGTTAGGGATAGCAACCATTCTTTAGCTTTTCCTCTCAAAGAGAAAGGAAACAATTTAAGCTTAATAATATCTCCATCTATATCCCTATGTTTTTGCATCTCACAAAGTTCAATAAAGTTATTAAGGTGAGCAGCAGCATCTTCAGTACCAACACCAGAAAATTGTTCTTTCATAACAAGATTGAGCAAAGCAGGTTTAATTTCAAAGAAAGTAGCTTCAGGAACATGGGAGCAATAGGTGCTCACATGAAATCATTGTTGTTGGTGCTGGTGAAGTCACACAACTTAGTATTTTCAGGAGTATTCATTTTTTGTTGATTAAACATATTGTGTGGAAGATAGTAATTTCTTGCAGAAAGTAAATAGTAAACAGTAAATAGTAGATGGTAGATTGATGGTAAAAGAATGGACCCGGGTACATAGTTCACTAGAGGTGATTCTCCTTAAGATAGATGACATGTTGAGTGAACAAATTACAGCAGGGCAATTAACAGACACTGAGAAAGCATACATGCATATACTAATCATCTTGACTCCTATGAGATGTGATTGGGCATTACAACATTATACATAGATTGTAATCCAACTGCATCTATGACTAATAATCCACCTTCATGTTATCATCCGAACCCCCTCCAGTATTAAGTTGCAAGCAACAGATAATTGCATTAAGCAAAGTGTGTAAAGTAAACAATACGATTATCCCATGGACAAAGGATTGTTGTTTCTCCCTAGTAGCAACAACACATATAGTACCTTAGAGATTCATGTCACTTCCCCAGATTACTAGAGGAATGAACCCACTATCGAGCATAAATACTCCCTCTTGGAGTTGCTAGCATCTACTTAGCCAAGATAGCTACTAACAACGGAAAGCATGCAAGATCACAAATAACATAGAAATGATAGAATCAATAATCAATCTAAAATAGCATCTCAATATCCATCGGATCCCGCAAACACAACATGTAAGATTACAAATAGATGATCTTGATCATAAACGGAGCTCACAAGATCTAAACATGATAGCACAAAGGAGGAGAACCAACCATCTAGCTACTACATGGACCCGTAGTCCAGGGATGAACTACTCATGCATCACACCGGAGGTAGTCATGGTGATGAAGAAGGCCTCCAGGGTGATCTCTCCCCTCCTGCAGGGTGCCGGGAAGAGCTTTAGATCCCTCCCGATCTAGGGATGGAGATGATGGCGGCTACAGACTCTTTCGTGGAATTTTGATCAGGTACTTAGGGTTTTCGTCCCAGGAGGCTTTTATAGGCGGAAGGGCAAGGTCGGTGGAGTACCAGGGGGCCACACCCCCTGGTGGCGTGCCCCCCAGGTCGCGCCGCCACCAGGTGTGACCGCCCTGGTGCGCCACTTTGTCTCCCCTCCGGACTCCGTGTTGCTTCGGATAAAATATTGACTTTGGCTTTCGTCCGTCCGATTCCGAGAATATTTTCTTACTAGCTTTTCTGAAACCAAAAACAATAGAAAATAAGCAACTGGCACTGTGGCATCTTGTTAATAGGTTAGTTCCAGAAACTATGTAAAAATACTCCAAAGTGTGGACAAAACATAAGAAACTAGATATAAAACAAACATGTAACCTCAAAAATTATAGATACGTTTACGACGTATCAATAATACAAGATAAAGATAAGATAATAAGTACTATGAATAATGGACGATCTAATGGTAGGTCTCATAGGAGCGAGGTGCTTGAGAGTTAACATGGTGGGTAGAATTACAATTTACATCAAGGACCTCATAAAAAATGAAAATTACATCCAAGTCCATGCATTTAGCAAAAGGATCCTGAAACTGAGCAATGAAGTGTGTGTTTTGAGCTAGGTTTGCGCATAATAGCGGTCATCGTGCTAAAGACTATTAGTAGAATCATTCTAGATGCTAAGAATGGAAAAGAAGATCCGACGGTTAGCAATGTATGGATTTGCCAGTCTTGATCCAACGATCAATATTCAAAGTTAATCCGTACACTATATGTAGTGGTATGGTATTGTAAGAGATAAGATAAGATAAGATAAAGATAAGATAAGAAGTACTACGAATGGACGATCTAATGGTAGGTATCGTAGGAGTGAGGTGGTTGAGAGTGAATACGGTCGGTGGAATTATAAGTTACATATCAAGGACCTCCGGAAAAATAAGATTGCATCCATGCATTTAGCACAAAGACCCTAAAACTGAGAAATAAAGTGTGTGTTTTGAGGTTTGCGCATAATAGCATTCATCGTTTTCATCAAGACTATTAGTAGAATCTTTCTAGATGCTAAGAATTGAAAAGAAGATCCAACAGTTAGCAAAATGTTTGGATTTATCAGTCTTGATCCAACTTGTCGTTAAAAATCTCATTGAATGGTTTCTCATATATTAATTATGACCCTCCGGTGGGTACCTCCAAAAGTTTTTTCATTGAACTTTCACAGTAACCAACAATTAGTTGTACTAGTTCGAATTTTACCTATTTTCGATAAATCAACATAAAGTCATTCAAGTGGGCGGAGTTATGTAGACAGTTTCAAATTGGATCCATCGCACCAATCGTACCGTTGGACTGTTAGATCCAATGGTTCAGAGCAGTTGGATTCGTGTTGAACAGTACCTAGAGCAAACTCTACCATATTTTAGAACCATCATGTCACCCCCACCCCCCACCCTAGTAAAAAAATCATGACACAGTAGGTTGTATTCTCAATATGTGTAGATAGTTATTATTAATATACTTAATATATGCTTTTTTTCTCTAACAAGACTATTGGTTAATAATAACTTAATATTCGTTAAATCACATTTCATAAGTATATACAAGTGTGGCACGTGTCTTTTACTAGTATATATATACATATATATATATGTACATATACATATATATATAGCTCGGCTATTCTACAACCGGTTGTATTACAACCAATCTACAACCGGTCCTGAACTTACTAGAATGTCGCGCCTGAATTTCTCTTTGTATCGCGCGTGAACTATCCTTGCTGTAGCATGTCTGATCTACAGTAATTTTCTTAGAGTTTTTAAACCGCCTGTTGGAATTGCACAAATGATATACCGTTGGAAAGCTACAGTAATTACGCAAGCTTTTTACATTATAACTTTTTTCAAATTTTTTATAGTTTAAATTTAATTTTGAAAATACTGAAATGTGCTCAAAAGTTCTATAAGCGAATTTATGATGCTATTTTTCAATTGTTTATTGGAATGATGAAAATAATATGGCGTTGGATAGATATTGATATTTCGCAACTTTTTCGTGTTGTAAGTTTTTCCAAATTCTTAACGGTTTTTAAACAATTTTGAAAATACTGAATTTCAGAACTATGGACGGATACCATTTAGTTGATTTTTTTTAACATCGGAATGGCGGAAATAATATGCCATTGAAAGATATGGAGCAACGCATATTATTCGTTTAGATCATTTTTTTTAATTATTCATAGTTTAGAAGCAGTTTTGAAATTACTGTTCGCGGCCGAAAATGTAATTAAAATACCTACGATTTCATGAACTATCCGAAAAACCACTCCTGAACTTATCGCGTAATACATGAACTGTCCGTGCTATCGCGCCTGAACTTTTGTCGTGAGCGCGGCTCAAATGGCCACGTATTTTTCTGAACTGTTTGCTAAAGCTCGTTTGAACTTATCATGGACTAGTTGAACTGCCCGTGATATCGTCCCTAAACTTTTCCCGCGAGCGCAGCTGAACTTTTATCGTGAGCGCAGCTCAAATGGTCACGTATTTTTCTGAACTTTTTGCGAAAGCTCGCTTGAACTTATCATGGACTAGTTGAATTGCCCGTGATATCGTCCCTAAACTTTTCCGCGAGCGCAGCTCAAACGCCCACGCATTTTTATAAACTGTCTGCAAAAGAGCGCCTGAACTTATTATGGACTACCTGAACTGCCCCTATCTCGCCTGAACTTATCTCGCGAGCACAGCTAAAATGCCCATGCATTTTTCTGAACTGTCTACGAAAGCGCGTCCGAACTTATCACGTACTACCTAAACTGTCCATGATATCGTGCCTAAACTTTTTAGGCGACTTTAGCTGAAATGTTCACACATTTTTCTTGAACTGTCCGCGAAGGCACGCTTGAATTTACCGCGGACTACCTGAACAGTCCGCGATATCGCGCCTGACCTTCCTACCCACTCCTTGTACATGCATGTACTTTTCTCATTAGCGCATCTAAACTGTCATGTATACTGTGCCTGTACTTATCTCACAAGCTTAACTAAACTGTCGGGTTTTTGTTCTGACATTTTTACGAAAATGAAGAACACTTTTCATGCCGAACTGTCGTGCATCTGAACTGCCCTATTCAGCAAACATGTACTGCCAACAACTAATTGCACCCAGTTTTAATTTGTTCGAGAAGACGCACAAGGATAGCAACTTAAGTTGGCATGAGAAAAAAACATGTCGCCATTAATAATTGGAGACAGTCAGTACCGAGAGTTCAGAGTAATGAATAGAGCACCTAGAATACTTCTATTAAGTACCTCACAAAATAGGAAATTCTGTGCTAGAACCAAATAATAAAAAATGATTCAGTACCCATGTATCTCAGAAAGTATCTTAAGTTGTCAAGCACCTTTGTAAAAATGCATTAGGCACCAAGTGGACGAAGTACCCAGAAATAGACTCATGAAAAATGATGCATTCAATAATCAGCATGCCCGGTGTCCACAAATCCCTAGTTGTTGTGGTTAAAGAATATATGTTCTAAACTGACGTTTCCAGCATAAGAATCAAGAAACTGAACTGAATTTTCAACCGAAGAATATCCTTTGGAAAAAATGAATCATTGTGAATCTGAGATGCCTCAAGAAGAACAAAGACTTTTTGGCTTTCACACCATGATCAGTACAGTTCAACAAATCTCCAAGCTAGTCGGATCCTATGTGTCAAAATTCATATTTAGGACAAGCAATCAAGTATGTATACTCTATCCCTTGGAAGTGAAAGCATTGGATTTGGTGCAATGTTTCTAGAAAGGAAGCAGTCTGTCCGACTGGATCGGAACAACAAGCATATCCTACTATTGTGAATAACAGAAACAGAGTTCCCGGATGGAACAACAAGAATATCCTAGTGCGCTTGTTCTTTATTTTAATTTGACATGTGGAATATGCCTGCATCTCACATGATAGAAAATGTATGGTACAAAGTAATCTTTAATTATCTACGGCAACAACAAGAGTTTAGCAGCGATGTAAACTGCAAATTATCACTCAATAACTGCTTGAAGAAAAAAAGGATCCAAAATGCTCAATTCAAACAGGAGTACTAAATCTGAGGAAAGTTGGACACCAAGTGTGGGTTATACAGTTTGATATTCAGTTCCTTGTAGTAACATTATTGTTAGCTGAGGTTATTCCCAGGTGTATACCTGTCAAAGCAAGATAAAATTGTCGTCATTCACGGGCGTAGTGGCCATTTCGAGAACTAAATACAACGCTCGCGGTTACTCACTGGAATGCAATGCCCGTTCTGTTCCTGAGGTTGTTCGAAATGATCCCCTTTAAATTGTTGTTCTGCACAAACCTGTTGAACAAGAGTTCAAGTTATCAAAATATAATATAGCGGGTGACCTCAACTGAAACTGGAATAAGGTTAGCAAGATTTTTGGTGGATAATGTAGCAACAACTTGGCCGAGTGTGGGTTATATAGTTTGTCGGAATTCCTTGTATGTTCAAGCCACTTACAGTTCTTGAAGCTTTGGAAGGTCTCCTAGCGCTGGAGGCATCGACCCGGTCAATTGGTTGTTCTCCAGGTGCCTTCAGGTCAGAAATGCAATCCGAGTTAGTGAAAAGGAAACGGACAACATCTTCATGTGGTCAGTAGTACTAGTTATAATGAACCTCCTAAGAATCATTTTGCATAAGTAACCATGTACCCCTATATATGTTTATACTTACAAAGAAGACAGATGATGTAGGGGGCTCGTATCTGGAATTGGTTCCCCACAAGGCAACTGCACTAAAACATTTCTGAAGTCAGGCACTAAACTTTTCATTTGGCATCATCTAACATCTGTTCGTGTCAGGAAGCTTACATGGTAGAAATTGCAGTCAGATTAGCAATGTGGTCAGATATTGATCCTCCAACATTGAAGTTCGTCAGGTTACTACAGTAAAAGTTACAATGGACATTGAGTCATGGTTCAGGGGCTGAAAAATAAACATACAGATCTTGGTTGCACAACACCAGATCTTGTTTCAGGAGTAGTAGCTAGGAATTGTAACTTACAGGGCAGTTACTCGAGCAAGGAGATCTTGACTGCAGGAAACGCCGGTCCATGAGTTCCCCACAGGCAAGCAAGGATCGCCACTCTAGTCTGATGGCAGATTCACGCCTCTCGTGAGCGTCTCCATGCCGATCACTGCAGCAACATGCTGAAATGGACGGATGATTTACGCAGTTACCATGAGCAAGTACTGAACCAGCCACGGCGGCTTGCTTAGCGCATGGGAGCTGCAGCGATCGGTCAGATATTATCGTCTCTAGGATGAGTCCTCCCTCCGAGTGGCACGACCATCACGAGCTCCGCGGCATTGATCACCGGCCATACCGGCGACCCCGGCGCGGGTGTCAGCATGATCTTCGTCTCCCCGGAGAGCAGCCATTGGGCACCGTACACCATCGAGCCCGCCGTCGTGACGTTCAGGCTGGCGAAGAAGGCCTCGCTGTTGACCGCGACGTACACCATCTGGACCTGGAGCTTCAGGGTCTTGAGGTACTCGATGGCTTCCTCCAGCGTCGACGCCTTGTCAATCTTCATCATACAAAAATAAAATAAGAATGGACGTTCGAAATCTGAGTCTTTGTTGCGAGATTGATCAATGGGTCATACCTAGTTGCAATTGGGGATGAGTTCTTGCAGGGCGCGCATCTTCTCATTGATCCGATCTCGTCTCCTCTGCAGTCGCAATCTCATATTACCAATTTAGCAACCGGAAATGCATAAACGTTGTACAAGCATTGGAGGCAAGAAGTGGTGCGAGTACCTGCTCAGACATGTTGTGCACTTCGTCCGTGCGGCCGCGCTTGGTGCTCCTCGCCGCCGACCGTCTTAGCCCGCTCCTCGTCGTCGAGATCCCGCACACAGGATCGGGTCAATGGCTGCACGATAGTGACGGTTACGGCTCGTATTGTGGCTACTCACCTCATCCTCCTGACTGAACGACCACTCCGGGGCCTGCTGGCTGCTGCTCCTCTTCAGCTGGCTCCGGTCGACATTGTCGGAGCAGACCGATGAGGTCTTCGCCGTCGCGGGCGGCGACGGCGGCGGGCTCTAAGGGGCGGCCACGGGTGCCTGCCGGTGGCGGGGAATCCCGGGTTCCGCAGGGGCCTGCCGGTGGCGAGGAAGCTGGGGTGGCTCGGGAGCCTGCCGGCGGCGGGGGAAGGTGGGTGGCGTCCGTGGGATTTGGGGCAGGTGTGAGGTTGGGGCAGTCGAGGTTGGTGACGTGGGTCGCTCGGGTGGGTTTTCTCGGTTTTTCCCGTAGGATCGGGCCCTATACAGGACAGGTCGATTGTAGATTAATATTCTACAAACGCTTTTAGAATAGATGTTTTCTATATATACTAGCATAATATCCGTGTGTTGCCATGGCTCTATAAAAAAAATGCTTGCATCACATACATAGACATAACACATGTAGAACATTAGTGAAACTTTTCTTGCATCACATGCGTAGACATGATACACATGGGAATTAAGTGAAAATAGCAATTGTAAGCTATAAAAAATGATAAGCATAAACAACCTTTGCAGAGCAATCATTCGTCTATCCAATAATGGTTTTATCATCTAAGGTTGAACACGAAATTATGAAATCCACGGATCTATTTCTCATCTGAAATCCACGGATCTATTTTCTCATCTCTCCAATAATCATTTTATCATCTAGTGTTGAACTGTCAAATCCACAAATATAATTCTTTTCTCTTACATGTAGCGTGTGTGCTATGGGAGATTGGCCGACTCGTGCATGTCTATCTCAGTCCTAGGATTTCTTCTTTTTGCACTATTAGAGACTTTGACTTTGACTATACTGATCCATTCCTAGCGGCAACACAAGTACACACGCGGCGCATTGCAATGGTTCCTCTCAGCTCCATATAACCCATTATTTGGTCAAGAGTTGTGCTATAGAAGATCCACAAAACTGATTTTTCATTGATGAATGTTACAAATCAAGAGGGCATGCTGAGGTTCTGTGATGAATTCAACAGGCAGTTCCATACATGCAGCTTTTAACATGAATAAAATAAGAGAACTATATTTCTCAAGTACTGGCAAACTTGCATATTGTCAAACCAATTTGACAGCCAGAAAAGTGATGTTAAATCCAGATAAGCTTACACATATAATTCAGTTCATACCAACCATGTGCATTTAAAGTGCCAACACTATGTTTGTTTTCTCAAATGCCTACTGTCCCTTGAATATCAGTTTAGAAAATCAGATTTTTCTTAACATGTAATATGAACAGTTTGGAGCAGCAAAACATATGCTGGATATTGCCTCTTTGAGATCTTTGCATTCCCTGAACCAGAAAAAGAAACGGAAAATTTTAGCACCAATAATTTAGCCGCAAGCCAATGGAAACTTTGAGAGGATACACTTCAACAAAGAATTAATTAAAGATATCTCTCCGGGAAAGGGAAAAAGGAGGGAAAAAAGTATGATGCTTAGGGCATTGTTGCTACCAGATATGTATCTTTTTAAATTGGTAGAAGAAGGGTCGTTCTAATACAGAATAAAGAACTGACACACCATTAGAGGTGAACTAACATGTTTGAAAAAGATATGAAACTACTCCTTTGTTTCAAAATATAAGATGTTTTAACTTTGTGAAAAGAGTGTATCTAGACCCCTTTTAGTGTGTAGGTTCATCTAGGTTTAGAGTGAACCTACACACTAAAAATGGTCTAGATACACTCCTTTCACAAAGCTAAAACATCTTATATTTTGAAATAGAGGGAGTACATCTGAAAGAAAGCCATGTTTTAAGTTGAATAACGATGCTATTTGTGACATGCCACATTCATTATCCAACTGCATATCCAGCTGAGCACTAATTTAACCTATCAAGTGTACATTAGTACTGATCAGCTCAAGCTAGCCTCAGGTGAGCACTGCAGCTCCAGCCCACTTCATTTGATTTTGACCAAAATTCTTGCTAGTATAAGAACTTTCCGGTCAAAGAACCATCAACATTCGGTAGAGATAATCACAAAATCATCAGCATCCTGCTACTATTTCTACGGTTCAAAGAACATGAACAGAAAAATTGCATCCATGATCCGTTGACATGGTCGTGAAGGCACGACTGATCCTCATAGGTGATGTTGACAGACCTTGCAGCCACAGCAGTCGGAGGTAAGGAGGTGAGCGAGCAAGGGAACAAGGTAAAGTCTAATCGGACACCACATGAATAGGGCTGAGAAGCACACCACAAATCCGGTAACAAGGTCCCCTCCAACGACCTCCACCTTAGCCTCCATTGGCAAAACAAAGGAAGAAGAGGAAGACCCCGTTGATTGAGATCTTCAATATTTGGAGAAAGAAACCTACCTAAAGAACTGAACAAAGGGAGTCGAGTCTCCCTCCCACTCACCGCAGGTCACCATGAGCGGCCTGCCTAGCACCAACTCTCTTCGCGAGCAGCGGAAACCTCAGTTTCATGGCGGCGACATTTGTGCTACTATGCACCTAGCCGGTCGCCCTCGCCGTGCTGGATCGTCGGGGCGGCTGAGGCAGCCCACGTACCACGTACCTGCCCATTGTGTTGGTCACCCTCACCTTCGGGCAGATCGGAACTCCGGCAGGGACGCCGGAGACGCCCAATTTTCTCACCCAGCTCACCTAGATCGACTGCCGAACATTGCTTCTCCATCCAGACATGCAGATTGATACGTTGCTAACGTATCTATAATTTTTGATGTTTCATGCTTGGTTTTTATCTACTTTCTTATGTTTTGTCCACACTTTGGAGTACTTTTTATATACTTTCTTGGACTATCTTATTAACAAGATGCCACAGTGCCAGCTGACTGTTTTCTGTTGTTTTTGGTTCCAGAAAAGTCAGAAAATGAATATTCTCGAAATTGGATGGGACAAAAGACAAAGTTAATTTTTCAACGAGGGAGACACGGAGCCAGAATACGAGACGGAGAGGGGCACGAAGGGCCACCACACCACCTGGCCGCGTGGCCAGGCCTGGCCCACGCCAGGGGTGGTGTGGCCGCCTAGGGCACCCCGCGGCCTCCCCTTTCGCCTATAAGATGCCTCCGATACAGAAACCCTAAGTACCCGATCAAAATTTCACGAAAGAGTCTGTAGCCGCCGTCATCTCCATTCCTATATCGGGAGGGATCTGAAGCTCTTCCCGGCACCCTGCTGGAGGGGAGAATTCATCCTGGAGGCCTTCTTCATCACCATGCAAGCCTCCGGTGTGATGCGTGAGTAGTTCATTGTCGTCAAATTGATGACAAGTACGCCATGTGGGGGTCCTCGGGGCGTGTGGAAGAGAGGGGTGTGAGACGTACGGTGTTTCGGGACGGTGAGTACCCAAGTTTACCCAGGTTCGAATCCACCGGCTTTGGACGGATCCTACTCCTGCTAGCAATCCAGTAATACGGCAGAGCCGGAATATGGGTTACAAGGGTTTCGCCTGTGCGAGTTGAGATTGTAGACTATTGTGAGGGTGCCCTAAAGGCTCTCCCTAGGACGGCTTATATAGATATCCGGCCTAGGGTTTATAGAAAAGATCTATCCGGCTACGACTAAGAGTCGGTTACATAGTACATCTTAAACTACAAGTAGCACTATAGGCCTATGTCGGTAAGTCTTCTGGGCCTTCCCGTAGCCGGACTGGACTCTGTTTCTTCTCCCTGACTAGGTCGCCCGTGAACCAAAGCTCTAACCCGAAGTGGGCCACCCTGATCAGTGAGGAACTGTGAGGATACCCGGAAAGTATATCCCCAACGGCAGCCCCCGGAAGCCTCCAAGATCCAAAGTCGGATTCATCATCATCTAACTTAATCTTTGGCTTGCAGAATCTTGAAGGGTTCCTGAAACTTCAAAACAAAAGATACGATCCAGAAAAAATGAGTCAGACCTATGAGTATGTTTATTCGTGTTTCCAGCTCGAAATTCAAACTAAGCCGGAACTTGGTCTCTGACGTAACCTGACAACAGTCATGGTCAAGTCACGTCAGCAGCGACGACATTTCTGTCAAGTACGCCTTTCGTGGAACCGAGGCGCCGTTTCAATGCGTGCGTGGAGATCGAGGCGATGTAATCATCGTACGGGGGTTTCCCAGTCCTTTTCACGACACGTGGCATGTTTACTGTAGCGTTTACATGAATCTTGACACGCCTGGTGGATATAAGTGGTGTGGATTCCTTTCCCCACCTTCTTTACCAGTTCTCAGCGCCGTTTCCTTCTCCTCTATGCCCTCCATGAACTTAGCGCTCCACTGCCCCTAGAAAAAACCTCCAGCGCCGCCCGTCCAAGGTCACCGGCGCATCAGAAAGAATGGCTTCTGCATCATCCTCCGATTCGGCACCGACGGCAGCGACGGCGGCGGCATAGAAAGAGAGCTACCGCGGGGTTTGGATCTCGTGCGTCCTCGACTATCCCAAACTCCGCGTCGTTGAAGACGAAGGGCTCCTCCACACCGGGGACTGGCGGAGTGGCTTCGGCGAAACCGTCCCCAACCCCCGCGACAACGAGCGAGTGCATTTCGGCACTCACCTTGACAGAGGTCTAAGTTTTCCTCCCTCAGATTTCTTTTCCGAGGTCATTAGTCATTATGAAGTTCATCTCTCCCATCTCCCCCCGAATTCCATCTTAGAGATGAGTGTGTACGCCTCTTTGTGCGAGGGGTATCTCGGCATTAGGCCGAGCCTTACTCTCTTCCGGTACTACTTTCATGTCCGGAGAAATATAACTGCCGGTAATCCTTATATTACCGGTACCATTAGTTTTTTGGTTAGGCGAGAGCGTGTTTATCCCTGGATCATGGCAAGTGAGTCGGTCAAACAATGGCCGTCCACTTTTTTCTATCACAAGGATATCCCCGCACCCGGCAAAGATCATGCTTTGCCGACTTTCATCGACGGAGCCACCACGCCCCAAGAGTCCTGGGACGAGCTTGCTCCGGCTCTCAGTGACGATCTGCTTCTCGCCAAGAGGCGGATCGAATATTTGATGAAGCACAAGGGCCTGAAAGGGTCCGACTTGGTTCAATGGTGGGTGGCACGCCGGATCCAACCCCTTCAACATCATGGAGATCGACTGATGCATTCCATCACGTCGTCGAAGAAGGATTCCCTCCGCATCAGCCCCAAGACCTTAGAGCCAAAAGATTATGTATGCCAAATCAGATGGTTGATAAGGGAGTGGATCGAGAGGAAGATTCTGGAGCTGTCCCTAGACATGCATACAGCGGAAGATCCCGTTGTGCCGGTAAGCTTCAACATTAACTCTTTTTATGTGCTCATCTTTATGTTATTTTTGCAATACTAAGATACTTCTCCTTTTCAGCTTGCTGACCTCCCTGAGTCAGAGTTAGCTCCTATCGAGGGATATCCTCCTGAGTTTTCTCAAGACGAGGGTGAATTGGTCCCAATGCTGGATGTCGTTCCTCGGAAACGCAAGGCTCCGACATTGGCCATCGGCACCAAGGAAGTGCCCGTTGTGAAGAGGTAATCTTTCCTCACAGGGTCTTTGTATTTTGATTGTAATTCCTTCAGAGATGTAATGTTCTTTGTTCTATTATCTTCTCAGAGCTAAACAACTCATCAAGGGCAGGGGGAAGGGAGCTGCCTCGAAACCCCTGCGTCAGTTCAAGCTCAAATTGGCTTCTCCTGTTGTGGATCCTCCGACTCCTGCCCCTCAGCCTTCTGCGGCGCCGGAGGTTACTCCATCTCCAAACATTGTAGAAGATCCGGCTCAACCATCAGAGCCAGCGATCCTTGAATCGCAAACTGACGTCACCATGAGTGACTCAGGTGTTGATAAGGGTGAACCCTCTTCAGGTAATGATCCCTCGGCAGAGACCTTTGCCAAGAATCTCCTGGACAATCTGGGACTTGCCAAACTTGGCTTATCTCGGAAGTCTGTGGAGGAAATTCAACGGCTGGCTTGGCAATGCCTGGAGAGCCAGACTCTCTCTGCCGAATAAGAAGCACAAGAAGCAGAGGATATCAAACACTCTGATCTTCTTGAACAAGTTTGTCTTCGCAACGAGAAGCTGAGGTCCGGCGAGCTTCCAACTGCGCCGGTGATTCCTCTAATTTTCGCCGAAAAGGCTGCCACCAAAGTGAATACGAGTTTAGAAAAACTCATTCGCGAACAATATGTAAGTCAGATTTCCAACTCCCATTTTTTCCTTATTTCATATCATATCCTCTAGCCCCCAAGCATGAAGCTGGAAAATCAAATCCGGTTTTATGCTTCCTTAGGATGCCAAAGAACGAACTAGTGTAGCCCCAAGGCTCGTGCTGATATTAGTAAAAATATTAGCCCGAGTCTTTAGTAGACTTCTGACTCTGGGTATTCTGATTTACAGAAAGTATATTCCTATAACCAGGATTTGTTGAAGAATGTTTGCAACAAGCAGAAAGAGATCAGAGCTCTCCGTCTTGAAAATGCACAACTGAAGGTTTTCAAGAATGAGGCCGAAGGTAAACATTCTGAAACTCAAACCTTGTCTTTTACTTCATAGTCGAATTTTTGTTGAACTGTTATTCTTTTGACTTACAGCACTGGTAAAACAGTCCTGCGCTATGATAGAAGAGGCCGAGAATCTTAAGACCTTGGTGGTGGAAAACAAAGAACTTCGCCAAGAGCTAGATAAGCTTAAGGCAGATCATGATAAGAGCATTGCTCAAATTCTCGAATCCACCTCCATGGCCACCGAGGAGCGCGATCGCAAGATTACGCTTCAAGATAAGAAAATCTCGGATCTCAGCAATGAGCTATTCAGAGAAAAGGACATTTCCGAGGCGCTCCGGGCTGAACTCCAGAGTCTTCGTGAAGAGAAGGCCAAAGTCGACGATGTCATTTTTGGTATGTATCCCTTTTTCTGACTTATCTGCATCTTCCGACTCTTTTAGAGTCCGGGTTTACTTGACTTACCTACCCTTTGCATTATATGCGCAGGTCCTCTGAACTTGATGGACTCAGCCTCTGCCAAACCTCGCACCCACCGGCTTACCCAAGTCGGTGATTTGCTTCATGACTTCCGCCAATCCCTCGAAGATATTGGCAAAGTTCTCAAGGTTGTAGACATGCATAGCTTGTCCAGTTTTGATGTGTGAGACAAGGCCAAGGATATGCCGTAGCTTGTTCAGGACTGGAACATGTCCTACGCGCGAACCGCAGCGCAAAACGCTCTCACCATGGTTATGAGCCACCATGGAAACATGGAAATCTGGAAAGTAACCAGAGGGTACTGCAAGGTGGACGAAGACGGACAGGAGCAAGACATCAAGGCTATCATGGACTCCTGCATCGGATATGGGTGCCACGTAGCTGATTTGACGAGCTACGACACTCCCGTCTTCACCCGCGTGGACACGCCACCTCCGCCTTCCGAAGAAACAGCTGAAGTTTCTAACGATGATCAAACCATATCGGACTTGAACATCTCAAAATGTTATCAAGCCGAGGCCGATGTATCCAGTGAGCCGGCAGCTCCTACTTCTCCCCCTGCATCATAGAGTATCAGAAGAACAATATGTTATTCTGAAAACAATTTGGGTCTGTAAATAAGTAGTATAATACTTTTTCTAGTGCTAAGATTTCTTTTATCTATTCAGCACTTTTGGCTTTGATATTTTGTGCCTGAAATGTTTACATAAGCACTTGTATTTTTTGTCTGCACTTATCATTTATCTGGCTTTCCGCCTCGTCCCTTTCGTGAGCCGGCCAACTTTCCGCATGGAAACTTTGCCGAGCAAAGGATCTCAATTGCTAAACAAGTTTAAACTCGGAAACAAAGCTGGCTTCCAGTACCAACAATTCACTACTCGGAAAATGCCCGCATCCAGTAATTAGACAAATAGCCAAAGTATAGACTAGAAAATTTAGATTTATACCCAAAGGTATCAATTTTAGAATCGGAAATCTAAACCAGAACAAACATGAGCATAAAGTACTTTCAAGTATTCTGGGATTTTTTACTACGACATGATCATTCGGAAATAAGATGGTAAAAACTTCTCAGAAATATTTTGAGGGAACCAATACTTTATTTCTCATTGGACATGTACACATATATGATTACAAAGAAAAATAAACTAAGAATAAAAGGGACGTAGCTGAGAAATATTCCATGGTCTGTCTAACTCATCCCCAAGCCAACGAATTCGCCGGGGCTGAAGGTCGCGCCGCGGGTTAGCCCAGGCGCCATCTCTGCAGGGCGTTGAGGCGCCGGGGATGGCTAAGCTGGGAGTTTTCCAAGTCAACATACCCGGTCACCGCGCTTGGAGGAAACCCCATGGAGGTCCTAGCCGTGAGCTTTGTCGGTCGCCAAGCACCCAGGGATGCAAGATGGGGCGCCTCGGAGGAGACCCTGTGGAGGTCCTTGGCCGCTAGAAGGGCTAGCCAACAAATCCGAGCAGCACGCGAGGACGGACCGATGGCGGTGGGATCTCGGCTGTAGGGCGACGGGGGTGGTCACTCCAGTTGTCTTGGGGCCAGGCGTCTGGGACGGCGAAGCCTGTGTGTGTCGCGGGCGCAGCGTCAGGCGATTGCCCTTTTCTTTTTAGTGTCTTGGCGGTGGCATACCACCTAATACTTTGTAACACTCGGGGGAAAATTCGACCAAAAATCGGCAGACGGAAAATTTGGAGCATGACGAACGTCCTAAATCTTCCTGAATCTTTTTAATAGTATAGATATTTGACGGTTTTAGAATAGATGTTTTCTATATATATATATATATATATATATATATATATATATATATATATGCGCGCGCATGTGTGAAAACTTTGGATTGTGGCATTTATTTGGATCAATATTCTTCGAACTTCCTTTACATGAGAGAATGATCATGACATCACTTGGAAAATTGAGAGTGTTCTCTAATAGTTGGGTACCTTCAAGAGAGATCTTTTGTCAAACTTTTAAAGCAACCTACAATTTACTTGTGATAGTTCAATTTTTACCTAATAATTTCGATAAATCGGCATAAAATCAATCAAGTGGGCGAAGTTAGCTAGGAAGTTTGAGAATTCATAAAACATGGGAAATCGTAAGTACAACATGTTGGTACACAATATATGTCTGAAAACTTGCATCGTGTGTCATTCAGATCCATTTTTTCGGACTTGCTTTACAGGAAAGAACAATCTCCTCATCACACTCGAAAAATTGAGAATGTTCTTTCCTGAGATAGTTGGAAATTCATATTGATGGAATTGTTTACTACAATAATATGCACCTATAGACCTCCGAAAAGACATTTAATTCAAGAGCAATCTATAGCGTGCTTACTTGTAGCTCAAGTTTGACCTAATTTCGTTAAATTGTCAAGATGAAAAATCTATCTTAGTAAAAAGTTGAACCTATCATCAAAACTCTCGGTGGTTTGTGATATATTAATTGACCGTCTGATGGGTACCTCCAAAAGCCTTTTCATAAAACTTTCAAAAGAACCTACAATTTTCTTAGACATGAGGCTAGTAAATTTCTAAGCTACGTCTAGTAATGGCGTGTGCAGTGTGTAGAAGTAGATATGAAAACTACTTTTTCTCCAGCGTTTAGAACTGAATTGGGTCCACACAAGCATGCTAAAAAGAAAAACAGACTGTTATCCACTGACTAGTGGGCCCTCCTGCCAATTGATTCTCTTAGACATAAGTCTAGCACTAGAATCACCTTGAAGCATATTTTTGTTAGTGATGGTTGTGATAATACATCACTTTTTAGCAATATAAATTGTGTCATTTGCCTACCATATATTGATATGCCTAATATGCATGATTACTTGTTTTTTTACTAAATTCAATATGAGCTTTGCACATTTAGTAGTTTAGGTGTTGGAAAAGTGAATTTTTCCAACTTCTCAAAATAGTATGGAGGAGTTGCAGGGACCAGACTTAGCCATTTGAGGTGTTGGAAAAGTGAATTTTTCCAACTTCTCAAAATAAAGATCCAAAACCATAGGGTTGTAGCCCTCGACGATACAAACTCAACAAGCCAATAACACCCAAAACGGAGTTTGTATGAAGAAATGGCGACCAAAATACTAAAGAGTATTAATGGTTTGACGACCAACTATACGGTGGAGCAATAATTCTGGCTGTATAGCTCCGCCGTATAGTTGCCAAAAAGGTCGCAAACGACGGGATTTCGCCCTCCGGAAGCTCTAGAACCTTCCCTAGGTAATATGATGGTATTGGGGGAATCCTAGGGCACCCCAAGGCCTATAAAAAGGAGGGAGGAGTCAAAGAAGAGAGGAGGAAGTCACCATACACCATATACAAGATCTATATCCCATCTACCGCCTCCACGGCGGCGCCCTGTCGTCGTGCCGCCTCCATAGCCTCTACAGCTCCACCAAGATCTAGATCTCCATCAACACCATCAAGCCATCCAAGCAAGAAGAGGAGGAGAAGGAGGACACCGCCATCACCACACCGGCACCACCATCACTGTGCCGTCATCACCATCTCCATCGCCGCTACTCCTTCATCCTTCCCCATCATGATCTCTGTGATGGGTTGTAACATGGCTTGAACCCCCTTTTATTAATGTTATGATGCTTTGAGTAATTGAAGTGTGGTGTGTTCTTGTTAATTAATATGTGTGTGCTTTCTCTTTACATTGTTCTATTCATGATATCATTCTAGTGATTAGAGACGTCCAATCCATTGTTGAGGGATTTACTATGGATTCACGGAGTGTCACAAAAATTATCATTAGTCTCTACTCTTCCATGGGTACCTGACAAGTCCATGGGTAGAACTAATATGCTATTTTCTATAAGTGATTTGTGGAGGCAATAGCATCTTAGGATGCACCACCCAGAGTTCCCCTAAGATCACTAATGATATAGATAGGTATAGTGTTGCAAATTGTTTGACCCCAAAGTAACAGATGGGATATCTTGTGACTAGCACACTTGCTTAGGAGTACG
Source organism: Avena insularis (assembly GCA_023614405.1). Taxonomy (NCBI): domain Eukaryota; kingdom Viridiplantae; phylum Streptophyta; class Magnoliopsida; order Poales; family Poaceae; genus Avena; species Avena insularis. The sequence continues at coordinate 246,556,933 of CM042688.1, forward strand.
ATTGTCCATAGAACTTAATGCCTTTGCTTTGGTTTACCTTGATTGGTCTTGTTACCTTAATACACTATTCTCTTACGAGATGACCCATGTCCGAAGAGGGTGTGGACAATTGAGTTGTCTAGCTGCCACTTACCAATGGTGCGAGACAACGGTATATGAGGGACCGCCGCAATTATAGTTAACAGCTATTCCATAAGCACTTATCATGCATACTGGTATACACAACATTACTTGAGGAATCATAGAATTAGTATTTCATCTCATTGCATTCACCTCTTTTTAGTTTTACTTTTGTTCTAGTTTTCTTCCAGTCCTAGTAGTAGTAATTATAAAACATCTTAAATTTATTTATCCTAGCAACTTATAGAATAGGCTATTTCCAAACCATGTTTTGGGTGTGAACATGGTCGCATTGACAATATGGTCGCGGGGTCATGTTTGCCGAGCTCCCATCAGGACAAACTCTTTAAATATTTGCTGCTAGAAGTACTGCAATAACCCTGTTTTATGCAGGAACCCAGTCCATCAAATTGGCGCCGTTGTCGGGGAGCAAAGCATTTGGTTATCTACTTGCACATAGTTTATTTCATTTGTTGCTATTATCTTACTTCTTTCTTTTATATTCAAAACAATAAAAAATTACAAAATCAAAAATTTATAAAAACTGTTGCTACTAATCATGTCTTCCGAGATAAATTTTGTTCAAGAGATAATACAAGCATTGGAGGAGATAAAGGATTCAAGTTCATCAAGCCTGGTTGCTAGACATGAGCTGATAAAGAAATTGTTGGACCAATTGGAAATACATTCATTATGGTTGCGTGCTAATTATGGATCTTATTGCATAATTTGTATAACAGATGACCACCTTAATTTTTCAGTGTGAGTGTTCCAACAATCCTACTCTAGCAAATTATAATAGAGATAAATCCCATGCTAGTTTGGAAGTACTAGAATACTTTCTTTCCAAAGGTGCATCTAAAATGGTATTTAGACTAGGAATTATTGATGTTGAAAGTGAAGCACTTGATGAAGTTTTTAATTTAGTATACCTCATATTCCTCTTTTGCGACAATAATTTAATTAATAATGCATTGGTATTATATTATTCGAAGCGGTCTAAAACCTCCATGGAGAAAGATAACCTTTTGTAGGACTCACTAAAGAGCGAAGAGGAAAAGGAGCACAAGGAGGAAGAACGGATTGATCACCCGCTCACACCTTCGACTCCTACTTTTGATTCTATCATTTCTATTAAAATACTAGTCGATGAAAAAGAGGAACAAAAAGGTGAGGTTGACAAAGAGAGTCACACTACAACTTTTGTTTATGATGCCTCTCACTCTAGTAGTGATTTTTATGATGCTAAAACTGTTGATAATTGTTCTGCGGAGGCCTTGTGCCTAGACACTCATATGGAGAGCATTAATAATAATGAACTAGAGATAGAACCTTGCTATACTAACATGCAGGGTCCTGAACTCCATGCTATGAAAGAATAATACTATGAAGTGTTCCCCTACACATGTAACCAAGGTAAAGATTTAAGAATTTTATATTAATCTCAAATACTCTCATTGCAGCTATACACGAAGGCATGTTCACCAAGCTTGGTGCATCAACACTCGCCTGAAAGCGAGAACTTGTTCATCTACCTGACGTCGATGCACCGTAAGCGGGTACGACTCCGACCGAACTCTACGTCAAGATGCTCCAAGCTGGTATGTACAACCTCACCTCGAGTCGATATCCCTTGGGATCCAGGTGGGTAATGTATGGAGCATCCTAGCCTGGATTTATGGATTTAAAGAGAGCACTTCCCAGGAGTCAACCCGAAAGTCATTAGGCGTCTTTCTTAGTTTTGTGTCTTGAGTCTAGTTGCATTCATGTTGCATCGGGACTTCTATTCTTCGCATGTCTTGCTATTTGAGTAATCTTGTTAAAGTTTTCAAAAGTTAGAATTTATTGTTACTATGACTTGTATAAACTCGGTTGTACTTAAATCTTGTTTTATACATGCTAAACGTTGGTCGAAAATTTAATCTTTCATTTTTCTATCAAAACATGGTGTTTCGCTAAGTTTCAGGATAAGAAATAATTCTCGAAGAAACGGAATTTTTTTATGGCTACAAAGAGTTTAACGACCAACTATATGACGGGAATAAAAATTCCAGCCATATAGATATTTTTGCCATCGATAATTTTTCTTTCATAAGTACTGATGGTTTAACGACCAACTATACAGCGGGAATAAAAATTCTGGCATATAGTTCCGGTCGTATAGATATCGATGCTTTCGTATAATTTGTTTTCTAGGTACAGAGGGTTTGACGACCAACTATACAGAGAGAACACATTGTTCCGGCCATATAGCTGCGCCGCCAGGAGGAAACCCTAAAATTTTGACAGCAGGCTAACTATATGGCGGGAACACATTGTTTTGGCCGTATAGTTGCGCCCCTATAGTTGGGAAAACCCCTCAAACGCCAGCTGGAAGGTAACCATTACTCAAAATTTTATTCTTTCTTCTTCCTTCTTCTTCTAAAACCTCGAAAAACCACCTGGGAGCTTCTCCCATGTTTTATAGAGGTCCAGCTAATGTAAACAATAAAGTTCTATCTCAGAAATTTCTTAAGTTGTAATTCTCTATAGTAGTTCATGTTTTCTTTTTGTTTTCTTTCATTAGTTGGGTGAACGAACTTCGTTTGTATACTAAATCGTTGTCTTTTATTTTGTGTGTTATTTTCGCAGGGACTTGAATCTTGTGTGACAACGTGCATGGTAGTGCAAACACTCGCATGAGCCACTTGGTTGCTTCAATTGAATGTTTCAACAGTCAGTGTCTGGTAACACCTTCCAACTCAAACCTCTTTTAAATAAGCACATAGGGGTTGCACACTTGTGTTGCATATTTTGTCTCACTTACACTTCATCACAATCTAGGAGAAGCGCACTTCTAGAATTAGTTTGTTGACTTAAGCGTGGTGTTTAGGTTGATGAACTGACTCAGTGGGACTTGTATTTTTATCACTTGTGAGCTAAACCCATGTCTTCAAAAACACAAAAATATTCCGTTGTCCTTCTAGTCTTGTTCCTACCAGGTTCTTAAGGAAGGCATACACCAGATCATGAAGAATTCATTGAAGCAAAGGTTCTTTGTCCATCAAAGTAGAGGTTAAAAGCACCTCAACGATAAAGTGTGTCACCCTTGCTTTAACTTAAGCTTGAGGAGGTAACCACTTCTTATACTCTCTTTTGATAACTGTATTTTCTCTTTTGTTTTCATGATCTTCTCAAGTTTAGCATGGGGAGGTTATTTTGCATGCATAGAGTCTTGTGCAAAGTTCTTTATCTTAAAAAGTTTTCATGCTATTGTGTGTCCCTATGTTTTTTAATGCTTGCTTAGGTGAGTTTTTTTTCATATTTATATAAGGGATACACTTGCGCATGTTAGGCCCCATAAGAGACAAGCCATAGCTTTGATGCACCTTGTTCAACTTTTATCTAGCTTGTGAAAAATATTGTGATCCTCTAAATATACATTGCCATGTTCTCTACATTTTGAATAGAAAAAATATAATAAAGAAGTTCTTCAAAACTTGCTAGTTGTTACTATTCAGAATTTTCTTAAGTGAATGGTTATGGAGTAGCATGACCCCACAGTGTTGGAAATGATGGTCTTAATAGATGCTTACTGAGTGAGTTGTCAAATAAGAAATGGTGTTTCAAAGTTTGAGATTACATATGCCAAAATTTTGTCTTGGAAATCAAAGTGAGATATTGCTTTATGCGTGTCTTGCGCCACTGTCGCACAACATGGGATGTTAACAACTCCACTGGCCTTTAGAAAATCCAAAAAGAGGAAACTCTTCGAGTTTGGCTATGAGTTGCCCAACATATGTAGCAAAAATGCTATATTTGGGTATGCATTAGTATTCTCATGGGCCTGCGTTAAAAGCAAAAGTTGGAATACTCCTCTGATCGTTATGAGAAATCATTATACCGAAAAGGGAAACCTTGGTAATGGTCACGAGTGTCCTTCCTAGCCTACACAGTCTCGATTGAACATATACCACTCTTTTGGCATGGTCTCATTACTAAGAAATATATTTTCTATGAGCTCAACAATCGAAGTTTACACTTGAGAGACTTTAATAAATGGCATGAGTGGGCAACATTGGAAAACTCTATTCTATATGATTGACAACTAACCGTGTTTAGCTTTGCCTTATACAAATAAAAATACAAAAATGTAATAAAATGCGTATAGAAGGATCACAAGTTTACTTGCAAGCCAGATTTAACTTTGACATGGGGCATAGAAGTTTTTGACTAATCTCTAGTGGTTTGGAATAATATAACTGAACTTATATTGCCTTGTATGATTATGCGCTCTCTTGCTTTGAGCTTGCAGGAAAAACAAGGACACAGTGCATTGATTTCTAATGATAAGCAAGATCACATCCATTAAGTTATCGATCCCTTTTGCTCGAGGACGAGCAAGATCTAGCTTGGGGAAGTTTATGGCTGTGATAATATAACACTTTTTAGCAATATAAATTGTGTCATTTGCATACCATATCATGCTCCATCTAACTATTGCTATGCCTAATATGCATGATTACTTGATTTTTATTCAATATGAGCTTTAAACATTTAGTAGTTTAGGTAGAATTTTATCCTTCTTCCTTGTCTTTGACATGTGTGTAGGTGTTTATGATGATTATGGATAAAACAAAGGCAAAAGGAACAAAGAGAGCATAGTATGGAGGAGTTGCAGGGACCAAACTTAGCCATTTGAGGTGTTGGAAAAGTGAATTTTTCCAACTTCGCAAAATAAAGATCCAAGACCACATGGTTGTAACCCTCGACGAGACAAACTCAACGAGCCCAAGAACACCCAAAACGGAGTTCGTATGAAGAAATGGCGACCAAAATACTAAAGAGTATTGATGGTTTGACGACCAACTATACGGCGGAGCAATAATTCTGGCCTTATAGCTCCCGCCATATAGTTGCCAAAAAGATCGCAAACAACGGGATTTCACCCTCCAGAAGCTCTAGAACCTTCCCTAAGTCATATGACGGTATTGGGGGAACCCTAGGGCACCCCCAAGGCCTATATAAAGGAGGGAGGAGTCAAAGAAGAGAGGAGGAAGCCACCATACACCATATACAAGATCTAGATCCCATCTACCACCTCCACGGTGGTGCCCTACCGCTGTGCCGCCTCCATAGCATCTACAGCTCCACCAAGATCTAGATCTCCATCAACACCATCAAGCCATCCAAGCAAGAAGAGGAGGAGAAGGAGGACGCCGCAATCACCACAACAACGCTACCATCACCGCGCCATCATCACCATCTCCATCGCTGCTACTCCTTCATCCTTCCCCATCATGATCTCCGTGATGGGTTGTAACATGGCTTGAACCCCCTTTTATTAATGTTATGATGATTCGAGTAATTTAAGTGTGGCGTGTTCTTGTTAATTAATATGTTTGTGCTTTCTCTTTACATTGTTCTATTCATGATATTATTCTAGTGATTGGAGACATCCAATCCATATTTGAGGATTTTAGTAGGGATTCATGGAATGTCACAAAACTTATCATTAGTCTCTACTCTTCCATGGGTACCTGACAAGTCCATGGTAGAACTAATAGGCTATTTGCTATAAGTGATTTGAGGAGGCAATAGCAGCTTAGGATAGAGTTCCCCTAAGATCACTCATGATATAGATAGGTATAGTGTTGCGAATTGCTTGACCCCAAAGTGACAGATGGGATATCATGTGACTAGCACACTTGCTTAGGAGTACGGTTGTCCATAGAACTTAATGCCTTTTCTCTAGTTTACCTTGATTGGTCTTGTTACCTTAATACACTATTCTCTTACAAGATGACCCATGTACGAAGAGGGTGTGAACAATTGAGTTGTCTAGTTAACACTTACCATCGATGGGAGACAACGGTATATGAGGGACCGCCACAATTATAGTTAACAGCTATTCCATAAGCACTTATCATGCACACCGGTATACACCACATTACTTGAGGACTCATAGCATTAATATTTCATCACATTGCATTCACCTCTTTTCAGTTTTACTTTTGTTCTAGTTTTCTTCCAGTCATAGTAGTAGTTATTACAAAACATCTTAAATTTATTTATCCTAGCTACTTATAGAATAGGCTATTTCCAAACCACAGTTTGGGTGCAAACGTGCTCGCATTGACAACATGGCCACGGGGTCGTGTTCGCCGAGCTCCCATCGGGACAAACTCTTTAAATATTTGTTGCTAGTAGTACTGCAATAACCCTGTTTTGGTGCAGGAACCCAGTCCATCAGTTAGCACTACCCACTCCGCCATTTAGACATATGTTTAAGAGTTGACGCCATGCTTGCTCTGAGTGACAAAGTATGGAGTATATGCTTGACAAAGTATAAGTTAGCAATCTCATGTCCCTTGAATACGAGGGCCGCTCCTCATGCTACTCAAGTTTAGTTACCGGTAAGTTCTTGTCATAATAAGTACATGTGTATCATAGAGAACCGCCAACGGGGTACCCCTTGCATATGATACTGGAGCTATCCCATAATGAAAATGACAAGGCAAGCAGACAATGAGCATCTCAGCAATCTTCTTATTTACCATGGGAAAATGGTGTTTTTTCTCTCTTTCCTCTTTTCTGATCTTTTTTTCTTTTTCTCAATCTCTGTCTCTTTTTTATAACAAGAATGCTTCATAGATTGCTCACTATGGTGATGCTGCAAGTTTCCACCATGATTAGGCATGGCTTAGGCTAGCGGCTCAGGTGTTTCTCTAACACACATACATAACTCCATGGACTTACAAGCTCCCCTTTCATTTCACACCGACGACATCCATAAACAAAAGAGCATGATATCAACTAGGTACAATGTACAAGTGCAATGTTGAAAGCGTTCCCCATGACAACATGGTTCTGCTAATCCCAACGTATAAGTGCAAGCATATACAACATAGATGATACAATGGTTCAAGTTTATTAGGGGCAAAAAAAGTAAAATGTGCCATCAAGTTCGTGAGAGCTTGAATCACTATTTTTCACATAACAAGTTTAATTCGGAAGGTAGATAAAAACATGAATATACTTGGAATAGCAAATGCTAATAGGTAGGTATGGTGGACTCTTTGTAATAACTTCGTTTTATTTGGAGTTGGATGCATGAGTGGAACTCATACTTGGTATGGAGGCTAGCAAAAGACGGGGAGCGACCAACTAAGAGAGCAATAATGGCCATAATCATGCAAAGCGATAAAACATTATTAATTAAAGCATAAAGTGATATTACAAGACGAAAACTAAATGATCATAGAGGCTATGGTGACTTGGTATAGTCTTAACATGGTGTGAGCATGCGCCAAGTCAACCCAAATAAAGCATCAAAGGATAATACCACAATATTATGCTTTAATATGCTAAAACAACGCATGATTCTTTCAAGGCACATTAAGCAATCTCAATTGTTTGTAACATGTCATGCTACATAAAAAATCACTAAGCATAAAGACAAAACAATACCAAGCATGACATGACAAAGCATAGGCCACAGTCAAAAACAAGCTCCTTTTACCACGTAAGTATGAACTTTTCCTCCTCTTTTCCAATCCAAACCAATCTTATTTGAAAACTAATGTACGAATGAGGGGGTCCAACCAATTTATTCAAGCAAACTAATCAAACCAAGCAAACGAAAACCAAAAACGAAAATGAAGACGCTCTAGGAACAACACAACTGTACATGAAACAATAAAAATGAAGTGTTTGGAAGAACCTAAGATTTTTATTGATGAAGAAGGGGATGCCTTGGGCATCCCCAAGCTTTGACGCTTGTAATTCTTGGATATTTCTTGGGTGACACGGGGTGGCATCCCCAAGCTTTAGCTTTATTCCATTCTCCATCTCATTACATCATTCTTTCCTTAACACCTGAAATTTTTCCTTCATACAAATCTTCACATAATCTTCATTAGCAACATTAGTGTACTCAAGATAATAAGTCTTTGGGTTCAGTTTCAACACAAATAAAACTTCCACTAGAACACAAGCTACTGTAGCACTTCCCTTAAAAAGCTCAATTCCCCAAAGAGAACCCAAAAAGGAATCAACAAGAAGCAAATGTAAATAATGACAGAAATCTGTCAAAATAGACCAGCAGATAGAAACCAATTTTTTCGAAGACCTTGTGTAGATCAAATCGAAACGTGTTGAGCTAATGAAAGTTGGATAACAACCTGGGGCAGAAGCACAAAAAATTATAGCTCAAACCGATGTACAGAGATTTTACATGATTTTTTACAGCGAAGCACAAAAATCTGTTTTGGAACAACAACTTTCCCAAGCATTACTTCTCTCTCATTATAGGTTACTCTTGGCAAAAAAAAGCAAATAAAAAGGATAAGGAGCGGTTGCTACAGAGGTAACAACTTCCAAGACTCAAAGAAAACAAATGTAACTGGTGTTTGATGCTAAGACAAATAAATAAAATGATACAAACACTCCAAATTTATTCAAGTTTCTATGCTGCTCAAAAAACAAAGTTTAAAGGTTTTCAAACCGAGCGGTTGTTGGAGAAAATTTTGGCCATTCTTCAATTTCTCTGTTTGGTGTTCCTTATTCTCTGTGAAAAAACTTCAACACAAAAACTTTCTCATTCTTTCCTGCGGTTTTTAACTAAAAAGCTTCCATGGGAAGATTTGTTTTGGTTTCATAGGCATGAACACAAGTGTTCAAGGTCGACCCCCACGTAACCATTACCCATCTTTCCACTCACTTTCCTTTTTGAAAACATTTTTAGGTAACAAGTACAACTATTTTTTTTGTAATTCGCATTCCCTATCCATACAAAGATAGAGAACAACTTAAAACTAAAAGTAAAAACTACTTAGAGATAAAGCAAACAAGTGCACACAAGAATATTCACCCACACGCTATTGCTCCCCGGTAACAGCGCCAGAAAAGGTCTTGATAACCCACAAGTATAGGGGATCGTGTGTAGCTTTTTCGATAAGTAAGAGTGTCGAACCCAACAAGGAGCTAAAGGTAGGATAAATATTCTCTCAAGTTCTATCATCCACTGATACAACTCTACGCACACTAAACGTTTGCACTATCTAGGAAATAAAACTAGAGCAACAATACGAGTAATAGAGATAGCTTTGCATGATAATAAATAACAAGAAAGTAAAACTAGTTGCTGCGGCAATAAAATACACTAAACTAACAGAACTATGAGTGTGGGATAGTGGTGGTAATTGTGGTGGCTTTGTCCAAGTTTAAATAGCGAATAGATCAGGTTCATTGTCTTCGATGCAGTTTTCTATGTGGGAGAGGCTAAATATACATGCGCTTCACTACTTGGAATTACATGTACTATATGATTGGATTGTTAGCAAACATCCGTAAGTACTAACAATGCATTAAGGTTTCCCCAACCATAGCCTTAAGTTTAATGGTCCTCTTACTCTCATACGTGCAACATTCCAGTTCGCGTCCTCATGTTTCTGTTACTCCGGCAGAACTCCCCCTTCCTTTTACACATACTACAAACCCTATGATGTTTAATCCATGCACGCACAAATATAATGGACACCAAAGGACTGTACCATATCAACATACAACTCTAATGAACCAAAGACATTCAACCATTCAATCTAATAACAAAGAAACTACGCAAACATGACATAGATCATAGGATTATAACTTATAGCATCAAACACCATGTTTACATAGGACGGTACAGAGGTGTGTGGTAGGATGAACCAGTGCATACTAGGATGATTAGGTGATGGAGATGGTGGCGGCGACGCGGGGGACTCCTTCCCCACCGCCGGTATCATGGGAGAGCACCGCCCCTTAGCCCCTTTCCTTCATGGCTTCTTGGGAGCCCTCCCCCATGGAGATGGGATCCATGGGGGAGGCAAAAACATGGCTTTGGCGGCTGCAAATTCGTGGGTGGAGATGTCTTGGGCGAATTAGGTTTCCTCCCTTTATATAGCTTCTCGGATTCCCGTTACCCCATCTTGGGCTGTAGTAAATTGGGCCTAGCGGGCCTGTCCAGACTCGGAATCAGCTAAATTTTATATCCAGAATGTTTGTCGCGAAATTTCCAACAACTTTGTAGTTGAAGAGTTTTCTGTTTGACGTTGTCTTTGACCCGGAATGTGATCATCTTCAAAAAGAGTTCTGAGACAGATTTCTGGAAAAAATCCAATTTGACTCCAACAAGGTTTCCACTTGTATTCTTGGTAATTCCTACACATCAAAGTGTAAAACAAGAACATTGTGCACTTTTGCAACTATTAGTAGGTTAGTCCAAATAAATCATAAACTTTATACAAAAAGGAGTGTCAAAAGCATATTATCAGCATAAAACCATCAAAAATTATAGATACGTTATGGACATATCAATGGGACTTCCGTTTATATTAAGTTTTGCTCGGTTTTCCCAGAGTAATTGTAATGGTCACTGGTGTCTAAGGTCTATGGGCGCACTACTCGGGGCCACATTATTAGTGGTTCAATTACATCCCATAGCATCCAGCGAATGTGAGCTCCGACCCCCTAGCACTTCCTTCGCCACGAAGCCTCGATGCTCGACTTTGAAGGATGGTTATGAGGGTAGTGAGAGGCGAAGTTCCCGTCAATATATAGCAAGGTGCCTATGGTGACTTTGTCAAGCTCAATCCCCGCCGGATCAGTCTCAAGATCCAGTATTTCTGAAGTGCTCATAGGTGTAGGGTGTGCTTACCTGCATTCATAGGGGTGAGTGTGTGTAGGCATTTGTGAGTGTCTCCATTTTGGAATGGATTTTCGCAAAAAGAGAGGGGGGCCTTTGGTTTATTTATTGAGTTTTGATCTCTTTTCCAAAAGTACTCCATGTAATAAAAGTCAAACTAGGTGAGTGATGTTTGGGGCCCACGGGCTCTCTCGCGTGGGCTCCAGTTATCAGTGGTCGAGTTAAATCCAATACGGAGTAGTAGCCAGCAAATGTGAAGACCGACTCCCCTACCTCTTCCTTCTCCATGAAGCCTCTATGCTAGGCTTTGAAGGCACGCTCTTTTTTCGAGCAATGTCGGTGGATTCAGTCATGCCGGTCCGGCGAACGACATGGGATCTTGATGCGCAAGGTGACCGGGTTAGGGTAAGTGTGCCAGAGTTCACGGTCTCAGTTTATTTTCTCGAATTCATCTTATGGGTTCTCTCCTTTTGGGGTTTTTCTCTATTCTGCCCGTCTCGATCGACGATGTTTCATGGGTTCAGATGCCGACATGGATGGTAGACGCGGAGTGGTACGGCATTGTTGCTGATGCGGATCTCTGGCTCTGGTGCGACTGCACCCTGGTGCCCCGTCGCCGTGTCGCGTTCGTGGGAACGAACTTCAGCCACAGGTTCTTGGGTTGCAACTACAAATGTGAGCGTTGCACGTTCGTCTAGTGGGTAGATCTACGACACTCACTTTCGCTGGAACGCGTGATGATGTCGTTATGGTTACAGCTTGAGATTCGTGATGACCTCGAAGAGGAGGAGCAGGAGCGCCATAAGATGCATGCCGAGGAGATGGCTGCAGAGTTAACGGATGTCTCCAACTCACTACACTCAATCATAAATAGGATAAATGCTCTTAGATTTGGATAATTAGAGATGGACATTAGGTTCTTAACCAAGTATGGTCTATAATCTAGATATTTAACATGCTCATGATGTTTTTGGTGGCTGGCTGTAGATTCTACTAATAATTAAGTAATCCCCTTTTGTTTACTAGTACTCACCGTCTCATAGTACTGTCGCGTTAAATTACACTAGGTTAATTAATATGGGAGTTGTTGACAGTCTGCTTACAACATGTCTGGAGTTTGTGGTTACTACTAATTGATCTGGTTTATGTGTTATTGCTATCTCTATCTATATATGAGTATCGCTACATTTTTTGCACATTTGTGCACCTCCCCTGTCGCGCACCTTCTTTACCCAATAGCGTCCACGTTTCCATCGTATCATCGCAATCTCCGGTGAGTCCACAACCATCCGGATAGTTGTTTAGGTTATTTCTATTTGAAATAGTAGATCTATATGCCACATTAGGAAGCTAGGATCACCATGGAATTAGTTATAAGGTCCACTAAAAATAGGTAAGTATATGCTGCCAAGAAGAGTCTTATGAGGATGGGAAGCTTGCCCCTGGCTTTATTTGACAAAACGGTCCTCTGCTGAACAATGCAAATGTAATTTGTTGCATATCGTTCATAAACAGATTGTTGTTTGCTAGTGTCCTGCATTACTGAGTTCTTTAAATTATATTTTTTGTTAAAGGGGAACACGCCCAATCCTTGGCATCAGATTAATGCATGTATCCTTTTTTGCATTGCAAAGTTGATGTGTTCTTTCCTAAAATTTACTGGTTTTGCTGCATTTCATTTAGCATCATGCACCTGTCCCACCTGTGGAGGAGGCATTATTGAGTGACAAGTGTTTTTATGTATCTAGCTGCCTTGCTGGAATTTCAGTAACCTATGCTTTGTCCTCAAAAATATTTTTTCGATAAAGAGCGCTTTTTTACTTAAAATGTCCCCTAAAATATACTGATCATTTTTGTTGCATCATGATTTGCAGAAACAAAGTCATTCTGATCTGTGGCCAAGACTGTTTATGTGCCAGCTAAGGAGGCAAACCCTGAAGTGCAGCCCTTTTCATGTTGGTTCTGTTTCCCATGTTTGGGCAATATGCCTCTATGGTTCTTTTCCATTTGGGGTACCACTATGGAGCTTGCACGATGTGTGCAGCTGAATTTGGATTTTTTTGAAATAAGAATTTGGTTTAATTTTTTTGAAATGAGAATCTGGTTTAATTTTGGATTTGTTATCTGCAGTTTCCACCTTACTCAAATTGCTCATGGCATAATGGTGCTGATCACTACAAGGATTTGACAATTGCCCATCTTCGAGAGAAATACAAAGCTCATAGACACATGATTTCGTGCCTTCAAAAGAAAGTGAAACACCAGGATGAATAGATTAGGCGCCTGAAGGAAGAAGTGGCCACATCCACTAAGCAGATAGTTGATTTGACTGTGGGATGGAATACATCAATTCCAGTTGCTCATTATGCTGTTGTTGATTTTCAAAAGTTCGTGGCTGACAACTTAGTTCCCGAGTCACCTGATGTGGATGGCGACGAGCTGATTGGCCAGGTGTACAACTAGATCTTGGAACAAGTGGGAATGCGATCTGACAAACTTTTCAGTTTGGCTCTAGAAGCAGATGAGACCTTGACAGAAATTCGAGATTCTCCACGCCCATACAGTCCTGATCCTGCAAAAGATAAGGAAATCTGTAAACCATATTGACCGCTCTACTTTCATTTTTGAATGGTTTGGGTCTCTTGTGAGGATGACTGTTTATTAAGTCACGTACTATAACTGTTTTGTTTTGCTCTGCTGGTGTGTGGTGTCCATGAATCTATATATTTGTTGTACTATTATGACATATATATTGGACCTGGCTTTATGTGACTATATTTGGCAACAACAGTCATCTTATTCGAACTTGCGGTGGTTTTTTATCTTTCAATTTTTTTCCTGCTGAGATCTATTAATGATGATGTTAATGCCAGTTGCGAGTGATTTGTTAGCATGTTTCTGGTAGTAAACCAAAACTTGTAGTTGTAGATTGTGGAATTTTAGGTCGATGTTTGAACTCTAGATCTTGATATCATAGAAAGGGCAGGCTTCTACCACCTAGAATATTTTATCCAGCAATTCATTGTATCACACGAATAAGTGCACAAACTTGATGTATGTAGGCAGGAAACTGAGCAACGCAAGTGCACAAACTTGTATTCGTCGTGTGGTTGCTACTATTAATACAACGGGAGTTTCCCCTAAAAAGGCGGGCTTCACCAAAAAAATAGTGGGGTGAAAGTTAGTTTCGAGTTCGAGGAAGCTCAGCCGTGTGCCCCTCGACCCCATCATCATATTCTCCGCCTGGCCGCCCTCCCTCGACCGGACCATCCCTGCCTCTTCACCATTGAACACCACCGCACCATCGTTCGCTGGTATGTACGTCCCCAACCTCCAACCATTATGGGCTTTTTGAAGGATAGAATGCATTTATTTTTGGGCATTGCGAGCTAAATAAGCTGGTGGCATTTCCAGGAAATGGAATTGGTGTTGGCAGATGCATTTGCTGCATCGGCGGATGCTTGTAAAGCAGAGGTGGATGCTAAGTAGCGCCAGAGGATACATGTGAAGTGGATGCGGAGGCTGATGCTTGTACCGCATTGGACTCTTGGGAAGTGTTGGGTGATGCTTGGAAAGCGGTGGAGGCGCAGTCGAAATCCTCATTGGCTGCTACTGGAACAAATTCGGCTATGTTGGCTGTTGCTACCAAAGCGACGGTTGCCTGGGATGCTAGGAATGCGTCAGCTCGTGGTCGTGCTTCTTCAACATCAACGGCTGTGGCTCATCATTCATCGGCGGTGCCTGCTCCATCTGCTCAGAACTCGTCGACCCCATTGTAAGTTCTGTGTTGGATTTTTTCTCCTTGACTTCCTCTTTTGTGTATTCTGCTCTGGGGTTTTTCTGGACGCAGTGGATATTAGTTTAAACTAGTAATATTGGGAACATAAAAAGCTATTTAATCACAAACTAGTGATCCGAATGGGGTGAAACTTTCATAGGATTCAAACCTAGGCACCGATGGTTTACTAATTTTTTGTCAATTTTTTCGATTAGTTTTACTTTTTAGTTCAAAATCTGAGCTACTGTCATACGTTGGATTTAAGATGGAAGGTGGATCTTGGGGAAAGTCACCGTGAGACTTGGGTTCACCAAGTCACTGAAGCTGCATCCTTTTTCTCCCCTTCTTTATGATAAAACCAGAAAATTCAGGTGGGGGCCTTTCTGTCCTCCTTGGTGACCTAAAAAAAGTTCTCCATTCCCTTTTCCCAGTTCTGACATGCTGAAGCATTTTGCGATGCTTTTGTACTACTCTGATTGATTCCTTATGTTGTTTAGGTTATTTTGTTGATAGACTCTGCTTTTTAGGTAGTTTTTCATATGCATGCGTTTAGGAAATTTTGATGATAAATTTTCCTGTCAAATTGTATGATGCATTGTGGTGTTTACTCAATTCATTTTTAGGGTTATGCATTGTGCATTGTGATGTTTACTTAATTCTGATGATGCCCTTGTGCTATTTGCATCATCCTACATATGCAACAATCAATGACTTTCCAAGCGATGTATTTGGTTAGATTTTTGTCAAGCTTCCTCCGCACCCATCCTGCATACTAAGGGCATCAGTCGCCCAAAAATGTTGGATGGACTTCATGGGAAGCAATGATTTCAAAAGGCTAACCCTGTCACACAACAGAGGAATGTCGTTACTTGGGTTTTTCACCAACATCTCCAAGGACACTCGATTCTTAACAGATCATAATCTTGACCAATCCATCTTCCAGAAGGTGAACAGGCTGGTGGAAGTACATAAATCCTACAAACCATATGTACTCAGATGTCGCAATGGTAGGGTGCCACTTCATTATCCGCAAGGGTCTAACATGAAAAGGCCTGGGATCCAATCAGTGGAAGTGAAACAGTGATACCAGAACCACCAATTTGGCGGAGACGTGAGTACGATAGAGGCACAATTCTCTGTTCGAGAAATCATGGGCAATTGTCTTCACACTGTTGCAGCAATTTCTGGGTTGTTTAGATAGTAACCAAGCACAGGTGCATAGGTACTCATCAGAGTTAGGAAAATGGGAGGATTGGATTGAACCTGCTAAGATGCTGGCTAAGATTGATCGCAGGCCATCAACTCTCATAGGGGACATTTTGTACTGGCCAACAAAGAACTCCAGATATATAATTGCCTTCGACAACGTGACAACAAAACTGTGCTATATTGAGTTCCCCCATGAGACACATGATATTTCCAGACGCAATTTTGTCATCGCTAAGGGGCATAATGGAGATGTTGCCCTTGCGGTTATAAGAAACTTCACTCTAAACACGTGGTCAGTGCAAGATCATCAACAGGCAAATCGGAAGCTTGGGTGCCTCATATAAAGGTTGAGTTGGATACTCTCCTTGGCCTTGATAAATCATGGGCATATGGTGGGAAAGATGTAGTAAGGTTACTTTGCTCATTTGAGGATAGAGAAATGGTGGTTATATGGGCGAAGAAGGGAGTATTCGAATTAGATCTCTGCAACATGAAGTCTAAGAAGTTCAGATATCATAAACGTTGGTGTACTTTACATCCCTACATAATGACACCTGGTTAGTGCAGTCATTCATGTGCAACCCTTGAATTTTTGTACACCTATGATTTTGCTGACCATTTTGTTCATTTCCTTCAGCAACCGACGTAATTCGGAGTGCTGAATCAGAGAAACAAAAAGGAAGTCCTATCAGCAACACATCTGATTCAGACTACAACATCAAGGAGATGAAAATAACACTCATGTGAACAAGCAAGGCTTGTTTGGGCAAGCATGTGTTTGCCCAGGTTGTGTTATTTGGAGCTACAGTCTGATGTTTGTTTGTTTTGGTACATGATGGAACTATGGTGGCACCTTTGTTTGTACTGCAGTCATAGCGGCAGGGGCTGGAATATTAGAGTTGTCTGTTTATTTTCGGGGCCTATGTGTGTCTGATAAAACATTATTTATATGATGAAATAGTGCTCTCTATATAGTAGCGTATGCGTGATGAAATCTTGTTTTACATGTTCTATATATACTTTAGCTGGTGTTTGTATTTTGATAGTATGCAGTAGTAGGAGTATTTGTTTCGCAGCAGGCTTTTTATTTGATTTGAATTAGTATTACCATTTAGTTAGTGCTTCCTGTAGAAGGGTCTATGCCGACACCTAAATAATTAGTATACCTTGGTTGCACACCATTTTCACATGCTTTAATCAGAGCTACTTCAGACATTTGTTTGTTCTTATACTAAACAAAAATTCTTGTATCGGAGATCTGCATTTTCAAAATCATTAAATTCAAAATCACAGTCGACCGCCAAAACCTACCACCTACCCCGTTTGAATCGGAGGCATCAGTTGATGTTACTCTCGCCTTAAATTCCTGACCAGATGGTGTTCGATCTACACACCCTTTTTCTAGTAATAAAAACTTGGCCGGCAGCCAAATTTAAAATCGTAATCGAGCGGGAAAATAACCCACCGACCCCAAAGCATTTTGCACCCCTCCGTTTCAAACATTTTCAGGCAAAATCCCCCACCGAGGTAGTACCATTTTTATATTATTACATGAATGCTAGCCAAATTTAAAATCTGAGTCAAGCGGCAAAATTTACGACCTATGCTGTGTGAATTGAAGGTATCCAAGTTTCTATGCAAAAAAATGTTTATGGATGATCAGTTGATGTGACTCTCGGCCTTGAATTCCTGGATAGATAGCGTACAGTCTGCTAGCTTTTTTATTAGTAGATGGACGCTAGGCAAATTCAAAATCTCAATCGAGCGATAAAATCACCCACCTACCTTGAAGCATTTCCTGCCCTGCCGTTTTGAAAAACTTTGAGCCAAAATATCTCACCGACCGAGGGTGTACCATTTTTCTATTATTATTATTAGATGGGCGCTAACCAAATTAAAATTCTGAATCGAGCGGCAAAACCACACACCAACCTTGAAGCATTTCGCGCCCTTCCATTTCAAAAACTTTAGAATTTAAAATTCCAAATCTACCCATTGTTCAGACGACAATGGGCATACTAAAGTCGGTAGCTTGGGGGCACAATTGTAACTATTTTTTCTGCTCACCTCTATGGTCTCGATTCCCCCAGTTTTTCGCGCTGGCCCTCCCAAAAATCCCAAGCTCCTCTATCCCCTCCACGACCACCGCGCGCACCGGCTTGAGCTGCGGTCTTATGCACCTCCACAGAGCCGCTTCACCGACGCTCACCCACCGGATCTAGGAGTTACGGTGTTGTTCACCATGCTAATGGCGTCATCGACCGTGCAAGCTCTGCTTCCTTGCTGCCAAAAGCTACCCAACCGTACCGGATCTGCTTCACTAGTGTCCCCCGGATGTGATCTAGTTCAAAGAGTTCCATGTCCACCGCTCCAGACCAGCTGCACGGCCGTCACCGTTCACTGCACCAGATCTGCCTCAGCGACGCTCTCGTCCACCGCTTTCAAGCCGGCATTGACCGCCCAAGATCTGCTTCCCCGACGCCAACAGCCACCGCAACCGTAGCACCCTCGGTGAGCCGGACATCACTCGCACGGTACCGATGATGCTTAGACGCCTCTCTGACCAAGGTTAACCAAATATCCAACCTGTTTTAGTTTTATCAGTAGTATAGCAGGTTCAAGCCTATCGTAGTGAACTGCATTTTTGTAATCGTGCAAGTACATACAATTTATTGGGCACACATGTTCTTTGTGCTAGTACATATAAGGTCATTAGACATGTTGGTTTGCATTTGCTGCTCTACAAATTTCAAGTCATCCACATGTCTGTTATTTTGTCATGCACATGTTCTTAGCTACTCCATACAACAGTAATTGCCTGCTACTGTGTAATTCTTGCAAAATCTAAAGTCAGTGGAAAATATTTGTGTGGATTCCCTCCTCTATAGTTGCTGAATCTATCTAGTTCGTCCTGAGATTAGTTCCTGCTATTATTTCCTCCTTGGCATCATTCTGCTATCCTGTAGTAGCAGTTTAAACTCTTCATAATAATTCGATTATAATTTTGTTGTTGCCATCTGGTTCTTCAAAAGCTGCATCACTAACTATTTCCTTTTTCTTGCATAGATCTCAAAATGGAACAATGAACATGTTGGTTTGCATAGCCTATTCTATAGGTTCACAAGGGATGCCATTACTTCCTTATCTAGTGTTGGTTCGTCCTAAGAAATGACATAACTGTCCTCTACTATGTAGTTCACTCGTGGTTTGTATTCCTGCTCTAGAAGTTCTCTTATGATTCCATTATAATTTCTATCTAGTTGATTCTTAGCTATGACAGTAACTACATGCCATTGTGTAGCTCACCGCAAATTCTGAGTCACCCAACGACTCTTTGCATTTTAGGAGATGCCACTGCTTCCATATATATTTGATGAAATGACCTCGCTAGTTCATATATGCTAAAATTCTAAGAAACACTTTGTTTGATTGCTCATTTTATTCTAGGCACACTTGTCTAATGCTTGTTTGTCCTGTTCTATAGGTTCACGAGCGACGCCATTATATCTCACATCTGGTTCTAGGTCTGGTTAGTCCTAAGACACGACGTAACTATCCTCTACAATATATAGTTCATTCGTGGTTTGCATTCTTGCTCTACAAGTTCTCATATGATGCGGTTATAATTTCTATCTAGTTCATTCTTCGCTATGACAGTAACTGCATGCCATTTTGTGGCTCGGCGCAAATTCCGAGTCACCCAATGTCTCTTGCATTTTAGGGCATACAATTGCTTCCATATATATTTGTTGAAATGACCAGGCTAGTTTATATTTGCTGAAATTCTAAGCCACACACACACATTTTTTGATTGCTCGTTTCACGGTAGGCACACTTGTTTAATGTGTGCTTGCTTGTCCTATTTGTTTGACGTGTTGGTTAATAATTGAACCATTGACCAGTTGTAAACTCCAGTTCATAGCTCCTCTCATATCAGTCAAATGAGTAGTTTGATTGTTTGATGTATTAACTTGTTATTATTTAGTTTCAGACTGCAATTATTGCTATCGCCACCAAAGAGGAGGATGCAAGATCATGTCTCCTCCAATGTAGCTATCACACTCAAAGGAAGATGCAGGTGATCGATTGAGAAAGCAAATTGTGCACTCTGCTATCAACTTGATTGTCAACCGAAATGCCGATTTTTCTTTCCCTTGAGTTGATAATATGTAATAATTTTAAGAAATTTGCAGCTGATGTAATATCTAGATAACTCGTATAGTCCATGTAGGCATTTAGTTGATGCCGTCCACACATGGTGGTAGTCATTATGGTAACTACGTCAGGCAGGTCGATTAGGGAACAATACCGTGCTTTGTTAGTGGCTCGTCCTGTATTCGGCCGACGATGAATAGTAAGAAATGTTGGCTTATTGTACATGTTTTAGGATATTGGCATGGGCTTCAGAAAGGCCAAAACTGTAAAAGGCCGTAAAGGTAATGGGCCGACCCGCATGTGGCAACAGTAAGAATAGAATAACAAGCCATAACGATAACATGCCGTATGCGATATCGTAATATGAATAAATCCATAACAATAGCAGTCCAGAACAAAAATAGCCAATTACAGTAACTGGAAAGAAAATGTAAAATAGTAGAACAGTAACATGCCAAAACAGTAGCGGGCATCAACAGTAAAGGGACGCAACTGTAAAAGGCCAGAATGGTAATGAGCCTGAACAATAACAGTCCGAGAAATTTCTAGACGAGGGCAGTAACAAGGCGACAAATTTACCAAGCTAGAATAGTAATAGACCAGTTGTGGGCCTAGATAGTCAACGGCCGGAAAAGTAATAGGCCAGAATAGTAACAGACCATCTCAAAGAAGGGTCGTTCATAGGCGGCCCACAATGGGCTACGATAATAGTGATGGGCTGACCGCATGCCTTAAGTGTACAGGAGCGACTTGGCGCAGGCTGCTAACGGGCCACACTGTGTTGGACCAACATGGGCCTTCTGTAGGCCAAAATAGTAACGGGCCTAAAAGTTCGCGGGCCGCTGCTGGCTTCATCTTTTGGGCCTAGTTCGAATAGTGCCGGACAAAACAGTAACGGACCATAATATTATTGGGCTCTCCTCATGGGTCGGCCCACTTAATATTTAGCAGGCCTTGGTTGGGCCTGGCTTCTACCACAGTTTCTGTGGCCGTTAACGGCTGTAACTGGGCATTAACGGTGTTTTCTACGTTGGCATTTTGCATGACATCAGCAGTCAACACGGCTAGTGAACAGATCTACGACGGAACAAGTTTTCGTGGCTGAAGGGTGCGATCCACCATTGTTAGAAAAAAACCATGGTAGATTCTTTTGTGACGGGGCTTTTACCACGAAGGGCATCCGTTGTAGAAGACTTTTTAGCCACGAAAAACAGGCCTTCAACCACAAAAATCATCCGTTGTAAAAGCCAACTTTTCTTGTAGTGTATATCATATTGCAAACTTCAACTATACCACATCATTTCCCTGCAAAAACAAGGTATACGCCTCTAACACGCTTTGCTAGATTACGGGGATCTATGGTTACATAGAGATCCGTTCTTTACCTGAATGGTAAGTAAGCATCATGATTCAATTGTTTGCCTTTAACATATCCAGGGTGTGTCCCCATTGCACTATAAATAGTACAATAGCTTCACCAAACTTTGTCTATACGCGTGACCCTCATGCAGACTTCACCAAATCCACAAAAGCCCAATGTGCAAAATATCTTTCTCGACAATTGCGGAAAAACTGACATCCGACAAAGTTGTTTCATGCACCCAAAGTACACTTCACAAACTAGTCTCGACCCGAAGATCAGAAATTGGCTCGGGCCGCTAATCATGCAATACTGACAAGGTCAAAATTGCAACAATTGGGTAGCAAGAACAAGATCAATAATGCTAGAATTTGACGATTCCTCTATCCGTACATGTGCCTACGCATAGACCGCTCTGATACCACAGTTGGGGAACATGCTAGGCAAAACAAAAAATTCTAGTGCATAACCAAGATCTAATGCGAGGGAGAAGGTAACAGATCATACCCTCGAAGATCAAACTAGCAGAAGTTTGTCGATGGCGAGGGTGGTCATGCATCGATCCTCGCAACAAGCCTTAGCAAATTGCAAGCAGATGTATTATCCCATGAACAGATCCTACAATCAAGTGCTCCACCCATCGCACCTCCACCAGTATCCACACATCTAAAGAGAATGGTACTGTGATTATTGGCTCAACACGTATCGAGCTCGTTGGGGAACCCCAAGAGGAAGGTATGGTGAGCACATCAGCAAGTTTTCCCTCAGTTATGAAACCAAGGTTATCGAACAAGTAGGAGCAAGGAAACACCTCTAAGGTGTTGTTTCCAACTTGGAATCCTGCACAACACAACCATAGAACTTTGCCCCCAACTTATAGTGAGGTTGTCAATCTCACCGGTTTTGCTGAAAACAAAGGATTAAATATATTGTGTGGAAAAAAGTAAAAGCTTGCAGAAAGTAAACAGAAAACAGTAAAAAGTTGTAGATTGATGGTAAAAGAAAGGATCGGGGTCCATAGTTCACTAGTGGTGGTTCTCCTTAAGATAGAGGACATGTTGGATGAACAAATTACAGCGAGGCAATTGACAAACATCGAGAAAGCATACATGCATATACTAATCATCTTGACTCCTATGAGATTTGATTGGGCATTACAACATTATACATAGACCGTAATCCAACTGCATCTATGACTAATAATCCACCTTCAGGTTATCAATCCGAACCCCCTCCCGTATTAAGTTGCAAGCAACAGATAATTGCATTACGCATTGCGTGTAAAGTAAACAATACTATTGTTCTATAAACAAAAGATTGTTGTTTTCTCCCTAGTAGCAACAACACATCTAGTACCTTAGAGATTTCTGTCACGTCCCCAGATTACTAGAGGCATGAACCCACTATCGAGCATAAATACTCCCTCGTGGACTTGCTAGCATCTACTCGGCCAAGATATCTACCAACAACGGAGAGCATGCAAGATCACAAATAACAAAGACATTATAGAATCAATAATCAATCTGAAATAGCATCTCAATATCCATCGGATCCCCGCAAACACAACATGTATGATTACAAATAGATGATCTTGATCATGAATGGAGCTCCCAAGATCTAAACATGGTAGCACAAAGGAGAAGAACCAACCATCTAGCTACTACATGGACCCGTATTCCAAGGATGAACTACTCACGCATCACACCGGAGGCTTGCATGGTGATGAAGAAGGCCTCCAGGGTGAATTCTCCCCTCCAGCAGGGTACCGGGAAGAGCTTCAGATCCCTCCCGATCTAGAGATGGAGATGATGGCGGCTACAGACTCTTTCGTGGAATTTTTGATCGGGTACTTAGGGTTTCTATATCAGAGGCATCTTATAGGCGAAAGGGGAGGCCGAGGGGGTGCCTTAGGCGGCCACACCACCTGGCCGGCGCGGGCTGCTTTGCTGCCGTGGTGGTGGGCGGCCCTCGCCCTCTCCGTCTTGTATTCTGGCTCCATGTCCCCCTCGGTGAAATACTAACTTTGGCTTTTGTCCCGTCCAACTCCGGGAATATTCATTTTCTGACTTTTCTGGAACCAAAAGAGCAGAAAACAGGCATCTGGCACTGTGGCATCTTGTTAATAGGTTAGTCCAAGAAAGTGTATAAAAAGTACTCCAAAGTGTGGACAAAACATAAGAAAGTAGATATAAACCAAGCATGGAACATCAAAAATTATAGATATGTTTGCAACGTATCAACATCCCCAAGCTTAACTCCTGCTCATCCTCGAGTAGGTAAGTGATAAAAAGAAAGAATAATTTTTGAGGTGACATGCACCATCATAAACTTGATCAAAGTATTTGTAAAACATTCAAAGCTGGGATCATAGTACTTCAATCATAACATGAAAGACAAAGTTCTAGCAATAAGACATAGCAACTATGTTGTAACATGAAAAGGCACAAACAAAAGATTCATGAATAACAATGCTTTGCAAGACGTTTGTTTATTTCACATAAAGAAAACATAGCATAGTGGCATTCAGCTTGTCCCTCATAGAGTAGCAAACATAAATGCATAAGACACCTTCGAAGTTTATAAGGGTGACTAGATACAAATAGTTTAAGAACAAGCAATATCAAAGGTATGCATCAATCAACAAGTCTTGGGACAATGCACATAGAACTAAGAATGGCCACTATGCTCTCTGAATAGGTGCATAAAGATAGAAGGTGGAGACTCAACAAAAAAGTAAAAGAAAGGCCTTTATAGAAGGAAGCAGGGATTCAAGTTTCATAAAGAGCTTCCAAAAATTATGGTACTTATTAGCTTTCAGCTCTCATTGCCCCTATCATAAGCATCTTGAAGTGATTAAGGTTAAAGTGAACAAACTATGGAGTATATGCTTGACAAAGTATAAGTTGGAAATCTCATGTCCCTTGAATATGAGGGCCGCTCCTCACGCTACTCAAGTTTAGTTACCGGTAAGTTCTTGTCATAGTAAGTACATGTGTATCATAGAGAACTGCCAACGGGGTACCCCTTGCCTGATGATACGGAAGAATCCCCATATCAAAATGACAAGGCAATCAGACAACGAGCATCTCAGCAACCTTCTTATTTAGCATGGGAAAATGGTACTTTTTTCTCTCTTTCCTATTTTCTCATATCTCTTTTTTTTTTCTTTTTTTCTTTTTCTCTTTTTCTCAATCTCTATTTCTTTTTTATAAGAAGAATGCTTCATAGATTGCTCATTATGGTTACGCTGCAGGTTTCCACCATGATTAGGCATGGATTCGACCGGTGGCCCAGGTGTTTCTCTAACACACATACATAACTCCATGGACTTACAAGCTCCCCTTTCATTTCACACCGATGAAATCCATAGACAAAAGAGCATGATATCAACTAGGTACAAAGTACAAGTGCAATGTTGAAAGCGTTCCCCATGACAGCATGGTTCTGCTAATCCCCAACATATAAGTGCAAGCATATACAACATAGAGGACACAATGGTTCAAGTTTATTAGGGGCAAGAAAAGTAAAGTGTGCCATCAAGTTCGTGAGAGCTTTAATCACTAGTTTTCTCATAACAAGTTTAATTCGGAAGGTAGATAAAAACATGAATATACTTGGAATAGAAAATGCTAATAGGTAGGTATGGTGGACTCTTTGGAATAACTTGGTTTTATTTGGAGTTGGATGCCTGAGTGGAACTCACACTTGGTTATGGAGGCTAGCAAAATACTAGGAGCGACCAACTAAGAGAGCAATAATGGCTATAATCATGCAAAGCGACAACATCATTAATTAAAGCATAAAGTGATATTACAAGTCGAAAACTAAAGGATCATAAAGGCTATGGTGACTTGGGATAGTCTTAACATGGTGTGAGCATGCGCCAAGTCAACCCAAATAAAGCATTAAAGGAGAATACCATAATACTATGCTTTAATATGCTAAAACAACACATAATTCTTTCAAGGCACATTAAGCAATCTCAATTGTTTATAACATGTCATGATACAACAAAAATCACTAAGCATAAAGCGAAAACAATACCAAGCATGACATGACAAAGCATAAGCCATAGTCAAAAACAAACTCCTTTTACCACTTAAGCATGAACTTTCCTACTCTTTTCCAAACCAAACCAAACTATTTGAAAACTAATGTATGAAAGAGGGGGTCCAACCAATTTATTCATGCAAACTAAGAAAAACAAGCAAACTAAAACCAAAAACAAAAACGAAGACGCTCCAAGAACAACACAACTGTGCACGAAACCATAAAAATGAAGTGTTTGGAAGAACCTGAGATTTTTATTGATGAAGAAGGGGATGCCCAAGGCATCCTCAAGCTTTGACGCTTGTACTTCTTGGATATTTCATGGGGTGACACGGGGTGGCATCCCCAAGCTTGAGCTTTAGTCCATCCTTCATCTCATTACAT
This sequence comes from Avena insularis, assembly GCA_023614405.1. Taxonomy (NCBI): domain Eukaryota; kingdom Viridiplantae; phylum Streptophyta; class Magnoliopsida; order Poales; family Poaceae; genus Avena; species Avena insularis. Next base: position 246,582,655 of record CM042688.1, read on the forward strand.
CATTCTTTTCATACACCTGAAATTTTTCCTTCATACAAAACTTCACACAATCTTTATTAGCAACATTAGTGCACTCAAGATAATAAGTCTTTGGGTTCAGTTTCAACAGCAATAAAACTTCCATTAAAACACAAGCTACTGTAGCACTTCCCTCAAAAAGCTCAATTCCCCAACAAGAACTAAAAAAGGAACCAACAAGAAGCAAATGCAAATCATGGCAGAAATTTGTCAAAACAGACCAGCAGGTAAAAACCAATTTTTTCGAAGACCTTCTGTTGCTCAAATAGAAAAGTGTTGAACTAACGGAAGTTAGATAATAACCTGGGGCAGAAGCACAAAAATCCACGCCTCAAAATGACATACAGAGATTTGACACGAATTTTTGTAGTGAAGCACAAAAATCTGTTTCGGGACAGCAACCTTCCCAAGCATTACTTCTCTCTCATTAGAAGTTACTCTTGGCACAAAAAGCAAATAAAAAGGATAATGAGCGGTTATTACTGAAGTAAAAACTTCCAAGACTCATCTAAAACTTTTGGGTTATCACCCAATTAGTACTTTTCTTTAACGCCTTTAAGTTAGGCATAAGAAGCAAGAAAAAGAATCAAGTGTTCTCAAATGAAGAAGCATTAAGAGCAAATTTTGTTTTCATAGGAGAGGCAAAAGGAATTTTCTCTCTCTTCTTAGGGAAGTGTTCTACACCTTTATTGAGTGTGAGTTGATATTTAATGGTGCCTTCTTTCATATCAATAATGGCACCAACAGTTCTAAGAAAAGGTCTTCCCAAAGTAATAGGACAAGAAGCATTGTATTCAACATCCAAAACATAGAAATCAACAGGGACATAGGCATTGTTAACCATGATAAGAACATCATTAATACTCCCCATGAGTTTCTTTTTAGCATTATCATCAAGTGGGACATTTAAATCACAATCTTCCAATGGTGGCAAATCAAGCATATCATAAATCCTCCTAGGCATAATAGAAACACTACTATCAAGATCACATAAAGCTTTGAAATCAAAATCATTCACTTTCATATTAATGATGGGTTCCCAACCATCTTCTAGTTTCATAGGACTAGAAGCTTTATGTTTCACCTTTTCTTCTTTAATTTTTATGAGAGCATCAGTAATGTGTTTTGTAAAGGCCATATTCATAGCACTAGCATTAGGACTTTTAGCAAGTTTTTGTAGGAACTTAATTACTTCAGAGATATTGCAACCATCAAGATCAAAATCATAATTATCATCTAAAGTAGTAGAGCTATTACTAGCTTCAACACTAGTGGTAGTGATAGTAGAAACACTAATATTTCTAGCAATTTCATCTTCTCTTTGCCACTTAGCATGCAATTCAGCTAATAATCTAACATTCTCATAAATTCTAACTTGTATGGCATTAGTAGCAGCAAAGGGATTATCAATAGTTTCAGGTTTAGCAGCCATTTTATTCAAAGAAGATTGTGCTTTAGCCAATGATGCTATATTTCTTTCAGCATTAGAGATTTTTTCCTCAATAGTTTTATTGAAAGCAATTTGTTTACTAATAAAATCTTTAAGCATAACTTCGAGTTCAGAGGGAGCACTCCTATTATTATTGTAGGAATTTTCATAAGCATTACATTGTTGGGAGGATATGGCCTATAATTATTATTACCAAAGTTATTCCTGTGGGCATTGTTGCTAAATTTATTATTTCTTATAAAGTTCACATCAACTTGCTCTTCTTGAGCAACCAAAGAGGCTAAGGGAACATGATTTGGATCAATATGAGCTTTCCCATTAACAAGCATAGACATAATAACATCAATTTTATCACTCAATGAGGAGGTTTCTTCAACATAATTTACCTTCTTACCTTGTGGAACTCTTTCAGTGTGCCATTCAGAATAGTTAACCATCATATTATCCAGAAGCTTTGTTGCAGAACCCAAAGTAATGGTCATAAAGGTATCTCTAGCAGCAGAATCTAGTAGCTTTCTTGAAGAATAGTTCAATCCTGCATAAAAGGTTTGGATAATCATCCAAGGAGTTAGTCCATGAGTGGTACAATTCTTTACCAAAGATTTCATTCTTTCCCAAGCTTGAGCAACATGTTCATTATCAGATTGTTTAAATTTCATTATTTCACTTCTCATAGATATAATCTTAGCAGGAGGATAGTATTTTCCAATGAAATCATCTTTGCATTTAGTCCAAGAATCAATACTATTTCTAGTTAGGGATTGCAACCATTCTTTAGCTTTTCCTCTCAAAGAGAAAGGAAACAATTTAAGCTTAATAATATCTCCATCTATATCCCTATGCTTTTGCATCTCACAAAGTTCAACAAAGTTGTTTAGATGAGCAGCAGCATCTTCAGTACCAATTCTAGAAAATTGTTCTCTCATAACAAGATTGAGTAAAGCAGGTTTAATTTCAAAGAAAGTAGCTTCAGGAACATGTGGAGCAATAGGTGTGCACATGAAATCATTGTTGTTGGTGCTAGTAAAGTCACACAACTTAGTGTTTTCAAGAGTAGTCATTTTTGTGTTTTTATTAAAGAAAGCAAACTAGTACAACTAATTTTTGTGTGTTTTTGATAAAGAAACAAGCAAACAAAGCAGAAATAAACTAAGCAAAACAAATAAAACAAAGTAAAGAGATTGGTTATGAGGGACTCCCCTTGTGAAGATGTCCTTGACTCCCCGGAAACGGCGCCAGAAAAAGCTTGATTATTGGCTCAACATGTATCGAGCTCGTTGGGGAACCCCAAGAGGAGGGTATGATGAGCACAACAACATGTTTTCGCTCAGTTATGAAACCAAGGTTATCGAACCAGTAGGAGCAAGGAAACACCTCCAAGGTGTTGTTTCTAACTTGGAATCCTGCACAACACAACCACAGAACTTTGCCCCCAACTTACAATGAGGTTGTCAATCTCACCAGTTTTGCTGAAAACAAAGGATTAAACGTATTGTGTGGAAGAAAGTAAAAGCTTGCAGAAAGTAAACAGAAAACAGTAAACAGTTGTAGATTGATGGTAAAAGAAAGGACCTGGGTCCATAGTTCACTAGTGGTGGTTCTCCTTAAGATAGAGGACATGGGTGAACAAATTACAGCGGGGAAATTGACAAACATAGCGAAAGCATACATGCATATACTAATCATCTTGACTCCTATGAGATTTGATTGGGCATTACAACATTATACATAGACCGTAATCCAACTGCATCTATGACTAATAATCCACCTTCAGGTTATCAATCCGAACCCCTCCGAAGATTAAGTTGCAAGCAATAGATAATTGCATTACGCATTGCGTGTAAAGTAAACAATACGATTGTTCTATGAACAAAGGATTGCTGTTTTCTCCCTAGTAGCAATAGCACATCTAGTACCTTAGAGATTTCTGTCACGTCCCCAGATTACTAGAGGCATGAACCCACTATCGAGCATAAATACTCCCTCTTGGAGTTGCTAGCATCTACTTGGCCAAGATATCTACTAACAACGGAGAGCATGCAAGATCACAAATAACAAAGACATGATAGAATCAATAATCAATCTGAAATAGCATCTCAATATCCATCGGATCCCCGTAAACACAACATGTATGATTACAAATAGATGATCTTGATCATGAATGGAGCTCACAAGATCTAAACATGGTAGCACAAAGGAGAAGAACCAACCATCTAGCTACTACATGGACCCGTAGTCCAAGGATGAACTACTCACGCATCACACCGGAGGCTTGCATGGTGATGAAGAAGGCCTCCAGGGTGAATTCTCCCCTCCGAGACGATGCCGGGAAGAGCTTCAAGTCCCTCCCAATCTAGGGATGGAGATGACAGCGGCTACAGACTCTTTCGTGGAATTTTTGATCGGGTACTTAGGGTTTCTATATCGGAGGCATCTTATAGGCGAAAGGGGAGGCGAGGGGGTGCCCTAGGCGGCCACACCACCACCTGGCACGGGTCAGGCCTGGCCAGGTGGCCAGGTGGTGTGGGCGGCCCCTGGCCCCTCTTCGTCTCGTATTCTGGCTCCATGTCCCCCTCGGTGAAATACTGACTTTGGCTTTTGTCCCGTCCAATTCCGAGAATATTCATTTTATGACTTTCCTGGAAACAAAAACAGCAGAAAACAGGCAGCTGGCACTGTGGCATCTTGTTAATAGGTTAGTCCAAGAAAGTGTATAAAAAGTACTCCAAAGTGTGGAAAAAACATAAGAAAGTAGATATAAACCAGGCATGGAACATCAAAAATTATAGATACGTTTGCAACGTATCATACCGCTTCGAAGTGAGATCAAGCTCACGGACGAAGCAGGGACATGTCGATGAAGATCTGGTAGCACTTTGTTGTCCGGCTAGATTAGATCTAGACATAGGTAGACGATGAATAGTGCTCCAACGAGAAGAAGAAACTCCCCACGAAGATGATGTCTACATAGGAGAGGGGTGGAAGACAACCTCCAAGGCACCGAGGCGATGATGAACGGCGGTGGCCGACAGCGCGGCGGTGGCGGGTCGATGGCGGTAGCGGGCAGAGCTGGGGCAAGGCTCTCCAAAACTTTTATGTTGTTCCCTTGGCCCTGTCCCCATATATATGAGCAGCTAGTCCCTCTCTAAGAGAGAGAGAGAGAGTAGAAGTAGGACTCCAAGTCCTAGTAGGATTTCCCTTTCCTTTCTCCACTCATACAAAGAGAGAGTAGAAGTAGGACTCATAGCCCAAGTAGGAAACCTCCTATCTCCTACAACTCGACTAGGGAGGGAGTACGAGTCCCAGAAGAACTCCTTCCTCCCTACTGCCCACTTCTCCACCTACCGGCTTGGGGAGGCCCTGGCTGACTCGGCAAGGGTTTCCCCCCTTACTTGCGGCATGGCCTGATGGGGCCCATGCGACCCCTCCGTCCCATGGTGCCCCCACCGGGATAATTACTTTTAATATGAATGTTTATTCTGAAGCTTTCCGGAAAATTCCTAACTCCTTTGAACTAACTCCGGAACCTTCCTAAAATATTCTTGTTGACTTCCATAAAATGTCCGGAACAATTCCATCCATTCTCGATGATACCCTGGACTCCTTCGGAATATTCCGAGACACTCCAAAACATGCTTTTAGATTCCTTCATTCAAATATCTTAATTGCAGTCACATTCTAAATGCTGACAACATCTTAAGTGTGTGACCCTGTATGTTCAGATATTTATGGACATGTCCAGAACTCCTTCGACGACAAGGATTACTATTAGCGTCATGATACACGTAGTAATCCTGGGAAATAAAACTAAGATCTTTATCGTATGAACCGTAGTATTATGTCCGATACATATCGTATTGCTTCATCGATACTTTACATTGCCCGAGATGAAACACTAGGTTATTCTTGTTACTTGGCATGTAATCTTTACTCATACCACACTATCAATGTTTCTGTGATAAAAAAACTTGATCACGTGTTCGACCAGACAATGACGAACATCATAGTACATGAGTGGCCCAGAGTGTATATCTCCATCGCCAGGAGTAGAAATTCCCGCAAGCTCACCATGTGAATTATTAGTGTACCATCTGGTAAGAGCAAAGACTGACTTTATGATTTCTCCTATTCGGAGAAACATTTGAAGAATCCTACCACATCTATATTGTACCCGAGTTCACATGTATCTCGTGGTTTAACGATATTTAGTAAAGTAAATACATTGATTATGAGAAACTAACTATAACAATTATTGACGATATGTTTCATGGTATATCATGTTGGGTCTATCCATCATCATTGCTCTCCCAATAACTCCGATCTCATGTACCATTGGTAACTCTACAACACTTTTTCATCTTGCCCATAGTCAGGAAACCGGGACTATCATTGATACATGAACTAGTCTTAGAGGAAAGACCAGGTTATTACTCGACACATGTTTTCCTCCAAATACACAATATTCGGAACCAATACAATTATAGCATAGAAAAATAAACTTAATTATGAAATAGAAATATGAATAATAATACATTTATTATTGCCTCTAGGGCATATTTCCATCATGCTCATGTAAGATCCCTCCTTATTAAAGGAAAAGATCCCTGTGATTGCAATGCTAGTCCCTGGATCATTGCTAGCATCCACAGTTTAAGATGAAGTACACATATACAAAGGTCGTTTATTACAGTCATTCCAGAGATAAAACATAGTCTTTTACAACTCATGGCCAAAGGCCTAGTACAAGAGTTTATGGAATATGTAAATAAACATAAGTCTTCATCTTCATGTGCCACAGGCAAGCATGTTGAGTGTAGACTCATGACTCCTAATCATCATCAGAGTAACCTGCAACATCATAAGTTACAGCCACAGGGGGTCAATACTTTGGAATAGTATTGGCAAGTGATACCTTAGTATAATTTAAGTGGACTATAAGGCTATATGCATTTGGCTGGTGGAGCTTAAGCTTGCATTGCTCAAAATAGATTTTTCCTTAACTTTTTGAAAACACTAAGTTTTTGCTTGACAAAGACCATCCCAAGGTATCTACCAATCAGAGACTGAAGATCCACTCAGGGCATCTACCAATCAAAGACTGAAGATCCTTTAACCCTTGTTCACCCACAAGTTTTATTTAGAAATTGGAGTGATGAGATTCTTGAAGTTTCCATGTCTTGATGCTCAAATTGTCCTTTACCAGGGACATGGCTAAGTACTTAGGTTTTACACTGCAGAGGTGGTGCACTTTCCCCGAGCCTTGGTTTCCCAAGACATGATCCTTCAGTAGCCTTTCCTTAGTCAAATGGACGCGCTCCAACCTATCAACCCATCTACCACCCACTGTCCAAGAGACTAAGTTCCAGCATCCTAAGATCATGGCAGAGCCCATATTACCAAGTGGCTGCACTTGAAGCTTCTCAAACATTTGACAACTCAAATCTCTTTGTTCCTGGGTGGCCATCCACAAGTGAGATACACAAGGTTCACCAAGACCCTGGCCTTGTGTAACCACTCAACATAACCCAATCTTTCCATTCCACCTGTGTGATTCATTAACTTAGTTGTTTTGTTAAATAAAACAAGTCCTTAGACTTAGAATATTTTTCCATAGTGTGAATATATAAACCACCCTTGTTTTCTAGTAGCTAGGCTAAGCATGGCATGGCAACTTGTCCTTAGGGAATTTCCTAGCAATTCTAGCATTCTATTCTAAATAGGATTTCCAATAATTAGTTGACAAAAGTAACATGCAAGTCCTAACAAAATATATCTAATGCAAGTATAAAATATAGGTAGGGAATATTCATGAAGATATCACTTGCCTTGGTAGTGTGGAGAGTAGCACTTGTCACAATCACAATCACTAGCAAAATCTACACACAAAGTTGTAGCATACAATTACACACATATATATACAAACAAAAGTATTATGAATGCATGCATGCATGAATCTACCAAGTGATGATTTTTGAAAACTTCAACCAAGCAAGTGCATGAATACAGAAACTGAAACTAGTCACAAAGTAGCCAAGACAATTTAAATAACCCTAAAACAAAAATACTAAACTAAATCTATACTTAAAATAGCCTCAAACATGCCTCTGCATTTTAAGCTAATCAAATGGTTACTATTTGCAAAAAAAAAGGATAGGCAGAAAGGTCTTGTTTTTCTGAATCCAACGGTATAAAGTTTGCAAAATTCCAACGTGGGGTTCAAAAGATATAGGCAAATGAATTTGGATCAAATTTCTGATTTTAAATTCTATTCTCAGATCTAACCTAGCCACGTCATGTTCTGATTCGCTTGCATCGTTCATACTGGATCGAGCTCCACGAGTGGGATCTAAATGAAATCTGGCTCAGATCGCTGCATCGCTTCGGGGTTAAGTGGATCTATCCTAGCGCTACGATGCAGATCTAACGGCTGCTACTTCTCTGGCCAAGAACTGGCGGCGCTGCGCGGTGGCTACCGGCGGCGGAATCGTCGGTCGATGATGTTGCCGATGATGCAGACGGCGAGGAAGAAGGAGGAGTGGCTTACCGGGCTCAGGAGGTCACGGCGAAGCTTGTCGTACTCGCGGTTGGTCAAGGGGCGCTCGGACAAGGTTGCGATTGCTCGCCGGAGTTGCTGTGGGCGGTAAGGCCGGGTGGTCGTCGTGGACGTCGCTGTGAATCACCCCAAGGCAAGTCGAGGACACGGTTAGGTTCGCAGGGTCAAGGCGAAGTAGTGAGCATGAACTAGGAGGCGCGGGGCGGTCTGGACTTACCACTAGAGCTCGTCGGAGTTGATGTCGCCGTTGGTGCTCGCGGTGTCAAGTGGAACCGGCGACCTGGGCAGTACCGGACAGACTAGCGAGGTCAGTAGATGCGCAAGGATTCACTGAGCAGGATAGCAAGAACGAGAGGCAGAGGGGAACACTGGGCTCACCGGAATCGATCGCCGGAGAGGTTCTGTCCGCGGCGGTGCAAAGCTGATTGAGGGCAGCCTGGTGGCGGAGTGGCGAGGTGTCCGGGGAAAAAGATCGTGGAGCGAGAGGATCTTATAGCCGGGAATCGACAGAAACGCCGGGTTTAAAGCCCATTACGCCAAGCGCCATTACCGCCTTCATCGCCATGGCGACGGGTCGCAGGCGCGGTCTGGGGAAGACGAGGGCGACGTGGACCGGGCCCGTTTGTCAGCGAGGTGCGCAGTGTGCAGGTGGGGTCTGCTGCCGTGTTTGTCTGCGTGGGGCTCAAGGCGTGAGAGAAGAAAAGGAGGACCCGGGTGGGCTTGGGGCTGGATCCGCTTTGGGCGATTCTGGCCGCCGGCCTTTTTCTTTCCTTTAGCCTTTTTCTTTTTCTAATTCTATTTTCTGAATAGAATTTGATATGAATTCAAATCCTTTTGAATTCAAATTTCTTTGGGGATTTTTGCAGGGTTCTTGTGGGTTCAAATGCAGTCAAATAACCATGTGGTTACCTTGCAAGGTTTGGTCAAGCTTGGGTTTCAAAATAAACAGAGACTTTGTCTCTTTGTCTCTAGTTGCCAATATTTGGAATGGGGTTTAGAAAATATTTCTAAATTGGAATTTTGGGTTTAAATGCTTCTCCTATTCTTTCCAACCATGGAGGCAAGCAAACAAGTACCTAAGCATTCAAGTCTCAAAAGGTGATGGCCAATTGAGATAAAATGCCCACATGAAATCATAGCTCAAACTTCTGCCTCTAAATGATTTTGAGAAAAACCCTATATGAATGAATGATGCAAGAATGATATGAATGAGTTTTGAAACATGATTTTTTTAGGGATGTTACAAATCTAACCCCCTTAAAATGAATCTCGCCCTCGAGATTCGGATTGGCTAGCAAATAGGTGAGGGTGGTCTTTCCGAAGATCATCTTCTCTTTCCCATGTTGCTTCTTCTTCGGAATGATGATTCCATTGTACTTTGCAAAACTTGATAGTCTTTGTTCTCGTGAATCTTTCTGTGGTCTCAAGTGTCTTGACAGGCTTTTCTTCATAGGTGAGATCACTTTCTAGTTGAACTTCTTCCAAAGATATGGTATCTTTCAAAGATGTTTCTTCCATTTCTGGGTGACATTTCTTGAGCTGGCTCACATGAAAAAATTATGGACTGCTAGTAAAGATCTTTGGCAGTTCGATTTCATATCTGCTTCTCCTTGCGACTTAAAATGTTGAATGGTCCCACATATCTTGGTGCTAACTTTCCTTTGACTCCAAATCTTTTTACTCCACGAAGTGGTGATACTCTAAGATAAGCTCTATCCCCAACTTCGTAAGTGACTTCTCTACGCTTAGCATCTGCGTAGCTTTTCTGTCGAGACTGTGCTATCTTCAATCTGTCTCTAACCAATTTGACCTTTTCTTCGGCGTCTTTGATAAGGTCTGGTCCAAACAAACTTCTTTCTCCCACACCATTCCATAGCAATGGGGTGGTACACTTTCTTCCGTATAGAAACTCAAATGGTGCCATCCCAATACTAGATTGGTGACTGTTGTTGTAAGAAAACTCTGCGTAAGGCAGACTTTCATCCCAACTTGCTCCATAGTCTAGGGCACATGCCCTCAACATGTCTTCAAGAATTTGATTAGTCCTTTCTGTTTGTCCATCAGTTTGAGGATGAAAAGCGTTGAATTCCAACCTCGTTCCTAGAGATTCATGAAGTTGTCTCCAAAAGTGAGAAGTGAACTGAGTTCCTCTATCGCACACAATACTCTTAGGTACACTGTGAAGGCATACAATTCTGCTCATGTAGATTTTGGCTAACTTGGCACTGGTATAAGTTGTCTTTACGGGTATAAAATGAGCCACTTTAGTTAGGCGATCTACTATTACCCATATGGAATCATACCGACCTGGTCCTTGGTAATCCGTAATGAAATCCATACCAATATTTTCCCACTTCCATTCAGAATAGGCATTGGTTGAAGCAAACCTGCTGGTTTCGATGCTCGCTTTCACTCTACTACACACATCACACAAAGCAATGTGTTCGCGATGTCCCTTTTAAGATTGTTCCACCAAAATCTTTCTTTCATATCCATATACATTTTGGTGTTTCCGTGAATAGAATACGGAGAGTTATGGGCTTCTTGCAGAATCAGTTTCAGATTTCCGGATCTTGTGGAACACAAATACGTTTCTCGTGCCATAAAGTACCTTGTTCGTCCATATGGAAACTTTTAGCTTTCCCTTGGCTAATCCTTTCCTTAATCTCTTCGATTTCTTTATCCGTCTTTTGGGCTTCCTTAATCTTATCCAACAGAGTGGGTTGAACATCCAAAGACATGAGATGTCCTTCTGGCACAATCTCCAATCTGAGTTCCTTGAATTGCTTACACAAATCATCTGGCAATTCACCTTTGGTAAGACCATTTACAAATGCTTTACGACTTAGAGCATCTGCTACTACATTTGCTTTACCGGGGTGGTATTGCAAACTCAAGTCGTAATCCTTGATAAGTTCTAGCCATCTTCTTTGTCTCATATTGATCTCCTTCTGTGTGAAGATATATTTCAAACTCTTATGGTCGGTGAACACTTCACAACATTTTCCCAAAAGGTAGTGTCTCCATGTCTTGAGTGTATGGACAACAGCGGCTAACTCTAAATCATGAGTAGGATAGTTTACTTCATGAGTTTTGAGTTGTCTCGAGGCATAAGCCACAACTTTTCCGCCTTGCATAAGTACGGCTCCTAATCCTTGATGAGAAGCATCACAATATACCTGGAAATCCTTTTCCAAATCTGGTAGGCACAGAACTGGTGCTGACACAAGTCTCTTCTTTAATTCTTGAAAGCTGAGTTCACATCCTTCAGACCAAGCAAATTTCTTATCTTTCTTTAATAATTCTGTCATTGGTTTAGCAACCTTTGAAAAAATTTCAATGAACCTTCTGTAGTAACCTGCTAAACCAAGAAAACTACGAACCTCTTTTACATTCTTAGGAGATTCCCATTCTGTTACGGCTGAAACTTTAGCAGGGTCAACTGCTATACCATCCTTTGTCATAACATGACCAAGAAATCCAACTTCCTCTAACCAAAACTCACACTTGCTGAACTTGGCATAAAGCTTATGTTCCCTTAGTTTCTCAAGTATCAAGCGTAGATGTCTTTCATGCTCCTCCTTGCTCTTGGAGTAGACCAAGATGTCATCGATGAAAACGACAACGAACTTGTCGAGAAATTCCATGAACACTTTGTTCATCATATTCATGAAGTATGCTGGAGCATTGGTTAATCCAAAAGGCATCACTGTGTACTCATACAATCCATACCTTGTGGTGAATGCTGTTTTAGGTATGTCTTGCTCTCTTATCTTGAGTTGAAAATAGCCTGACCGAAGGTCAATCTTTGAGAACACACAAGCTCCTTCTAGCTGATCAAACAAGTCATTGATTCTTGGCAAAGGATATTTGTTCTTGATGGTTACCTCGTTGAGAGAACGGTAATCTATGCATAATCTTTGAGTTCTATCCCTCTTTTCTATGAACAAAACTGGAGCTCCCCAAGATGAAGAACTTGGCTGGATGAATCCTTTCTGCAATTGTTCTCCAAGTTGTTTCTTGAGTTCTTTAAGTTCGCTAACCCGACATTTTATAAGGTCTCTTTGCTCTTGGCCCAGATCCTGGTACCAATTCTATTATAAACTCCACATCTCTATCTGGTGGCATTCCTGGTAACTCTTCCGGGAACACATCCGGATACTCACACAATTAGCACATCGTCCATGCTAACCACATTAAGAGAATTCAGCTTACTCCCTTTAGATTTAAAATTGGACTTAAATGTTATCCTCTTACCTGCAGGGGTTGTGAGTGAAATTGTGCGATTTGCACAATCTAGTACTCCCTCATACTTAGCCATCCAATCCATTCCCAAAATTACATCCAATCCTTGGGAATTTAGGATTATTAGGTTTACTGGAAACTTATGTTTTCCGATCTCTATGACTAGATCCCGGCATCCAAGACTCACTATCATATCCCCTCCCGGAGAGCTAACTTTTATCGGACACCCAATGTTTTCAGATGCAAACCCATATCTTTCGACAAATGCTTTAGATATGAATGAATGAGATGCACCAGTGTCAAAGAGTACAAATGCTGAGATGGAATTGAGTCTGAACTTACCAGCAACGGCATCAGGTTCTTCATAGACTTCTTCCACATTGATGTGGTTAACCTGTCCTTTCTGAAAAGGATTTGGTTTGTTAGGTCCTTCAACGTTCTTCTCAGGGCACTCATTAGCATAATGCCCCAGCTTCTTGCATTTGAAGCATTCAACCTGACTGTTGTCCTTCTTAGGTTGACTTCCACTTCCACTTCCACTTCCACTATGGTGGCTCTTATATCCACTCTTGTGGTTCTTGTACTTATCATTGTCATGATTGCGATGATGTTTGTTGTCATGACGGTTGTGGCTGTGGTGCTTGTTAAACTTCCCATGCTTGTGGGATACTGAGCTGACACTATCATCATAGTGAGATCATTTATGTGATGATCCCGAGCTGTGCTTGTCGGAGTGTTTCCTCTTCTTACTCTCGACTTGCTTCATTTTATTCTCCACAATAACAGCCTTGTCACACAGTGACTGATAAGTTGGAACATACGCCACAGACAGCTGTAGATTTAGCTCATCATTCAAGCCTTCCAGAAACTTTTCCTTCCTTTTGGCATCAGTGTCAACCTCATCCGGTGCATAGCGCGCCAGATTGTTGAACTCTTCAATATATTCAGCCACGCTGTGGTGGCGCTGCTTCAGGTTGTGAAATTCCTTCTTTTTCAGGCTCATCATACCTGGTGAGATATGAGTAGTACGAAATCCATCTTCAAAGATAGCCCAAGTCACCTCATCAATAGGCGTGGTAACTGAAGTTGTCCCACCATGTCTGCGGCTGGTCCTTCCAACAGATGTGCCGCAAACTGACCTTTTCAGATCATCATGCATCCCACGGTCACTAAGTCTTTGTTCACGTAACGTAGCCAATCATTGGCCACCATGGGATCGATCGTTCTCGAAAACTTAGCTGGCCTTAGACGCAGAACTGGTGAGCATATCAAAACCGGAGGGTTGTTGTTGTTATTGTTGTTGTTGTTGTTGGGGTTGTTGTTGTTGTTCAGTTCGGATGAACGTCGTCATCATTTGCATAAGCTGTGTTTGCATTCATCATTTGTTGCATTTCCGGGTAATGTTAGTTGGGATTGGTGTTTGCGCGACGGGAGGCATCTGTGGTTTATTCATATAGAGATAAGAATGAGATACCCTTACATGATTTATGCACAATACATTACACAAGCAAACACATAGCAAGCAATATTAGGATAAAAGCTAAACAACAAGAGAACAAAAATCTCAAAGTACAAACATACAAGTGGCAAGCCATCCACATGTCGGATGGTCCAACAATAAGTTCATAAATAACAAGTGCGGTAAATAAAGATAATCGAGTAGTCAAATCTACTCGCAGCCTTCAATCTCCTCCTCGACAAAGGTAAGGCCTGCGTTCTCCATTGCGGTCTTGTTCTCCTCGATGGTAGTGGTCAAAGAGTCGATCTTGGCCTTGAGAGCCCTTCCGGGAACGGCCTCTCAATCACCGCTCTGCCGCTCTAACTCAAGTCCTTGGACTGCAGCTCTCGGTCATATCACGAATCCTCTTGTTCCTATCCTGACACGCTTCTCTTGACTCTTGAACTTACAGTCTTGGGTCTCGAACTTCCTCCATCTCCTTGACTATCTCGTCCTGCTGCGCGAAGAGCTTGTCCTTCTCGCGAAGCTGCACCTGGAGCTCGTCATTACTAAGCATGACGTTGGTCCTATCGGTATCCACGTGCCTAATAAGAGTCTCTAAGTCCTGGAGGTACAGGCGTATCGGCTCATTGTGACCCTTGAGTCGCCCTCAAAGTCAATGGACTCTCGTCATCATCACGCCTTCCAAGGCGTGGAAGTGAGTGCCTCTAACCTGTCGGGAGTGACGCCCTAATACCGTCCCTATCAGATCCCGCATGACAACCTCCATGCCTCTCTCCTCACATCGTGCATAAGCTTGAAGACGATGGCCTCCGTAGTAGGCTCTCAAGGCGTCTGGCTGGTTCACCTTGAAGCCCCAAAGGTCCTTCCTCTCAAACTTGGTGAGTGGGTGCACCGTAATGATAGGAAGAGGGAGATCGAGTAAAGTAGTAAGCTCTACGACACGAGGACCAAAACGGTAGCCCGAACTCCTCAACAAGGTCGATGGCAATAGGCATCTATTTATAAGATTGAAAAGTTAGAACAACACAAATTCAAATTAAACAAGACAAACATTCAAGCATTACCATGGAACACATAAATCATACAAGTCATGCATACATAAATCCATTACAACCACCAAGGTTCAAACTTTTAAGGTATCATTTTGGAAAATAAGGTGATAGGTGGTGGTCAACTAACTAAGGCGCGCTTACAATCCTATCTCATTGGATCTGGTGGCTAACACAATGTTCCTAGTGGCAATCACCCTATCCTGTTCACATGCTTCTATCACTAAGTCTATAATATCTCCTCTTAAGGATTGGTTGGTGACTTCCAACTCTTGGGTATGTTCCTTCTCTCTAAGTCTTTTTGGAGGTTGAGCATCCTGCACTTGACTCTAGCACTTAGTTCCTTGATAGTCTTCCAAGCTGCTTCTTTTGCTGACTCAAAGAATGTGGTGTGCATAAAAGTGTTGGTGTACATGCAGAAGCCTTTTTCTTTGTGGTTGTCTTCCTTGTTCTTGTACAAGTGAAGTTGCACCCACCAATACTCCACTCCATCCTCCATCACTGGAAAGCCCTTGTACACAGCTGCACCATGTACTCCCATGGTTTCCATGAGGTCCTTGAGAATCTTGGGAAACTGGTCTCACACTCCAAGGTCATGGTCATGAGTGGTCCTTTCTTCACGGCTTGTTGACTGAGTTCATCTACAAATAGAGATGAGAAGGAGAAGATTAGAAAAGTTTGAGAAGAATAGACAAGTGTAGAAGAAGTTAAAATTTTCCTTAGTGGTTTCCAATCCTAGGGTCATAATCCTACAGGCAACACGATTGCTCGATACCATCTGTAAGATCCCTCCTTATTAAAGGAAAAGATCCTGTGATTGCAATGCTAGTCCCTGGATCATTGCTAGCATCCATGCTTAAGATGAAGTACATGATACAAAGGTCGTTTATTACAGTCATTCCAGAGATAAAACATAGTCTTTTACAACTCATGGCCAAAGGCCTAGTACAAGAGTTTATGGAATATGTAAATAAACATAAGTCTTCATCTTCATGTGCCACAGGCAAGCATGTTGAGTGTAGACTCATGACTCCTAATCATCATCAGAGTAACCTGCAACATCATAAGTTACAGTGGGGTCAATACTTTGGAATAGTATTGGCAAGTGATACCTTAGTATAATTTAAGTTGACTATAAGGCTATATGCATTTGGCTGGTGGAGCTTAAGCTTGCATTGCTCAAAATAGATTTTTCCTTAAATTTTTGAAAACACTAAGTTTTTGCTTGACAAAGTACATCCCAAGGTATCTACCAATCGTAGATCAAGATCCACTCAGGGCATCTACCACTCAAAGACTGAAGATCCTTTAACCCTTGTTCACCCACAAGTTTTATTTAGAAATTGGAGTGATGAGATTCTTGAAGTTTCCATGTCTTGATGCTCAAATTGTCCTTTACCAGGGACATGGCTAAGTACTTAGGTTTTACACTCTGCAGAGGTGGTGCACTTTCCCCACGAGCCTTGGTTTCCCAAGACATGATCCTTCAAGAGCCTTTCCTTAGTCAAATGGACGCGCTCCAACCTATCAACCCATCTACCACCCACTGTCCAAGAGACTAAGTTCCAGATCCTAAGATCATGGTAGAGCCCATATTACCAAGTGGTTGCACTTGAAGCTTCTCAAACATTTGACAACTCAAATCTCTTTGTTCCTGGTGGCCATCCACAAGTGAGATACACAAGGTTCACCAAGACCCTGGCCTTGTGTAACCACTCAACATAACCCAATCTTTCCATTCCACCCGTGTGATTCATTAACTTAGTAGTTTTGTTAAAAAAAAACAAGTCCTGAGACTTATAAAAAATTTCCAAAGTGTGAATATATAAACCACCCTTGTTTTCTAGTAGCTAGGCTAAGCATGGCATGGCAACTTGTCCTTAGGGAATTTCCTAGCAATTCTAGCATTCTATTCTAAATAGGATTTCCCATCATTAGTTGACAAAAGTAACATGCAAGTCCTAACAAAATATATCTAATGCAAGTATAAAATATAGGTAGGGAATATTCATGAAGATATCACTTGCCTTGGTAGTGTGGAGAGTAGCACTTGTCACAATCACAATCACTAGCAAAATCTACACACAAAGTTGTAGCATACAATTACACACATATATATACAAACAAAAGTATTATGAATGCATGCATGCATGAATCTACCAAGTGATGATTTTTGAAAACTTCAACCAAGCAAGTGCATGAATACAGAAACTGAAACTAGTCACAAAGTAGCCAAGACAATTTAAATAACCCTAAAACAAAAATACTAAACTAAATCTATACTTAAAATAGCCTCAAACATGCCTCTGCATTTTAAGCTAATCAAATGGTTACTATTTGCAAAACAAAAAGGATAGGCAGAAAGGTCTTGTTTTTCTGAATCCAACGGTATAAAGTTTGCAAAATTCCAACGGGGTTCAAAAGATATAGGCAAATGAATTTGGATCAAATTTCTGATTTTAAATTCTATTCTCAGATCTAACCTAGCCACGCGTCATGTTCTGATTCGCTGCATCGTTCAGCTGGATCGAGCTCCACAGTCGTAGGATCTAAATGAAATCTGGCGGCTCAGATCGCGTACCGCTTCGGGGTTAAGTGGATCTATCCTAGCGCTACGATGCAGATCTAACGGCTGCTACTTCTCCGCCAAGAATCGTGGCGCTGGCTACCGCGGCGGAATCGTCGGTCGATGATGTTGCCGGCGATGCGACGGCGAGGAAGAAGGAGGAGTGGCTTACCGGGCTCGGAGGTCACGGCGAAGCTTGTCGCATTTCGCGGTTGGTCAAGGGCGCCGGACAAGGTTGCGATTGCTCGCCGGAGTTGTGGGCGTATTGCGTCGGGTGGTCGTCGTGGGACGCCGCCGTGAATCACCCCAAGGCAAGTCGAGGACACGGTTAGGTGCGCAGGGTCAAGGCGAAGTAGTGAGCATGAACTAGGAGGCGCGGGGCGGTCTGGACTTACCACTAGAGCTCGTCGGAGTTGATGTCGCCGTCGGTGCTCGCGGTGTCAAGTGGAACCGACGACCTGGGCAGTACCGGACAGACTAGCGAGGTCGAGATGCGCAAGGATTCACCGAGCAGATAGCAAGAACGAGAGGCGAGGGGAACACTGGGCTCACCGGAATCGATCGCGGAGAGGTTCTGTCGGCGGTGCAAAGCTGATTGAGGGCAGCCTGGTGGCGGAGTGAGCGAGGTGTCTGGGGGAAAAAGATCATGGAGCAGAGAGGATCTTATAGCCAGGGAATCGACAGGAAACGCTCGGGTTTAAAGCCCATTTACGCCGCGCCATTACCGGCCTTCATCGCCGCCAAGGCGGCGACGTGGTCGCAGGCGCGTCTGGGAAGACGAGGCGACGTGGACCGGCCCGTTTGTCGGCCGAGGTGCGCGTGTGCAGGTGGGTCTGCCTGCTGCTCAAGGTGGGCTCAAGCGTGAGAGAAGAAAAGGAGGACCCGGGTGGGCTTGCTGGGCTGGATCCATGCTTGATTCTGGGCCGCCGGCCTTTTTCTTTTCTTTAGCCTTTTTCTTTTTCTAATTCTATTTTCTGAATAGAATTTGATATGAATTCAAATCCTTTTGAATTCAAATTTCTTTGGGGATTTTTGCAGGGTTCTTGTGGGTTCAAATGCAGTCAAATAACCATGTGGTTACCTTGCAAGGTTTGGTCAAGCTTGGGTTTCAAAATAAACAGAGACTTTGTCTCTTTGTCTCTAGTTGCCAATATTTGGAATGGGGTTTAGAAAATATTTCTAAATTGGAATTTTGGGTTTAAATGATTCTCCTATTCTTTCCAACCATGGAGGCAAGCAAACAAGTACCTAAGCATTCAAGTCTCAAAAGGTGATGGCCAATTGAGATAAAATGCCCACATGAAATCATAGCTCAAACTTCTGCCTCTAAATGATTTTGAGAAAAACCCTATATGAATGAATGATGCAAGAATGATATGAATGAGTTTTGAAACATGATTTTTTTTAGGGATGTTACAGCTCATCACGTCATCGAGCAAGAAGTCGTCGGAGAAATGCGCGAGTCCTAGACTCAGCGCCACAGTTGCCTTGCGATGAAACATGGGGCGCATCATCCAATCAACCAGGGTAAGCACCTGGTCCAGGTATTGCGCCACTTGCTAAATCCCGCCGGGATCACCTTGGTGGGGCTGATGTCCTACAATATGGCGTGGGCGCATAATGATGATGTCGTGGCCTCCGCCAACATTGTCGTCATGCATGCGGCCGCCCCGAGCTTCAGCATCTTCGGGTCTTGCAGACCTAAAACATATGTAGGTCGTTAGCATAAATGCTCGGGGAGTCGACCCGCTCGGGGACTTGACTCGCGCGAATACCACACGTCAAATAGCAAAACTCACAAAGAATTCGCCCACAGTTTTCGGTGACAAACTTTTCTAGCGCTGAGAATTTCTCCTTGCGGTCCTTCTCTGCATCCGGCACAACAGACTTGGCCTTATCCTCCCAGGAGGTCACTGTAGACTTCATGGACCCTAGCTCCACGATAGGCACATAGCCCTCTCAGGCCTTTTTAAGAACTGAGGTGTCGTTGTCTGCAAGCACACACAAGTTCTTACTTTGTCAAATCGATAAGAAAAAATAGATAAATATGGAAGAGGTACTCACTAGCGACCACCCGCAACTGCCGATTGACCTGGGTCGCCACCTACAACTCATACTAGAGTCGCTCTAGATCTGATTGATGCGCTGACGACTCGTGCTGAAACATAAATACATAACAAAAACCCCGTCTAAGATTCGAGTCGCCACTATTCGGCGACCCGATGCTTGCGGACTGGGGCAATCAAAATTTCCTGAGTCTCGTGCCGCCACTATTTGGCAACCCGATCCTCGGGGACTAAGGGAATAGAAATTTCTCAGTCTCACGCCGCCACTACTTGGCAACCTGATCCTTGAGGACTGGGGAAACGAAATTTCCTCAGTCTCACATCACCACTATTAGGCGACCCGATCCTCAGGGACTAGGAGAATTGAAATATGTATGTCTCGCACCGCTACTACTTAGCTGCTCAACCCTCGTGGACTAGACATACCTGGGGAGCTTGGCCAAGCAGCCGATGAAGCTTGATCACTCTGGCCAACGGCAGCGGATACGTAACTCTACTAGGTCCATGCGCCATCATCTCGATGCTCCCGTCGATGACTTCTACAACCACTGGCGACTGCGACTACGCAGCCACATATGAATCCTTGTCAAGAAACCGTGGATAAGTTGCGGTCGCGGCTGTCATGTTGGTAGTCACATGTGAGGCACCATCGGTGACCCAGCATACTACTGCATGATGTAGTATACAATAGTCGTTGACATAACACCAATGAAACACCATTCACTAGTATTACATCCCTCAGAGTGGTACAACAGAAACATAGCAGGTCCAAGACATGACTATAGATTACAACTCGACTCTTTACAAAAGATCTCTAGGTTAAAGAGGAAGACAGAAACTTCTTACAAAGAAGAACCAGAAATAATAACTCAAACCTATCTAGCTAATAAGACTAGCATCTAAACTATCTGGCTTGCAATTGCTAGTAATGCAGTGCTCTACAAAAGTAGGTGTTATGGCTAGAGAATCTACTCCTATCTAATCAGGAGCTTCATCTTCACTTTAGTTAATGCACAAGTTGACTTTGTTGACTTCCTGGGAGAGCTTGAGCTATCTATGATGGTCACTTGAGCAGAAATTGATGTTGACGTCATCTTCAACAACTTAGGACCTAGCAAGGGTTAAGAAGGTACGGTTGAGTACGAGCGTACTCAGCAAGTTCACTAAAAAATAGTGTTTGATGCCTTATCTACAGCCATAGACCATATGTCATAGGCAATGCAGGTTTTCGTAAACATTTCTTCAAAGGTTGCTTTTATTCTGAAAACTATGTCCGTCAGCCTTCACAGGTTTACCAGAACTTTCATGGAGTTCCTTTCTTGTCGCATTCGTAGCTCCTTCTCGGAATAGGGAGTAACATGTCATAGCTCTTACACTCTGTAGAGTTGCGTTGCTTTACCCATGAGAGACCAAATCCTTGTTGCACAACTAGACGAATCTTTCCCGTCCACAATTCCGTGATGCGGGGCCTAGTAGATGATCCAAGCCAATCAGTGCCCTTCTCCGTGACCCCGCATGAAGACACGACCCCCAAGCAGATATACCTCTATTAACCCCCATATAGGCAGATATAACCCTGACAACACCTTGGAGACTCTAGTGAGCAGATCATGTCCCTGGCAACCCCCATATAGGCAGATATACCTCCGATAGCCCCTCACGGATAGTCTAGACACCATTATCATGGGGAACTAGGAGCCCCACCCATCTGCTAAGTTCCCGCAAGGAAGCTACAGCCTCATGATAAGGTCATCCGTCCATGCGAAGGAAGAAGATCCAGCTGACTTCTCCATCCCATTCCAAATCTCATGGTTAACTCGTAATATACGGTGCTAGAATCACTAGCAACATTGGTTGATTAATTCCTAGATATTATGTTCCTTTACCACTGGAACTGTATCAATAGATTATTACCATTTGTAAATAATCCGTAATCATATTATTATGAAATAGTATTTTCTAACCTTTTTGAAATGCAGGTGATGACAACACTTGAGTTACAAGTATTTGGTAGAAAATAACCAAAGGACATGAGCAAGTTGTGAACTTGCCTTTTGTGATTGCAAGATTATGCAATCATGGTCTTCAAGATAACAGAAGATCCAAATTCTGTAAACATCTTCATTGGTCTGGTAAGGACGAATGTTTAAAGAAGCAAGATGCAATTATGCATAAGTAATGTAATGCAGTTTGATAAACACTAATCACCAGAATAATCCTCTATGATCTAGGGTTTGAAGCTTGTGATGAGTTATTTAGAATGTGTTGCACTTTTATACCAGCTTCACACTTGTGCTTCTTATTATGGTTTGTGAGTGTGTGAAATAAATAACAGGTACAATAAAGTAACACACATTTATGTAACACCCAAATTTTTGATATTTGGTTAGAGGATTATTCTTTACAAGCATTCAATTAAAACTTAGAGACTTAAAGATATGCTTAGAGTTCATTTTTAATTACTTTAAAAGAATAAACTTTGAAGAAAAGCATTTCAACTTGAAGTTACACTTTTAGGGTTTCTTATTAACTATAATTATTAAAGAGGAAATCGTTATTACATTTAAACAATCATAACACATGTAGTGGGGACTTATATGCTTTGAATATGTGTTATATTATATTTGGTTCACTTCTTGATGTTTTATAAAGGGAAAATACAAGTAGTTTTAAGTGTGATGTATTTAAATCCTTATCACGTTCCAGGGTTATGATAAGGATGATTAAGAGTGTGAGATCATTCACTTTCAATTTGAGTGAACGATGAGTTTAAATGGGATTTGTTATTATAAATATAATTTATCTTATTAAGGAAAGTAACTTTAGATGATCTTATGAATCTGTTATAATTTTAAGTCATGTTTAAGAATGGTTAAGAGATAAATAGTATTCACTTATATTATAAGTGAATGTTGTTTAGAGTTTACTTAAAATTGTTGATTTAATTTGGGGATTTATGGTTTTAAAAGAGTTTTATAAAGTTAATAAATTATTCTTAAGTTTTATTATAGATCCAAGTTATGACTTTGGAATTAGTATTTAAATACAAAGGACTTAAGATTTTATGAATAAATATGACTACTGCTTATTTGAGAAATGTTTTTAAAGAATTTACAAAATAGGTATTTTATAGAATAGATAAGTTTTATTACTTTAAAACCTTTGAAACCTTTGGAGTAATGTATTTAGTATTTTTTTCTAGTAAACTATATTTACTCAAGATCTTAAAAATGATTTTTATTTATTTTTAAGTATTATTCTTATTTTATAAAATTCCAAAAAGGATTAAATATCTTTGAATAATTGATTCAAGATTTATTTGTAAAAAATTGAGTTAGTATTTCTATAAAATATTGGATTGATTTTTATACACATAAATGATTTTTGTTGATTTTTAGAGCTTTTACTTATTTTATGAGATTTCATTTAGTATTTAATAGTGTTAATATTCATTTGCATTATATTTAGCTTAAATAAGTAGATTTGTATTTTTATGAAGTAGAGATTATTTTTGTGATCATTTTGATATATTATTATTGTTTTTAGGAATTTTCTATATTTTTAGGAATTTTCTATATTTTTTTAGAATTCAAAATGTTTGGTGGGTATTTTGTAATTTCCATTAATCCCCTTTTTATTTATTTTTCTCATTTCCTTTAAATTCTCAGACCTGGCCCACAAGTCAGTCCAGCCCACTTGGATGGGCTAAACCACCTAGTCCGGTCCAATCGGTCGGTCGACCCCGACCCGACCCTCTCCTCCTCCTCTCGAGGCTCTCACCTCACTCTCTCTGGCGATGCCATGGAGACACCGTAGGCGCTGCGATTCCGACGAGTACCGGCCGTTATGTCTGCCGTCGTGGTTCTAGATTACGTAGGCGACCAAGCTGCATCGTCCTACCCTGTGCGATTCATCGTCCGCACCATCTACTGACCGTGCCGCCCCCTCTCTAGGTCTAGGGTTTCACTCCCTCGCAACAGTGTGGTGTTCCGGTGACTAGACGGTGCTACCCTGGTGCTATGGATTTGCGGTGGCGTTGTACACGCCACTCTTTCACCTACGGCTACCGTGTCCGCGGCTCGGTGCGGGTCGCAGCGCCCGTCTAGGGTGCCCCCCCATGCCGCTGTGTGCTTCCTCGACTCTAGCCCCTACTTCCTCTTCGATTTTTCTAGCGAGGACCATGGGTAAGGGCCTCTTTTCCCCCTCTGCTCTTCATGGATCCCTATCTAGGATCTCCCCCTTCTTCTGCTATTACGAGGTTTCCAATGGCTTGCTATAAACTTAGTTGGATATCTCTAATGCTAGGTAGTAGTGGTCCTTGTAAGACCTTGAATTATAGATCATGTTTGTGATGATCAATGGCCTAGACAATGAGCAATAGTGCTCATCTGTGGGATTCTGGTTGTGCTAAGATTTGTGCTGTTGCTAGTGATTCCCTACTATAGTTGTACAAGTGCTCTTGTGGCTCACATAACTTGAACTTAATACTGGCTTAGTACTGCTTTGATGTTGAACTGTGAAATTGCTTGCAGATATTCCCTTGATCTGTGAACTTTGATGTTGGCTATGCCTAGTTGTATAGCAGATTTTGCTATTGTTTAGTTACTATACTCTATATATTCTCCTATGACTTCATGGAATATGCTGCAATGATTCCTAGAAGTATTTTCTAGGAGGTTGATTTGTTTTTCTAACAAATTCTGACACTGTAATAATGTATAATTCTGATTCCTAGAGTTACTACTAGGAAAATGATGAAAATGGTTTATATACCATTTGTAAGTAGAGATGGTGGGCTATTATGATTATTATGTCAACATGACAACAACAATTGAAATGATTCTCAACCAAAGGGCTAAGGATAACCCCTAGTATCAAGAGAAGATGATTGTTTAACTTGTTTATCTTAAAAGCTGGTCTTAGTTTGGATGGATGCCATTGTGAAACCTCCTACTAGATGGTACACAGTGGTAACCTCAATATACTATAATTAAAAGATGTTCTACTTCATGTGTAAATGATGTGCAAGCATAGCTTGTCTGTGCTTGTGAGGTGCTACTAGAACAACATTTCTTCTGAAATTTATAGATGCTTTTATCAAAGGAATATGCTAAAGATTTATCCTTTAAGTGCTTGCCATGATTCCTGGCTAGACTAGCTAGGAAAATGATGAGAAACTTCTTTACTTTTATTAGCACATGATCCCAATTGGTTTTTGTGGTGGTCTGGCTAGAGCTGCCATTTTTGCCACTGTGGTGCCTCTTCTGAGAGAGTGGATAGTGGTAAAACTCTCAAAGATGAGCTACAATACCCCTTGGCTTAGCCTGTGATGCCAAGGCCAAGGCATTGAATCTTGAATAGAATAGTTGTTGCTTTAAGTTTATCCCCTAGGATGATCATGTATACCATTTGTATACAGATCTGAGGTTATTCCCTCCTCCATAACTTATTCCTGATATATGTAATAAGAATTGATGCTAAGGAATGATGTTGGTGGTTAACCTTTGCTTGCTAAGTTGTTGCTGCTGCGGGTATGCTATTGATCTTTGATCAGATCTAGTGCTTGCTTTAGAACCCTATTGTGGTGCCTCCAATTTCTGGAGTGTGCATAGTAGGTGGCTGAGCTAGCCTAACTTGTTGCTTAAAGCTGGGTTGCAAACATGTTTGGATAGTAGTGGTGGATGTGGAGATTTGGACAGTGATGCACAGGCTGAGGCCCTGATTTGGTTTGGATAAGAACAGATACTTGTTTTGGCTTTAATTTATCCAGTGATGAACTTGCACTCCCTCTGAGTGCAGTCCAGAGGATTTACAACATTTATGCCCACAACTTGATGAGAACAATTGATATACATGAGTTGAATGGTCAACCTGTTGTTGTAGAGTAGACAGGTGAATTTGGTGATGTTGTGGAAGGCCTGGTAGCTCTGCTTGATTAGATGTTGTTTGATCTTGCGGCTTGCACCATCTCTTCTCTTGATTTAACTGCAGCCACCACTCCTGTATTCAGGATATCCTTCTCCTCCTTGTGATCATGGTATGTCCCTTCATAGTGGGATTGATCTACTGATGTTGATTTTCCTTTGGTTCTAGCCCTTGGATGGCTCCATTGAGCAACCAAAGGCTATTGGGATGGTGGATCGGATCTGGTATTGTTCCTGATGATATGGCTGTGCAGGTCAGTGGAGAAACTGATATTGAGCTAGTTAGCTTAGCTGGCTTCTCTCTATTTAGTGCTTCCTTGTGGTGTTGACAGCACACTACTTGCATGTGGTGACAGTGCTACTGTCAAGTGGGCATGATGTGGTGCAAATTTCAATCCTTGAAACTTGTGCCTGTGGATTGGATCAATTGTCCTGATATTTTCTGCCTTGTGACCCTTCTGTTGAGTTTGGCAAGTATCTTTGTCCCAGCCTGTGATGCAAAAGACCGAGGCAAAGTATCTGGTAAGATCATTTACTAAGATTTCGTGAAACTTGCCCCTTCAAAAATCAAACTCGATGACGAGACAAACAGTGCATTACACTGTAAATCCGAGAGTTCAATCAATACACTAACCCCTTATACCTTTATTTTCGTTTTGTTTTCTTTTGAGTTGATTTGCAGGTACAAAATCATACAAAGAATATCAACAAGATCTAGTGTAGGATTTGGTTGTAATTTAATTTAGGATTTTCCCTGATTACTATTTGTACTACTTTTCTATCTTTGTAATTTTATTTTTATTCTTTTGTAATTTATTTATTCATGTATTTAACTATAAAGACAATGTAACATTGTGTTATGTAAGAAAGATATCCTTTTATTCATTCATGTACATTATTTCTTTATAGTAAGATCTCTTATTCCTTTATTATAAAGGACAATGTAATATTTGTATGCATCTTATATTTAAGAATTCCATTTTTTATTACCTATTTATTATCATAATGTCATATTTTATTATCCAATATTCAAATTTGTTTCTTCTATAATATCTATTTATACTTAGTTCTACTTTTATTTCAATTTAATTTTCTAAATTCAAATTTGAGATTCAAACTCAAGTTTGAATTCTACCCTTCCAAAACACAAAGATTCAATAGTGGTCATGTCGAAATCTATCGCACTTACTCCAATGTTCCAATCAGTACAAGAGAGATATCGATCCTTCTATAGCTTCTTTAGTTTTGCGCGAAAATTCTCCGGATTTTCTTATGCATCGATGCAATGCACACACCTGGGTTCAGCTTATTTCTAAGCTCTAATGCTGGGATGTTACAACACCCTTCTCCTACATGTTGTCCTTCTCCCATGCGGATGAATCATCCACAACATCCTTCACCACCACCTCACTCGCCTAGGCGGGTTCGACCTTCTGCTTCTTGGCATCGGCGCCAAGTGATTCGGTTGACTCCCTCTTCCTTTTCTTGGAGTCTTCATCTTCCCCCTCAATGCGTCTCACCGGGATCTTGGCCACGACGACGCGCTTCGTCTTCTTCACTTCGTACCTGCAAAATATGTGCAACCAGGTGAATTGGAAATTTTGAGGAGCAACCAACAACAACAAAACAAGCAAAATAAGTGAAACAAACTCGTTACTTTCTTGGCAACCGAAATCTTCCTAAAACTCATACTGATGTGCGCGGGCTTGTCCAATTCAGGACCAAAGGTGAGGGACAGGGTGTCACCTACCGCCACAGCTTCGACGCATGATCTAGCTTCGTCACGACCTTGGTCAGGGTTAGCACTCGCTTCAAGCTTTGCTCATTGAGAACCTCCAGGTCGCTGTTGTACTCCCCTTCAGGAATATTGTGATTGGCTTCCTCCTCCTCGTGGCGCTTCTTTATGTACGTCTTGTAGGCCATGGAGGATGGCTCCTTCTCCGTCTCGCTCGCCTCTTCTTCCTCATCCTCAGAGGCATTGCCTTCCCCCTCTTCTAGGAGCTCCTCTGGCACCTCTTCGTCGAGTGAAGGCAACCAGTGCTCCACGATATGGAAGGTATTGTTAGCAAAACAAATCGTGTCGGTCAGTAACTTGATCGAAAACACGAGTGGAGTAGGCGAATGCGAGCAAGGTTACTTACGGTTGGGGATGGCCGTGCTCTCGGACTATACGGGCAAAGTACCTCTACGAGATTGATCAACTTCGCATCCGGAATATTCTTTAGGGCCACGGTGTAATCTTCCATGGCCCACACCTCTATTGATGACCTTGTAGATTCGCTTGGCCCATTGCACTGGTACATCCAGTGGGCCTAGGTGGCGAGTGGCATGAGTCACCACCAGATCCAATAGTTGTACAGGTTGATCGTAGGCAACCCTTTGTCCTCCATATCCATCATATGGGAGCACATTTCTGTGACAACCACGACCTGGCCTTTGGGCAGCTTCTTCGCTGATAATCGCCATGGATTGCTCCATGCGACAATGTGCATTGGTATCGGCACCTCGCCAGCTGGGGTGGACTCCTTCACATAGAGCCATGATTTTTTCCACTTGCTAGCCGCCTTCTTTAGCAGCATCAGCTTAAAGAACTTGGTGTTCCCCTTGATCTAGAACGTGACGCCGCTGACTGCCAGTATGGGGCCGTTGTTGGGGCTGTACTTTTTGGGTATACCCACTGTGACTCGCTGACTAGGGTGGCCCACTTCGGATTAGAGCTTTGCTCCATGGGCGACCCAGTCAGGGAGAGAAGACGGGGGTCCATCCGGCTATGGGAAGGCCCAGAAGACTTGCCGACTTAGGCATGTTTAGTTACTTCTAGTCCAAGATGTACTCTATAACCGACTCTATATTGTAGCCATATATGTCTCTCCTATAACCCTAGGCCGGATATCTATGTAAGCCATCCTAGGAACCAGCCTTTAGGGCAACCCCACAATCTACAACCTCAACTCGCACAGGCGAACCTCTCTTGTAATCTGTACTTCCGGCTCTGTCGTATTACTGGATTGCTAGCAGGAGTAGGATCCATCCAAAGCCGGCAGATTCGAACCTGGGTAAAGCTTGTGTGCTCACCGTCCCGGAATATCGTCGCCTCATACCCCCTTTCACCACATGCCATGAGGACCCCCTCTCGGTGTACATGTATTCAATCCGATGATAGTTGGTGCCCTCCGTGGGGTAGGTGAGTTTCGGATCTTCGTTCCGTGCGAAATCTGTGGGACGTCCATGAATCGGCAAAACAATCATCATCAGTCGAGTCCTCTACACCAGCGACGTCCCTCTCATCCTTCTTGACGAGACTTGGATTCTGTCTAGGGAACCTGTGACCACATACACCATCAGGTCATTCGGCACGATCGATGGTTACCTCGGTTTCGCTGAACCCACCCAACCCACCCTAGCAGTGATGATAGAGGCGAAAGATATTTTCTGGATCCACTTTTTCTGCAGAAGCGACAAAGTTCTGGGTCTCAGAAAACCCCAATCCCACCTGCACCTGAAGTGGATATAGTGGAGAAGATCCGATCTAAAGAGGATCTCCCCAAAGAGGCTGAATCTCAGAAATATCAAAACAGGAACAACTCTGGATCCGGCTTTGCCGATGCCGGAGCGAGAAAATCACTTCTGAGGCACACGTTGAGGTGAATGATGCTACGCGTAAATGCCAGCATGGAAGAGATCCTTGAGACCATTAAGTGCTTCGAGGAAGCCAATGAAGAAAGTCACAACTACCTCAGGACACACACTTCGCACTTCATCGGATACGTTGGATCCGAATCTGGCTCTGTCAATGCTGGAGATGACAATGACTCAGTGCTGGAGGCAATCAGAACAAACGT
This sequence comes from Avena insularis, assembly GCA_023614405.1. Classification (NCBI taxonomy): domain Eukaryota; kingdom Viridiplantae; phylum Streptophyta; class Magnoliopsida; order Poales; family Poaceae; genus Avena; species Avena insularis. The sequence goes on from CM042688.1 coordinate 246,611,830, forward strand.
CGACTTACCGGCATCTTTGGATGACTCCATGACATCGACAGATTTCTGAAAGTTCTCCGTGAAATATGAAGAGGAGTTCAACTCCAAGGTTGCGGAAGAAGGAGAAGTAATGGATCAAAGCCCTCGTAATAACATGGATGAAGGATATAGAGAAAACTCTCCCGAACCGCGGGACGATATGGATCTCGGAGATAATCCCGACGTCCAGATGTCCGAGAGTACTGATAGAAGATTGACTCCAAGAATCGGACCCAAAGTCGTCTTTGCTACCGGCATAGCCAAGAAGGCAAAGAAGAAGAAGACTCCGGCTAAGTACCTTCCACCTGACGAGGTAATAGCTGAAGAATATGAAGAAGACTCAGATGGAGCTTTGATCCCTGATGAGCCAAAAGGCACTCCGTTGGATGGACACGTGGTCACTCCTGGTGCCCGTAAACTCCTCGGAGAGGTGATTACCCCACCTATCACGACAGTTATAGAACTTACTTCTGTGGAGTTGGAGGACAGGTCCCAAGCCCTAGAAGCACATCGTTAAGTATCGTAGCCCCCTGTAAAACCACTACTAGAAAATCGCTATGTTTTTCTTTTGTGCATCATCATGATCGCATGCTCATGTCATTATGCCATATTGAATTTGAGCATCGTCATGTCATCATGCATTTGTTCGCCTAAAACTACTTTCTAAAAGCCTATCTTTGTTTTCTAAATACCCACTTTTCTATTCCAAATCAAAACCCCGGTCTTTTTTGCATCTTTGGTTTGTCTAAAAACTAGTTGCAAAAGTCTTTTAAGAATAAAATAAACAAAAATGTTTTGTACCGGGGAGGCAGCACAGCCCGTAGGCCAGGCCACCTACCACCTGGCAGATCAAACCCTAAAAGATCTAAACCTAACCCTAACTAGCTAACACCACCCAGCCGCCTCTCCCTGCCGCTGCACCTAACACACCACACAGTGCGTGCGCAACACACGCAGTAGCTGCAAAGCGCAGCACGCCACCCTCCTCTACTCGGCCCCACCTCCCTCGCGAGTCCCACCCCATGCCGACAACCACCGTGCCTCATGATCTTTTCACGCGCCCCAACCCCGCACCTGGACCCACCCCACCGACACGCCCCACCCCACAATCCCCACTACCAACTCCTCTTGCCCTGTCTCCTACCCCCCAACGCTCCTCTCCCCCATCCCAGGCGTAGCCGCCGCCATCCTCTCTACCAACCTCACTGTCTGAGCTCCGTCGGCCGTCACCTTGTCTGCCGTCACCTAGCGCCCTTGCCGGACCGTGCATCGTCGTGTCGTCCTCCGCCACCTCCTCATGGTCCTCCCCAAGCACGCCCTGCGCTACCGCCTACAGTCGTGAACCTATGTCCTCTGTCGCCATGCCCCACCATAGGAAGATCCACTGTCAGACGCTCCCTCCTTGCTGGTCCTCGGCCTCACCCTCCTCTTTGGTGTCCTACACCACCTTGCCTCCCAGGCATACCTCTGCCTCCCTCTCTCAGGTCCCTCTCACGGCAAGCTCACATCCGCCTGGCCAGCGCCCTGCTTGTTCGTGCTCCTATCTCCGACCTCGCCTCCGCTTCGACGCCCTCTGCCCTGAGCACGGCCTCCTCTCCAACCAGTCGCCTGCAAGCCTAGCCGCCCTCGTCGCCTCGCGCCATCCTCCCCGCCGCCCTTCTGCAAGCCGGCGCCATGCCTCCTCGGCCTGGTGTCATTGCCACTGATGCCTACTATACATGACCGTGACCCCGCAACACGAGCGGTTCAACCAGCTCCCGCCCTGTGTACGTTGTTGTCCAAGCCGTGGTTGGCTTTCCAGATCGTCGGTGGCCCTATTTTTGTCTCAGATTTCCGCGTTTGTGTTATTGCAGGCATAAGTGGTAATGCGGCCACATTCTTTTGCGTCTCCTCATCGATGCTCAATTCATGTCTTGCTAGTTTTTCTGGTGCGTGTGCCCGATGGCCTCGATGCAACATGTTCTGCGGACAAGCGTGTCCTCCTAGACCTTGGTTCCACCAAGCTCGTCGCCCTTGATGGCTGTTCGATGCCAAGTTCTACTTCTGGTTCCACCAAGATGTACCAAGGCTCGCAGCGGTACAAAACCCGAAGTCGTTGATGTACACTCGGGAAGGAAAGAAGACACCTGTATCTGGATGCGGAGATCTTCTTCTCAGAATTAAAGATCAAACCCTGGCACTTTCTCCTTCATTTCTGAAGACCCACTCCTGGAGCCCGAAGACCGAACCGAACCCTCGGAACCAAGTTCACCGAACCCTATGTGTGACCCTAAGCCCCTATTTTCTATAACATGATATTTAATTTGTGCGTATTGAATTGTTCATGTCGCATACATATTGGATGGTTTGGGGGTATTATGCTGATTCACCTCATAATTAAATATGGAGATTATATGCGGGCTACTCTAGTCTTATATTGGCCCCATTTAAAATTTGTGTAGCAAACCACCATGTTTGCCTTGTTAAGACAACATTTAAATTGCAGGGTATCTAAACAACATGAGACTTCTAATTAATTGTCAGGACCCCGGTTCCGCTTAATAATGTCTAATTGCACCGCATCTTTGCCATGCCATGCATCATATCATAATCATGCCAGATCTTCTGCCGTAGTATTAAATAGTGCATCCAGTGTTTCTTTTAGTGTTTTGCTTCTTCATGGATTAGGTCGTTGAGTGGATGCGAGTATCGACAAGTTCTTCGGATATAAATCTTCGGATGTGTTCCCTAGGTGAGCATTCTCCCCTTTCTACCTGACATGGGTATACCCTACAGGTACTCGAGCTTGGTATATACGGCATGAATACATAAAGGCCCACGGTGTCGCCAAGGCCCAAATGAAGAACTTGAGTAACCTACGGACTCTCAATTGCTTGAAGGACAAGAAGAAGCTAGAGATAGAAAGTTCAAAGGGGAAACCCTAACCTGTAACCGACTTGATCTGCTACCCGGGACCTAGCCTATCTATATAAAGGCTAGGAGGGGGCGGCGAGGAGGACACATGCAAACCTAGTTTCCATAACCCTTGCTAGATTGCATCTGCGCACCATTGTAATCTTCGATTCCTTTGATAATTTCACGAGCAGACAAGCAGGAGTAGGGACCTCTATGAGGCCTGAACCTGGGTAAATCTTCGAGTCCTCTGTGTGCTTGTTTGCTAGCCGATAGATGTCTCCAGCGCTCCGTCCTTCTCCAAAACCCAAGTCCATAACGATGGGCATTGATGAGTTAAACCCTCGTCACTACCTATTTTGCATTTATAGTCTTTACTTCTTCTTATTGATCTATTGCTATCCGTGTTGCGATGCTTTAGCTTCCGTGCACCATTTATATTCCTTGCAGCCTCTATATTTCCTTGGACACCTCCTATTACCTGTTGTTTGATAGATAGTCGGCCTTGCGAGTCGTAGTTGCTTGCTCAGATGCTGCTTTGCATGGTCGATGTTCCACCGTTGTTGGGAGGTTGGCACATGTCTAATGTTGGAGATGATCATGGATTTAATTACAACTTGATAATTAAAATGCTGGAAATAGATATAAATAATGCAGAGGCACCGGTGGGCAATAGCTAATATTTGGTTTTTAACCGCTCACTTATGTCCCGTAGGCCCCGAGTACTTGATACATGTTCCTTGACTATCGCACTATTCGCATGTGAGACCATGAATCCCTTTAGCCAGAGCTTGATTCATTTCTTAATTCTTGGGGCCACAAACTAGTTTGGGGCTTTATTACTATCTTGTACTTATGCCAGGCTTTATTTCTTTAGTTACGATTGTACATGGAGCACCTGTCCTGTTTTGGAACGTGGAATGTTTTCGCGGCATCGACAAGCCCAATCACACTTTCGGGTTCCCAGTCATTTACCGCCATCGACATAAACCATGGATCCGTCTCGGAGCCGGCCAACTTTGTTGCGGGTAGCTTAGTGGGGTGCCCCCTGAAATATTTTATGAATCCTGTGATTGCTTTATCGTGATACCTCGTTTGGTTTTATTTGGTTTTTCCAAGATTGATCGTGCATGTGTTGCTATTTGTGCACCCTTGCACGGTAAATCTTTCTGAAATCCATGTCCACGGTTATGGATGACTTGGAGCACAGTATCTCAATCATAGACAACTATAACTAAAGTAGTGCTATAAATTTGACTTTGCCGTGACTAGTAATCAGCTCCACTACAATGGAATGAGTAAATAAAAGTGCCAACAACTACTAGATTTGGGATGTCTCATGCTAATTGTATCTGACTAGTATTGCAACTACAATGTATTACAACTACAACGAAATGGTTAACTAAAACTACCCACTGCTTATGATATTAGGATGACTCATGCTATCTATATCTGACTAGTAAGTGCTACAACTATAATGGAATGAATAAAACTGCCAACTATGTGAGTTCCTTGGTTTGACTTCCTCGTTTGGTCTCGAGGGGGAAATGCTAGGATGGGTATGATTGTTGTTAGTATCAGGTTAGTCTCACATAGGTCTTTCTTACCTCTCTCTAATAGCCGACAGTTGTATCGAGTCTCTATAGGTTGTTTAGTGCATGTTTTGCTGCCGTTGAGCCCACCATACCTATGTAGGCGAGAGCCGCTAAATTCTAGACTCGCCGTGTACTGGCCTCAGTACTAACCGCTCCCTTTTTCCTTTGCCCTTTGTCGGCACCCCTTTTGTTTAACAGGTATAAGTTCGACGTCGTTATCAGGGTTACCCTTCCAGCTTGGCCTGGGCAGGGTAATGGACGCCATTGGTTATTCTTCAGGGCTCTTAGCCCCATTTGCATATTATCCGTACTCGGATGTTGTATTGTTTTCAAGGTGATTTAGATCTTTGTACTGTATATCTGTATTCTTAACTCATGGAGTCATGTTGTATATATCTATTCTATGGGTTCCATCATGGACTAATGTGTAATGGTATTAGTTCGTTTTCCACCCGCACGAAAGTGCCTAGTGGGCACCTTTGAATCGTTTCTATGCGGGTTTGGCGGGAATCGCTAAAACTTGCATATGGCCGATACGAGGGTGTTACAAGTACTCCTTGAGGAAACTACAAATATCCTCGAGGAGAAGCAACGCATTGCAGCTGCAGGGCAGCCTAGCACCCGGCACCATCAGAAGACCCGGAATGGCCCTGAGTTGGCTAACAAAAATCCGGACATTCACAAAACCCTTTTCAAAGGAGATATAGCCATAGGTAAACCTCGGATCGACAGAAAGGGTAAATGGGTGTATGGCATGCCGGTAGAAAATGCTGCTGTGGCCCGAGATCTATTGGCAAACAATCCAAGTCCATACCAGATTCGACTAAATGTGAAGCTACTCACCAAGGGCCTAGAACAACATAAGGTAGCCACGTCCGGCAGCGAAAAGCTAGTCTCCAGATCCGACCAATGCCGCACGACACGGGGCGACAACAAGATGTAAGACCACGACATGAGCCAGAACAACGCTACCGTCCTGACCCTCGGGAGGACAACCATTCAAGAACCGGATCGTCGGGGAACCGGCACAGACCCGCATGAAGCTGGAGCAATGTTGCTCCAGCCACAGAGCGAGACGCCGTTGCAACAATGGTCCAACCTCCCCGGCGATAGTCAAACAATCATAGGGAAGATGAAGAAGCTCAACATCAGGAGCGGGATTGGCAAAGGATGCCCCCTCCTAGACATATAAGCCGTCCGGCTGAGCCAAGCCACAATGACAGCAACGACGAACGAAGGAACGATGAATATCATGCTGGATCAAGCCGACATGATGGTCATCATCATAAATCCCCAACTAGGGGTAACAATCCACCAGCACCACCATCTCTGCCAAGTATCCACCATAACAGCTCCAACGGAGTCCAGGGGGCACTATGGTGGAGGAGGTGGCAAGAGAAGCACAAGTCTGGCTCATGGGCACCGTAGCCACAGTGAACAACCAAGACGGTGCGCCCTATCACCAAGTGACGCCAGGCACCAGATCAACTCAAACATTGAGGCACGACGCTACGAGTTGGATAACATCTATGTGGGTCAAAAATGCTTTGGACCGCGCATACGACAAACAAACTTTCCAGAAGGGTTTGCTATCTCAAGGAACATCCAACCCTACGACGACGTGGCTCGACTAGACACCTGGCTCTAGGATTTCTTCCAGGACTTCTGCATCACCAAAGGAGGAAACCGCTTGGTCGCAACCCAGTATCTCCCGCTTATGCTGAGGAAGATGGATCGATCATGGCTCAATGAACTTCCAGAAAACACCATCCACAACTGGTATGACATGCAAAGTGCTTTATTTCAGATCTTTGAGGGAACATACAGGAGGCCCTGCATGGTCGAAGACCTGGAGTGGTGCACCCAGAAACCAAGAGAAACTTGTCGGGACTGCCTCGGATGATGGATCGACACGAAGAACTCATGCGAGGGAGTAAACTACGAAACCATGATCAAAGCATTCATCACAGGACTTCCAATTGGTTTACTGCATCATCGCTTGAAGTGCAACAAAGTGACTGATTTTGGGGGAGATGATAGAGATGGCAAGCAAGTACACTGATGCCGACGATGATTCAGAGGGACTGCTAAATGTACTGGTTGTACCATAGTCGCTAAGCAGCCGAAGCAGCATGCCCTGAAACGCAAGAACACCTCAGAGGAAAAACCCAATCTGGAAACCTCAATGGTTAATGCAACTTTCGGGTCTGGAGGACGAGGAGGCCGGGGACAAGGTCGTGGAACTTCCAGAGTCCAAGGTAGAGGAGACCAGCAACCTGGCAAAACCTACTATTGGGCCGACATTGCCAATATTCCGTGTGTGCATCACCCGGATGGCAACGGGGGCTCGTCCCACACAAATGTTGAGTGCCATTTCAATGACGACATCAAGAAAGACGAATCTGCTAGCTACAGGGCCAAGCGATGAAAAGGAAAGAAAAATTCCGACAAAGACAAGGAGTCCAAGGAAGATTCAAACATGGAGGAGGTGGAAGCTTCAAATCCCAAGTCAGATGGAAAGAAGACCTTCCCAACCAAGAAAGAAACATATGTCTGCTTCCTTGGATCCCAACCAGCTAAAGTCAGAAAAGCAGTGATGCATGAGCTCAACGCAACTGTTCCAGCTATTCCTCAATATCTGGACTGGTCAGAAGTCACAATCACCTTTGAACTAAGTGATCATCCGCCTAAGCCACACAGGCGAGGAAAGTACGCTCTGGTCATCAATCCACTTATTGACGGCTATGGGTTCTCCAAGACCCTCATGGACGGTGGCGGCAACATCAACACCATCTACGTCAAAACATTGTGTCAGATGAGGATATTGGAAACACAACTGAATCACAGCTCCGTGACTTTTCATGGATTTGTCCCTGTTAGACAAGCAAATTCTCTGGGAGAGATCACTTTGTATGTTACCTTTGGAACTCCAGAGAATTATCGAACGGTAGCATTTTCCTTCAAAGTGGTCCTATTCAAGAGCGCATACCATGCTATATTTAGGGGTTCTGATTACTGGGCTTTTATGGCTCGCCCTTGTAATATTTACAACATGATGAAAATTTCAGGTCCCAATGGCGTCATCATGATCCGGGGAGACTCAAAGAAGGCACGAGAATGTGAGGACGAAAATGCTGCCTTTGCTGAAGCCGTACAACATGGCGAGGAGTACTAGGAGATCAAGAAGAGACCCATGTGAGATGCCCGCAATGAAGAAGGAGGTGACAAAGCCGACTCCAGAGTTCAAGGCATCGAAAGAGATGAAGACGACATCGTTGAAGGATGATGACCCCTCCAAGGTGACCCAGATAGGCATAGACTTAGGCCACACATAGGAAAGCGCGCTCATCGGGTTCCTCAAAGCCAATAAATATATCTTCGCATGGCAACCATCTGACATGACTGAAGTACCTAGGGAACTTGCCGAGCTCAGCCTAAATGTATACCCAAACACTAAACCTGTCAAACGGTCCTTACGGCATTTCAGTGATGAAAAGCACAAAGCAATAGCTAAGGAACCAGCCCAACTCGAGTTAGCCACATTCATAGAAGAGGTCATCCATACTGATTGGTTGGCCAATCCTGTAATGGTCCCTAAAAGGACACCACTAATTTAAGGATGTGGGTTGATTATACTACCTTGAACAAGGCTTGTCCCAAAGATCCGTTCGCTCTGCCTAAAATCGATCAGGTTATCGACTCGATAGCAGGATCGGAAATCCTATGTTTTCTCGACGCATATTCCAGATATCATCAAATTCGGATGAAGGAGTCAGACAAAATAAAGACTTCATTCATCACCCCTTTCAAAACCTTATGCTATGTAACAATGCCCTTTGGGCTCAAAAACGCAGGAGCTACGTACCAGCAAACTATGCAGCATTTCCTCCACGATCAAATTAGATGCAATGTACATGCATACATGGATGACATAGCTGTGATGTCCAAAAAGAAGGAAACAATAATTTCCGACTTAGAGGAAACCTTCAGTAATCTACAAAAATACAACATAATGCTTACCCCGAAGAAGTGTTTTTTGGAATACCAGCCAGAAAATTGTTAGGTTTCATTGTGTCTCAAAGAGGCATATAGGTGAACCGTGACAAAATAAAGGCTATACTCAACATTGCCAGGCCAACTCGCCTGAAGGACATACAACAGCTCACTAGCTGCATTGCCGTGATCAGTCGGTTTGTAAGCCGGCCTGGTGAAAGAGCCGCACCTTTATACAAGATCTTGAAAAATACTAAGAATTTCATCTGGACTGATGAAGCTAAAGCTTCACTTCAGGATCTAAAAGTTGTACTCTTGTACGCCCCTATTCTTGCAACACCGGAACCACAGGAACCAATGCTGCTCTACTTAGCTACGACAAATAGGGTCCTCAGTGTCATCATGGTGGCAGAATGGCCGGAAGAAAAATAGGAACACCTGGTGCAGCGCCCGACTTATTATCTTAGCAAGGTCTTGACTGAATCAAAACAAAGGTATCCTCATTACCAAAAGTTAGCCTACGGTCTGTTCTTCGCATCTAGAAAGCTATGACATTATTTTCAAGAGCATAAGATTACCGTGGTGAGCACAACTCCCATGAGAGACATAATTAACAACAACGATGCCACATGATGTGTCGCTATGTGGGGAATAGAGCTAGCAGCTTTTGATATTGAGTATAAACCTCGCACATCAATCAAATCCCAGATCCTAGTTGACTTTGTTGCTGATTGGACAGAGACGGTAGAAAACACAAGTCTCCTAGAGACAGAAGTTTGGACCTTACACTTTGACGGATCTAAAGCGCTCGGGGGATGGCGTGGTTCTCAAGTCACCCCAAGGTGATAAACTGTTCTATGTATTGCAGATTCACTTCATAGCAACAAACAACATTGCCGAATATGAAGCCCTGCTACATGGAATTCAAATCGCAAAAGATATCGCATTCCCCGACTCATGTGTTACGGAGAGTCGGATTTAGTTGCTGATATGTTGCAAAGGTATCTATAATTTCTGATGTTCCATGCTTGGTTTATATCTACTTTCTTATGTTTTGTCCACACTTTGGAGTACTTTTTATACACTTTCTTGGACTAACCTATTAACAAGATGCCACAAAGGCTACCGCCTTTTTCTGCTATTTTTGGTTCTAGGAAAAGTCAGAAAATGAATATTCTCGGAATTGGACGGGGCAAAAGCCAAAGTCAATATTTCACCGAGGAGGACACGGAGCCAGAATACGAGACGGAAAGGGGCTAGGGGCTAGCCACACATCCTGGCCGTGCGGCCAGGCCTGGCCCATGCCAGGGGTGGTGCGTCCGCCTAGGGCACCCCCTCGGCCTCCCCTTTTGCCTATAAGATGCCTCTGATATAGAAACCCTAAGGACCCGATCAAAATTCCATGAAAGAGTTTGTAGCCTCCGTCATCTCCATCCTAGATCGGGAGGGATCTGAAGCTCTTCCCGGCACCCTGCCGGAGGGGAGAATTCACCCTAGAGGCCTTCTTCATCACCATGCAAGCCTCCAGTGTGATGCATGAGTAGTTCATCCTTGGACTATGGGTCCATGTAGTAGCTAGATGGTTGGTTCTTCTCCTTTGTGCTACCATGTTTAGATCTTGTGAGCTCCATTCATGATCAAGATCATCTATTTGTAATCATACATGTTGTGTTTGCGGGGATCCGATGGATATTGAGATGCTATTTCAGATTGATTATTGATTCTATCAAATCTTTGTTATTTGTGATCTTGCATGCTCTCTGTTGTTAGTAGATATCTTGGCCGAGTAGATGCTAGCAACTCCAAGAGGGAGTATTTATGCTCGATAGTGGGTTCATGCCTCTAGTAATCTGGGGAAGTCACAGAAATCTCTAAGGTACTAGATGTGCTATTGCTACTAGGGAGAAAACAGCAATCCTTTGTTCATAGAACAATCATATTGTTTACTTCACACGCAATGCGTAATGCAATTATCTGTTGCTTGCAACTTAATACTGGAGGGGGTTCGGATAGATAACCTAAAGGTGGATTATTAGTCATAGATGTAGTTGGATTACGGTCTATGTATAATGTTGTAATGCCCAATCAAATCTTATAGGAGTCAAGATGGTTAGTATATGCATGTATGATTTCTCGATGTTTGTCAATTGCCCCGAGGTAATTTGTTCATCCAACATGTCATCTATCTTAAGGAGAACCACCACTAGTGAACTATGGACCCCGGTCCTTTCTTTTACCATCAATCTACAACTGTTTACTGTTTTCTGTTTACTTTCTGCAAGCTATTACTTTCTTCCACACAATACATTTAATCCTTTGTTTTCAGCAAAACCGGTGAGATTGACAACCTCACTGTAAGTTCGGGGAAAAGTTCTGTGGTTGTGTTGTGCAGGATTCCAAGTTGGTAACAACACCTTGGAGGTGTTTCCTTGCTCCTACTGGTTCGATAACCTTGGTTTCATAACTGAGAGAAAACTTGCTGCTGTGCTCATCATACCTTCCTCTTGGGGTTCCCCAACGAGCTCGACGTGTTGAGCCAATAATCAAGCTTTTTCTGGCGCTGTGGCCGGGGAGTCAAGCACATCTTCACAAGGGGAGTCCCTCATAACCAATCTCTTTACTTTGTTTTATTTGTTTTGCTTAGTTTATTTTTGCTTTGTTTGCTTGTTTCTTTATCAAAAACACACAAAAAATTAGTTTTACTAGTTTGCTTTCTTTATTAAAAACACAAAAAATGACTACTCTTGAAAACACTAAGTTGTGTGACTTTACTAGCACCAACAACAATGATTCTATGTGCACACCTATTGCTCCACCTGTTCCGGAAGCTACTTTCTTTGAAATTAAACCTACTTTACTCAATCTTGTTATGAGAGAACAATTTTCTGGTATTGGTACTAAAGATGTTGCTGCTCATCTAAATAACTTTGTTGAACTTTGTGAGATGCAAAAGCATAGGGATATAGATGGGGATATTATTAAGCTTAAATTGTTTCCTTTCTCTTTGAGAGGAAAAGCTAAAGAATGGTTGCAATCCCTAACTAGAAATAGTATTGATTCTTGGACTAAATGCAAAGATGCTTTCATTGGAAAATACTATCCTCCAGCTAAGATTATATCTATCAGAAGTGAAATAATGAAATTTAAACAATCTGATAATGAACATGTTGCTCAAGCTTGGGAAAGAATGAAATCTTTGGTAAAGAATTGTCCCACTCATGGACTGACTGCTTGGATGATTATCCAAACCTTTTTTGCAGGATTGAACTATTCTTCAAGAAATCTACTGGATTCTGCTGCTGGAGGTACCTTTATGACCATTACTTTGGGTGCTGCAACAAAGCTTCTGGATAATATGATGGTTAACTATTCTGAATGGCACACTGAAAGTCATCCACAAGGTAAGAAGGTAAATTCTGTTGAAGAGACCTCTTCCTTGAGTGATAAAATTAATGCTATTATGTCTATGCTGGTTAATGGGAAAGCTCATATTGATCCAAATCATCTTCCCTTAGCCTCTTTGGTTGCTCAAGAAGAGCAAGTTGATGTGAACTTTATAAGAAATAATAATTTTAGCAACAATGCCTACATGAATAACTTTGGTAATAATAATTATAGGCCATATCCTCCCAACAATGGTAATGCTTATGGAAATTCCTACAATAATAATAGGAGTGCTCTCTCTGAACTCAAAGTTATGCTTAAACAAACTTCTTTCAATAAAACTATAGAGGAAAAATTCTCTAATGCTGAAAGAAATATAGCATCATTAGCTGAAGCACAATCTTCTTTGAATAAAATGGCTGCTAAACCTGAAACTATTTATAATCCCTTTGCTGCTTCTAATGCCATAAAAGTTAGAATTGATGAGAATGTTAAACTATTAGCTGAATTGCATGCTAAGTGGGAAAGAGATGATGAAATTGTTAGAAACATTAGTGTTTCTACTATCACTACCACTAATGTTGAAGCTAGTAATAGATCTACTACTTTAGATGATAATTATGACTTTGATCTTGATGGTTGCAATATCTCTGAAGTAATTAAGTTCCTACAAAAGCTTGCTAAAAGTCCTAATGCTAGTGCTATGAATATGGCCTTTACAAAACACATTACTGATGCTCTCATAAAAATTAAAGAAGAAAAGATGAAATATAAAGCTTCTATTCCTATGAAACTAGAAGATGGTTGGGAACCTATCATTAATATGAAAGTGAATGATTTTGATTTCAAAGCTTTATGTGATCTTGATAGTACTGTTTCTATTATGCCTAGAAGGATTTATGATATGCTAGATTTGCCACTATTGGAAGATTGTTATTTAAATGTCCCACTTGATGATAATACTAAAAAGAAACTCATGGAGAGTATTAATAATGTTCTTATTATGGTTAACAATGCCTATGTCCCCGTTGATTTCTATGTTTTAGATGTTGAATGCAATGCTTCTTGTCCTATTACTTTGGGAAGACCTTTTCTTAGAACTGTTGGTGCCATTATTGATATGAAAGAAGGCACCATTAAATATCAACTCCCACTCAAGAAAGGTATAAAATACTTCCCTAAGAAGAGAGAGAATATTCCTTTTGCCTCTCATATGAAAACAAAATTTGCTCTTAATGCATCTTTATTCGAGAACACTTGATTCTTTTTCTTGCTTCTTATGCCTAACTTAAAGGCGTTAAAGAAAAGTACTTATTGGGAGATAACCCGAAAGTTTTAGATGAGTCTTGGAAGTTATTACCTCAGTAATAACCGTTCCTTATCCTTTTTATTTGCTTTTTGTGCCAAGAATAACCTCTCATGAGAGAGAAGTAATGCTTGGGAAAGTTGTTGTCCCAAAACAGATTTTTGTGCTTTACTGTAAAAATTCGTGTAAAATCTCTGTACGTTGTTTTGAGGCGTGAATTTTTGTGCTTCTGACCCAGGTTGTTATCTAACTTTCGTTAGTTCAACACTTTTTGATTTGAGCAATATAAGGTCTTCAAAAAATCGGTTTTTACCAGCTGGTCTGTTTTGACAGATTTCTGCTATTATTTGCATTTGCTTCTTGTTGGTTCCTTTTTGGGTTCTCTTTGAGGAATTGAGATTTTTGAGGGAAGTGCTAAAGTAGCTTGTGTTTTAGTGGAAGTTTTATTGGTGTTGAAACTGAACCCAAAGACTTATTATCTTGAGTACACTAATGTTGCTAATAAAGATTGTGTGAAGTTTTGTATGAAGGAAAATTTTCAGGTGTATGGAGAGAATGATGTAATGAGACGAAGAATGGACTAAAGCTCAAGCTTGGGGATGCCACGCATGTCACCCCAAGAAATATCCAAGAAGTACAAGCATCAAAGCTTGGGGATGCCCAAGGCATCCCCTTCTTCATCAATAAAAATCTCAGGTTTCTTCCAAACACTTCATTTTTATTGTTTCGTACATAGTTGTGTTGTTCTTGGAGCGTCTTTGTTTTTGTTTTTGGATTTCGTTTGCTTGGTTTTCTTAGTTTTCTTGAATAAATTGGTTGGACCCCCTCTTTCATACATTAGTTTTCAAATAGTTTGGTTTGGATTGGAAAAGAGTAGGAAAGTTCATGCTTAAGTGGTAATGAGAGCTTGTTTTTGACTGTGGCCTATGCTTTGTCATGTCATGCTTGATATTGTTTTGGATTTATGCTTAGTGATCTTTGTTGTAGCATGACATGTTATAAACAATTGAGATTGCTTAATGTTCCTTGAAAGAATCATGCGTTGTTTTAGCATATTAAAACATAGTATTGTGGTATTCTCCTTTGATGCTTTATTTGGGTTGACTTGGCGCATGATCACACCATGTTATGGCTATACCAAGTCACCATATCCTTTATGATCCTTTAGCTTTCGACTTGTAATATCACTTTATGCTTTAATTAATGATGTTTTGTCGCTTTGCATGATTATGGCCATTATTGCTCTCTTAGTTGGCCGCTCCCAGCCTTTTGCTAGCCTCCATAACCAAGTATGAGTTCCACTCATGCATCCAAGTTCAAAAAAAAACAAGTTATTCCAAAGAGTCCACCATACCTACCTATTAGCATTTTCTATTCCAAGTATATTCATGTTTTTATCTACCTTCCGAATTAAACTTGTTATGAGAAAACTAGTGATTAAAGCTCTCACGAACTTGATGGCACACTTTACTTTTCTTGCCCTTAATAAACTTGAACCATTGTGTCATCTATGTTGTATATGCTTGCACTTATATGTTGGGGATTAGCAGAACCATGTTGTCATGGGGAATGCTTTCAACTTTGCACTTGTACTTTGTACCTAGTTGATATCATGCTCTTTTATCTATGGATGTCGTCAGTGTGTGATACATTGCAAATGTATCTATAATTTTTTATGTTCCATGCTTGGTTTTATCTACTTTCTTGTGTTTTGTTCCAACTTTGGAGTACTTTTCATATGATTTCTTGGACTAACCTATTAACAAGAGACACAGTGCCAGTTGCCTGTTTTCTGCTGTTTTTGGTTCTAGGAAGTCAGAAAATGAATATTCTCGGAATTGGACGGGACAAAAGCCAAAGTTATTATTTTACCGGGGGACACTTTGAGCCAGAATATGAGACAGAGAAGGGCCAGAGGGTGGCCATACCACCTGGTGGCACGGGCCAGGCCAGGCCGCGCCGGGGGGTGGTGCGGGCCCCTCCGGCACCGCCCCGGTCTCCCCTCTCGCCTATAAGAGCCTCCTGATGCATAAACCCTAAGTCGTCAATCAGAAATCCTTCTGCAGCGCTGCCGCCATCGAAAAGGAAATTCGGGGGACAGAAAGTCTCTGTTCCGGCACCCTGCCGGGACAGGGAAGTGCCCCCGGAGCCATCTCCATCGATCTCCACCGCCATCTCCATCACTGTTGCTGATTCCCATGATGAGGAGGGAGTAGTTCTCTCTTGAGGCTAAGGGTTCTACCGGTAGCTATGTGTTCATCTCTCTCTCTATGCATGATCATATTTTGATCATGAGCTTTGTAATCAAGTCGATCTACTTTGCTACTCAAGTGCTTTAATAGATCTTTGCTCTCCCCATGTGTGTGAAAGTGACAGTGTGCACACCATGGTGGCACTTAGGCTAGAGATTTCAAATACTTGTTATGAGTTATATTTGGAGTTGGATGTCTTTATGAAATTGTGGTGTTTGCTAGAACCATCTAGTGCTCAAGGTGACACTGTGGGGTTATCTAGATGGGAAAGGCTTACTTTGAGGTGTGATGTTATAGCCCTACCAACGATTAGAGTGTCCTACCGGAGAGTAGTTCAGCGTAGTATCATAAAGAACAATATATTTATATGAGAGTGTTCACTAGTGAAAGTATGATCCCTAGTGAAAGGGCATTTATGCCCTTCCTATTATTTTGATGTTTGTTGACAACACTTGGATAGGTTAATCTCTTGTTAAATGTTGCAGGAGATATCAGATAGTTGAGAGTTGTTGCCTTAGGGAAAAGTGCTCCCCTGGATCCTGTCTGTGCTAAGAAACCTGTCCCAACCGGACTGTCCGGCTGATCTTCACCGAAGTTCCGCTTCGCCGGATCGTCTGTTGATCCGTCCGGACTTTCCGCCCCTGGGATGTGGGCATATTTCCTGGACATTCAGAACACCAAATCGGACTCCTCACGGACACGGTCCGGAATCTGGCCGGAATCTTCTCTGGCCGGAGTGTCCGGTGAGTTTTCCCCGGAGTGTCCGGCCCTGGGGGCTTATCGATCGTCCTGAACATTCAGAATGCCTCATCGGACTCCACCCAGACTCGGTGCGGACATAGGCCGGAAACTTTGCCAGGCCGGAGTATCCGGCGGGTGTCAACCGGAGTGTCATTGGTCACGGACCGTCTGCTTGTATTTGCCGGACTGTCCGGTGTAAGTGGCTCCCAACGGCTCTAATTCTAGGGGCCCTATAAATAGGCCCCTTCTTCTACCTTGGAAGCTGCTTGTCCAGTTCAAGAAAAGCATCACCATTTGAGCCACCAAATCCACAAGAACTCTTCACTCAAGCATCCAAAGTCGTTGATCTTTGGAGAATCAAAGGAGGAGGCCTTGATCTACTACTTCACCAAGAGAGATTTCCATTTCCCCCTCATTCACTTGAGGGGCCCTTGTTCTAGGGTTTCCTTGGAAACCCTAGCTTGTGATTTGGTCTTACAAGTTTGTCTTTGATTGTTTGACAGCTTGCTTGTATTCGGGAGCCTCCAATTAGGTTGTAGATGTGTGCCTCGAACTTGTTGTAAAGGTGCCGGCTTCCACCTCGAAGGTTGCCGTTATAGTGGAAGGTGAATCAAACCCTTTGGGGTGAGGTTCATCGGAGAAAAAGGGAGGCCTCTCGTGGCGTTGGTGGTTTGATACCACCCCCTCTCCAAACGTAGACGTACTTCCCCTCAAAAGGAAGGAACTACGGGAAACAAATCCTTGTGTCTCAGAGCGCTCCACTTTGGTTACCTCTATCCTTTACCACACTTTACATATCTAGTTCTTGCATAGTTCTGTGCTAGTTGACATATAGGTAAATTCACCTTAGTTGCATAATCTAGAGAATTTACCTTTTTGTGTCAAACCCTAATTCGATTAAGAGTAAAATTTGGAGTAGCACTTATTCACCCCCCCTCTAGGTGCCCATACGATCCTTTCAATTGGTATCAGAGCCTCGGCTCTTTATTCGGGCTTAACCGCCTAAGATATTATGGCCACCACCGGGGAAGGAGAAAGTGAGGATAGCCATTCGGTGACCGTGGTAGATCTCAAGAAGTTGGAAACAATCTTGAGCTCTAGCTTGGGCAACGAGATCCAACAATTGCGTCAACTCGTTGAGCAACTTGTTAAGGACAAGCAAACCTCACCTCCTCCCTCTCCAGAGGAAACACCACCTAACCCAAAGGCTAAGCCCTTGGAGGAGGTGGAGGGGGATGAACATAATTCCACTAACTCCACCACCAAAAAGGGTGATGGGAAAGAAGAGTTCCATGCGGTCCCCGGATGGTACTCTCCTGACCCTCCTATTCCACATCCACATATAAATAATAGAGGAGACCCACCTAAGTTATCTGCACATTCCTTTGCTCAATGGCAAGTTTTAATGAAATCTCATGTGCGCAGCTCTTGCATTGATTTGTGGAACATTATTGAAGAAGGACTCAAAATTGAGGATCCAACCAACTTGACTAGAAGAGAAGTGGTCAATAGCCAACTGAATGCGACTACCTTGCACATGATTCAACTTGGTGTAGGGCCAAAGGATTTTCCCCACATTGAGCATTACAACACCGCCAAGGAAGCTTGGGATGCTCTCATTGACTTGTTTGTTGGCAACGAGAGTATGAGAAGAAATAGATATGATGCCTTAAGCAATGAGGTCGAAGGATTCTTCATGAAGGATGGTGAGGATCATGAAGACATGTACCGAAGACTCAAATCCACAGCCACCGCCTTTAGGAATGTTGGTGCCTCTCACATTGATGATGCTTGGATCAAGAGGAAGTATGTGAGTGCACTCATGCCTTTTGAGCCTACTGACTTGAAGAGTCTCCAAGGAAGACATAATTACCATCTCATGACCTCCAATGAAGTGATGCAAGAGATGGCCACCTTCAAGGTCGCTGCCAAGAATGCCAAAGACGCCCGCGCTCGTGCCATTGGAATGAATAGCGGTGTCAATCTTGCCTTGAAGGCCAAGGTTGTGGAATATGATGAAGATGAAGGAAGTGATGAGGGACTTTCAATGAACCACCCCGAAGATGTCAAGGTAGCTCATGGTGAATACATGGCCTTCTATGCAAGAAACTTTTGGAAAGATCCCGCCAAAGCCAAGATGGAAATGCAACGAAGAAACAACACCAATGGAAGAAGAGATAGTGGTTCCAAGTTGAGAACGTGCTTCAACTGTGGTGACCGCTATCACTTCGTTGCAGCTTGTCCCTATGAGAAAAGAGAAGATCATGGTGGTAAACTCGTGTTGAAGAAGACCTCCAAAGCTCCTTACAAGAAACCTTTCATCAAGAGGAACACAACCAATAAGAAGCCGGGAGAAATTTCTTTGATCACACATGAAGAGTTCTCCTCCGATGATGATGAAGAAGAGGAAGATGAGGATACACCAAATGGTGTGGCGGCTCTTGCCACCACCTCTACTCCTTCATTCTCACTCTTCGACTCTCCAAATGAGAACCTCTCCAACAAGAACGTCACTTGTCTTATGGCAAGAGGAACGGAGGTATTATCATCATCACACTCCACTTCTTTAATCAATGATGATTTTGATGATGAGTTATCTCTTGAGGTCAAAAAGGAACTAGTTGCTTTTGATGTGTTCATGAATAACTTGCAAGGGGAACACAAGAAACATGTTGTGGACCTCTTAAATCAACTTTCACACACACAAGAACTTCTAGATGAGAGGTGTCAATTAGGAAGAGAGCACATGATTGAGATAGAAGCTCTTAATAATGCTCTAGAAGAAGAACAAGAAACTAGAATATCTCTTGAAACCAAACTAGAGGGCCTTGATGGTGCTAATGATCTCATTATTAATAAACTCATCAAGGAATGTGATCATGCTATTGTTAAATACAAAAAGGCTAAAAAGGATAAGATTGAGTTTGGTGTTGTTCATGGAAAACTTGCCGAGGATTTTAGGACACTTGACAAGGCTCACAAGGCCTTGGAAAGTGAACTATTGTCACTCACAAAGTCTCATGAAAATCTTCAAACTCAATTGATCAATACTCCCTCACCTAGTACATTCATTCCTTCTAGTTGTACAAATACTCTTGAAGAACATGCTAGGTTGAAGAAGAAGCTAGCTAAGACCTCCTTTCCCAAAGGAAACAAGTCTATTGATGATCTCTTAAACAAGCAAAGGTCAAATGGTTAAAAGGGGGGCATTGGCTTTGTCTCTATCACCAAGAAGAATAAGAACAACAAGAAGAAGAAGGCCAAGCCCGCCCAAGAAAAGAACAAGGTCATTGTGGGAAGTAAGACCACAAGTGGAAAACTATGTCTCATGATGACTATGCGGGAAGTGCTAACCCTCACTATGTCTTAATGCGTGATTATTGTGGTGATGTGCATGCAAAATATGTTTGCCCTTTTGATGGTTATATTGCATAGTCTATTTGGGTTCCCAAGACCCTTGTTGCTAACAAAAGAGGACCCATTGAAAAATGGGTACCTAAGACCTAGTTTGATCTTTTGTAGACCTATGCTTCTGGAGGGTCAAAATGGGTGCTTGATAGTGGATGCACAAGTCATATGACCGGAAGCGCATCTAGTGTCAAGGAATTGAGACCAAATGTTGATCAAATATCAGTTACATATGCCAACAAGTCAAAATCTAAGGTAATGGGTTTCAGCAAAGTTGTGGTTACACACGATATCACTCTTGTGGACGTTATGCTTGTTGAGACCCTTGGGTATAATTTACTTTCAGTCCGTGCTCTAGGAAAGATGGGTTTTGCCGTCTTTATTGATGTTGATATTGTGATCCTCTTGTGGAGCAAGTCTCTAAAGGTTGCTTTCATTGGGTACGTCGAAGATGACTTGTATGTGGTGGACTTCTCGGGGAAAACCACAACTAGTCCGATGTGCCTATTCGGAAAAGCCGACGTGGGTTGGCTATGGCACCGTCGCCTAGCCCATGTCAACATGAGAATTTTGCAAAGCCTTCACAAGGATGGTCATATTGTTGGACTAAAAGAAAATGTTTGCTTTGCCAAAGATCGTGTTTGCAGGGCATGTGTAGAAGGAAAAATGCATGACCCTCCCCACAAGCCAAAGAACTACATCAAGTCAAAGAGGATCTTGGAGCTCCTTCATGTGGATCTCTTTGGTCCTCCCTCTCATGCAAGCCTTGGTGGGAAGAAATATTGTCTGGTAATTGTTGATGACTACTCAAGATACACTTGGGTATATTTCTTCAAGCTAAAAAGTGAGACCCAAGAGAACTTCATTGACTTCATCAACATGGCTCAACGCCAACACAATGTCCCGGTATTGACAATAAGAAGTGACAATGGTACCGAATTCAAGAACTACACATTGAATGGATTTCTTAGTGATGAGGGAATAAAACATCAATATTCCGCTGCATATACCCCTCAACAAAATGGTGTAGCTGAGAGGAAGAACCGGACTCTTATTGATATGGCAAGGACCATGTTGGCAGAGTTTAAGTATCCATACAATTTTTGGGCTGAAGCCATCTCCACCGCATGCCATTCTTCAAACTGTCTCTATCTCCACAAAGAATTGGTCAAGACCCCTTATGAGATACTTACCGGTAACAAGCCCAACGTCTCATACTTTCGGGTGTTCGATTGTAAGTGCTTCTATCGTATTAAGGGTATTCGTTTGTCCAAGTTTGATTCCAAAGCATTAGAGGGTATTTTTGTTGGTTATGGTCTCGAATCCCACACTTATAGAGTCTATGACATGCTCTCTGGAGTTGTCATAGAATCTTGTAGTGTGGTGTTTGAAGAATATGATGGTCCCCAAGCGGGACGTGTTGATGTTTGTGATGTAGATGATGAAATGCCTCAGGAAGCCATAGGAAGAATGGGTGCGGGCTTTATCCGTCCTATTGAGGAACCCCTTATGGCGGATCGAGAAGAACTGTGCTCTACTCAAGTGGAGCCCTCATCTTCACAACATCCACAAGCTCCGATCGAAGGGGACAATGACCCACACCAAGAACAAGTTGTAGACCCTCAACCCACTGATCAAGAAGATGCCTCCAACCAAGAAGTGATTGAGTCTCTGTTTGCTAGAATGTCCAGTGGTGCTAAGGCCATTACACAAGGAAGATCTGTACAAACTGCCATAAGAACAGCCGAATACCTAGCCAGTCGAGGGATTGATCAAGACCAAGGTCAATCTCTGCCTCCTGTAGAAGAGGATATCTCCAATGATGATCAAGGTCAAGTTGATGGTCATGACGAGGACCAATATGATGAAGTGATTCCCACAAGAAACAACAAGGAAATCGAAACTCGTCGCCAAGCTAGAATGGATAGAATTTTGGAATTAAGAGACCGCACTCTTGAGAATGTGGTAGGAGATGTAAGAAGAGGGATATCTACCCGAGCACAATTGAAGAACTTTGGTGAGCACCAAGCACACATTTCCATGGTGGAACCAAAGAAAGTGTGGGAAGCTCTTGAAGATTCGGATTGGTTGGATGCAATGCACAAAGAGCTCAACAACTTTGAGAGAAACAAAGTATGGAAGTTAGTGGAGAAGCCAAAAGATTGCTGCAATGTCATAGGCACCAAGTGGATCTTCAAGAACAAGCAAGATGAGCATGAAATTGTGATAAGGAACAAGGCAAGATTGGTTGCACAAGGGTTCTCTCAAATTGAGGGCATTGATTATGGAGAGACTTATGCACCTGTGGCTCGTCTTGAGTCCATCCGTATCCTTCTTGCTTATGCAGCTCATCATAAATTTAAACTACAACAAATGGATGTAAAAAGTACATTTCTTAATGGTCCATTGCATGGGTTGGTATATGTGAAACAACCCCCGGGGTTTGAGGATCCCAACTTCCCAAACCACGTCTACAAACTCGATAAGGCACTCTATGGACTTAAACAAGCCCCACGCACGTGGTATGAGCACCTTAGAGAGTTGTTGTTAGATCGTGGGTTTGAGGTTAGGAAAATCGATCCCACTCTTTTTACTAAGAAGGTCAATGGGGAACTTTTTGTATGCCAAATCTATGTAGATGATATTATCTTTGGCTCATCTAACAAAGCTTTTAATGATGAATTCTCAAAGCTTATGACTGACAGGTTCAGGATGTCTATGATGGGAGAATTGAGAGTTTTTCTTGGCTTTGAGATCAAGCAAGTAAGAGGAGGAACATTCTTCAACCAAGCCAAGTATACTCAATATATGCTCAAAAGATTCAACATGAAAGACCTAAATGGAGCTCCCACTCCCATGGCAACAAAGACTCATCTTGAACTAAATCCAAATGGTAAAGATGTGGATCAAAAGGTATATCGATCCATGATTGGCTCTTTGCTTTACCTTTGTGCATCTAGACCCGATATTGTGTTGAGTGTAGGAGTGTGTGCAAGATATCAAGCGGCTCCTAAAGAAAGCCATTTGATGGCGGTCAAGAGAATCTTTCGATATTTGGTTCATACCCCAAACTATGGTATTTGGTATCCTAGGGGCTCAACTTTCTCTCTTTGTGGGTACACGGATTCGGATTGGGCTGGTGACAAGGATGATATAAAATCAACCTCCGGGGCTTGCCAATTCCTTGGGAGGTCTTTGGTGTGTTGGTCTTCTAAGAAGCAAAATTGTATATCCCTTTCCACCGCCAAAGCCAAGTATGTGGCAGCTGCTAGTGCTTGTACACAATTGCTATGGATGAGGCAAACTTTAAAGGAATACGGTGTCCATTGTGACAAAGTGCCTCTTCTATGTGACAATGAAAGTGCTATCAAGATTGCATATAACCCAGTGGATCATACAAGGACAAAGCATATTGAGATTCGTCATCACTTCATTAGAGATCATGTTGCCCGAGGTGATAGAGCTATCATATGTGTCAACCAAAGATCAACTTGCCGACATTTTCATGAAGCCACTTGATGAAGCAAGATTTTGTTATTTGAGGAATGAACTAAATATCGTGGATTCTAGGAGCTTGACTTGATTACCTTGCATATTCACCTATGTCTTGACCCATATTTGGTGTAGGTGCAGGCATGGAGATAGGTGGAGTGCGGTCCTAATACATTGGACTATCCCTCCCCCATAATGCCAACGTTAATAGATTCAATACTATTAATATCATTTTGTGATATGTGAGTTTCAATGATGAGTAGTGGCTATGAACCCAAGGATAATTCTTCGCGGTGTCATGCCACAAACTCTTACATGATGGCCTTGGCCATCGCCCTCTTCTTATTGAAGAGTTGGTTCTTGGTCCGTTTGATTTGGAACTTAATTTGACTTTTTCTTGAAAATCAATGTTTTCTTGGTTCTTCACAGTACATCATCTGAATCCCAGGCCTTTCCTCATCTCTAAACATGCTCCTCTAGCCACACATGTGTCCACTACTTGAAACTGGGGGTTTTGGTCGCGGGGAGGCCAGACTGTCCGCCCTGAACCAACCGGAGTATCCGGCCAGACCGGACTCTCCGCTTGATTCACTCCTCCGACATTCGGCTGGCCGACACTCCGGTGAATATCACCCGGACACTCCGGCCCCGGCAGTTTCCAAATCGTAATAGGGGGTCGGGGAGAAGTGGACGGTTCAGTCCTCCTTCTTCCCCCGACTCCCTATTGCTCTCTGCCTGCTGCCCCTGACCAAGGACTCCACCGGGAGGGCTCCTCCACCCCGGATCCAGCCGTTGCCGCCGGCCATTCTCTTCCCTTTGCCGCTGGGATCCATTCCCCTCCGGTGAAGGACACCATGGATGCTGGTGGTTCTCGTCCTCACCGGCCTAGGGCTGCTAAGCAGGCACATCCTCGCAGGTTCCGTGATGAAGAGTTTGACGTTCATGTAGATCCTTCTATGGTGAGACAGGCTGCTCGTGACCGTGCTACAGCAAAACAGGAAAAGGTCAGAAAACTGAAAAGGGATGAAGCCAAGCGCATGAGGTTTGAAGCATTGACCACTCTGACAGATTTGGGTACCGAGGAGTTTGTGGAGATGAGAGTCCAGCAGTTCTACTCTCTGCCTTGCACTGTGGATGATGATCGCTTCTGGAGAAATGAACAAGCCCTACTTTTCTCTGAGGTGTTTTGTGGGTTCAGGACTGCTGTGTGCCCCATGCAGTGGTTGGATCTCGAGAAGCTCCAAGCACACAGGTACTTTGAGGATGCTCTAGGGGTGACAGAGAAGACGGGGTTGCACACCATCTTTCAAGTAAAAGAAGACTATAATGTTGAGTTGGTCCAGTAGTTCTATGCTATAGTGGTCTTTGGGGACACTACGGATATTCCCCTTGAGTGGATCTCTGGCACTACTAGGTGCCGCTCTAGCATGGCTCAGTTTGCACAGATTCTTAGATTGCCTTTCAATCCCAATGCTCCTAGTGGTCTCAGAATGCATGTTCATGGTCATGCATATGACAATCAGAGGTTGGCCCCAATCTACTCTCAGAATGGTGTGGCTGGCCAAACCATCAACATCAAGCTCATCTACAACATTCTGCTTCGCATGTTTCGCCATACACTCACTCCCAAGGCGGGCAACAAGGATGAGATGAGAGGTGCAGAAATCAATCTTATGGCACATGCTCACTCTGTGTATACTCATGGTCCTGACCACCAAGGTGGTGCTATTGATGTCATGGATTTCATCTATCAAGACTTGTACAAGTGCATCATTGACAAGAAGTGCCCTCTGTTTGCTCCCTATGTGATAAAGCTCATTGCTGCTCAGGCTCCAGCAACTCCATTGCTCTACACTGATCTTGTTCCACACCTTCCTGCCAAGCTACAGAGGAAGGCTTCCCCCGCCACCAAGGCTCCTCGTGGCTACCCCCTGCTCAGGACATATTTGAGGATGATGTGTTGGAGGCATATGATTCTGATAGTGATGATGAGGAGGTACCGGAGGCTGTGACCCGTGGCCCTCGCATGAAGCATGCCAGCAATGCATATCGCTTCACCACCTCTAAGGAGGAAGTACACAAGAAGGTGAAGAAGGCCTCCTAGTGGAAGAAGCTTCTCCTATGCCAGAACATTGACATTCGCCATGGATAGTATGAGGCATACAATACTAATAGGAATATCATGAAGGAACTCAAGCGGATCAACCAGCCCATGGATGTTGATCCCTCTCAGCAGCAGGCATCATATGGCACTCTTTCCTACGGTCACTAGAGTCAGGGTCGTGTGGACTGGTCCATGTTTGAGGACGTGACTTCTTCTTCTCACCCTCATGGTCAAATCTCGACTCAGGGTGATCATCAGGGTGAGGATGATGACGAGGATGAGGATGGGGAGGAGGATGCTGACTACGACTTCAGTGGCTAGAGTTGGCTTTTGGGACGTTTTAGTTGTGCTCTTTTCCCTTTTTGGCGTCTCGATGACAAAGGGGGAGAAGCAGCCCCTTTATTAGGTTGCTGCCGGGATTTGCATGGGTACACGAGTGCTTCACGTTATTTCGATTTGCCTCTTTGAAGCCTCGTGTTCGCAATCTTACTTTACTTGTTTGAGTACTATGTTGTGTTGAACTCAGTTGTGTGTTGTGACATGCTTACCCGGTTTTGTTAAACGACTTTGTTATGCCTAGCTTATCATTCTAGTGGTTATTATCATGTCATACCTTGTTAGCTACAAAACCTAGTGAGGATGTGATCCTAGGGTGTGTGATTGTCTGAAAACGCAAAGCTAAAATGGTCACACATCTAGGGGGAGCCTCACTATTTTTGTATGTCTCCTATTGTGAATTTTATTACCTATCCTGTCTGCAAATCCTTGGGTTGTCATCAAACACCAAAAAGGGGGAGATTGAAAGGGAATTTATGCCCTTCCTATTATTTTGATGTTTGTTGACAACACTTGGATAGGTTAATCTGTTGTTAAATGTTGCAGGAGATATCAGATAGTTGAGAGTTGTTGCCTTAAGGAAAAGTGCTCCCTCGATCCTGCATGCTAAGAAACCTGTCCCAACCGGACTGTCCGGCTGATCTTCATCGGAGTGTCCGCCCCTGCCGGACTGTCCGGTTGGATCCATCTGGACTTTCCGCCCCTGGGATGTTGGCGTCTTTCCTGGACATTCAGAACACCAAATCGGACTCCTCGCGGACACGGTCCGGAATCTAGCCGGAATCTTCTCTGGCCAGAGTGTCCGGTGAGTTTTCCCCGGAGTGTCCGGCCCTGGGGGCTTATTGATCGTCCTGGACATTCAGAATGCCTCATCGGACTCCTCCCGGACTCGGTGCGGACACAGGCCGGAAACTTTGTCAGGCCGGAGTATCCGGCCGGTGTCAACCGGAGTGTCCGGGCTTTGTATTTGCTTGTCCGTGTAAGTGGCTCCCAACGGCTCTAATTCCAGGGGCCCTATAAATAGGCCCCTTCTTCTACCTTGGAAGCTGCTCGTCCAGTTCAATAAAAGCATCACCATTTGAGACACCAAATCCACAAGAACTCTTCACTCAACCATCCAAAGTCATTGATCTTTGGAGAATCGAAGGAGGAGGCCTTGATCTACTACTTCACCAAGAGAGATTTCCATTCCCCCCTCATTCACTTGAGGGCCCCTTGTTCTAGGGTTTCCTTGGAAACCCTAGCTTGTGATTTGGTCTTACAAGTTTGTCTTTGATTGTTTGACAGCTTGCTTGTATTCGGGAGCCTCCAATTAGGTTGTGGATGTGTGCCTCGAACTTGTTGTAAAGGTGCCGGCTTCCACCTCGAAGGTTGCCGTTATAGTGGAAGGTGAATCGAACCCTTTGGGGTGAGGTTCATCGGAGAACAAGGGAGGCCTCTCGTGGCGTTGGTGGTGTGATACCACCCCCTCTCCAAACGTAGACGTACTTCCCCTCAAAAGGAAGGAACTACGGGAAACAAATCCTTGTGTCTCCGAGCGCTCCACTTTGGTTACCTCTATCCTTTACCGCACTTTACATCTCTAGTTCTTGCATAGTTTTGTGCTAGTTGACATATAGGTAAATTCACCTTAGTTGCATAATCTAGAGAATTAACCTTTTTGTGTCAAACCCTAATTCGATTAAGAGTAAAATTTGGAGTAGCACCTATTCACCCCCCCTCTAGGTGCCCATACGATCCTTTCACCTAGGCCTTGTTTCCAAGCATTGATACACCGTTTGCTATTAGATCTATTACATGTTTGCTTGCTTCCTTCTTTATTTCAGTTTTTCTTTAGTCTTTTCCACACCATCAAGCTATTTTCTATCACCGTTACCACTTATAATTATCTATACCACTTGTATTTCACTATCTATTCGCCGAACTAGTGCACCTATACACCTGAGAAGTGTATTGGGTGTGTTGGGGACACAACAGACTTCTTGTATCTTGATTGCAGGGTTGCTTGAGAGGGGATACCTTTGGCCACTTCCTCCCTGAGTTCGATAAACCTTGGGTGATCCACTTAAGGGAAAACTTGCTGCTGTTCTACAAACCTCTGCACTTGGAGGCCCAACATCTGTCTACAAGAATAGAAGTGCGTAGACATTAAGCTATTTTTCCGGCGCCATTGCCGGGGAGGTAAGGTAAAAGGTATTCACACCGGAGGATTAAAGAAGAAGAACCTCCCACGGCAAACGCCTATTTTCTGGCGCCGTTGCCGGGGAGGTAAGGTAAAAGGTACTCACATCCTCCGGTGTGAGTGCTCGAAGTTATTTCCTTTAGATTCTACAATTTTGTCTTTTCGTTTCTTGTTTTCACTAGTTAGGCTTAATGGAAAACAACAACAAAATTAGAGAGCTTTATAGTATTTATCTTGAGTTAGGACATGAAGTGTTTGAAGAGAAAATTAAAAAACCTATGGAACTTTATTTGCATGCTAATAGCAATGTTGTTAGTATGAATTCTTTGGACACCATTATTGCTCATGTTATGGAAAGGTCTAAGCTTGGGGAAGCTAGTTTTTATGAAAATGATCTTTTTAGTTCCCCAGCTTTGGAAGATAGCTATTCTATTGCTTATGATGATACCAAACCTCCAATATATGATGATTACAATGATGAATATGATATTTTGAGTCTACTTACTATTGAGGAGGAAATTAATTATGACTACAATATGCCTCCTATATTTTATGATTATGGTGATGAGAATAATAATGATAGCTAGTTTGTTGAATTTACTCTCACTACGATTAATAAGAATAACTATGCTTATGTGGAGAGTAATAATGATTATATGCATGTGGCTCATGATAAGAATGTTTTATGTGATAGTTATATTTTTAATTTTATTCATTATGCTACTGAAAGTTATTATGAGATAGGGAAACATGGTTTTATGTATCTCAACAATATTAAGTTTCCCCTCTTTATGTTGAAAGTCTTAAAGTTGCAGTTGTTTTGCTTTATTATGCTTGTTGCTTTGTGCTTTCATGACTTGTTTCTTTACAAGATTTCTATGCATAGGAAGTGGGTTAGACTTAAATGTGCTTTGAATTTGCTTCTTGATGCTCTCTTTTATTTCAATTCATATTTCTTATGTGAGCGACTTCTCAAACTATCATGCCTAACTTAAAGGCGTTAAAGAAAAGTACTTATTGGGAGATAACCCAAAAGTTTTAGATGAGTTTTGGAAGTTATTACTTCAGTAATAACCGCTCCTTATCCTTTTTTATTTGCCTTTTGTGCCAAGAGTAACCTCTAATGAGAGAGAAGTAATGCTTAGGAAAGTTACTGTCCCAAAACAGATTTATGTGGTTCACCGTAAAAATTCGTGTAAAATCTATGTACGTCCTTTTGAGGCGTGAATTTTTGTGCTCCTGTCCCAGGTTGTTATCTAACTGTTGTTAGTTCAACACTTTTTGATTTGAGCAACATAAGGTCTTCGAAAAAATTCGTCCTTACCTGCTGGTCTGTTTTGACAGATTTCTGCCATTATTTGCATTTGCTTCTTGTTGGTTCCTTTTTGAGTTCTTTTGGGGAATTGAGCTTTTTGAGGGAAGTTCTATAGTAGATATTGTTTTAATTGAAGTTTATTGGTGTTAGAAATGAACCTAAAGACTTATTATATTGAGTGCACTAATGTTGCTAATAAAGATTGTGTGAAGTTTTGTATGAAGGAAAAATTTCAGGTGTATGGAAGGAATGAGTAATGAGATGAAGGATGGACTAAAGCTCAAGCTTGGGGATGCCACGCGTATCACCCCAAGAAATATCCAAGAAGTACAAGAGGAAAAGCTTGGGGATGCCCAAGGCATCCCCTTCTTCATCAATAAAAATCCTAGGTTTCTTCCAAACGCTTCATTTTTATTTTTTCATGCACAGTTGTGTTGTTCTTGGAGCGTCTTCTTTTTCGTTTTTGTTTTGGTTTTTCGTTTTCTTTGTTTGCTTAGTTTTCTGAATAAATTGTTTGGACCCCCTCTTTCATACATTGGTTTTCAAATAGTTTGGTTTGGTTTGGAAAAGAGTAGGAAAGTTCATGCTTAAATGTTAAAGAGAGTTTGTTTTTGACTGTGGCCTATGCTCTGTCATGCCATGCTTGATATTGTTTTGGCTTTATGCTTAGTATTCTTTGCTGTAGCATGACTTGTTATAAACAATTGAGATTGCTTAATGTGCCTTGGAAGGATCATGCGTTGTTTTAGCATATTAAAGCATAGTATTGTGGTATTCTCCTTTGATGCTTTATTTGGGTTGACCCTGCGCATGCTCACACCATGTTATGACTATCTCAAGTCGCCATAAGCCTTTATGATCCTTTAGTTTTCAACTTGTAGTATCACTTTATGCTTTGATCAATGATGTTTTGTCGCTCTGCATGATTGTGGCCATTATTGCTCTCTTAGTTTGTCGCTCCCAGTCTTTTGCTAGCCTCCGCAACCAAGTATGAGTTCCACTCATGCATCCAACTCCCTAAACCAAGTTATTCCAAAGAGTCCACCATACCTACCTACTAGCTTATGCTATTCCAAGTATATTCATGTTTTTATCTACCTTCCGAATTAAACTTGTTATGAGAAAACTAGTGATTAAAGCTCTCACGAACTTGATGGCACACTTTACTTTTCTTGCCCTTAATAAACTTGAACCATTGTGTCGTCTATGTTGTATATGCTTGAACTTATTTGTTGGGGATTAGCGGAACCATACTGTCATGGGGAGCGCTTTCAACATTGCACCGGTACTTTGTACCTAGTTGATATCATGCTCTTTTGTCTATGGATGTCGTCGGTGTGAAAAGAAAGGGGAGCTTGTAAGTCCATGGAGTTATGTATATGTGTTAGAGAAAAGCCTGGGCCGCTGGTCTAATCCATGCTGTCATGGTGGAAACCTACAGCGTAACCATAATGAGCTGTCTATGAAGCATTCTTCTTATAAAAAAAGAGTCAGATATTGAGAGAAAAAAAGAGAAAAAGAAAAGAGAAAAAAAGAGATATATGAAAAGAGGAAAGAGAGAAAAAAAAAAGCACCATATTCCCATGGTAAATAAGAAGATTGCTAAGATGCTTGTTATCTGCTTGCCTTGTCATTTTGATATGGGGATTCTTCCGTATCATCGGGCAAGGGGTACCCCGTTGGCGGTTCTCTATGATACACATGTACTTACGATGACAAGAACTTACCGGTGACTAAACTTGAGTAGCATGAGGAGCGGCCCTCGTATTCAAGGGACATGAGATTTCTAACTTATACTTCGTCAAGCATATACTTCATAGTTTGCTCACTTTAACCTTAGCCACTTCAAGATGCTTATGATAGGGGCAATGAGAGCTGAAAGCTATAAGTACCATAATTTTTGGAAGCTCTTTATGAAACTTGAATCTCTGCTTCCTTCTATGAAGGCTTTTCTTCCACCATTATATTGAGTCTTCACCTTCTATCTTTATGCACCTACTTTGAGAGCATAGTGGCCATTCTTAGTTCTATGTGCATTGTCCCAAGACTTATTGATTGATGCATAGCTTTGATATTGCTTGTTTTAAACTATTTGTATCTAGTCACTCTTATGAACTTTGAAGGTGTCCTATGCATTTATGTTTGCTACTCTATGAGGGACAAGCTGAATGCCGCTATGCTATGTTTTCTTTATGTGAAACAAACAAACGTCTTGCAAAGCATTGTTATTCATTAATCTTTTGTTTGTTCCTATTCATGTTGCAACATAGTTTCTTTGTCTTATTGCTAGAACTTTGTCTTTCATGTTATGATTGAAGTACTATGATCCCAGCTTTGAATGTTTTACAAATACTTTGATCAAGTTTATGATGGTGCATGTCACCTCAAAAATTCGTATTTCTTTTTATCACTTACCTACTCGAGGACGAGCAGGAGTTAATCTTGGGGATGTTGATACATTGCAAATGTATCTATAATTTTTTATGTTCCATGCTTGGTTTTATCTACTTTCTTGTGTTTTGTTCCAACTTTGGAGTACTTTTCATATGGTTTCTTGGACTAACCTATTAACAAGAGCCACAGTGCCAGCTGCCTGTTTTCTGCTGTTTTTTTGGTTCTAGGAAGTCAGAAAGTGAATATTCTTGGAATTGGACAGGATAAAAGCCAAAGTTATTATTTTACCGGTGGACACTTGGATCCAGAATACGAGACGGAGAAGGGCCAGAGGGTGGCCACACCACCTGGTGGCGCGGGCCAGGCCAGGCCGTGCTAGTGGGTGGTGTGGGCCCCTCCGGCACCCTCTCGGTCTCCCCTCTCGCCTATAAGAGCCTCCCGATGCATAAACCCTAAGTCATCAATCAGAAATCCATGAAAAGTTCTGCAGCGCCGTCGCCACCGAAAAGGAGACTCGGGGGATAGAAAGTCTCTGTTCCAGCACTCTGCCGGGACGGGGAAGTGCCCCCGGAGCCATCTCCATCGATCTCCACCGCCATCTCCATCACCGTTGTTGATTCCCATGATGAGGAGGGAGTAGTTCTCTCTCGAGGCTAAGGGTTCTACCAGTAGCTATGTGTTCATCTCTCTCTGTGCATGATCATATTATGATCATGATCTTTGTAATCAAGTAGATCTACTTTGCTACTCAAGTGCTTTAATAGATCTTTGCTCTCCCCATGTGTGTGAAAGTGACAGTGTGCACACCATGGTGGCACTTAGGCTAGAGATTTCAAATAGTTGTTATGAGTTATATTTGGAGTTGGATGTCTTTATGAAATTGTGGTGTTTGTTGGAACCATCTAGTGCTCAAGGTGATAGTGTGGGGTTATCTAGATGGGAAAGGCTTACTTTGAGGTGTGCTGTTATAGCGCTACCAATGATTAGAGTGTCCAACCGGAGAGTAGTTCAGCGTAGTATCATAAAGAAGAATATATTTATATGAGAGTGTTCACTAGTGAAAGTATGATCCCTAGGCCTTGTTTCTAAGCATTGATACACCATTTGCTATTAGATCTATTACATGTTTGCTTGCTTCCTTCTTTATTTCAGTTTTACTTTAGTCTTTTCCACGCCATCAAGCTATTTTCTATCACCATTACCACTTATAATTATCTATACCACTTGTATTTCACTATCTCTTCGCCGAACTAGTGCACCTATACACCTGAGAAGTGTATTGGGTGTGTTGGGGACACAAGAGACTTCTTGTATCTTGATTGCAGGGTTGCTTGAGAGGGGATACCTTTGACCACTTCCTCCATGAGTTCGATAAACCTTGGGTGATCCACTTAAGGGAAAACTTGCTGCTATTCTACAAACCTCTGCACTTGGAGGCCCAACATCTGTCTACAAGAATAGAAGTGCGTAGACATCAGTGTGAAATGAAAGGGGAGCTTGTAAGTCCATGGAGTTATGTATGTGTGTTAGAGAAACGCCTGGGCTGCCAGTCTAATCCATGCCTAATCATGGTGGAAACCTGCATCGTAACCATAATGAGCTGTCTATGAAGCATTCTTCTTATAAAAAAGAGTAAGATATTGAGAAAAAGAGAAAAAAGAGAGATATGAGAAAAGAGGAAAGAGAGAAAAAAGGACCATTTTCCCATGGTAAATAAGAAGATTGCTGAGATGCTCATTGTCTGCTTGCCTTGTCATTTTGATATGGGGGTTATTCCGTATCATCGAGCAAGGGGTACGCCGTTGGCGGTCCTCTATGATACACATGTACTTACTATGACAAGAACTTACTGGTAACTAAACTTGAGTAGCATGAGGAGCGGCCCTCGTATTCAAGGGACATGAGATTTCCAACTTATACTTTGTCAAGCATATACTCCATAGTTTGTTCACTTTAACCTTAATCACTTCAAGATGCTTATGATAGGGGCAATGAGAGTTGAAAGCTAATAAGTACCATAATTTTTGGAAGCTCTTTATGAGACTTGAAACCCTGCTTCCTTCTATGAAGGCTTTTCTTTTACTTTTATGTTGAGTCTCCACCTTCTATGTGCATTGTCCCAAGACTTGTTCATTGATGCATAACTTTGATATTGCTTGTCCTTAAACTATTTGTATCTAGTCACCCTTATAAACTTTGAAGGTGTCCTATGCATTTATGTTTGCTACTCCATGAGGGACAAGATGAATGCCATTATGCCATGTTTTATTTATGTGAAACAAACAAACGTCTTGCAAAGCATTGTTATTCATGAATCTTTTGTTTGTGCCTTTTCATGTTACAACATAGTTGATATGTCTTATTGTTAGAACTTTATCTTTCATGCTATGTTGAAGTACTATGATCCCAACTATCAATGTTTTACAAATACTTTGATCAAGTTTATGATGGTGCATGTCACCTCAAAAATTATTCTTTCTTTTTATCACTTATCTACTCGAGGACGAGAAGGAGTTAAGCTTGGGGATGTTGATATGTTGCAAATGTATCTATAATTTCCGATGTTCCATGCTTGGTTTATATCTACTTTCTTATGTTTTGTCCACACTTTGGAGTACTTATTATACACTTTCTTGGACTAACCTATTAACAAGATGCCATAGTGCCAGCTGTCTGTTTTCTGCTGTTTTTGGTTCCACGAAAGTTAGAAAATGAATATTCTCGGAATTGGACGGGACAAAAGCCAAAGTTAATATTTCACCGAGGGGGACACAGAGCCAGAATACGAGACGGAGAGGGGCCAAGGGCCGAACACACCACCTGGTCGTGCGGCCAGGCCTGGCCCACGCCAGGGGGTGGTGCAGCCACCTAGGGCACCCCCTCGGCCTCCCCTTTCGCCTATAAGATGCCTCTGATACAGAAACCCTAAGGACCCAATCACAATTCCACGAAAGAGTCTGTAGCCACCATCATCTCCATCCCTAGATCGGGAGGGATCTGAAGCTCTTCCTGGCACCCTGCCGGAGGGGAGAATTCACCCTGGAGGCCTTCTTCATTACCATGCAAGCCTTCGGTGTGATGAGTGAGTAGTTCATCCTTGGACTACGGGTCCATGTAGTATCTAGATGGTTGGTTCTTCTCCTTTGTGCTACCATGTTTAGATCTTGTGAGCTCCGTTCATGATCAAGATCATCTATTTGTAATCTTACATGTTGTGTTTGCGGGGATCCGATGGATATTGAGATGCTATTTCAGATTGATTATTTATTCTATCATGTCTTTGTTATTTTTGATCTTGCATGCTCTCCGTTGTTAGTAGATATGTTGGTCGAGTAGATGCTAGCAACTCCAAGAGGGAGTATTTATGCTCGATAGTGGGTTCATGCCTCTAGTAATCTGGGGAAGTGACAGAAATCTCTAAGGTACTAGATGTGTTGTTGGCACTAGGGAGAAAACAACAATCCTTTGTTCATAGAACAATCGTATTGTTTACTTTACATGCAATGCGTAATGCAATTATCTGTTGCTTGCAATTTAATACTGGAGGGGGTTCAGATTGATAACCTGAAGGTGGATTATTAGTCATAGATGTAGTTGGATTATGGTCTATGTATAATGATGTAATGCCCAATCAAATCTTATAGGAGTCAAGATGATTAGAATATGCATGTATGCTTTCTTGATGTTTGTCAATTGCCCCGTTGTAATTTGTTCACCCAACATGTCATCTATCTTAAGGAGAACCACCACTAGTGAACTATGGACCCTGGTCCTTTCTTTTACCATCAATCTACAACTGTTTACTGTTTTACATTTGCTACGCAAGCTATTACTTTCTTCCACACAATACGTTTAATCCTTGGTTTTCAGCAAAACCGGTGAGATTGACAACCTCACTGTAAGTTGGGGGAAAAGTTTTGTGGTTGTGTTGTGCAGGATTCCAAGTTGGTAACAACACCTTGGAGGTGTTTCCTTGCTCCTACGGGTTCGATATCCTTGGTTTCATAACTGAGGGAAAACTTGATGTTGTGCTCATCATACCTTCCTCTTGGGGTTCCCCAACGAGCTCGACATGTTGAGCCAATAATCAGTTTCCTAGCAAGTATTCGATATCTACAATGCAAATAAGCACATGGAAGCATATAGAGCCATCGTGGATGAACTATCTAAATCGTTCGAAGGATTTCAAGTCCAACACATTCCCCGAACAGAAAACAAGGAAGCAGATGCTTTATCAATAATAGGCTCTGCACGGAAACAGGTCCCGGATGGTGCTTTTTTTGGAGAACTTAAGAGTTTCCTCTATCACAGGAGTTGATGAGGAGTATCCGACCAAATCCAACTCATCGCTTATAGCAGTTTTGGATATAATTCCCAACTAGACACAACCCTACCTTGATTTCTTGGTAGAAATAAAATTACCCGAAAACGAAGTTCTGAACCGGAAGATCGTCCGATGAGAAAAATCCTACACAGTGGTGGGAGGTGAGCTCTATAAGCGGAGTGTGCCTGGGGTCTTTCAGCGTTGTGTTTCTCCGGAAGAAGGCGTGGAAATCCTAAGGGATATCCACAAAGCGAATGCGGACATCACGTTGCAGCCAAATCTTTAGTGTCAAAGGCCTTCAGACAAGGTTTTTCTGGCTTATAGCTAGGGAAGATGCCAAACGGCTGGTCAAGACGTGCAAAGGTTGCCAAAGATACGCCAAACAAGCCCATGTTATGGCTAATCAGCTGCGAACAATTCTGATTATATGGCCTTTTGCGGTCTGTGGGCTTGATATGGTAGGCTCATTTAAAAGGGCTCAAAGTGGATACACTCAACTTCTTTTGATGGTGGATAAATTCACAAAATGGATTGAGGCAAAACATGTCACACGTTGTGATGGAGCAACAGCTAGAAAATTCGTCGATGATGTGATCATCTGAATCGGGTATCCGCACAGTATTATTACAAACAAGGGGAGTAACTTTTACATGGGAGAACTAGTCGAATTTTGCAATGAATAAGGGATCCGACTTGATATTGCATCAGTCGCACACCCACAAGCCAATGGACAAGTCAAAAGAGCAAATGGTTTAATTCTTCAAGGCCTACGACCGAGACTCGAAGCACCACTACATCGTGCTGCGGGGGCTTAGGCGAACGAATTGCCGTCTGCGATATGGAGTTTACGAATGACTCCTAACAGGTAAATTGGATATACACCTTCTATTTCTTGGTCCACGGTGCAGAAGCTGTTCTTCCAAGTGATCTTATTCATACTTATCCCCGAGTCGCTACGTATGTCGAAGAGGATGCCAAAGTCGCTCGACAAGATTACCTCGACATGGTCAAGGAAGTTCGCTTTCTTGTTGAGCAGAGATCTACATCCTATTAGCAGAAGTTACACAAGTATCATAGTCAGAGATCGGAAACCCGTCTTTTAGGAAGGGTGATCTAGTTCTTCGACTAGTGAAAAAAAGAGCACAAACTAGCCCCTATACGGGAAGGGACCTTTATGGTTAGTCGAGTATTGCATAATGATTCTTACTACCTAACTAATATGAAGCCAGAAAAAGAAAGACCTCCTACTTAGAAGAGAAAGAGAGCTGGAGGCAGTACAAATCCAGATGAAATAGACCGTCCATGGAATATTGCTTAGCTACGTCCCTTTTATTCTTAAATTTCGTTCTTTGTAATTTTATCCATGTACTTGTTCAAAGTGAAATAAAGTATTGGTCTCCTCAATGTTTTTCTGAGATGTTTTATGTACCATCTTATTTCCGAATGATCATGTGATAGTCGAAAATCCTAGAATACTTGAAAGTACTTTATGCTCGTGTTTGTTCTGGTTAGATTTCCGATTCTAAAAATGCTACCTTCAGGTATAAGTCTAAATTTTATAGTTTATACTTGGGTTTTTGTCTGATCGCTGGATGCGGGTATTTTTCAAGTAGTGAATTGTTGTTAGTGGAAGCCGGCTTTCATTCTAGGTTTAAACTGGTTTAGCAATTGAGCTCCGTTGCTCGGCAAAGTTTCCGTGCTAAAGGTTTGCCGGCTCATGAAAGGTACGAGGTGGAAAGACAGATAAACGATAAGTGTAGACAAAATAAGTGCTTAAGTATTATTCGAGCACAGCAAATAAAAAAGGCAAAAGTGCTAAAATAGTAAATCATAAGTTCTTACAGTCTTAGCACTAGCAAAAAATATTCTACTTATTACAATAAGATTGTTTTTTAGAATAACACATTGTTTTTCTGGTACATTCTATGATGCAGGTGGAGACGAAGCATTTGCCGGCTCACTGGAAACATCACCTGTATCACCCCGGTACCTTTCTCAGACAAGTATGTCAGACTTAGTCTGCTCGTCGTCTTCGGAAACTTCAGCAACTTCTTCCCTGTGGGAGGTGGAACTTCAATGGGCATGAAGAACGGCTCATCATAGCTGGTCAGCTCGGCCACGTGAGAGGCGTATCCGGCACAAGCATCCCAGATATCTTTGATGTTTTGTGGCTTGCCGTCTTCATCGACAGTCGAATAACCCTTGGTAACTTGCAATATTTCCATGCTTCCATGGTGGATCATTACCATTGTTAGGGCATTTTGTGCCGCTGTGCGTGATACAACATGTTCCAATCCTTAACAAGCTTGGTCATATACTTTGCCTTGTCTTGTAGCTCAAAGGTTGACATTGAGTTCAAGCCAGAGATCTGGACAGATTCACCAATTTCCTCCAAAGACTGGTAGAAGTTGTGGATCAGGTCCCCAATGGTGACAAGCCGGCTGGTACGAGACTCGGATGAAGAGGCATCAAGAATATTGAGAGGACCTCAAGATAAGAGAACAAGGTCAACGGTATATCCGAGTATGCAAAGTCGGAAAAACAACAATTCAGAAACAACAAAATTACCAAAGATAGCATCATTTACTTTGGTCTTCTCTTCTCGAAGACTCCGAAGTTCATTCTGAAGAGCTCCAGAGGTATCTTTCTCCCTCTCCAAGGCATTTTGCAAGTCCAAGATTGGTTTGTCTTGTTTGGCTATGGTGCGGTCGCGTGCCTGAGTAGCGTGATTGATGGATTCAAGAACACTGGCGATGCTGGTCTCGTGATCTACTTTGAGTTTTTCTAGCTCAGCACGCAAGTTAGCATTCTCCACCTCTAAGACTTTATAATCTTCGGCTTGTTTAATCATTTTGCAGGACTGTTTCACAAGTTCTAGAGCAGCAAGAAATGAAGTTGAACAAATATTTGTCTACAACTCAAAAAACAGATTATGAAAGTGAGGCATGAAATGCTTACCTTCAGCTTCATCCTTTGCAACTTTAAGTTGTGCATTTTCAAGTCGGAGAGATCTGATCTCTCTCCGCTTATTGAAAATATTCTTCAACAAATCCTGGTTATAAGCATTAACTTTCTGTAAGTCGGAATGGTAACCAGAGTTAGAAGTCTACTAAGACTCAGGCTAATATTTTAACTAAGATAAATATCAGCACGAGCCTTGGGGGGCTATATTAGTTCATTCTTTGGCATCCTATAAAAGCATAAATCCAGATTCCTATGCAAATTCATTCTTGGGAGCTAGAGGATATGATATGAAATACAATAAAAAGAGTCGGATTATGACTTACATAATGTTCATGAGTCAATTTGTTGAGGCTCATGTTCATCTTAGAAGAAACCTTCTCGGCGAGAGTCAGAGGAATCACTGGTGGTGGCGGGGCCACACCAGTGTTCAACTTCTCGTCGCGAAGACGAACTTGGTCAAGAAGCTCGATGAGTTTGATGTCCTCGGCTTATTGCGCCTCCTCCTCCGCTGTGATATTCCGGGTCTCCAGGCAATGGAGAGCCAGCTTTTGGATCTCTTCTGTGCTCTTCCAAGTAAGGCCAAGTTTGGCAATACCTGGATTCTGTAGAAGGTTCTCCATGAAGGTCTCAGCTAAGGGATCATTACCTTTTGCGGGTTCACCATTATCAAGTCCCGAGTCACTCATGATGATGTCGATCTGTGAACCAAGGTTCGCTGGCTCTAAAGAATGAGCCAAAACATCTTCAACATGTGTGGCATCCCACAAAAACCACTACTAGAAAATCGCGGTGTTTTTGTGCATTGCATCATCATGACCGCATGCTCATGTCATCATGCCACATTGCATTTGAGCATCGTCATCATCTTGCATGGTTTGTTTAAAAACTATTTTCGAAAAAGCCTGGTTTTGTTTTCTAAACGCCCCGTCTTTATTTGAAACTAACACCCGGATCCCCGGATATTTTGTTTCGTCTACAAACGGATTTCAAAAGCCCCGTTTTAAACAAATAAAATTTTATATTATTTTTGGGAGGCAGCCCGCCAGGCTCGAAAGCCCGGCCGGCCACCTCCAAATTCTAGCTAAAACGCCCCACCCAAACCCTACCCAATCCCCACCTATCCTACCCAGCGCCGCTGCCAGCCTCGCAAGCACATTGCGCAGCGCGCGATGCCTCCTGCCCAGATCCCCACGCCACCTGCCCGGCCCACCCTGGTCCCACCTCCCCTTCCCGTGCGCCTCATCCCCTGTTGCTCACCAGCCGTTCGCACACCGCGCCCCCCACCCGCGAGCGACCTGACCCAATCTCGCGCGCACGCCTCCACCTGCCAGGCCCCACACCGTGTCGACACGCTCCAATCCCACCTGGCCCTGCTCTCCCATCCACGCATACGCCCCGCGTCGCCACCATCTCCACCAACCCGCGGTACACCGCGAGCGACCCTCCCCCGTGTGGCCACGATCCCCGCCCGACCCCACTTTCCCCGTCGCCCCACGCTCCCGTTCTGTCGCTTCCTCACGATTCCTCTCGCATCGCCCATCGACCCCGCCATCTCCTCCACTTTCCCCGTCGACCCCGCCCTCAACTGCAGGCCGCCGCCTAGCTCTCCTCCTAGGCCCCGCCGCCGGCCTCCCGCGTCGCCCGGCCTCCCTCCACCTCGCCGAGCATCGCCAGGCCCTAGGCGCTGCCCTCTCCTTCCATCGGCGTCCCCACCCCATGCTCTGCAAGCACCGGTCGCCGCCACCTCCCTCTCCTCGCGCGGCCGCCCTCGCCTTCCCCTCCGCTGTGGTCCAGCCTCTGCCCGAGCTCCGCCGCCTGGTCTCCCGATGCCGCCCTGCTCGTCCCTGCTGACCTCGCCTCTGCGTCGCCCTCGCTCCTCTGCTCATTGAGCGCCGCCGCCGAGATCCTTCCCGAGGTTGCGCCCCGCGCAACCTCACCATCCGCCTCGCTCGCTGTCGTCCGCCACGGACCTCCTCTGAATGACCTCGCCACCGGGTCTCCTTCGCTCTACCCCGCGCAAGTCCGTAGCATCCTCTGTCCCGAGTCCCGAACCGCTCGCCGCCGTCGTCTTCGAGTCAGGACGCCACCGCCAAGCTCCCCGCGTCATGCTCCGCCACAGCCTTTTGTCGCCCATGAATCCCCTCTCCACTGCACCGCCTTCCTCCCGTTTGCAAGTCACCGAAGTCTGCCGCTTGTTTCTCTCCGTGAGCTGCTGCCCACAAGCCCGGCGCCTAGTATCGCCTTTGTTTTGGTCAGGGCTAGCAGGAGGACACACTATGGTGGATTTCTGCGTGTAGCGAAGTAGAGAGGTTGCTCTTGCGGTACTGGAGTTCTGCGCAAGATCTTCGTCCCTTTGGTGTCTTTGTTTGGTCAAGACCGACAAGCACGATTTAAGTTCTTCTCGACTTGTGGTACACCAAGTTCTACACCGGAGATCTCCGGAGCCAGAACCGAGTTCGCCTTCGGCAATCGAGCCCGATCACCAAAGTGCTCCATCTCAGCCGACAAGACCATCGCCAGGAACCCGAAGCAGCCCCAGAGTACCACTCTAAGGCCTCCGACAAGATCTTCGACATGCGTCGCCATACTCGAAGCCTACTTCACGGACCCGAAGACCACACATGCGACAAGTACTCCTTCCCGGATGCGATTCCCAAGAACCCAGACACCAAGGTCGCCAACGCAGAACGCCAAGTACTTCACCCCGGAGGCCAAGACCGACCCGATACGCGGACCCGACAAGCTCTTCGCGACGACAAGATTGTCCCAACCCGCCAAGTTCGCCTACCCGGACACCGTGCGACAAGATCTACTTCCCGGATCCGAAGACCCCGGTACCCGCTCCACTCAAGTTTGCCATCGATGACAAGATCGACCACGTGGAACCCAAGTTCTCCATCTTGTATCCGATCCCGCTGATCCCGTCGAACCGATCCCCCGTCGAACCCTGAGACCCGACCCCGAACCCCCGGACCCAAGATCTTCCGAATCTAGATGTGTGCCCCTAAGCCCCTATTTTTATAATATGACATTATCAACTGTCGCATATTAAATTGTTCATGCATGCATACCTATTTGTGGGTTGGGGGCATTATGCTGATTCACCTCATAATTAAATATGGAGTCCATATGCGGCTATTCTAGTCTTATTCTGGACTCCATTTAAATTTGTGTAGCGAACCGATGCCATGTTTTGCCTTGTTAATACAACATTTAAATTGCGGGGGTTTCAAATAACTTGAACCGCTTAATTAATTGTCGGGACCCGGTTCCGCTTAATATTGCCTAATTGCACCGCATCTGCATCAAATCCTAATCATGCCGGATCTTTTGCCATAGTATTAAATAGTGCATCTGGTGTTTGTTCTAGTGTTTGCTTCTTCGCGGATTAGGCCGATGAGTTGATGCGAGTATCGACAAGTTCTCCGAATACGATCCGTCGGCAGTGTTTCCCAGGCAAGCATCTCCCCCTTTCTACCTATTTTGCATTTATAGTCTTTATTTCCTCCTGTTGATCTATTGCTATCTGTGTCGCGATGCTTTAGTGTTCCGTACCAGATATATCCCTTGCAGCCTTTATATTGCCTTGGACACATCCTATTGCATGTTGTTTGATAGATAGTCAGTCTTGCGAGTCATAGTCGCTTGCTCATGTGCTGGTTCGCGTCGTTGTTGTTCCACCGTTGACGGAAGGTTGGCTTATGCTTAATGGTGGAGATGCTAACTGGTGGAGAGGATCATGACTTTAAATACAACTATTAAATTGCTAGATATAACTAATGCAGAGGCATCGGTGGGCAATAGATGTTATTTGGTTCTTCCACGCTCACTTGTGTCCTATAGGACCCCGAGTACTTGATACCTGTTCCTTGACTATCGCACTATCCGCATATGGGACCATGAATCCCCTTAGCCAGATCTTGATTCATTCTTATTTCTTGGGGCCACAAAGTAGTTTGGGGCTTTATTACTATCATGTACTTATGCCATGCTTTACTGCTTTATTTACGATTGTGCGTGGAGCAACTGTACTGTTTAGGATCGTGACACGTTTTCGCTATATCGA
Source organism: Avena insularis (assembly GCA_023614405.1). Taxonomy (NCBI): domain Eukaryota; kingdom Viridiplantae; phylum Streptophyta; class Magnoliopsida; order Poales; family Poaceae; genus Avena; species Avena insularis. The sequence continues at coordinate 246,654,596 of CM042688.1, forward strand.
CAAGCCCAGTCACACTTTCGAAGTTCTCGATTGTTTACCGGTCCACACAAACCACAGGTCCGTTTCGAGCCAGCCAACTTCGTTGCGGGTAGCTTAGTGGGGTGGCCCCCTGAAATATTTATGAATCCTGTGATTGCTTTGTCGTGAAAGCCTCGTTGGGTTTTGATTTGGTTTTTCCAAGGTCGATCGTGTGTGTGTTGCTATTTGTGCACCCCTGCAGGGTAAATCTTTCTGAAAGCCGTGTCCACGGTTATGGACGACTTGGAGCACAGTATCTCGATCATAGACAAGCATAACTAAAGTAGTGCTATAAATTTGACTTAATATGTGACTAGTAATCAGCTCAATTATAACGGAATGGATATTAAAAATGCCAACAGCTGGTGGATCTTGGTCGTATCATGTTCTAATATACCTGCCTAGTAAGTATTACAACTCCAATGGAATGTGATAAAAGTGCCAACAACTGCTGGGTTTTGGGATTCCTCAGGACAATTATATCTGACTAGTAGATGTTCCAACTACAACAAAATGATAACTAAAATTGCCCACTACTTATGTTATCATACCTATATCTGACTAGTAAATGCTGCAACTATAATGGAATGAGTAAAACTGCCAATTGTGTGAGTTCCTTGGTCCGACTTCCTCGTTTGGTCTCGAGGGGGGAAATACCAGGATGGGTATGTTTGGTGTTCGTATCAGGTAGGATCCGAATAGGTCTTTCTTACCCCTCTCTAATAACCGCCAGTGATACCGAGTCTCTATAGGTTGTTTAGTGCTGCTGCGCTGCCGCTTCAGTCCATCATACCTATGTAGGCAAGAGCCGCCGAATTCTAGCCTCGCCTTGTACTGGCCTTAGTACTGACACTCCTCTTTTTCCTTTGCCCTTTGTCGGCACCCCTTTTGTTTTAGCATGTTTGAGATCGACGTCGTTAGCAGGGTTACCCTTCCGGCTTGGCCTGGGCAGGGTTATGGACGCCATTGGTTATTCTTCAGGGCTCTTAGCCCCATTTGCATCTTGTCCGTACTCGGACGCTGTATCGTTTTCAAGGTGATTCGGATCTTTATAGTGTATATCTGTATTCTTGACTCTTGGAGTCGTGCTGTATATATATCTGTTCTGTGGGTCCCATCGAGGACTGTTGTGTAATGGTATTACTTCATTTTCCAACCGCACGAAAGTGCTTGGTGGGCGTCCTTGAATCATTTCTATGCGGGTTTGGCAAAAAGGGCTAAAACTTGCATAGGGCCGATTCGAGGGTGTTACAACATGCGGAGAGGAAGTACCCTCTAGTGTTGATGATGGCTTTCGGGTAGGAGTCAGAGGCGGTGCAGCAGGTGAAACCAGAGTCAACTTCTGCTGGCACAAAGTCTTCTCCGGATTTCCTTTTGCCTTACCCTTGGCAATTGTTTTAGCCCTGGATGGTAACAGAGTAAGATCGTTGCAATTCAGAAAGAATATGAGTTAATATACGGAACCTTGTAAGGAAGTTTACCTCTTTACAACGGGCACCTTCTGGATGCCCACGGCGACAGTCGGAGTTTTGCGCTTCTGGGTAAGTGCCTCCAGCAGTAGTTCAAGATCTTCATCCTCCTGAGGAACCGAATCCTTAGGTGGATATCCCTCGAGAGGAGAAAGCTCTGACTCGGGGAGGTTAGCAAGATGAAAGAAAGAATATCTCAGTATTACAAATAAATAACAAAGTATAGATGAGCAAATCATTGAGTATGAAAGAATCAGCCGGAAAACTTACTGGTGTCAAAGGCTTGTCAGCAGTACACATATCCAGAGAGGTATCTGGAATCTTCTTCTCAACCCACTCCTTGATCAACCATTTGATCTGGGTCTCATAATCCTTGTCCAGGATTGGAAGCAGGCCCTCCAGCTATCTTTCTTACTCTTAGTGACCATGTGCATGATCCGTTCACCATGGTATTGGAGGGGTTGAATCTGACGCGCCAGCCAGAAGTGGACTAGGTTGGATCCCTTCAGGCCCTTATGCTTCATTAAATATTAAATCCGCCTCTTGGCGCAAATCAAATCTTCAGTAAGAGTCGGAGCATCTGCACCCCAAGACTCTTGGGGTGTGGCGGCACCATCGACAAAAGCCGACAAAGCTTCTTGCTTGCAGGGAGCCTACTTGGCCTTACGGTAAAAGAACATGGTCGGCCACTTCTTCACTAACTCACTGGCTATAACCTTGGGGTAGACTCGGTCTCTCCTCAGAGTCAGGCTTAGTGTTCCGGTAATGTAGGTATTACCAGTGGTGATGGAATTTCTACGGGTACGAAAGTAGTATCGGAACAAAAAAATACTTAGTTTTATACCGAGATAACCCTCACACAAGGAAGCATAAGTGCTAAGCTCTAGAAGCGTGTTTGGGGGGAAGATGTGGAGTTGAACTCCATAATGATCTACAACCTCAGAGAAGAACTATGAGGGGGGAAACTCAAACCTCAGTCCAAGTGGGTGCCAAAGTGAACTCTCTTGTCAGCGCGAGGGGTAGGGATGACCTCATCGAAGCCGCTCCGCCAGTCACCGACACAAAGGAGGCCTTCCTTCTCGATGCCACGCAATTTCTCGTTGTCAAGGACACAGGAGATCCAGACTTTGTGGAAATTCTCCTTCTCTGCCGCCACAGTCGTTGCCGCCATCATCGCTGCCGTACCAGATGAAGATGCATCAGCCATTTGGACGAAGGAAGTGACCTTGGATAGTTGACACTGTGGGACTTGGGGGGAGGAAAAGGGAGCAAAGGGTGCGGTGTCGTTTGGAGGAAGAAGGTGGCAGAGGCGCTGGTGAGAGAGAGAATGAGGAGATCTAGACCCCTTATAAGCCTAACCTGCATCAAGATTCGTGTGAACAAACAGTGAAACATGCCACGCGTCACGGAAAGAACCGGGCAACTACCTTGAGAAGATTATGCCCCCTCGATCTCCATGCGTGCATTAAACGGTGCCTCGGTTCTGCAATAAGCGGACCCACCAATAGTCACCCTGACAGGAATGTCTATCAGTGACAATACTTGACCTTTACTGATGTCAGGTTATGTCATAGACCAAGTTCTAGCTTAGTTTGAATTTCAAGCTAGGAAAGCCATATGACATACTCATAGGTCCGACTCAATTTGAGACTCGGATCCTACTTTTCTTTTGGAGTTTCAGGAACCCTTCAAGACTCTATAGCTGAAGAAAGATCAAGCTAGATAATGAAATATGACTTTGGATCTTGGAGGCTTCCGGGGGCTACTGTTGGGGATATACTTTCTGAGTACACCCACCATGACTCGCTAACCAGGGTGGCCCACTTCGGGTTAGAGCTTTGCTCCACGGGCGGCCCAGTCAGGGAGAGAAGACGGGGGTCCATCCAGTTATGGGAAGGCCTAGACGACTTACCGACTTAGGACTATTTAGTTACTTGTAGTCCAAGATGTACTCTGTAACCGACTTATCCGGTTACTTGAAGGCCTAGAAGACTTACCGACTTAGGCCTATTTAGTTACTTGTAGTCTAAGATGTACTCTATAACCGACTTTGTATCGTAGCCGGATAGGTATCTCCTATAACCATAGGCTGGATATCTATATAAGACATCCTAGGTACCAACCTTTAGGGCAAACCCACAATCTACAACCTCAACTCGCATAGGCGAACCTCTCTTGTAATATATACCTCCGGCTCTGCCATACTACTGGATTGCTAGCAGGAGTAGGATCCGTCCAAAGCCGGCGGATTCAAACCTAGGTAAAACTTGTGTGCTCACCATCCCAGAATACCGTCGCCTCACACCCTCTTTCACCACACGCCTCAAGGACCCCCTCTTGGCGTACATGTCTTCAATCCGATGACATCCGTCTTTCTCCTCACAGCTAACCTGACCATGGAACAATTCTAGCCATAAGGGGAAGTAGGGCAGTAGTCGAGATAGAACTTGCTAAACGCGATGAAGATCGTGAGTTGCTCGACGATGTGTGGCCCCAAATCGGAGGGCTTGATGTTGTAGTAGGCGCAAAAGCATCGGAAGAAGATCAACGTTGGGAACCTGAGTCCCTGCTCAAGGTGGCTCAGAAATGTGATAAACTCTCCCGGGCGCGACTTGGGTTCGAACTCGCCCACTGGGGGAACCCGCCAATTCCCCTTCACAAGGATCCCGACGTGCTCGAACGAGAGAAATTTCTTCTCAATGCATTTGGATTTTCCCCAGAGATCCTTTGTAGCCATTAGAATGAACTTGTTTGAAGCATATGAAAGGGAATTTCCTTCCCTAAGTGGTTTCGATGTTTGATGATAACACACGTGTCGGACTAACCGTTTGCTAAGTGTGTTTCAGGACAACTTTGTTTGCAAGGCATTTCGTTTCCCTCAAAAGGGCCAAATTCCTAGTTCTATTAGTTTGAGTCGTAGGAAAACCCGTACTATCAAGAGGGGGTCTGCATCGGAAAGTTTGGGTTGAATCAACTCAGTTTTTAAGACCACCCAACTTTCCCTCAATGGTTGAGACCGTAAGTGTCTTTTCTTTTGTTGCTGCACCTGCACTGTCTATGAGGTCCGGTAGTACCGGACTTTTCATCCGGTACTACCGCTCTTCACTGGTAGTACCGCATAGCGGTACTAGACAGGCCTGAACCTTTTCGCGAGCTTAGGATCCTCTTCTACATGGTCCGGTACCTCCATCTGGCACTACCGCCCTGTCCAGTAGCACCACTGCTACTTCTGGTACTACCGGTTGAGACAGTTGTGTAATACCATAGGAGACAGAGGCTTCGTCACCTCCTCGTGGCCTCGTTCGGTACCTTGTCTGGTACCTGACCGATAGTGCTGGTCATTTCCGGTAATGCCGCTCCTGGTTCCGGTAGTACCGGTCGGGTCAGTCAGCAATGGGAAGATTCCCTTCTTGGGGTATAAACGGGCCCTTCTTCTCCAACGAGAAGTTTGCCTCTTTTATCTCTCTCCTCCATCATTCTTGAGTTGTAATTTCCCTAGATCTCCTCCCCTAGTGCTCCAATCTACTTGATTCTTTGGGATTTGGTGGAGGAGGTCAAGATCCTAGGGTTTCACCAAAGCAGAGTTGATTCCCCCTTGTTTTCCTTTATGGATCTTGTTAGTCTTGGGTTCTTTGAACCCTAGATGGAAGAGGTCGGTCTTAGAGCTTGGGCATTGGTTGTAAAGCTTCGGGATCGTGTTGGGAGACTCCAAGTGTGGTGGAGGTCTACTCGAAAAGTTTGTAAAGGTTTCGGTCGCCACCTTCAAGGTCACCACATTGTGGAACGGGTGCTTGCCGTGAGGCAGGTGCTTGGGAGAATAGGGTGAGGCCTTCTGTGGCGCTGGTGGTCTTAGTACCACCCACCCCTCCAACAGAGACTTACTTCCCCTTAAAAGGAAGGAACTTCGGGAAAACATCTCTATGTCTACTCTCGATTATTTCTATCATTTACTCTTTACTTATTGTTGCTTGCTTGCTTATCATATAAGTTCTCTCACCTAGTTGCACATCTAGAGAACTTACTTTGTGTTAAGCCTTAATTTGAAAAGAAGCTAAAAATTGAGTAGCGCCTATTCACCCCCCTCTAGTCGCTTATACCGATCTTTCAATTGGTATCAGAGCGAGGTGCTCTTCTTTGGCTTAACCGCCTAAGAGAAGTATGAGTGACTCTAAGGGGAGTGATACCACTCCTGAAGTAACACCCATCACTAAGAGAGAGCTTGACGAATCGATTGATTCAGTCCTTCAAGAGATGAAAGCCATGTTTGAGCTATACCTTGGTAAGAAGGAGATTGGTGTTGCCGATGCCATTGATAATCAATCAAGTGGTCCCAAACCGGTGGAAGATCCCCTCAAAGATTCCTCCACCGGTGAAGGTAGCAACAAGGATAAAGCTAAGCCTATGGGAAGTGTTCCACCATCACCTAGCTACAATGTCACGCCCCTCCCCACACCTCACATAAACCATCTTGGCCTTCCCCCCAAGCTTGATGAATTGATTTTGCCAATTGGCAATATCTAATGCGCTCTCACTTGAAAAGTTCTAGTGTATTTCTTTGGAAGGTTGTGGAGTTTGGCTTCTATCCTAGTGACCCCTACAACATGACACCCACCAAGGAAATCAACAATCAACTCAATGCCACCACCATGGCAATTCTCCAAGATGCGTTGACTCATGAGCAAATGACTCACATTCGCTCATATGACACTGCCAAGGAATCTTGGAATTCTCTTCAATGAGTCTATCTTGGGAATGAAAGCATTCAAATCTCCAAGTTTGAATAAATGCACTATGAAGCCGGTGCCTTAGTTGGAAAGGAAGATGAGACTCTCGAAGACCTCTATCGAAGGGTCACGACCCTTTCTATTAGGATGATTGACCATGGTAGTAGGGATGTGGATGATAAGTGGATCAAGCGCAAGTTCATGCAATCCATATTGCCCTTCCATAGAGAAATGGCCAACAATATTCGCTCACGGGCGGCCTTCTATGCCATGACCTCCAATGAAGTGCTAAATGAGTTTTTGGCTCTTGGAATCATGAACAAGACCGCCAATGATGCTCTTTCTCGTGCTCAAAGAATGGATTCTCCAACTCTTTCTTTGAAGGCCAAGACTCATGTCTATGAAGAAGAAGTTGATTCATTGGGGATGATAGAAGGAGATGACGAAGACATCAAGTGTGCTCTCCATGAGTAATTGGCATTAGTCTCAAGAAGGTTTTGGAAGAACCAAGGGAAGGGTAATCCATCAAGGACTACCACAACTAGCGCAAGACCCAAGTTGAGATCATGCTACAATTGTGGGGAAACCAACCACTTCATCGTCGAGTGCCCATATGAGAAGAGAGAACACCATGGAGGAAGGCTCATCTTGAAATCCAAGTTCAAGCCCACTCCAAACAAGAACTTCGTCAAGAAAGTCCAAAACAAGAACTTCAGAAACCAGAACTACCCCAACAAGAAGGAGCCACAAAAATATGTGTTGATGGACCGTGAAGAATATGAAGAGAATAATGAGAATGACAGTGATGATGAAGATGATGGAGAGATTATGGGTGTGGCTGCCATTGCCACAATTGCCACCACTTCTGTTACGACTTCCACAACATCTTCACCAACATCTCTCTTCGACTTTCCCAATGAGAACAAGCGTGTCACCAAGTATATATGTCTAATGGCTACTACTACCTCAACCTCCTCACAGACATCCCTCTTTGACTCCCCCAATGAGGACAAGCTCGTCACCAACCCCACGTGCCTCATGGCTAAAGGCTCCATGGTAAATCTTCCACCGACTAGTCTTCCTTCTATTGATGCATCCTCATGTGATGATGAAATGAGTCTCAAGATTAGGAAGGAAATAGTGGAATCCACTAGTTTCTTGGATAACTTGGTAGGTGAAGCCAAGGTATGTGTTGAGGCTCTTATGAGTCAACTAGGTGAAGCACGGTATATCATTTATGAGAGAGATGATTCCATCTCAGAGATGTTTGGGCATGCGCGGGAGATCAACATGGAGATTGCCACTTTGACCGATGCTCTTGAGGAAGAGCAAAGTAAGTGAGTTACTCTTGAAGAGACCTATATTGCTCATGAAGAATCTTTTAACTTGAATATCTCTAAACTTGTTAAGGAACGTGACCATGCTCTTGCATTAACTAATGTGCTTAAAATGGAAAAGCTTGAGTTTGGGGTTGGTCATGATAGACTAAATGAAGGATTTGAGAAACTCAAAAAGGAACATGAGGCCTTGTTGAGCAAATTCTCTACTCTTTCAAAGTCGCATGAACAACTTCAAACTCAATTTATGAAAGATGCTTCAACCTTGTCATATAGTATTTCTTCATGTTCTACTAACCCTTGTTGTGAGCATGGAGATCTTTCTCGAGGATAATAAGAAGTTGAAAGCTACAATTGAGAAAGGCCTTGTATGTTGCATACAAGGTGAGAAAATCCTAAATGACCTTCTGAGCAATCAAAGGGACAATATGGCTAAAAAGGACTTGGATTTGCATCCAAGTCAAAAGAAGAAGAACAAGAGCAAGAAGAAGAAGAATAAGATCATGCCCACTCCCCTTCCAAAATGATTACCTTTGTGAAGGAGGGAGATGGCAAAAGAGAAGGAGCCAAGTGTCTGTAAGAGTGGTGATGAACCCTCTCATAATGATTTTGCGGGAAAATATAATCCTTCATATGTTCTTATGAAATCTTATGATGGTCATGTCTATGCTAAATATGTAGTTACCTCTTATGGTGATGATTACCATCAGGCAATTTGGGTTCCTAAGATTCTTGTGACTAACAAAAGAGAACCCATTCAACAATTGGTACCTAAAAACAAGCATTGATTTCTTGTAGGGTTATGCTTCCGGTGGAAGAAAATGGGTGGTTGATAGTAGTGCCACAAGTCATATGACCAGAAGCAAAGAAATGCTTGATGAGACAAGACCTAATACTTCCAATATGTGTGTCACTTATGGAGATGGATCAACATCGAAGGTATTGGATTTGGGTAAGGTAGTGTTCACACCGAATATATCCATTGTGGACATTATGCTTGTCAAACCCTTTCATACAATTTATTTCTGTTCATCAACTCAGGCTTATGGGCTTTAATGTCTAATTTACCCCGAAAATTGAGTTTCTCATGTGGAGCAAGACTCTCTCTATAGCCTTTGTTGGGTATGCCGAGAACAATTTGTATGTGGTAGATTTCGATAAGAAACCCACACCTACCATGACTTTCCTAATGGCTAAAGGTGACGTGGGATGGCTTTGGCATCGCCGTCTTGCCCACGTCAACATGAGGTCTTTACAAAGTCTCCACATGGGAGGCCACATCCTTGGTTTAAAAGATAATGTGCGTTTTGTCAAAGATCATGTGTGTAGGGCATGCATTGAAGGGAAGCTCCATGAGAAGGCACCCACCCCAACTACAACCATCTATTCTGATGGGATCTTGGAGCTCCTTCACATGGATCTCTTTGGTCCTCCATCCTTTGATAGCCTTGGGGGAAGAGGTATTGCTTGGTTATTGTTGATGACTACTCAAGATACACATGGGTATATTTTTTCAAGAAGAAGAGTGAGACTCAACAAATTGTCATCAACTTTTCCAATGAAGTGCAACGCCAACATAACAAGAAGATCTTGGCCGTTAGAAGTGACAATGGGACCGAGTTCAAGAACTACACCCTTGATGACTTTCTTGGTGATGAGGGGATGAAGCATCAATATTCCGCTCCTTATACCCCTCAACAAAATGGTGTGGTGGAAAGGAAGAACCGGACTCTTATGGATATGTCAAGAACCATGATTGCCGAGTTCATGTCTCCATATAACTTTTGGGCTGAAGCTATCTCAACCGCTTGTCATATTGCTAACCGGGTTTATCTTCGCAAGCATTTGGATATGACTCCATATGAGATCCTCACCGGCAAGAAGCCAAGTATTCACTACCTTCAGGTGTTTGGGTGCAAATGCTATATTCTCAAGAAAGGTAACCAGTTATCTAAATTCGAGCCTCATACTATTGAAGGTATCTTTGTTGGATATGCATCGGACTCTCACGCCTATAGGATCTATAAAAAGTCCACCAGGCAAGTTATAGTATCCTCTAATGTGAAGTTCGATGAGCATAATGGCTCCCAAGTGGGGCAAATTGATCTTGGTGATGTAGGTGATGAAATTCCTCATCAATCCATAAGAAGAATGGGTGTGGGATTTTTCCGCCCCGTTGAGGAACCCCTTGTGGTGGAAGGAGAAGAACAATGCTCTACTCAAGTGGAGCCCTCACCTACACTAGATCTACATCAACCCCATAGCCATCAAGATGCCATCATTGAAGAGATAGCTCATGATCAAGGTTAAGCTCAAGTAAATGATGGGTGTTCTTCACCCCATAATGACCAAGGTCAAGCTCATGAGGATGGACAAAGCCAAAATGTCGAGCAAGCTCAAGGAGGGAGCAAGCTCAATTTCAAGGTCAAGACGAGGATCAAAATAGTGGTGATGACCAAGTAGCTTCTCAAGAATCCATTGAGGAAGCTCATGCTCGTCGTTAAGCAAGAAGGATTGCCAAGCTCATCCAAGAAGGAATTACTCTTGAAAATGTTGTTGGTGATCTTGAAAGGGGCATTTCTACCCGTAACCAAGTGGATAACTTTGTTGGCCACAATAGTTTCATTTCTTGTGTAGAGCCCCAAAAGGTGTATCAAGCACTTAAAGACCCTGTTTGGCTTGATTCCATGCATGAAGAACTTCACAACTTCGAGCTCAACAAAGTGTGGTCATTGGTGGAAAGACCCAAGGAGTGCCATAATGTCATTGGGACAAAGTGGATCTTAAAGAACAAGCAAGATGCAAATGGGATGGTCATCCGCAACAAGGCAAGATTGGTGGCTCAAGGCTTCTCCCATGTCGAGGGTATCGACTACGATGAAACTTTCGCCCCCATTGCCCGTATTGAATCCATTTGTATCTTGCTTGCATATGCATCTCATCATAACTTCAAGTTGCAATAAATGTATGTTAAAAGTGCATTTATTAATGGTCCCTTTAATGATTTGGTGTATGTTAAGAAACCTCCGGGTTTTGAGGATCCCAAATTTCTGAACCATGTCTACAAGCTTGATAAGGCACTATATGGGCTTAAGAAAGCCCCACGTGTGTGGTATGAGTACCTTATAAAGCTATTGGTAGACCCTGGCTTCGAAGTTGGGCTAATTGACCCCACTCTTTTTACTAAGAGAGTTGGAGGAAACTTGTTCATTTGCCAAATTTATACTGATGATATTATATTTGGTTCTCCTAACAAAGCTTCAATGATGTCTGTGCTAAGCTAATGACCAATGAGTTTGAAATGTCTATGATGGGTGAATTGCAATTCTTTCTTGGATTTGAAGTGAAGCAATTGATTGGAGGTATCTTCATTAATCAAGCCAAATACATTCAAGATATGCTCAAGAGGTTCAAGTTGACGGATTTAAATGGATCCAAGACTCCCATGCCTCTCAAGTGTGATCTCACTCTCGATACTAAGGGTAAAGATGTGGATCAAAAGGTATATCGATCTATAATTGGTTCTTTGCTTTATCTTTGTGCATCTAGACTGGATATCATGTTAAGTGTGGGTATTTGTGCACGGTTTCAAGCCGCCCTAAAATAAAGCCACCTTGTGGCGGTCAAGAAAATATTTCGATATTTAGTTGATACCCCAAACTTTAGCTTATGGTATCCCAAGGGCTCAAGCTTTGTTCTTCATGGTTTCACGAATTCGGATTGGGCAGGAGACAAAGTTGGAAGGAAATCAACCTCTGGGACCTACCAATTCCTTGGTAGGTCCTTGGTGTGTTAGTCATCAAAGAAACAAAATTGTGTCTCCTTGTCCTCCACCGAAGCCAAGTATATTGCGGCCGCTAGTTGTTGTGCTCAATTATTGTGGATGAGGCAAACTTTAAAGGATTACGGTGTCAATTGTGACAAAGTGCCTCTTCTTTGTGATAATGAAAGTGCAATCAAGATCGCCTATACCCGGTGCAACACACAAGAACAAAGCATATTGATATTCGCCATCACTTCACCCGGGAGCATGTGAACAATGGAGATATTGACCTCTCATATGTGAGCACCGAGAAGAATCTAGCGGATTTGTTCACCAAGCCCCTTGATGAGAAGATATTCTGAGAGTTAAGGCACGAGCTAAATATCATATATTTGAGAAATGTGGCTTGAGATCATGCACCCATACCCATGCATTCATGTGTTACTTGATCTAGATGTAGGCATGGATATAGGGGGAGTGCGGTCCTAATTAATTGATTGGGTTATCCCTCCCCCCATTATGCCCAAAGTAAGAAATCCATTCTCTTAATATCATTTTGTGATATGTGAGCTTCAATGATGAGTTTTGGTAATGGTCCCAAGATATATCTTCGCGGTGCCAAGCCAAGTATACTCAAACATGGTGGCCTCGGCCACCAACCCTCTCACTCACGAGAGGTTGCACTTTCCTCATGTTTGTCATCTTTTGGTTTTGTTTGACGTTTGGGAACTTGCACTCCATTTGGTGGTTATTGTCGCTTCTTAACTTGTTCAAGTGCATTGTTCCCACAATCAGTGTGGACATCTTATCCTAAACCTTTTCTCACAGATCCCTTAGCCCTCCTCTATTCGGACAAGATCCCACCCTCCCCGCCTGTTTTTCATATCGAGTTCTCTCCAGGGCTCACCGATACTACCGGATTTTCAGCGGTACTACCAGACCGGACCAGTTCCCAGGAGCAATCCTAGAAACTGCCTCTGGTCTGGATATACCGCAAAATCGAGCGGTACTACTAGATTGAACCAGTTCCCAGGCACAATCTTGGAAACTGCCCCAAGTCCGGCTGTACCGGTTAGTCTTGCGGTACTACCGGTGGCTGGTACTACCGGTCGGCGGTTTCGGGTTAAGTGAGGGGTTAGGTGGGAGGCACCCTTTAGTGCCTCACTTTCCCCCATCTCCCTCACTTAACGTTGCCGATTCCTGGAGTCTCCCTTGCTGCTGGGAGCCATGCCTCCACCCATCTTCGCCGGATTCCTTCCAGATCCGGCCTTTGTGCGCCCTCCCCATCATTCTCCTCCACCATGGACACAGGTACAACCGTCTTTCCTCTCCTCTCCATGTTTTGTCTTGAATCTAGATCTAGGTTTTATTCTTGGTCAAATCCGCCTTTGGATGGTTGTTTTCTCCGCATACCTTGCCAATACACACTTCTTGTACTTGGGAATCCTCGTTTTGCATGGATTTGTGCTCCGTTTGAGGTCCTTCCCGACTAGATTTGTGCTTTGTCCTGCACATCTGGTAGTACCAGAATTTTTCTGGTACTACCGCTTGCGTGCGGTACTACCGGTCGCATGTCCGGTACTACCGGACCTCACAGAACCCAAATACCTGCCAAAACTGGGATTCCTTGTGTCTCTTATTTCGGGATCTTGTGCCCTTATCCCCATGCTTTTCTCCCTATTGATTTCACAGGTGCAGGTGGCTCGAGTGCACGGAAATAGTCCAAGGCTAGTCATGATATCGAGGAAGATTTTGATTTTGATTTTGAAGAGGAAGTTATGCCACAGCCAAGAAACCATATGAAGCTCAAGACTCGCGGTTGTCATGGAGGATCTACAAAGTGGACATCCGGTCATGGTAGTGATCCTTCCCCTCCCCCCTCCCACTGGGCGCACCAAGAGTGTGAGTGCATGGCCATCAGGGCTAGCTAGGCCAAAGCTACTATCTGATATTTCTAAGGACGATTTTGCTACCTTGTGGAAAGAAAACCCTTATCTTGGTGCTCGTGGTCGTGGCCGTGAAGGTAGTTTATTCTACCGAATTTCGAGAGAGGGTGTTCAAGGAGGTTATTCTGCACAATGACCACTTGCTTGTGGATTAGAAGTCGATTGATATGGCTCACATCAACAAGCATAGTGAGTACTTTGGGAGGCCAAGGAGATTTGTACCAATATTGGCTTGCTTCATATCATGGAGTTCAAGCAAGACTTTGACCCTTAGCTTGTGGCCAGTTCTTTGCCACCGTGCACTTTGCCACATCTCAGACAAGGGAGATGACATGGATGACACATGGCATTATCAAGGAAGCAACTTTCATAGAATTTGGGGAAATTCTTAGGTAGGAGGACTGTGGCTTGGCCAATCCTTGTGGTTTTCACTATCACGCTAATGATAGACCCATGAAGAAGGAAGTTATTGCTCACCTATATATTCGTGGTCGTGGTGTTGCTGGCAAGATCAAGGATCTTCTCCCCACCTATGATGTTTTGAACCGCATCTTCCGTGAGACTATTGCACCTCGGGCAGGGAACAAGGAGGAAATGCGTGGCTATATGGTTGATCTCATGTACAACACCTATGTCAAACGTGAGTCTGGTACACCACTTGATGTGATGGACTTCATCTGGAATGAGATGGTCATTGCCTCCCACACTAGAAGAGTGCCCCCATTTTCTCCCTATGTTATGGCTCTTATCATCCGCAAGTGCACTTTCATTGCCAACGACCTTCACAACCATCAGCTTGTGCTCACAAGTCCAAGGCTTATTGATCAAGAAGCATGCCAAGCCTCGCAATGCGGCTGGCCAAGAGGTTGATGAGGAAGGCAACATGGTTGAAGAAGTCTCCGATGAAGAAGTGGGTGGTCATGGAGGGCATGCCTTTGTTGTGTCTCGCCACGCCGATGCTCCGCCCTCATGGGCCAAGAGACTTGTGACCAAGCTCAAGAAGATATTTTGCCTCCAAACCGACAACCAAAAGCGCATGTATGAAGCTCATGTCAATGCCAAGAAATCGTGCACTCGTCAGAAAGAGTTGATGGAAGCTCAAGGCTTGATCGTCTCTGAAGTCTCAGAGAACAACATCACCCCTGAAGAGCAATGGATCTCCAAGCATAGCAATTGGGATGATGATTATGCCTCTTCCTCCTTTCATTCCCCGGGCTTCCATGTTGGTCATGATTATGAGGAGTGATTGTTGGGTCGTTAGACTTGCTCTTGTCCCTTTTTGGTGTCTTGATGCCAAAGGGGGAGAAGTTACAATATAGGCTATGCGGGGATTTGCATGGGAAAGTCACAAGCTCGTTCTTCATTTGATCTTTGATTGCTTGTGATTTTTTTCTCCATATAGTATTTGTGAACTCTATGTGCTACCTATTTGTGAACTTATTGTGCTCTATGTAAGTGAATACTATGTGGTTATGTGGATCCATGGTGTGGTGATGCTCTCTATTGTATTGCCCGCTTAATTCTCATCACATAATATTTTGCAAACTTATGAAATTCAAGTCATAGTCTTCCTTTTCTTGCCCTTGGTTGGTTTGCAAAATTGAGGGGGAGTTTTGATCCTAGCATATGCTTGTTGGTGCACATATTTAGGGGGAGTCCGTCTCTATTTTTCAAACCTTGTGTACTATCATAATATTTGGTATGCAAAATTGAAAGGGCATTTCCTTCCCTAAGTGGTTTTGATATTTGATGATAACACACATGTCGGACTAACCGTTTGCTAAGTGTGTTTCAGGACAACTTTGTTTGCAAGGCATTCTGTTTCCCTCAAAAGGGCCAAATCAGTTTTTCCTAGTTCTATTAGTTTGAGTCGTAGGAAAAACCGTACTATCAAGAGGGGGTCCGCATCGGAAAGTTTGGGTAGAATCAACTCAATTTTGAAGCCCACATAGCTTTCCCTCAATGGTTGAGACCAGAAGTGTTTTTGCTTTTGTTGCTGCACCCACACAGTCTGTGAGGTTCGGTAGTACCGGATTTTTCATCCGGTACTACCGCTCTTCACCAGTAGTACCGCATGGCGGTACCGGACAGGCCTGAACCGTTTGGCGAGCTTAGGCTCCTCTTCTTTCTAGTCCGGTACCTCCATCCGGCACTACCGCCCTGTCCGATAGCACCACTGATACTTTTGGTACTACCATTCAGCGGTACTACCGGTTGAGGCAGCTGCGTGATACCGTAGGAGATAGAGACTTCGTTGCCTCCTCGTGGCCTTGTCCAGTACCTTGTCCGGTACCTGACCGGTAGTGTCGGTCATTTATGGTACTACTACTCCTAGTTCTGGTAGTACTGGTTGGGCAGTCAGCAACGGGCAGATCCCATTCTCGGGGTATAAAAGGGCCCTTCTTCTCCAACGAGAAGTTTGCCTCTTTTATCTCTCTCCTCCATTGTTCTTGAGCTGTAATTTCTCTAGATCTCCTTCCCTAGTGCTCAAATCTACTTGATTATTTGGGATTTGGTGGAGGAGGTCTAGATCCTAGGGTTTCACCAAAGCAAAGTTGATTCCCCTTATTTTCCTTTGTGGATCTTGTTACTCTTGGGTTCTTTGAACCCTAGATAGAAGAGGTCGGTCTCGGAGCTCGAGCATTGGTTGTAAAGCTTTAGGATCGTGTTGGGAGACTCCAAGTGTGGTGGAGGTCTACTCGACAAGTTTGTAAAGGTTCCGGTCGCCACCTTCAAGGTCACCGCATAGTGGAACGGGTGCTTGCCGCGAGGCGGGTGCTTGGGCTATTAGGGTGAGGACTTCTGTGGCGCTGGTGGTATTAGTACCACCCACCCCTCCAACAGAGTCGTACTTCCCCTCAGAAGGAAGGAACTTCGGGAAAACATCTCCGTGTCTACTCTCGGTTATTTCTATCCTTTACTCTTTACTTATTGTTGCTTGCTTCCTTGCTTGCTTGTCATATAAGTTTTCTCACCTAGTTTCACATCTAGAGAACTTACTTTGTGTTAAGCCTTAATTTGAAAAGAAGCTAAAAATTGAGTAGTGCCTATTCACCCCCCTCTAGTCACTTATAGCGATCTTTGAGCAGAGTTCTAGATCGACTAGCGGCTTGGAGGAGAGGGATGAGTGAGGGAATGCATAATGGAATCCGTACATCATGCTCTCACCTCCTTAAATGGTGGCGCTAACAGAGAACCCATAAATTACCTGTTACTGCACAGTAATCTCGGTAGTTACCATTGAGATTTACCCAACGACTAGTTTGACCGAGCTTGATGGTCCAACTTCTGCCAAATTGGCCAAACCACTGACCCTGATGTTCATTCGCCAACACGCGACGATTCGCGAGCAACTCAACTTGCTTGGTGTAACTAAAATACCTCAGCAAAGCCTGTGATTTCTTCCTTCATTAGGGGAGTTCATCACCGATTCGATTGGGCTTCTACTCGGACTCGCCTACTCCGCCTGTGAAGTTGAAGCCTACACTAAACTCTTAACACACCCGAGGACTACTTATCGGGATATACCCAGAAGGTGAATTCGACTAGCCCAGGCCCACAATGAGTGGGCTCGCTAGTACGGCGACTGGAAGAACTACAACTTAAGAGCACAAAGATTGGAAGTACAAGGCCTAGAAGCATAGTTAGGCCTAGTCGGATTAGGTCAAACCACTGAAACCTTAACAGATTCGGTGTTATCCATGTAAACCATAGCAAGGTAGCACTATATAAGCCTCCCTAGGGTACTCTCAACGCATATTCACTTTGATACTCCCCATATACGCGACTCGCTGCCTTACTGCCGAGCTCTCCACCCCTTGTAAACTCATCCAAATCAATACATCTAGTATGAAGTAGGCTTTGTACCCTATGGGGGGCTGAACCTGGGTAAAATATTGTGTGCTCCCAATCTTGATCCGCGGATGGCTAACTCTCCCTTTCCCCTATCGACTCAATCGCTACCCTCGATAGCGACTGTCATGGCCATTCGCACGACATCCATGAAAACTAGCGATTCGGTAGTTCCTCCAAAGGCCTTCCCCAGGTGCTTTGAGAATCGTGCGGTCCACAACGCACAGGCCAGTCAGGCATCCAATCGATCTAGCTTCTTTGCCAGCGGGCCCACCCCATATTAAACCTAAAGGAGATATGCCCTAGAAGCTAATAAATAAAGTGGTTTTATTGATATGTCTCTAATGTTCATAATATTTTTGTATCATGCTATAATTGTATTAAGCGGAAACATTAAAGCAGGCATGGTATATAAACAACGAGGTCCTTAGTATCCTCTAGTACTAGTTTGTTGGGCAGATGATGATCGAGGTTTCCTGATCATGGACTTGACTAAAACGTCAACTGACAATGAGGTCACTTTATGAAGTGATGGACACACCCGACCGTAGAATTGCAATATGATCCAGCCACAAAGTTCAACGTTGCGATTTCTAGCAGAGCGTAATAACTTAATCCTTCGACCGTGAGATCATTCTTAATCACTATCTCCCGCGGCCGCTTTGATCACATCAACCGCTATAACTGTAACTGGATGGCTATAAAGGTGTGTGTCAGGTATTCTAGACGAATAGTTGGGATGTATGGATCGAGATCTATATTTTCATGTCCGAGTGACGGATAGATACTCTGGGCCCACTCGGTGAAATTACATCAATGAGCTTGCAAGCATGTGGCTAGGTCACAAGGATGTAATATCACATGAACGAGTAAACGTGTTTGTCAGTAACAAGATCGAACTATATATGGATACATGAGATCAGGTCTTAGACAAACTGGGTATCACTATGCAAAAGGATAAGACTCAACGTCTGAAGGTTCAAGTGAACAACCAAATTCGTGGAATATGAAGGGACCATCATGTGTTTCCAGATACCGTTGTTGGTCATTGATTGGAAAGGTGTCTCGATCATGTCTGAATATTTCTAAATTGTAAGGGTGTCACGCTTAAGGGTAAATATACTACGGGTTGATCCGCTACCGATAGAGAAACAGGAAGAGAGAAAACCAGAAGTGTTCCAAAAAGATACCGAAGTTTTCGGAGTTTTGAATAAGGAGGAACTAAATAAAGTGTGTTTAATATTTAATTGGTGAATTGATATTAAATTTAATTATTTAAATAAAAACAAAAAGGAAAACCCCCTACATGGGCCCTCCCTATAAGGGAGGAGGCCCAAGAGGGGAGGCGGCTAGGGCCAGGAGGGCTGAGGAACCAAGGTGGGGGCTCCCACGCCATCGGCCACCCTTGGTGGGCTTAGCACGTGGGTGGGACCTACCCTAGGCTGGCAGACATCCCCATCCCACCTATCCTCCAAATTTTAGTCCCACTCCAAGACTTGGAGGGTGGGAGTGCCTAGATTTTTCCTGTATATATGGGTGCATTCCTCCTCAATTCTTATCCCACAATTGGCCTTTAACATTCTCTCCCTCCCTCTCTCCCGGTCATGCGTGTTCTCGAGTTGGAACGTGCTCCACGAGGCAGAGATTTCTCCACCCAGCACACGTCATGCTGCTAATCGTTCTGGTTCTTCTTCTTCCGCAGCCTTGCTAGACCTGGGCCCGGGAGATATTATTTACACCAGACGTGTGTAAAACTCGACGAGGCACTGACGTTAGTAGTGCTGGATGCTTGAAGCCTTCTAGA
The DNA here is from genome assembly GCA_023614405.1 of Avena insularis. Taxonomy (NCBI): domain Eukaryota; kingdom Viridiplantae; phylum Streptophyta; class Magnoliopsida; order Poales; family Poaceae; genus Avena; species Avena insularis. The sequence goes on from CM042688.1 coordinate 246,673,509, forward strand.
ACTTGAGGTCTTCTACGCTCAGGTTCATTTGCAATGTTTGTGTGAGAAGGTAATCCCGCATCCAGTCTTCGAAGGTATGAATACCGTATCCCTCTCGTTACTGTACTTCTCCATAGATAGACCTTGGTTTGGTGTGTTCTCCTAGTAGGAATTTTTTGTTTTCTATCAAGGAACCCCTTTAGTGGTATGAGAGCGATCTATGCATAAATGTACCAGTATGAGTAGAACACATGTGGATTGTGTGGCCATTGATTTTATAATTTATACCCTCCCACGTGTACTTGCTAATATCGCGGCAATGTCGAGTGAAGCGGCCTAGACCAACCTTACGCATAACCTTATACGAGACTGGTTCCATGACTAACATATGGCTTGTACCATATAATTGGCTGACGGGTGTCTGTCTCTCTAACATTAGTTGATATAGCATTTACAAAGGACGACCCTGAAAAGGGATTAAAAGCGGCAACTAGTTAATACATGTTGTGGTTGGATTCGTAGGTAAGAAATGGTTCTTGTGATAAAGCCCAAACTGCCACGTAAAACTTGCAAAGATAAAGTAGAGGCGTCTAACTTTATGTTGCAGGAGGGCAAAGTGATATGTGTGGTTTAGGTAAGTGTTATGGGATGAATAGTTGAAGGCAAGATGGCATCGTGAACCTGGCGCAAATGTCGGCACACTCGATGGAGATCAAGGCATGACAACCACCACATAACACATAAAATGTTTATATTAGATGTTAACTGTTGTGTGAATCTTGTTGTGCTAGTATTAGACTATGATAGTAGCATAATAAGATAATCCCTCATACTATAATTCCAATGTTCGTGTTCTCCCACAAGTGTGCACCACCAATAAAGTGCATCGTTGTGGAGCAGGTCGTGATGATCGGGTGCAAACACATTGACGTTCGCATACGGTGAGTGTAAGCCATGTATGCACTGCAATACACTGTGGTTAAAGTTGGCGAGCCTAGCATGTATTGACATGGACTCGGAACACTGATGACCGAAAGTTTAAGCATGAGTCACATGGAGATGTGATCGATATGGTGATATCTATCCTGGCAGTTGTATCAAAGGCCGTGATGATCGGTGATGATACGGTGTAAAGGGATCGTGTAGTCACTAAACAAATGTTGAGGGATGTTTATTTGAGTGGGAGTTCTGACAGTTAGCAGAACCCATATTATGAACATAAGATTAATTAATTTCAAATACCATTGTAGATGTCTCATCCTACCTTCAAACTTGGCCCCTTCCTTGAGAAAGAAAAGATCAAAATTGACGGGACGAACTTCACTGCCTGGTCCCGCAATCTGAGGATTCTCCTCGTTTCCCAGAAACTCTCCCACATACTTAATGTTGCGATAGGTGACCAACCCGCTGCAAATGCCTCTCAGCCTGATAAAAATGTTTATCAGCAGAAGGACAATGATAACGCCTGTGTCTAGAGTTACATGCTCAGCCATGGAGGCTGACCTGTAGAAGCGCTTTGAGAACAACAGCGCATTTGAGATCATCACCGATCTCAAGGCCATCTTTGCATCCCAGGTTAGATATGAGAGGTATGAGGTTTTGAATCTCTTATTCTCTACCATGATGGAAGAGCACAACAACTTGAGCGAGCATGTGGTCAAAATGTCTTCCTACGTCCAAAGCCTGAACGATCTTGAGTGCAAAATCAATGACGAGCTGGCGGTTGATTGGGTACTGCAGTCTCTGCCCCTAGCTACAAGAGTTTTCTGCTGAACTACAACATGAAGGGTATGGACAAAACCATGTCTGAGTTGTTTGCCATGATCAAGCATGCTGAGGTGGAAATTAATAAGGAGCACAATGTCTTGATGGTCAACAAAACTATTGATTTCAAGAAAACTACCAAGAAGGGCAAACCCAAGAAGGACGACAAGCCTATTGCCTACTCCTCTCGGGTGCCCAAGGCCAAGCCAGATGCCACGTGCTACTACTGCAAGGGTGAGGGTCACTGGAAACACAACTTCTCCAAGTACATGGATGATAAGAAAGGCTGGCAAATTCGTTGCTAAAGAGAAAGGTATATATAATATATATGTTATCGATGTTTTCCTGACAAGTGCCAAGAGAAACCTTTGGGTATTTGATACCAGCTCTGTTGCCAATATTTCGAACTGTCAGGAGGAGTTATAGAATAGCCGACGCTTGGTGAAGGACGAGGTGACGATGCATGTCGGCAACGGCCACAAGGTGGACATGATGGCTGTCAGCACTCTCCCTCTGCATCCCCCTTCAGGATTAGTTTTAATATTGATTAAGTGTTACTATGTAGCGGCCTTGAGCATGAATATTGTCAGTGGCTCTTTCTTGTTGCAAGACCATTTTTCATTTAAACCAGAGACAAATGGTTGTTCTATTTATATGAATAATGTGTTTTATGCTCATGCCCGATAGAGTAAAGGTTTATTCTTATTAAATCTTGATTGTGATGAGACACACATCCATAACATTAATGCCAAGCGATGCAAGCATGGTAATGATAATTCCATGTATATGTGGCATTGTCATCTGAGTCATATCAGTATAAAATGCATGAAGAAACTCCATTCATATGGACATTTGGAATCGTTAGATTTTGAATATCTCGATCGATGCAAGTCGTGCCTTATGGGAAAAATGACCAAGATGTCGTTCAACAATATGATGGAACAGGTTGCAGACCTATTGGGAATCATACATTCAGATGTATGCGGACCAATGGCATCTCCACGTGCAATGGTTATCGTTACTTTGTCACCTTCACTAACAATTTGATTAGATACATGTATATCTACTTGATGAAGCATAACTCTAAAACCTTTGAAAGGAATTTCAGAGTACCTTCTACAACCAAGTTGATGGCAAAACATTTGTCATGAAGAACGGTACCTTCCTCGAGAAAGAGTTTCTCGCAAAAGGTGTAAGTGGAAGGAAGATAGAACTCGATGAGATTATTGACCCTGATATTCAAATACCGAGTGTTGCAACGGAAGTTGTTATGGAGCCACCCTCGTTAATTGAAGTGGGAGAAAATGATGATGATCATGAACCTCATGAGGAGATAGCTATCGAACCCTGTAGGTAGACAAGAGAACATGCTACCCCTGATTGGCATAGTTATCTTGTGAACATGGTCATGTTAGTTAAACATGATGAACCTGTAACCTACACAAAAGAAATGGAAGGGCCCTGAACCCGAGAAATGGCGAGAAGCCATGGAATACAAAATAGAGTCCATGTATGACAACCAGATATGAACCTTGGTAGACATTCTCGAAGGCCGAAAGGCTGCCGAGAATAAATGGATCTTCAAGAAAAAGATGGACTCTGATAGAAACTTCACTGTCTCCAAAGATCGACTTGTCGCAAAAGGTTTCCAACAAATTTAAAATTGACTATGAAGAGACATTCTCTCCCGTAGCGAAGCTAAAGTCTATTCGTATTCTACTAGCAGTTGTTGCACATTTCGATTACGAGATATGGAAGATGGATGTGAAAATCGCCTTCCTGAATGGCAACATTGAGGAATTGTATATGATGCAACCGGAGGGTTTTGTTAATCTAGGGGATGTTTTAAAGTATGCAAGCTTTAGAGGTCCATTTATGGACTAAAGCAAGCACCTCGGAGCTGGAATCTTCAATTTGATGAAGTCATCAAAGGTTTTGGATTTTTCCAAAACTAAGAAGAGGCCTGCATCTATAAGAAAGTGAATGAGAAGTCAGTGGCATTCCTAGTACTATATGTGGATGGAATATTGTTAATAGGGAATGATGTGAATCTTATGAAAAGCATGAAAGATTATTTAAATAGTAAATTATCTATGAAAGACATGGGTGAAGCTTCCTACATACTAGGCATTAATATCTACAGAGATAGATCAAAGCGTTTGCTGGCTCTTGGTCAAAGAACTTACCTAGAGAAGATTCTGAACTGTTTCAAAATGGATCATGCAAAGAAGGGTTCATTACCGATCGTAAAAGGTAACAAGTTGAGTGTGACTCAATGCCTAGTAACGAATCATGATAAGGAAGCAATGAGAGACATTTCTTATGCCCCGGCCATTGGCTCCATCATGTATGCCATGCTGAGCACCAGACCAGATGTAGCCTTGGATCTTAGCTTGATGAGCCGTTTTCAAAGCAGCCCTCGGTCGGTTCATTGGAATGCAGTTAATAATATCCTCAAGTATATGAAGAGAACTAAGGATATGCTTTTAGTCTTTGGAGGATGTGAAGAAGAGCTTTTCGTAACTGGTTGTGTGGATGCAAGCTTCTACACTGGTCCAAATGACTCAAAGTATTAAACAGGGTACATGTTCTTGGTGAATGGTGGCGCGGTGAGCTGGAGGAGCGGGAAACAAAGCTCAGTGGCTCAATCTACAATGAAGCGGGGTATATGGCTGCCGGTGAAGCAACAAATGAAGCTGTTTGGATGAGGAAGTTCATCACTGAACTTGGAGTGTTCCCAAGCACTCAAGATCCTATGTGCATCTAGTGCGACAACATCGGGGCGATTGTGAATGTGAAGGACCAGGGGTTCCACTCCACGACCAAGCACATACTCCATTGTTACCATGTAATAGGAGATTATGTAGCAAAGGGTAACATTGTAGTTTGCAAAGTACATATAGATGTGAATGTAACCGATCCATTCACAAAGCCTCTTCCATAGGAAAAACATGATCAACACCGGGATGCTATTGGTGTTAGACTATTTCCTGATTTAAACTAGTGTAATTGTATTCTAGTGCAAGTGGGAGACTGAAGAAGATATGTCCTAGATGCCGATAAATAATTTTTTACTGATATATCTCTAATATTCATAATAGTCTTGTATCACGCTATAACTGTATTAAACGGAAACATTAATACATATGTGGTATATAAACAACCAGGTCCCTAGTATCCTCTAGTACTAGTTCGTTGGGCAGATGCTGATTGAGGTTTCCCGATCATGGACTTGACTAAAACGTCAACTGACAACGAGATCACTTTATGAAGTGATGGACACACCCGATGGTAGAATTGCAATATGATCCAGTCACAAAGTTCAATGTTGTGATTTCTAGCAGAGCGTAATAACTTAATCCTTCGATCATGAGATCATGCTTAATCACTATCTCCCGCGTCTGCTTTGATCACATCAACCGCTATGACCGTAACTGGCTGGCTATAAAGATGTGTGTTAGGTATTCTAGAGGAATAGTTGAGGTGCATGGATCGAGATCGGGACTTGCATGTCCGAGTGACGGATAAATAATCTAGGCCTACTCGGTGAGACTACATCAATGACCTTACAAACATGTGACTAGGTCACAATGATGTAATATCACGGGACCGAGTAAATGTGTTTGTCGGTAATAAGATCAAACTATATATGGATACATGAGATCAGGTCTTGGACAAACCAGATATCATTGCACAAAAGGAATAAAACTCAACGTCTGAAGGTTCAAGCGAACAACCAAATTCGTGGAATATGAAGGGACAATCATGTGTTTCCAGTTACCGTTGTTGGTTGTTGATTTGAGAGGTGTCTCGATCATGTCTGAATATTCCCTAACCGTAAGGGTGGCATGCTTAAGGGTAAAGATGCTGTGGGTTGATCCGTTACCGATAGATAAATAGGAAGAGAGAGAACCGGGAGCGTTCCGGAGAGACACCAAAGTATTCGGAGTTTTGAATAAGGAGGAATTAAATAAAGTGTATCTACTATTTAATTGGTGAATTAATATTAAATATAATTATTTAAATAAAAAGAAAAAGGGAAAACCCCCTACATGGGCCCTCCCCAGAAGGGAGGATGCCCAAGTGGGGAGGCGACTAGGGCCAGGAGGGCCCGGGCGCCAAGGTGGGGGCTCCCACCCCACCAGCCACCCTTGGTGGGTTTGTCGCGTGGGTGGGGCCCACCCCAGGCCGTCGGACAGCCCCCTCCCACCTCTCCTCCAAAGTTTAGTCCCACCCAGGGGCTTGGAGGGTGGGAGTGCCTAGATTTTCCTATATATAGGGGTGCATTTCTCCTCAATTCTCATCCCACAATTGGCCTTTGCCATTCTCTCTCTCCCCTCCCTCTCTCCCTCTTGTGCGTGTTCCCAAGTTTGGAACGTGCTCCACGAGGCAGAGATTTTTCTGTTGGAATCGGTCCGGTTCTTTTTCTTCTGCTACTTGCTGGACCCGAACCTGGGAGACGTCATTTACAGACCGGACATATATAAAACTCAATGAGGCACTGCCATTAGTAGTGCTGGACGCTTGAAGCCTTCTAGACCTTGAGGTCCGCTATGCTCGGCTTCATCAACAACATTTGTGCATGAACGTAATCACGCGTCTAGTCTTTAAAGGTATGAATATCGTATCTCGCTCGTTACTATACTTCTCCATAGATAAATCTTGGGTTGATGCGTTCTCGTAGTAGGATTTTTTTGTTTTCTGCCATGGAACCCCCTTCAAAAACGTCATACCAAATGCGTCCCTAATTAACTGTGGCTCTATGTTGTAACTCATACTACCCAGGATACCAAATAAACTGGTCTTGTAACGTTCCTCTATAGAAAATTGCACAAACCACCATCTATTGATGTCGTAGTTGCGAAAAACACCACTTTGATAAGGGTAACCTCAAGGGTGGCCCGATCTACACGGATCTCGTAGTCAAATCGATGGGAAAGCGAGGGGAAAGGGAGAAGGTAGCGGAAGCGGACTCACACCTCGTGAAGAACACGATGAACACACGCAAAAATCACACGATACAAGGCTGATTGCTCCCACCGGTGGCCACCGGTATGATAGTATACTCGCAAGGAAAGATCAACTAACGTGCTCCCTCGATCCCAAGCGGAGAGGGAAGAACACCTTGGAGAGGGTCTTGACATGATAAGGGGTTACCTCAAGGGTGGCCCGATCTTCACGGATCTCATGGTCAAATCAATGGGAAATCAAGGGGAAAGGGAGAAGGTAGCGGAAGCGGACTCACACCTCGCGAAGAACACGATGAACACACGCAAAACTCACATGATACAAGGCTGATTTCTCCCGCCAGTGGCCACCGGTCCGATAGAATCCTCGCAAGGAAAGATCGGCCAACATGCTCCCTCGATCCCAAGCAGAGAGGGAAGAACACCTTGGAGAGGGTCTTGACAACTACGCTCACGCACTCGCAAACGTAGGCCTTGTACAACGATGGAGGCGCGATGCAAACCCCAACGAGGTGGTGACGATAGTCGGTCCCCTTTACAAAGGGGATGAGGCAAAACTAGAGATTCCACAAAGGGGTGTCTTTAGTCTATCATCTATGCCTCTATATTGTCGGGCTTGGTGCTACGGGTTTCCTCCCTTGCCTCTGTACTTGTCAGTATAAACCTATCATGAATATGGGATGGAGTATGAAGTAGTATACCATTCAAGAGGGTAGGAAGTGGCTCGCATAGAGGAACGGATTCACCTTTGGAGTCCATGATGACTTGACATAAGTTGGAGACCATGATGTGGTAATGACCGAAGGTCGGGCTACATCATGACAACTATGCTCACGCACTCGCAGACGTAGGCCTTGTACAGCGAGGGAGGCGCGATGCAAACTCCAACGAGGTGGTGATGATAGTCGGTCCCCTTTACTAAGGGGATGAGGCAAAACTAGAGATTCCACAAAGGGGTGTCTTTAGTCTATCATCTATGCTTCTGTATTGTCGGGCTTGGTGCTCCGGGCTTCCTCCCTTGCCTCCGTACTTGTCGGTATGAACCTATTGATGACCCACAAGTATAGGGGGTGTATCGCAGTATTTTCGATAAGTAAGAGTGTCGAACCCAACGAGGAGCAGAAGGTGCTGGCTAGTGGTAAGGAATTCTCTGCAACTACTTAGCAAACGGATTTTTAGGGGTTTTTGATAAAGAAAGTAAACAAAGTATGAGTAAATAAAAGACAGTAGGAATAAATGCAGCAAGTGGCCCAATCCTTTATGCAGCAAAGGACAAGCCGGTTGTATTACTTAAGATGACCAAACGTTCTCGAGGACACATGGGAAGACTGTCAAGTGCTTTCGCTTCATATAGTTGATTAATCTTCTTTAGCTTGCTAAGTGTTGTGTGGGTGAACCTGTGCTAATGTACCGACCTTCCTAGGACTAATACATACTTGTGATTATACCCCTTGCAAACATCCGTAAGTACAAGAAAGTAATTATGGTAGAAACCTAACCACAGCTTTAAACTCTAAGACCCTTACGTCCCTTGTGCAATGGTTTCCTAACGGGGGTTCAGGTTTCTGTTACTCCGGCAACCCCTACGATTAGTAGCCAAATACACAATGCATTCCCCTAGGCCCATATAGGTGAAGTGTCATGTAGTCGACGTTCACATGACACCACTAGAATAAGTACACCACAACTTAAATATCAAACTATTGAATCTTTCTCAACACAACTCCACTACTAACAACATGACTTCTCCCATGTCCTCAAGAACAAAACGAACTACTCACAAGACATCATATGGATCATGATCAGAGATGGAATAATGATGTATAACAATCTGAACATAAACAATAACTCAATGGTTCACTCAATAGCATCAACTACGAAGAGTAATCAACAGCGGGAAAGTTTCCCCTATGAACTATGCAAGATTCAACGCAATTGTTACAGCAATATGGAGATGGTGACGAGGGTGTTGATGGTGATGATGGTGGTGATGATGATGATGATGATCCCGATGAAGTCCAACTTGATGGTGGTGTTGATGGTGATGATCTCCCCTCTCCGGGAAGGAATTCCCCCGACAGAAATCTGTCTGCCAGAGAGATCTTTCTCTCTCGGTGTTTTCCGCCCCGCAGAGGCGGTGGAATCTTTCTGTGGTTGCTCCCCGAGTCTTAGGGTTTCGGGAGGATAATATACGCCAGAGGGGAGTGCCAGAGGTGGACCAGGGTGGCCACACTACCTGGTGGTGCGGCCTAGGCTGGCCCGCGCCAGGGGGTGGTGTGGGCCCCCTGTGGCCCATCTCCAGCCCCCCTTCTGGCTTCCTTCATCTTCTGGAAAAATAGGATTTTCCATGTATTTTCCCGGATTTTCTGATCTTCGTGAATTTTTCCTCCAAATAGCACCTTTTCCATCAGAATCCTGACTGCAGCGGTCCATGCTCCAAAAGTCATCAACCATGCAAAAACAGATGAAATAACATAAGTATCACCTCTCAATACGAAATATATCAATGAATAACAGTGAATTATAACATAGAATAGTGATGCAAAATGGACGTATCAACTCCCCCCAAGCTTAGACTTCGCTTGTCCCCAAGCGAAACTGAGCTCAATAAACATGACCTCAGGTTTATGGAGTGAAGAGTCAATAAAAGAATACGGACAAGAATCATCACATTCATCAATACATAGATCATAATAGAAGACAACTCACTATTATATAACTCAACTTGCAATGAGTAAAGGAAACACAATAAATATACATAAAGTATATCATAATTGGTAATGGCAAACTTAGCTCTTGGTCGAAGAATAGTTGATAATTTGCTGGAGTTCACAAATAACTAGTTTTCAATGATACTTACTAGCTCTCAGCTCTCATTGCCCCTATCATAGGCATCTTTAGGTGATTAAGGTTAAAGTGATCAAATATGAGGATATGCATTGACAAGTTGTAAGTTGAGAATCTCATGTCCCTTGAATACGAGGGTCACTCCTCATGCTACTCAAGTTTAGTCACCGGTAAGTTCTTGTCATCGTAAGCATATGTGTATCATAGAGAACCGCCAACGGGGTACCCCTTGCCCGATGATACGGAAGAATCCCCATATCAAAATGACAAGGCAAGCAGACAACAAGCATCTCAGCAATCTTATTATTTACCATGGGAATATGGTGCTTTTTTCTCTCTTTCCTCTTTTCATAATCTCTTTTTTCTTTTTCTCTTTTTTCTCAATATCGGACTCTTTTTTTTACAAGAAGAATGCTTCATAGATGCTTGTTATGGTTACGCTGCAGGTTTCCACCATGTCAGCATGGATTAGACCAATGACAGCGCTTTCTCTAACACACATGCATAACTCCATGGACTTACAAGCTTCCCTTTCATTTCACACTGACGACATCCATAGACAAAAGAACATGATATCAACTAGGTACAAAGTACCAGTGCAATGTTGAAAGCATTCCCCATGGCAACATGGTTCTGCTAATTCACAACTTACAAAGCGCAAGCATATACGCAACATAGGTGAGCACAATGGTTCAAGTTTATTAAGTGCAAGAAAGTAAAGTGTGCCATCAAGTTCGTGAGAGCTTTAATCACTAATTTTCACATAACAAGTTTAATTTGGGAGGTAGATAAAACAAGAATTTACTTGGAATAGCAATAATGCTAATAGGTAGGTATGGTGTACACCAATGGCGTGGGTTTTGGTTTAAAGGAGTGGATGCACGAGAAGAATTCCCCCTCAGTACAGGTTTTTGGCTAGCAAGGCTGGGTAGCAAGTACAAGAGTCGAAGGAAATAAACAAACATACAAGTGATAAAGACAAACATGCAATCTTCCTTGGAATCACAAAAGATCTTAACTAGAGAATACTAAACTTATGAGCAAATCAAGAAAGAAAGATGATGAAATTATTTTCTTTAGATTACTTTTATCTTTTCACTCAACTCTCAAAAATAGTGTTGCTACTGACCGAGCCAGGTTTGCCAAAACCAACTAAATTAACTCAATGATCCCCAAAGTGATACCAATACTAACAACAAGATCAATCATATAACCATGAATTGAAAACTAATATAAGATATGCAAAAGAGTAAATGATAGAACTTCTCATTAATAATCCATAACGGCAACTCACACTAAGGGATACATATCTAACGAGAGAGGGGACACTTCCATAATGCAAACCATCCTACATAATAACTTCTCTATTCATGATATGACTCTACTAAAAAGGTAAAAAGGTAGAAGATAGTGATGTGATACCGTGGCACTCCCCCAAGCTTGGAACAAACAAAGGGGATGCCAAACCTGATGACGAATTACTCCTTTGGTGGTGATGGTATTCTCTCATCTTCGTCCGACTTCCATGGTAAGGGCTTCCCATCAACAAAGGACATCGTGGTTTCCAGCATCCTGAAACTTGCAGCAGCACTTATGCGTTTAAACATAACCTCATACTCACAGTTTTGGCTTTGAACGTCATAGAACTGTGCTTGCAGTTTGTTGGTTGTTTGGCGGAGTGAGAGGACTACATCCTTGAGTTCAGCAGTCTCCTTTTGGTGCTCGGTGATGAGTTCGGAACAAATCTTATGGATGATATCCACTTCGCGCTCCGTCATCTTCTTGTACCTAAAGACTTCTTTCTCCATGCTTCCATCCTCTCCTCCTGACTTCCTTCACCTTTAGGGCATCGAACCTATTTTATCCGGAGTTCCCCATCTTCAAGCAACAACTCCTTGAGATGAATCTTCAACTCCCTCATGTATGGGTTGATGATATCCTGTAAAGAATCTTCCTTAGCTGATCTAGAGGAAGACATTGTAGCTCCAAATCTGGGACTCTACCTGTCAGAAATAGATTGAAATGAAAACACAACGAAAACACGATATATGAACCTCGGGGGATCTGGGGGGTTATATATTATGAAGTTTTATGATGAAAGGAAGGTACTGGGAGAAAATGGGTCGGAGATGGAGTCTAGGGTGGCCACACCACCTGGTGGCGCGGCCAGGGGTGGGCCCGCGCCACAGGGTGGTGTGAGCCACCCTGGCTCCCTTTCCGTCCCTCTTTCGCTTCGTAGCTTTCCATATTGACTAAAAACTGCAAAAATATAGTTGGATAGTATTTTCACGGAACTTTTCTTACCAGAACTGTTACCTATTTGAAAGCGGGCTCTGCAGGTCTCTGAATTTGGTCCTTGATAAATTTTTCTGGAGTTATAACTTGAAAGGCATCAACATCTTCATTATAAGAATCCCCGGCAATATAGTGTTTGAGTCGTTGCCCATTCACTACTTGTGTGGTATTATCTTTTAAAGAAGAAATTTTTATTGCTCCTGAACGGTATACTTCTTCAATAATGAAGGGTCCTTCCCATTTTGACACTAGCTTTCCTGCAAAAATCTGAGACACGACCTATACAATAGAACTTTCTCACCAACATGAAATTCTCTCTTAAGTATTCGTTTGTCATGCCATCTTTTAACTTTTTCCTTAAAGAGCCTAGCATTTTCATAGGCTTCACTCCTCCATTCATCTAAAGAACTTAAGTCAAATAATCTTTTCTCACCAGCGAGCTTACAATCTCTATTTAGCTCTTTAACTGCCCAGTAAGCTTTATGTTCTAATTCTAAAGGTAGGTGACAAGCTTTCCCATAAACCATTTTATAAGGAGACATCCCCATAGGATTTTTGTAGGCAGTTCTATAAGCCCATAAAGCGTCGTTCAACTTTTTAGCCCAGGTTTTTCTAGATCTATTAATAGTCTTTTGCAAGATGGATTTAATTTCTCTATTTGATAACTCTACTTGCCCGCTAGTTTGGGGGTGATAGGCTGAAGCAATTCTATGATTAACATCATATTTAGCAAGGGTCTTTCTAAAACCACCATGAATGAAATGAGAACCCCCATCAGTCATGAGATACCTAGGCACTCCAAACCTAGGAAAGATAACATCCTTAAGAATTTTTAGAGAAGTTTCCCCGTCAGCACTCTTCGTAGGAATGACTTCTACCCACTTAGTAACATAATCAACGGCAACAAAAATATGAGTATAACCTTTCGAGGGAGGGAAAGGACCCATAAAGTCAAATCCCTAGCAATCAAAGGGTTCAATAACTAGAGAGTAGTTCATAGGCATTTCATTGCGTCTAGAGATATTACCAACATGCTGACATTCATCACAAGATAAAACAAATTTTCTTGCATCTTTAAAAAGGGTAGACCAGTAGAAACCTGATTGTAGCACCTTTTGTGTAGTTCTATCTCCTGCATGATGTCCTCCATAAGCACTACCATGACATTTATGCAATATCTCCTTTTGTTCATATTCTGGAACACATCTTCGCATAATACCATCTACTCCTTCTTTGTATAAATGTGGGTCATCCCAAAAATAATGCCTCAAATCATAGAAGAACTTCCTTCTTTGCTGAGCTGTAAAAGTTGGAGGCAAATACTTGGAGACAATAAAGTTAGCATAATCAGCGTACCAAGGGCTCCCTCGCGAGCTTACCCCTACTTCGGCTAACTGCACATTTGGGAAACTATCATTAACAGGCATAGGTTCAAAAGAGATGTTTTCCAATCGAGATAAATTATCATCTACAGGGTTTTCAGCACCTTTCCTATCTACTATATAGATCAAACTCTTGTAAAAGCAGCACCCATCTAATAAGCCTAGGCTTAGCGTCCTTGTTTGGCATAAGGTATTTAATAGCAGCATGATCAGTATGAATGGTGACTTTTGAGCTACAATATAGGGTCTAAACTTATCACAAGCAAAAACGACAGCTAGAAATTCCTTTTTAGTAGTAGCATAGTTCCTTTGAGCAGCGTCTAAAGTCTTACTAGCATAATGAATAACGTTTAACTTTTTATCAATTCGTTGCCCAAGGACAACACCTACAGCAAAATCACTAGCATCACACATTATTTCAAAGGGTAAACTCCAATCAGGTGGTTGAACAATAGGGGCTATAGTTAAAGCCTTCTTAAGAGTTTCAAAAGCTCCCTTACAATCATCATCAAAAACGAAGGGTACATCTTTTTGAAGAAGATTAGTGAGGGGTTTTGTAACACCCTCGAATCGACCCTATGCAAGTTTTAGCGCTTCCCGCCAAACCCGCATAGAAACGATTCAAGGACGCCCACCAGGCACTTTCGTGCGGGTGGAAAACAAAGTAATATCATTACACAATAGTCCACGATGGGACCCACAGAACATATATATACAACAACGACTCATCGAGTCAAGGATACAAATATACAGTACAAAGATCCAAATCACCTCGAAAACGATACAACATCCGAGTACGGATAAGATGCAAATGGGGCTAAGAGCCCTGAAGAATAACCAATGGCGTCCATAACCCTGCCCAGGCCAAGCCGGAAGGGTAACCCTACTAACAACGTCGATCTCGATCCTGCTAAAACAAAAGGGGTGCCGACAAAGGGCAAAGGAAAAAGAGGAGCGTCAGTATTGAGGCCAGTACACTGCGAGGCTATAATTCGGCGGTCCTCGCCTACATAGGTATGGTGGACTGAAGCGGCAGCACAGCAGCACTAAATAACCTATAGAGACTCAGTAAAACTGGCGGCTATTAGAGAGGGATAAGAAAGACCTATTCGGATCCAACCTGATACTATCACCAAACATACCCATCCTGGCATTCCCCCTCGAGACCAATCGAGGAAGTCAAAACCGAGGAACTCACACGGTTGGCAGTTTTATTTATTCCATTATAGTTGAAGCACTTACTAGTCAGATATAGATAGCATGAGTCATCCTGATAGCATAAGTAGTGGGCAGTTTAGTTAACCGTTCAGTTGTAGTTGCAGTACTTACTAGTCAGATACAATTAGCATGTGACATCCCAAACCCAGCAGTTGTTGGCACTTTTATTTCATTCCATTGGAGTTGCGATACTTACTAGGCAGGTATAACATGACACGATACACACCAGCTCCACCAGTTGTTGGCACTTTTATTATCCATTCCATTGTAGTGAAGCTGATTACTAGTCACATATTAAGTCAAATTTATAGCACTACTTTAGTTATGCTTGTCTATGATCGAGATACTGTGCTCCAAGTCGTCCATAACCGCGGACACGGCTTTCAGAAAGATTTACCCTGCAGGGGTGCACAAATAGCAACACACACACGATCAACCTCGGAAAAACCAAATCAAAACCCACCGAGGCTTTCACGACAAAGCAATCACAGGATTCATAAAATATTTCAGGGGGCCACCCCACTAAGCTACCATAGCTTGAAGTTGGCGGCTCGAACGGACCTGTGGTTTGAGAATGGCTGTAAACAACTGGGAACCCGAAAGTGTGACTGGGCTTGTCGATACCGTGAAATCGTGCCACGATCCAAAACAGTACAGGTGCTCCACGCACAATCTTAAATAAAGCGGTAAAACATGGCATAGGTACAGGATAGTAATAAAGCGCCAAACTAGTTTGTGGCCCCATGAAATAAGAAATGAATCAAGCTCTGGCTAAGGGGGATTCATAGAGTCTCCCGTATGTGGATAGTGCGAATAATCAAGAAACAGGTATCAAGTACTCGGGGCCTACGGGACACAAGTGGACATGAAAAACCAAATAGCATATATTGCCCACCGGTGCCTCTTTCATTAGTTATCCTAGCAATTTAATAGTTGTATTTAAAGTCATGATCATCTCCACCATTAAGCATCTCCGCCATTTATCATGTGTCAACTTGCCGTCAACGGTGAAACGACAACGACACGAAGCAACACATAAGCAAGCAACTACGACTCGCAAGGATGACTATCTATCAAACAACAGGCAATAGGATGTGTCCATGGCAATATAGAGGCTGCAAGGAGTATAAATGGTGCACGGAAACTAAAGCATCGCAACACGGATAGCAATAGATCAACAGGAGGAAATAAAGACTATAAAAGCAAAATAGGTAGAAAGGGGGAGATGCTCGCTTGGGAAACACTGCCGAAGGTTCATATCCGGAGAACTTGTCGATACTCGCATCAACTCATCGGCCTAATCCGCGAAGAAGCAAACACTAGAAGAAACACCGGATGCAATATTTAATACTACGGCAGAAGATCCGGCATGCTTATGATATGATGCATGGCATGGCACGGATGCGGTGCAATTAGGCAATATTAAGCGGAAGCGGGGTCCCGATAATTAATTACACGGTTCAAGTTATTTAACTACCCCGCAATTTAAATGTTGTATTAACAGGGCGAAACATGGCATCGGTTCGCTACACCAATTTAAATGGAGTCCGGAATGAGACGAAGATATCCCGCATAAACACTCCATATTTAATTATGAGGTGAATCAGCGTAATGCCCCCAAACCACAGATACGTATGCATGCATGAACAATTTAATATGCAATAGTTTTATGTATAGCATTTATAAAATAGGGGCTCGGGGAAAGGGTTCACACATCGGGGTTCGGAAGATCTTGGGTTCCGGGGGTCCGGGGTCCGGTCTCAGGGTTTGACGGGAGCGGCGAGGTTCGGATACAAGATGGAGAACTTGTCGTGTCATGACGGAGAACTTGGGTTCCAAGCGGTCGACCTTGTCGTCGATGGCGAACTTGAATGGATCAGGTACCGGTGGTCTTCGGGTCCGTGTAAACGATCATGGCGTCCAGGATGAAGAACTTGGCGTTCCGGTCCTCAGGCATCGCATCCGGGAAGGAGGTCTTGTCGCATCCATGGAGATCTTGGTTCAGCCTTAGATCGGTCTTGTCGATGAGAAGAGCTTGGCGTCTTGCGGCACACACGGCTAGACAGAGATCTTGGAGTTCCAGGACGAAGTTCTCGAAATTCGACGCCGGTGGTTGACAACGGACTTGGGTTGGCACTATGGTTTTCGGATGCACACAGCCTCGGTGTAGATAGCATCGATGAGCTCGAGACAGGGTCTGGGTACTGGAAACATGGGTTAGGATGTTGACTTGGTACAACACACAAGCACCAACACATACACGCATGGACACAGACGTGTCCCCCCTCCTTGGCTTACTCGCACTAGAGGACGGATGACGGAGGGCGGCCTTGAGGCGAGGTGACTTTCGAGAGATGAAGAGAGCGCGGCCAGCAACAGAGCACCAGCGGCGGTCGGCGAGGAGGTCCGGCGATGCAGGTGGAGCCGAGGCGTCCCTGCCCTGGCGCCGCACGAAGATGGACGTCCGGAAGAAAGGGGGCCCGCACGGAGGTCGGTGGTGGTTGCTAGCGAGCTTGCGATGGGGCGCGCCGGAGGCAGCAGGAGCTCGAGGTCGACGGAGGCGCTGGCTTGGTGGAGAAAGCGGCCAGGAGGCGTGAGGGCTGGCTGTGGCCAGAGCTGGGAGGAGGGCGGCCGGCGAGGATGGAGCTCGGGGCCGCAGCAGGAGCTCCGAGTCGGGGTCGCGCGAGCAGGGAGAGGGAGGAGGAAGGCCAGGAGAGGCGCGGGCCGGCAGGGAGTGAGAGGGGCCGACGGACGAGGCGGGTTGGAGGTGCGGCGGCGGGGTGGTTAGGAGCTCTGGCGGCGGGGCGCAGGAGTGGGCGATGGTGGCGATGGGGGTGAGAAGCGAGCGAGGAAGGTGGACCTGGGGAGATGCGTGGGGAGGCCTTGCAGGGGCTGGGAAGACCCGAGGTGGGTTGTCGGTCGGCCAGGGGAGCCTCTCGCGTAGGGAGTGGGCGGGAGTTGGCCTGGGAGTGCGGCTGGAAAGTGGGCCAGGCGGGGGTGAGGTGGCGAGCACGGATTGGATGGGGTGAGGTGGAGGGGTGGAGGAAGGCTGCGGGTGGGAGCTGGGCCTCTGCTTGCAGTTCGCTGGCTTCTTTGGGAAGAGAGAGGAGGGAGTTGGCGCCGGGTGGATGAGGTGGGGCGGGCTGGTCGGTGGGGTAGGTAGAGAGAGGGAGGGATAAGGTCTAGGGTAGGTAGGGTGTGGCTGGGAATTTTGGAATAGGGTTTTGCTCTGGTTTTTGTTTTTCTGGGGGTGACTGGCTAGGTCGGTTCGGCCCAGTTCGGCTGCCCCCTAAAAAATAATATAAATATTTTATTTGTTTAAAATGGGGCTTTTGAAATCCGTTTTTAGACGAAACAAAATATTCCGGCCAAGCCTGGGTTTTATAGTTTGAATAAAAGACGGGGCGTTTAGAAAACAAAACCAGACTTTTCGAAAATAGTTTTCAAACAAACCATGCATGATGATGACGATGCTCAAATGCAATGTGGCTTGATGACATGAGCATGCGTTCATGATGATGTAATGCACAAAAACACAGCGATTTTCTAGTAGTGATTTTAGCGGGGTGCCACAGGTTTTGATATCCTAGAAAAGTCTTTAATAAACCTTCTATAGAAACCAGCATGACCAAGGATACTACGAATACCTTTGATGTCTCTTGGGCATGGCATCTTCTCAATTGCCTCAACCTTAGCTCTATCAACTTCTATACCTCTTTGAGAAACTTTATGCCCAAGGACAATCCCTTCATTAACCATGAAGTGGCATTTCTCCCAATTAAGAACAAGGTTAGTTTCTTCACATCTCTGCAAATCTTTATCAAGGTTGTGCAAACAATTATCAAAAGAAGTTCCATAGATAGAAAAGTCATCCATGAACACTTCTACAATTTCCTCACAAAAACCATGAAAGATAGCAGACATGCACCTTTGAAAAGTAGCAGGAGCATTACATAAACCAAAAGGCATACGTCTATAAGCATAAGTTCCGTAAGGGCAAGTGTAACACCCCGTCCACTCCTGGGCCCGGGGGGTGTCACTCCTGGCAGCTTAATAGGATATCTAGACTGGCCCCACAGACCAACACTAGTCTTTTCTGCGCACTTTGTCCTCACTCGTGAGTACCCGGTTACCCACTTCCCGGTCAGTCACCCATCCTAGAATTGCTCTAGGCCAAGCACGCTTAACCTTAGAGTTCTTTTCGAATGAGCTTCCGGAAAAGAAGTTGCAACTTGTTGATATGGGTATCCTATCAATCCTATTAAGCCATGTTCCTGGATCTCACATACACCCACCCTTTAGAAGATCGATGCCCTCATCGATCAAGCACACCCCAGGAACGTTCCCTCTTGGCACGTGTGCATGCGTCCGATCTTGGCACATGTGCCATGCCGTGTCCACTCCGGGCCACACGCGCCATGCTCCACATGTCCCGCCACTGACCCTCACACACCCGTGTAATCGCAAGCGTTGGCTCTGATACCACTTGTAACACCCCGTCCACTCCTGGGCCCGGGGGGTGTCACTCCTGGCAGCTTAATAGGATATCTAGACTGGCCCCACAGACCAACACTAGTCTTTTCTGTGCACTTTGTCCTCACCCGTGCGCACCCGGTTACCCACTTCTCGGTCGGTCACCCATCCTAGAATTGCTCTAGGCCTAGCACGCTTAACCTTAGAGTTCTTTTCGGATGAGCTTCCGAAAAAGAAGTTGCAACTTGTTGATATGGGTATCCTATCAATCCTATTAAGCCATGTTCCTGGATCTCACAGCAAGTAAAAGTAGTTTTTTCTTGATCTTGTTGCTTAACAGCAATTTGAGAGAAACCAGAATAACCATCAAGAAAACAAAAATGGGTCTTTTTAAACAACCTTTCCAACATTTGATCAATAAAAGGAAGCGGGTAGTGATCTTTCTTAGTAACTTTATTGACTTTTCTAAAATCAATGCACATCCTATAGCCTACTACTATTCTTTGAGGAATAAGCTCATCATTATCATTAGGAACAACGGTAATACCTCCTTTTTTAGGAACACAATGAACAGAACTAACCCATTCACTGTCAGCAATAGGGTAAATGATACGAGCATCAAGGAGTTTCAATACCTTATTCCTTACCACTTCCTTCATCCTAGGATTTAAATGTCATTGGTGCTCTACTACCGGCTTTGCATCTGGTTCTATGTTGATAGAATGCTGACATATAGTAGGTGAAATCCCTTTTAAATCATCCAGAGTATAGCCATAGCTCCTCGGTGTTTCCTCAAAACCTCCAATAACCTTTCTTCTTCCTTTCCTGAAAGTTTAGAGCTAATAATAACATGATATATCTTTTTGTCATCAATATAAGCATATTTAAGATCATCAGGGAGAGGTTTTAGATCGAAGACCGGATCCTTTTTAGGTGGCATCGTGGTACCTAAGTCTTCTACAGGCAAGTTATGCTTAAGCATCTTAAGCTGATCACGAAGAATCTTGTCAATCTCATTCCTTTCTTCCATGAAGATTTCACTTTCATGATCTTCCATAAATTGCTGCAAAGCATTATTAGGAGCAACAGAAATAGAAGCAAGTTGTTCAACTCTAAAATCCTCATTATGGGTTTCCTCTTCACAAGGCTCTTTAGCGAATTTCGAGAAATTAAACTCATAAGCCTCCCCATCAAACTTAGTCAAAATTTTCTCCCTTTTGCAATCTATAATATCTCCACAAGTACTCAAGAAAGGTCTACCAAAAATAATAGGATAAGTTTTACTAGCAGCTGAACCAAGTACTAGAAAATTAGCAGGGTACTTAATCTTACCACAAAGAACTTCCACGTCTCGTACAATACCAATTGGAGAGATGGTCTCTCTATTAGCAAGGTGAATAACCACATCAATCTCTTCCAATTCGCAGGGACTGATTTCATGCATAATTTCTCTATAAAGCTCATAAGGAATAGCACTAGAACTTGCACCAATATCACATAAACCATAATAACAATGATCACCAATTCTAACAGAAAGCACAGAGACACTAGCTTTTTTAGTTCTATTAGGATGTGAAACAATATTAGAAGCATCCTCACAAAAGACTATGTGTCCGTCTTCTATGCTTTTAGTGACAAGGTCTTTCACAATTGCTACCACAGGTTCAACGTTTATTTGTTCATCAGCTTTTACAGTTCTCTTTTCACTTTTGGTGATTACATTAGTTATCATAGGATAATCCTTTACCTTATCTAGGAAAGGAATCTTCTCAATATAAGGTTCAGGTAAAATGGGATCAATAGTGCAATACTCAGCATTCCCAATAGGAATACAGTCAACAATATCTTTATAAGGTTCATGGTACTTGTTCCATCCCCTTTTTGGAATTTCAATATAAGAAGCAAAAGCCGTAAAGCAATTCGTAATAACTTGTAAATTAATACCATAAGCATTTCTAATATTTTGAAAGTCATTAGTTCCCATAAAAGATTCAATGCATTCATAATCATAATTTATACCTGACTTTCTACCTTTGCATTCTCCCAAGCTTCAGCATTGTCTTGAATACGGTCCAGAAGATCCCATTTAGCTTCTTCTTCCATGCGAGTGAATGATCCAGCACAAGAGGCATCCAATAAATCCTTGTCATGTAGAGGGAGCCTTGCATAAAAGTTATTGATAATAATATTGTTGGGGAGCTCATGAATGGGACATTTGAGCATTAGTAACTTCAATCTTCCCCAAGCTTGAGTTGTACTCTCTCCATCAAGAGGCCAAAAGTTGTATATTTGATTCCGATCTTTATGAATCTCACTAGGAGGATAAAACTTTGAATAAAAGAGAGGTACCATTTCCTCCCATTCCAGAGCTTGACCATTCTTCAGCAGCTTATACCATTCCTTAGCTCTTCCTTTCAGTGATAATGACAATAACTTCTTCTTAACTTGATCTGTAGTGATACCTGCACACTTGAACAACCCGCATAATTCGTGTATAAACAGCAAATGATCACCAGGATGGACAGTTCCATCCCCAACATAGTAGTTATCCATAACATGATCAATAATTCTTGTAGGTATTTTAAAAGCATCATTCTCAACAGGTGGTGGTTTATCTACTACCTTAGCAGTGGTAGTAGCATTACCAAATAAGAAACTCAGCGAATTATCCATAACGAAAATAAAGCAACTAGCAGAAGTAAACAATACTCATAGTAGAAGTTTCCTTTACCAGTTCCACTCTCCAATAGCGCTTCACTCCCCGGCAATGGCGCCAGAAAATAGTCTTGATGACCCACAAGTATAGGGGTGTATCGCAGTATTTTCGATAAGTAAGAGTGTCGAACCCAACGAGGAGCAGAAGGTGCTGGCTAGTGGTATGGATCAGGAATTCTCTGCAAATACTTAGCAAACGGATTTTTAGGGGTTTTTAATAAAGCAAGTAAACAAAGTACGAGTAAATAAAAGACAGTAGGAATAAATGTAGCAAGTGGCCCAATCCTTTATGCAGCAAAGGACAAGGCGGTTGTATTACTTAAGATGACCAAACGTTCTCGAGGACGCATGGGAAGACTGCCAAGTGCTTTCGCTTCATATAGTTGATTAATCTTTTTTAGCTTGCTAAGTGTTGTGTGGGTGAACCTGTGCTAATGTACCGACCTTCCTAGGACTAATACATACTTGTGATTATACCCCTTGCAAACATCCGTAAGTACAAGAAAGTAATTAAGGTAGAAACCTAAACATAGCTTTAAACTCTAAGACCCTTACGTCCCTTGTGCAATGGTTTCCTAACGGGGGTTCAGGTTTCTGTCACTCCGGCAACCCCTACGATTAGTAGCCAAATACACAATGCATTCCCCTAGGACCATATAGGTGAAGTGTCATGTAGTCGACGTTCACATGACACCACTAGAAGAAGTACACCACAACTTAAATATCAAACTTGAATCTTTCTCAACACAACTCCACTACTAACAACATGACTTCTCCCATGTCCTCAAGAACAAAACGAACTACTCACAAGACATCATATGGATCATGATCAGAGATGGAATAATGATGTATAACAATCTGAACATAAACAATAATTCAATGGTTCACTCAATAGCATCAACTGCGAAGAGTAATCAACACCAGGAAAGTTTCACCTATGAACTATGCAAGATTCAACGCAATTGTTACAGCAATATGGAGATGGTGATGAGGGTGCTGATGGTGATGATGGTGGTGGTGATGATGATGATCCCGATGAAATCCAGCTTGATGGTGGTGTTGATGGCGACGATCTCCCCTCTCCGGGAAGGAATTCCTCTCCTCTGGAAATCATGCGGCGAGAGATCTTTCTCTCTCGGTGTTTTCCGCAGAGGCGGAATCTTTCTATGGTTGCTCCCCGAGTCTTAGGGTTTCGGGAGGATAATATATGCCAGAGGGGAGTGCCAGGGGTGGACCAGGGTGGCCACACCACCTGGTGGCGCGGCCTAGGCTGGTCTGCGCCACGGGGTGGTGTGGGCCCCCTGTGGCCCATCTCCAGCCCCCCTTCTAGCTTCCTTCGTCTTCTGGAGAAATAGGATTTTCCATGTATTTTCCCGGATTTTCTGATCTTCGTGAATTTTGCCTCCAAACAGCACCTTTTCCATCAGAATCCTGACTGCAGCGGTCCATGCTCCAAAAGTCATCAACCATGCAAAAACAGATGAAATAACATAAGTATCACCTTTCAATACGAAATATATCAATGAATAACAGTGAATTATGACATAGAATAGTGATTCAAAATGGACGTATCACCTATCATAAATATGGGACGGAGTATGAAGCGGTATACCATTCAAGAGGGTAGGAAGTGGGCTCGCATAGAGGAACAGATTCACCTTTGGAGTCCATGACGACCTTGCATAAGTTGGAGACCATGATGTGGTAACGACCTAAGATCGGGCCACATCATCTCCCCCTTCAAAAAGAGTTGTCCTCGACTCTTCATGCTCATAACAAAGTAGAAGCGGTCGAGAGACTTTCTTGATCCTGGGGTTCACCATATAGTCATCCTCGGGAAGATTGACTTGACAACACTTCAGTGTTCCTTCACTTTTCATGAAGCCTACAAATCTCACAACAAAAGCAAAGCAACTCTCAAAGAGTAGTGAATTCATGAAGATTATAGCATGAGTCCTCAAGTAGAAGGAAGTCACCTTATGGTGTAGAGATAGCTCATTGAAGGGAAGCCATAGGTAACTCTCTACGGTTCGTCTTGTCAACTTATGGTCCATAGGGTTGGCGCGTAAGAAATTGTACCTTCACACAACAAATACCAAGCAAAATATGTTTGTGTGTGATAGAGGAGCATGTCATTTGTGGCAAGTCCATTCTTGTTCACAACACAATTAGCACAACTCAAGTATAGCAAACGGGATGCATATGCAAGGTCAAAGTGCATGGAAATCGTTTGAACATCATCCAAATGTCGAAACTCAAAAACTCCATAGAACTTATTAGTGTGACACTCAAAGCAATTGACTAAGGTATTGATCAACATCTTTGATGCGAGAATAGGAGAATTCGGCAAAAACACATGAGGAAGGATATCCAAGACAACATCATTATGTGTGCAAACCAAGCATTGGAAAGAGAAATTGTTCGATATGTTGGATGCCACGCAAAAATCATACAAAGCAAAGATCATGGAAGTATGTGTATCACTAGTGAAAGCAAAAGCAACAAGTGTGCAAACAAACCATATGAAAGAGCAAGTGGTCCTTAAGTTTGTTGCAACAACTATACGAGAGACTTGGAAGCTCTCATGACAATACATGCTCATGATGGCATTATGGTTGCACACAAAACATCGGAAAGAGAAATTGTTCAACATTTTTGTTGCAACACACAAAGAATCAATATCCAATAGCAAATAAACATGATTGTCACAAGGTGAAAGAATACCATCAACATGCTTGCAAGCTAACCATAGGAAAGAGAAATTTGTCAACATGAAAGATGCAAAGCATGCAAAAGGTACCAGAGCTAGGTTCGATCTTGAAGTCACTTGTGGGATGCTCTCTAGAGATCTTTTTGTCAACTCGTGCTCAACTGAGGTTGACATTATCGTGCGGGTACCAACACACATCAAACATAAAAGGAAGAACGTGTGTGCATGGTAGAGAAACACATCATCCATCATGACGTATCTCTTGTTGTGCACATCACCATTATTGTCAATCAAGTGTAAAATAGATGCATGGTGAGTATGCAAGTGGGGAACATGCTTATCATGGCATTCATCAAAATCTCCAAAACTTGAGAAAGCTATGGGGGCTATATCAATAGAAATCAAATGAGAATTATTGTTGCAAGCAAAACATGTGAAAGAGCAATTATTCATCTTATTGCAAGCAACGGGAGAAATTGTAAAACATCCATGACAAAGCATGGTTCAAGATATACCGTTGTTATCATCATTATAAGCAAAACATTGGAAAGAGCAATTGTTCAACAAAGTGCAAGCAATGATGTCATCAACGTAACGTTTAGAGCATATCATGTCTATGGCAATATCATGACAATAAAAGGATTCCACATGGTCAACATGATGCATACGAAAATCAACACATGGGAATGAGAGTGGAGCATATGTCATGTCACAAATATCAACCATAGCATGCAAATCATCACAAGTCATCATGTACACTAGTGGGATCATGGCATCATAAACACCCTTATTTTTACCTTGTTCATACCTCTCATATGAAATGGGTGTTGTGGTAGTATTGGCCTCCATGTGGGCGGCTTCTTCATCATCTATGGGGATGGCATCATCTTCATCCACCATGTACATCTTCTCGGTTGGAGGCATCATCATCTCCAAGCTTGTCGCTTCTTGTTCCATGGAACCTAGCACATCATGAGAAACCACACTAGAGGTAGAGGGTAAGTCATTAGAAATCAAGGTGGTCTCACATGACCTATCAACTACCACTCTCAACTCACTCGGTGTATCACTAATGCCCTCCAAATGAAAGCACTCAATCTCACGTATGTTGGAGTCACTCATCTCACTCTTTCTCTCACTCAAGTGGGCTAAGTGACTCTCATACTCACATGGGATTGGTACCAAATCATCACTCAAGGATATAGGGATAGGCTCGGTGTGCTCAACTCCATGCGCCTCCTTTTGTGAAGGGAAAGTCCCATGCTCACCATTCTCGACCTTGTCGTCGTCTTGTACTTTGGGTGCCATTGTGGTGGTGGCACTCATATTGGAAGTATTGGTCATTGACGCCATCTTCGCCATTGCATCCAATTGTTGGCAAAGCAACTTGTTTTCTTCCATCTCATGGGGAGTCATATTTTTTACGGCCTCATCCAATTTGGCGAAGTAGAGGTCTTCGTATTCCTCATCCATGAAGTTGCATGCGTCATCTAGGACGTCAAGTTTGGGCACTGAAGCTTGATGGCACGGAAGAAGGCTTGCTCTTGGTGCCATTTTGGTGGTGGTACTAGTAGTTGAAGGTGACTTATGATGGTGTCGACGAAGGTCATTGGTGTTCCTTGCCAAAGGTTGATGTAGGTAGCGTACTTGGTCATCCACATGACGCTCGCGATGATGATCCTTGTCCTTGGCACTCTTCTTGTGCTTGTGGTGCAATCTTGAGGTAGACTCATTAATTTTGGCGAGGATGCTCATGTTCTTGGCGAAGTTGTCGTCCATGTCCTTCTTATTGAGGGTGCTTTGGAACTTGTCCATTCGATTGTGGACCTTGGCGCTCTTGAGGTGGAGGCTCCGTCTTGGTCGCCATGACTTGAGGATCTTGTCATTGTCGTCCTTGAAGTCTTCCATGCTTGGGGAGTTATTGTTGTTGTAGAACTCCATATCACCCAAGCATGTGGAGCCATTGTCGGTGTAGTGCCCCATCTTGTCAGCCATGCTTGTGGAGGCACATGCATAGTGGCTCATCATGGATTCTTCATAGATATCATCCTCGATTCTGGAGTCCCTAGAAATGATTCACAAGACCAAGTGGTGTATATGGAAGTGGTTGGGGGTTAGGGATGTGATACATTGCAAATGTATCTATAATTTTTGTTGTTCCATGCTTGGTTTTATCCACTTTCTTGTGTTTTGTCCACACTTTGGAGTACTTTTCATATGATTTCTTGGACTAACCTATTAACAAGGGCCACAGTTACTTTACATTTTCTGCTATTTTTGGTTCCAGGAAAGTCAGAAAATGAATATTCTCGGAATTGGACGGGACAAAAGCCAAAGTGCCTATTTTTCTGGAAGACATCAGATGCCAGAGTACGAGACGGAGAGGGGCCAGGGGGCCACCACACCACCTGGCCGCATGGCCCAGCCTGGCCCGCGCCAGGGGTGGTCTGGCCGCCTCCGGCACCCCCTCGGCCTCCCCTTCCGCCTATAAGATGCCCTCAAGACGAAAACCCTAAGTACCCGATCAAAAATCCACGAAAGAGTCTATAGCCGCCGTCATCTCCATCCCTAGATCGGGAGGGATCTGAAGCTCTTCCCGGCACCTGGAGAGGGAATTCACCACCGAGGCCTTCTTCATCACCATGCAAGCCTCTGGTGTGATGCGTGAGTAGTTCATCCTTGGACTACGGATCCATGTAGTAGCTAGATGGCTGGTTCTCCTCCTTTGTGCTTTCATGTCTAGATCTTGTGAGCTCCGTTCATGATCAAGATCATTTATTTGTAATTCTGCATGTGTTTGCGGGGATCCGATGGATATTGAGATGCTATTTCAGATTGATTATTGATTCTATCATGTCTTTGTTATTTGTGATCTTGCATGCTTTCTGTTGTTAGTAGCTATCTTGGCCAAGTAGATGCTAGCAACTCCAAGAGTTAGTATTTATGCTCGATAGTGGGTTCATGCCTCTGGTAATCTGGGGAAGTGACAGAAATCTCTAAGGTACTAGATGTGTTGTTGCTACAAGGGAAAAAACAACAATCCTTTATTCATAGAACAATCGTATTGTTTACTTTACACGCAATTCATAAAGAAATAATCTGTTGCTTGCAACTTAATACTGGAGGGGGTTCAGATGATAACCTAAAGGTGGATTATTAGTCATAGATGCAGTTGGATGGCGGTCTATGTATAATGTTGTAATGCCCAATCAAGTTCCAAAGGAGTCAAGATGATTAGTATATGCATGTATTGCTTTCTCGATGTTTGTCAATTGCCCCGCTGTAATTTGTTCACCCAGCGTGTTATCTATCTAAGGAGAGCCACCTCTAGTGAACTATGGATCCCGGTCCTTTTCTTTACATACAATCTACAAACTATTACTGCTTTGTGTTTACTTTCTGCAAACTATTACTTCTTTCCATTTGATACGTTTAATCCTTTGTTTTCAGCAAAACACGGTGAGATTGACAACCTCATCGCAAGTTGGGGACAAAGTTCTGTGGTTGTGTTGTGCAGGTCTCCATGTTGCTACTAGCACCGGCCAAGGCTCAGCTAGCAACACCTTTGGGGTGTTTCCTTGCTCCTACTGGTTCGATTAAACCTTGGTTTCATAACGGAGGGAAACTTGCTGCTGTGCTCATCATACCTTCCTCTTGGGGTTCCCAACAAGCTCTACATCAACCACGAGCCATCAAGCATTTTTCTGGCGCCATTGTCGGGGAGTCAAGGATATCTTCACAAGGGGAGTCCCTCATAACCAATCTCTTTACTTTGTTTTTTTGTTTTGCTTAGTTTCTTTTTGCTTTGTTTGCTTGTTTCTTTATCAAAAACACAAAAAAATAGTTTTACTAGTTTGCTTTCTTTATCAAAAACACACAAAAAAAATTAGTTCCTATCTTAAGTTGCTATTATGTCTAGCCTTGCTCCAGTCACTATGTCACCCGAGGAAATGATTTTCACTTTTAAACAAGGAATTGAGGAAAGCTTCAAGGAAGCTTGGTCTAGAATCTCTGATCTACATGAAAAAAACTGAGCCTAAAATGACTCAAAGCTTGTTCCTTAGCAGTTTTTACCTTGGAATTGTTCTTTGCTATAGATATGCTTTAGATGCTGTTGTGGGAGGAGATTTCCTCCAATGTAATGAGGATGATGCTATTAATGCTATAAATAAATTGATCATCACTTACAACTTGCCTAGCCAAACTGATATTTCTTTCGCAAGAATATTTGCTAGATTGAAAACTCTTGAAACTAGCACTACTAGCTTAAAAGATTGCTATAATACGCTTAGGGAGCATCACAATTATGTTCCAATAAATTCTGAACCATCAAAGTGGCTCCCTATAGTAAAGATTGAGATACACACAGAAACTTTTCAAGCTCGCTGTGATATCATGTCTGAATTTTTTCTTATGCCCAAAGATATTTATGAATCTTTCGGGGCTTACTAAAGGAGGAAAATAAATATCTCTTGCTAATAATGCTACCATATTACCTATTGGAATAGCTGAAGGAGTCTTTACAAAGATCCTTGGAAAAATGATTTCTACTGATTATCTTGTTATTGAATGTGCAGGAAAAGGACAAATTACACTTGGAAGGTCCCTATTAGAACTCCTTGGAGCAATAATAGATGTGGGAAAGAGGACCATGCACCTTTCTTCTCCACCAAACAATCATATTTTCCCCAAGGTTAAGAATAAAAGTAAGAGAGGTAAGGGCAAGAAATTTGGTTTTAATGCTTCTTCATTTGAGAACACTTGATTCTTTCTTGCTTCTTATGCCTAACTTAAAGGCGTTAATGAAAAGTACTTATTGGGAGATAACCCAAAAGTATTAGATGAGTCTTGGAAGTTATTACTTCAGTAATAACCGCTCATTATCCTTTTATTTGCTTTTTGTGCCAAGAGTAACCTCTAATGAGAGAGAAGTAATGATTGGGAAAGTTGTTGTCCCGAAAAAAATTTCTGTGCTTCACCATAAATATTCGTGTAAAATCTCTAAACATCTTTTTGAGGCGTGAATTTTTGTGCTTCTGACCCAGGTTGTTATCTAACTTTTGTTAGTTCAACACTTTTTTATTTGAGCAACAGAAGGTCTTCGAAAAAATTCGTCTTTACCTGCTGGTCTGTTTTGACAGATTTCTGCCATTTTCTGCATTTGCTTCTTGTTGGTTCCTTTTTGAGCTCTTTTGGGGAATTGAGCTTTTTGAGGGAAGTGCTATAGTATCTAGTGTTCTAATGGAAGTTTATTTGGTGTTAGAACTGAACCTTAAGACTTATTATCCTGAGTGCACTAATGTTGCTAATAAAGATTGTGTGAAGTTTTGTATAAAGGAAAAATTTCAGGTGTATGGAAGGAATGAGTAATGAGATGAAGGATGGACTAAAGCTCAAGCTTGGGGATGCCACGCGTGTCACCCCAATAAATATCCAAGAAGTACAAGCGTCAAAGCTTGGGGATGCCCAAGGCATCCCCCCTCTTCATCAATAAAAATCCCAGGTTTCTTCCAAACGCTTCATTTTTATTGTTTCATGCACAGTTGTGTTGTTCTTGGAGCGTCTTCTTTTTCGTTTTGGTTTTTTATTTTCTTTTGTTTGCTTAGTTTTCTGAATAAATTGGTTGGACCCCCTCTTTGATACATTGGTTTGCAAATAGTTTGGTTTGGTTTGGAAAAGAGTAGGAAAGTTCATGCTTCTGTGGTAAAAAGAGCTCGTTTTTTACTGTGGCCTATGCTCTGTCATGCCATGCTTGATATTGTTTTGGCTTTATGCTTAGTATTATTTCTTGTAGCATGACTTTTTATAAACAATTGAGATTGCTTAATGTGCCTTGGATGAATCATGCGTTGTTTTAGCATATTAAAAGCATAGTATAGTTGTATTCTCCTTTGATGCTTTATTTGGGTTGACTTGGCGCATGCTCACACCATGTTATGACTATCCCAAGTCACCATAGCCTTTATGATCCTTTAGTTTTCAACTTGTAGTATCACTTTATGCTTTGATCAATGATGTTTTGTCGCTCTGCATGATTATGGCCATTATTGCTCTCTTAGTTTGTCACTCCCAGTCTTTTGCTAGCCTCCACAACCAAGTATGAGTTCCAATCATGCATCCAACTCCCTAAACCAAGTTATTCCAAAGAGTCCACCATACCTACCTATTAGCTTATGCTATTCCAAGTATATTCATGCTTTTGTTTACCTTCCAAATTAAACTTGTTATGAGAAAACTAGTGATTAAAGCTCACACGAACTTGATGGCACACTTTACTTTTCTTGCCCTTAATAAACTTGAACCATTATGTCGTCTATGTTGTATATGCTTGCACTTATTTGTTGGGAATTAGCAGAACCATGCTTTCTTGGGGAACGCTTTCAACATTGCACTTGGTACTTGTACCTAGTTGATATCATGCTCTTTTGTATATGGATGTCATCGGTGTGAAAAGAAAGGGGAGCTTGTAAGTCCATGGAGTTATGTATATGTGTTAGAGAAACGCTTGGGCCACTGGTCTAATCCATGCTGACATGGTGGAAACCTGCAACGTAACCATAATGAGCTGTCTATGAAGCATTCTTCTTATAAAAAAAGAGTCATATATTGAGAAAAAAAAAGAGAAAAAGAAAAAAAAAGAGGTTATGAAAAGAGGAAAGAGAGAAAAAAGCACCATATTCCCATGGTAAATAAGAAGATTGCTGAGATGCTCGTTGTCTGCTTGCCTTGTCATTTTGATATGGGGATTCTTCCGTATCATCGGGCAAGGGGTACCCCGTTGGCGGTTCTCTATGATACACATGTACTTACGATGACACGAACTTACCGGTGACTAAACTTGAGTAGCATGAGGAGCATCCCTTGTATACAAGGGGACATGAGATTTCTAACTTATACTTCGTCAAGCATGTACACCATAGTTTGTTCACTTTAACCTTAATCACTTCAAGATGCTTATGATAGGGGCAATGAGAGATGAAAGCTATAAGTACCATAATTTTTGGAAGCTCTTTATGAGACTTGAATTCCTACTTCCTTCTATGAAGGCCTTTCTTCCACCATTACATTGAGTCTCCACCTTCTATCTTTATGCACCTACTTTGAGAGCATATTGGCCATTCTTAGTTCTATGTGCATTCTCCCAAGACTAGTTGATTGATGCATAACTTGATATTGCTTGTTTTAAACTATTTGTATCTAGTCACTCTTATGAACTTTGAAGGTGTCCTATGCAATTATATTTGCTACTCTATGAGGGACAAGCTGAATACTATTATGCTATGTTTTCTTTATGTGAAACAAACAAACGTCTTGCAAAGCATTGTTATTCATGAATCTTTTGTTTGTGCCTTTTCTTGTTGCATCATAGTTTTTTTGTCTTATTGCTAGAACTTTGTCTTTCATGTTATGATTGAAGTACTATGATCCCAGCTTTGAATGTTTTACAAATACTTTGATCAAGTCTTTGATGGTGCATGTCACCACAAAAATTATTCTTTCTTTTTATCACTTACCTACTTGAGGACGAGCAGGAGTTAAGCTTGAGGATGTTGATACATTGCAAATGTATCTATAATTTTTGATGTTCCATGCTTGGTTTTATCCACTTTCTTGTGTTTTGTCCACACTTTGGAGTACTTTTCATATGATTTCTTGGACTAACCTATTAACAAGAGCCACAGTGCTAGCTGCTTTTTTTTCTGTTTTTGGTTCTAGGAAAGTCGAAAATGAAAATTCATGAATTGACGGGACAAAAGCCAAAGTGCCTATTTTATAGAAGTCATCGATGCCGATGCAGGCGAGAGGAGGGCAGGGGGCCACCACACCACCTGGCCACGTGGCCCAGCCTGGCCCGCGCTAGGGGGTGGTCTGGCCGCCTCTGGTACCCCCTCGGCCTCCCCTTCCCCCTATAAGATGCCCTCGGGACGAAAACCCTAAGTACCCGATCAAAAATCCACGAAAGAGTCTGTAGCCGTCTTCATATCCATCCCTAGATCGGGAGGGATCTGAAGCTCTTCCTGACCACTGAGGAGAATTCACCACGAGGCCTTCTTCATCACCATGCAAGCCTCCGGTGTGATGCGTGAGTAGTTTATCCTTGGACTACGGATCCATGTAGTAGCTAGATGGCTGGTTCTCCTCCTTTGTGCTTTCATGTCTAGATCTTGTGAGCTCCGTTCATGATCAAGATCATCTATTTGTAATTTTGCATGTTGTGTTTGCGGAGATCCGATGGATATTGAGATGCTATTTTAGATTGATTATTGATTCTGTCATGTCTTTGTTATTTGTGATCTTGCATGCTTTCCGTTGTTAGTAGCTATCTTGGCCAAGTAGATGCTAGCAACTCCAAGAGTTAGTATTTATGCTCGATAGTGGGTTCATGCCTCTGGTAATCTGGGGAAGTGACAGAAATCTCTAAGGTACTAGATGTGCTGTTACTACAAGGGAGAAAACAACAATCCTTTGTTCATAGAATAATCGTATTGTTTACTTTACACGTAATTCGTAAAGCAATAATCTGTTGCTTGCAACTTAATACTGGAGGGGGTTCGGATGATAACCTAAAGGTGGATTATTAGTCATAGATGCAGTTGGATGGTGGTCTATGTATAATGTTGTAATGCCCAATCAAGTTCCAAAGGAGTCAAGATGATTAGTATACGCATGTATTGCTTTCTCGATGTTTGTCAATTGCCCCGCTGTAATTTGTTCACCCAACGTGTTATCTATCTAAGGAGAGCCACCTCTAGTGAACTATGGATCTCGGTCCTTTTCTTTACATACAATCTACAAACTATTACTGCTTTGTGTTTACTTTCTGCAAACTATTACTTCTTTCTATTCGATATGTTTAATCATTTGTTTTCAGCAAAACACGGTGAGATTGACAACCTCATCGCAAGTTGGGGACAAAGTTCTGTGGTTGTGTTGTGCAGGTCTCCACGTTGCTACTAGCACTGGTAGTGCGCCCTGCCAAGGCTCAGCTAGCAACACCTTTGTGGTGTTTCCTTGCTCCTACTGGTTCGATTAAACCTTGGTTTCATAACTAAGGGAAACTTGATGTTGTGCTCATCATATCTTCCTCTTGGGGTTCCCAACGAGCTCTACATCAACCACGAGCCATCAGGATGCAACGTCAAACCTTGCTTTACCTTGAAAGATAGTATCGTGCAAGTGGCCACACTTGAGAGCAATCAAAACCAAGTAAAGTAAAGTTCACGCGGAACACCAAAACCAACTAACCACTAAAAACACACACACAAAGCTTATGGTGGATGGGTATGGAATGTAGCATGTCAAGAACCAATCTGAAAATAAGATGTAGTAATGGCAAGTAAAGAACCATGATGATCACAAAGCAAACAATTCAATCCATAAGGTATGAATTATGTACAAGGAAACACACACGATGGGATAAATGGGACTTGTGCGACGGATAAAGTGAGCTAAGAACCAAATGATTACCTAGCGAAGACTATAAGCTCGTGTCGCATAAGTGTAAGGAGAGATGCTGGTTCGATTGCAATAAATTTGTGGGCTACAAGATATGCACAATAAGTACCACCTATATGATATTCATCGAGCTCGCGCTTCCTATTCTACGAGGCACTTGCTTGTTTATTTTTTTATTATTTTTCTATTTTCTCTCTCTCCTTTTCTTTCTTTTTCTTTTCTTTTTCACTTACCTCTTCCTTGTGCCAACAACTATACAAGGTAACTATATGAGATAGCGCACTCACAACTTTTGCTCGGAATTTTACAAGGTATCAAATGTGCATAACCTAAGCAATCATAGGAAACTATTATCAATAGGTATTTGTTGATCGCAAAGATAGTGTAGCTCACAAAGGAAGGCAAGTGGGGAGAAGTTGCATAATTTTTATACCTTTTGTCGCCGATCTTCACCCTTCATTGGTGGATTCCACCTTGCTCACGGAATTTGGATGTAGTATATAGCATGAACCAAGTATATGATGATGTAGAGCTCCTTCTCCTCTTCAAAACGAGCTAAAGAACGCCAAAATTCGAGTTCGAATGCAAAAGTTATGCTCAAAACCGTGAAACAAAGTTGCTGTCAGCAGGGGGCAGAGACTCCGGTCTGGAAGGGGGCGGAGACTCCGGTCTAGAGCCACTAACCCCGGAGACTCCAGTCCTGGGCTGGAGACTCCGGTCCGATTGATTCCTGGACGTCAAGAACTTGTCCAGGACGCGTTTTGGACGGAAAAACTCGAACCAAAACACCAAATTGGTGGGGGAAATCAAGGAATTAGGCCATGAGAACACAGGAGAAGGTCGATCAACAAGTTTAACAAGTAATCCACGGATCAAAACCTACCAAAACACACTCAAATCATAGATCGATCCAAAACACGAAATTGGGGCTATTTTTGGGGATTTTCGAATTTATGGGGAAATACCAAATCGAGAAGAAATCTGTGGCAACCAAAAGCTGTTGATACCAGATGATAAGGGGTAACCTCAAGGGTGGCCCGATCTTCATGGATCTCGTGGTCAAATCGATGGGAAAGCGAGGGGAAAGGGAGAAGATAGCGGAAGCGGACTCACACCTTGCGAAGAACACGATGGACACACGCATAACTCACACGATACAAGGCCAATTGCTCCCGTCGATGGCCACCGGTCTGATAGAATCCTCGCAAGGAAAGATCGGCCAACGTGCTCCTCGATCCCAAGCAGAGAGGGAAGAACACCTTGGAGATGGTCTTGACAACTACGCTCACGCACTCGCAAACGTAGGCTTTGTACAATAAGGGAGGCGCGATGCAAACTCCAATGAGGTGGTGACAATAGTCGATCCCCCTTACTAAAGGAATGAGGCAAAACTAGAGACTCCACAAAGGGGTGTCTTTAGTCTATCACATATGCCTCCGTATTATCGGTCTTGGTGCTCCGGGCTTCCTCCATTGCCTCCATACTTGTAGGTATGAACCTATCATGAATATAGGATGGAGTATGAAGTAGTATACCATTCAAGAGGGTAGGAAGTGGGCTCGCATAGAGGATCGGATTCACCTTTGGAGTATATGACGACTTGGCATAAGTTGAAGACCATGATATGGTAACGACCGAAGGTCGGGCTACATCACACATTTACCTGTTTTTTCACAGACCGCCAACTATTGGTGTAATACATTGCACGCAAGTCCAAATCATATATTAGATTGATTAGGAAACATGCTCGTGCCACTACAACAAATTTGTCATGTAGAGACGTTTCTAATGAGACGTGTTTATATTCATCTTTAGAATGCTAGAGCATCTTCATGTAGGGACGTATTTTGAGACGCTTGACATAACGTCACATGGTTTCTTTTTATTAGATAGCCAAAAATAATAACGCTAATTTAAGGACATACACATGAGACGCTTTAGAAAACATGTCAACAATCAGGAATAATACAGTGATTAATACACGTTAAAATAATGTATAATAATAGAGATAATATACGTACCTGTTCCTATCTCTGAACATCGATTCTTAAAAAATATCCTTTCATGAAGACCCTACGACAGTTATTGGATCCCCACTTGAAAAGGTATTCCACTAAAAAAAAGAGGAATTGGTATTATTTTTTCTCCGATTTTTTTGTGAGATATCTGGCCAAAACAATGACCGCATATAACCTTTTTTTTGAGATATCCGGCCAAAGCAACAACCGTATATACCCGTCACTTGTTTTTCTTTGCGATCTGGTTGTTACCTAGAAGAGAAAGCTACCACACAACGGCGGCGTACACAATCTAAGCTCTTTGGTGCGGCATCAAATCTAGAATCTGCTTGCTCGCGTTAATCTTCTCTATTGATTTGTCGCTGGACTTTGACAGGTTAATTTCTATCTTCTTAGTTCGGATTGTGCTTAATCTGAAGCTTTTATGTGGATCGCTCATACACCAAGCATGGGTGTTTTTTCATGTCGGGTGGATGAATCTTATTCTATTTAAATAATATGGTCTTCTATGTGCCTTTTGTAAATCGGTGAAGCTATATGATTTTTGTACTAATATTGAGAAGTAAAAGAGAAAAGGATTATAATCTATACTACTAAATAACATTAGGTATTCAATTCGCCATCTCCGTTTTACTTCTCGTAGCACTCTATGAATTTCAGCCAATAGGTGTTTTGATAGAGTAAAAGTAGACAATATGAACGGGAAGTACAGAAACAAAAGATGATTTAGATAAAGAGGAAAGCGAAAAAGCTTTCTAATCATATCCAGTAGTTAGGCTTTAACTAAATACATTCAGTTCGACGGCAACCACCATGCACGGCAGAGCATTCGCATTGTACCTACACTGGGTTATCCCATATTGCCTTGACCTTCAAAGGCAGTAATGGCGTTGGCTTTTTCAGCATTTGGGTGTCGATCATATTTCTCCCAGGCTAATACAATTACTGGCATCAACATTCAATTTCTCCGAACCCATTATAGGTTTCATCCAGGTTTCTTTTGCCTCTTTTTTATTTTAGTTTCTGTTATTCACGTCGGAGGTATACACTACTTCCCTTTGTAGTGAGTCTCTTGTGCTAGGCACCTGTTGTCCTGCATAGAAGTTTGAAACATAAATTGCTTCAACATGCAGGCCGGGGTAGAGTATTGCATGACACCACCATAATTAGTAGTGCAGCTGAAGACTGCTAGTAGGTGTCGTGTCTCATTGGTGTCTCTTGTTATCTTCGGATTTTTAGATCACTGAATGTCTTAGTTGTCAAGCTTCGGAGTGCATGATGCTGGCTTTCCATATTTTCCTAGACCTGTCAGTAAGAGCAGTAATATAATTATGTGGTGAGATCAATATTGGTGTTGTTAAACTAGAGTGACAAATCTAAATTTGTTTAGAGAAAATAAAGCAGGGACTTAGTTTAGCAATTTCAATGGTTTGACATAAACGTGCTTTTGTAGGATTGATTAAGCTAATCTGCAAAAGAACCATATGAATGACCAAGTCAAGTCCAAAATGTCTAAGTCTGTCGAAGCAAACCGAGGGATGTACAAGTTACAATCAACTAGTTATATATGTAGTACTTATCCTCATGAATATGTATCCAGTCAGGTCACCTGTTAAACTTCCTTTTGCTGGTCTTTAAGTACTATGGTAATATTCTACTATGTTTTATGTTGACATTTTTAATCTGAGATTAGTGAACTATGGAAAATAAAGTTATGCAACTCCAGTCCCAGCGTCCCTTACATACTTGTATTTCTCTATTTCTCTCGACCAAAGGTTTATGTCTTGCAGGACAGATTGACATACAGTAACTGATTTACTTTGCTTTTATCCTTGCAGTATACTAAATTCCAATGGATCGGGAATGTATGAGTAAACCAAGAGCAAGTGTTGAATATAAACATGGTGTTGAGGAATTCCTTTCTTTTGCATACCGTAAAGTTCCACTTGGTGAAAAAATCCTCTGTCCATGTGTTAAATGTGCAAACAAAACAAGATAAAGTTCCGATGAATTGAAAATCCACCTACGTTGTGATGGTATTCTTCAAGATTATACTATGTGGGGTTTCCATGGAGAGGAATGTGATGCACCATCCATAGCATTTGCACACGTATCAGAGAACAATAGGAATTCTGCTTTTTCTAGTAATCCTAGGAATAATGTTGCACAAGATGGCCACAAAAGAATGGATGACATGCTAGGTCTCGTAAATGCTGCATGTGGCACTACTTTCAGTAACAGCTATGAAACACTATCAATCCCATCTGATGTTGGTCAATCTGAATTTGTCGATATGGATCCTAATATGGCTGATAGTTGGAATGCTCCATCTCATAAAGGTGATGGAATGAGAGAAATCTTCTTACAGGATGCGAAAATAAAGTTGCACAACGGATGTGAAACCTTTTCAAGGCTATCTTTTCTAGTCACCATATATCACTTGAAAGTCTTACATGGTTGGTCACAAAAATCATTTGCAGATCTACTTGGTGTATTGTCTAAATTACTTCCTCCTGAGGCAAAGTTACCAAAGAAATACCATGAAGCCAAGAATATCATTCGTGGTTTGGGACTTAAGTATGAGAAAATCCATGCATGTCCTCAAGACTGCATGCTTTTTCGAGGGGAAAGAGCTAACCAAGAGTCCTGTCATGTGTGTGGCACATCTCGTTGGTTGACTGATGATGAGGGAGATGCTCCAATTTTATCTAATAAGAATAAGAAGTTACCAGCAAAGGTGTTGCGATATTTTCCTTTGATACCAAGGCTTCAATGGCTCTTTTCAACTACCAAGACATCTGATGACATGCGTTGGCATGATGAGGGACGTACTAAAGATAATGTTCTACGTCATCCAGCTGATGGTGAGTGTTGGAAAGATCTCGATAGAAGATATCCAAAATTTGCTGAGGATACCCGTAATGTACGCCTTGGTCTTGCAAGTGATGGTTTTAACCCTTATAGGAACATGAATTCAAAGCATAGTACTTGGCCAGTGATGCTTATTCCATACAACCTACCACCTTGGATTTGCATGAAGCAAACGTCTTTAATTTTGTCTATGATCATTCCTGGACCACATTTCCTGATAATGATATTGATATTTATTTGCAGCCATTGGTTGATGAGCTCCAACAACTGTGGAAGGGTGTGGACACATATGATGCTACTGTGGACGATAAATTTCCACTAAAAGCTGCACTATTATGGACTTTGAACAATTTCCCTGCATTATCTTACCTTTATGGTTGGACCACAAGTGGTAAATATGCATGCCCATCTTATGCTGCATTTACAAAATCTAGATTGCTGAAGAATGGGAAGAAATGGTGTTTTATGGGTCATCGTCGATGGTTGCCAGAGGATCATGTATATCGACATAGACGGATGCAGTTTGATAAGACTGAAGAAACAGAACTCGCACCTAAAACTATGACTGGCGGCTCAGCTTTGAAGATGTTACAGGGAAGAGTGTTTGTGCTAGATAAAAATCCCAAAGTTGCTACCGAAAGAAAAGGCAAGAATGATAAAAATGGGAAAGCAAATGGTGAAGGACAAAAACGTAAGAGAAATGTGACCATGAAAAGATTAGGTGCGCCTAGTAAGCGTGACAAAAAGAAGCCGGAGGATTGGTTTAAGAAAAATTCAGTATTCTTTGATTTGCCCTATTGGCAGGACAACAAGTTAAGGCACAATCTTGATGTGATGCATATAAAAAAATGTGTGTGACAATTTAATCGGGACATTATTGGATATTGATGGCAAGACAAAGGATGGCTTTAACGCACGGTATGACTTGGAGGAAATTGGAATTCGAGAAGACCTTCAACCTTTTCGAGATGACAAAGGAAAAGAGACATATCGACCAGCACCTTTCACTATGTCTAGAGAAAAGAAGGAAATTCTGTGTTCAATAATCAAGAAGCTTAGGAGCTCTGATGGTTATGTGTCAAACCTTTCTAGATGTGTCAACATGAAAAATTGTACTTTGAGTGGTATGAAAAGCCATGATTGTCATGTTCTGATACAAGAAAGTCTTCCCATAGCACTTCGATCTTGTTACCCCAGCAAAGAGGTCATGACAATAGTTATCCGGTTGGCTAATTTTTTTAAGAAGATATGCTCCAAAGTTTTAGAAGTCTTTGAGCTTGATGAACTACAAGAGAGTATTGTGATGACACTTTGTGATATGGAAAACATATTTCTTCCATCATTTTTTACTGTCATGGTGCATTTAATGGTGCACTTAGTCGAAGAAGTTAAACTTGGTGGTCCAGTGCACTACCGTTGGA
The DNA here is from genome assembly GCA_023614405.1 of Avena insularis. Classification (NCBI taxonomy): domain Eukaryota; kingdom Viridiplantae; phylum Streptophyta; class Magnoliopsida; order Poales; family Poaceae; genus Avena; species Avena insularis. The sequence continues at coordinate 246,713,625 of CM042688.1, forward strand.
TGTATCCTCTATAAAGGTATGCAATTTAAGATTGATTTTCTATCTTGAACAATTCATGAAAATAACATATTTTTTACATATAGATCATTTGTTCGTCTAAAGTCATTTGTACACAATAGAGCTCAACCAGAGGGTTCAATTGCTGAAGGATATATTGCCGATGAATGCTTGACCTTCTGTTCAAGATTTCTAGAAGGAACTACACGTTTTACAAAAGCAGCTAGAAACCCAGATCCTAAAGATAACACAAAGGATATGTATATGTTTGAGAGCGCTGGCAAATCAATTGGAAAGGGCACCATAGTAAGCCATTTCGATAACCACCTTCTTCTGCATGCACATCGATATGTTTTGCGGCACTCTGATGAGCTTAAAGATTTGCGCAGGTATGTATTACTTTTGTATTTACTTATTTTTAACACAACTTGATGAAATTGTGTTATCATGTAATTGGTTTATCTGTTGCAGAGAATTTCTAGACCATGAGAAGAGGAAACAATCCCCGCTAGCTAATTTGAAGCATGGTAACATTGAAAATTTGATTAATGAACACTTTGCTGAATGGTTGGAACAAAAGGTATATTTAATCATGCTTCTACGAAATGGACTTGCATAAACCATGAACTAAACATAAATATCTTTTATATATAGGTTTTAGAACATGATGGACGTGGATTCAGTGAAGAGATAAGAGCACTGGCTAGAAAACCAAATAAATATGGTGTGCGTTACAGTGGCTATATTATTAACGGTTTTAGGTTCCACACTATGACCCGTGAGACTGGGCACGTCACACAAAATAGCGGCGTAGTGAACATTGCAGCCGATGGAGTTAGTTATTATGGCAGATTATCTGACATTTGGGAATTATCATATAAGAATTATAAGGTTGTGCTCTTCAAATGCGATTGGTATGATGTTCATCATAAAACTGGCTTTACAAAGGATGATTTTGGATTCCCTCTTGTAAACTTCTCTCGGAAAATACACACCGGTGAGAAATTAGATGATGATCCTTTTGTCTTTTATTCTCAAGTGAAACAGGTTTTCTATGTGGAAGATCCAAAACATGAAGGATGGAACACAGTGGTTGGAGGCAGCCCACCACGTGATTTTTTTGATATGGGCGAGGAGCAATCATCAGATGAATCTGATGATAGTAGTGGGGATGAATCATCAGATGAAATATATTAGAGCAATGTGGCTTTAGCACATTGTAAGCAAATAGACTGGTTGTATTTGCTTTTTTGCTTAGAGATCCTAATTTATACAATCGAAGTTACGTAAAATATTATCCGTTTTGAAGATATATGTTTGTTTTACATCTACCGATAATTTGATCTAAGTGAGTCATACTGCCATCAGGATTTTATATGTAGCACCTCAAATTACGGGTTTGCTGGGACCAAGTTGTTTGTCGAAGTCGAAAATATGCAGCTGCTAGTCTGCTACTACTCTGAATAAACTGAAAACACTGCATTGCACGTGTTGAATAATGCAACTTAAATCATGAATATAAACTCCACGCAACCTTCTTAAGATTGTTTGTTGCAACCTTCTTAAGTTCAGATTCTCTATTCATGCAAGCATAATTCAGGAAATTAAGATGCTCCCTTCTCGCATTTCAAGTTATACAGTAGTTTGGTGTAATAGATATGCGAATTATGCATGAATACGATGATGCATGAGGGGAATCCCCCGGATGTAATAGTTCATGTACTCTGTAAAGATTTGCCGATGAAATCTTAGCTTATCTAAAGAAAAGGTAATGTCCAACACTGTATGAAAGAGTAACCTGACCTCATGTAAACATTGCCCAATCTTCTGAAGCCTATCTTTTAAGGTGAGTAGTCTCCTGGTCAAGCTTTGGTGCTGGTCCACGCCCAGATGTATTGCGACATGAACCACAAGGTGAGGGAAGATCACCTCAAACTACAAGTTTCCTTGAACCAAGTTGTCTATAGAAACTGAAAATATGCATCTGCTACTACTCTGAATGAACTGAGAATCTTGCGGCGACGCAGACAGGCTGGCCAGCACTAGGTGGGGAATCGCATGAGAGGACACGGAGGACGGAGAGATGCGGCAGAATTGGGAGCTCACCAGGAACATGTAGGCGCGGTCGGAGTCGACAAAGGAGCAGGACGTTGACGCCATGGACGACGCCGGTGGACGGCGATGCACACGAGCGGGGCGGGGTCGACATGGCTTTGAACAAGCTAGATGGGAAAGTCAGGGAGCTTCAGGCACTCCAGTAGAAGGCGGGGGAGACGAGCGGAAGCATCAGGTATCGCTAGAGGAGGGGATCGACGCGGCGGCGGTGATGGACCGGAGCGGAGGGAGATGAGCTCGGCGACTTCAACAGAAGGCCTCCTCCATCGATTCCTTCGGCAGAACTAACAAGGAGAGCACGGCGGAGCTATCAGGCAAGGTGGAAGGGCTTGGAGTGGTCTATGGAGACGGTGAAGACGTGGCCGTGGCACTCGCCATGTGCTCGACACGCACCGACGCACCTGCTTGAGCTAGAAGACACGAATTTGCACAAAATAATAGTCTTGCGCTCAAATAATGTCAACGACTATAGAAGTACCCATATTTATTTAAATAAATTCCATATACCATGTCAACAAAATTATATTTGGTTACGTTTTAACCGAGATCAAGTAAAAATTCTGGTAATTTGCTTTGAGATAAAAATAAAAATAAAAAACACCAAATCTCGATGAAATTTAAATTTGTGAACCCGAGTTAAAAACAACACCAAATTCTGCCAAGCCAAAAACATTTATAAATAGGGACAATAAATTGCCACGTAATGACAACCAATACCAATTCAATATAGGGGCCAGCCACCAGCACCGCCGCCACGACCGCGAAGGGGAGGGGGGGGGGTCTTACGACGAGAAGTACTCCCTCCGTTTCAAAATATAATATGTTTTAGTTCTGTGAAGAAGTGAGTGTATCTAAATCCCTTTTAGTGTGTAGGTTCAGCAGGCTCACTCCAAACTTAAATGAACTTACACACTAAAAGAGGTCTAGATACACTCCTTTCACAAAGCTAAAACATCTTATATTTTGAAACGGAGGGAGTAAGAGGAATGGTGCCTCGAGGCCGAGCTTTAGGCGGGGAAGTCCATCAACCTCGTCTTTGACAACGAGTGAAGCCCGCCGCCGGCCGATTCGCCGCTGCACCCTGAGGCTCCAGTGAGCCAAATGTTGGTACTTTAGGTTTAGGGTTAGGGTGCCGATGCATGCAGATCCCCCGCACAACTTTACTTTTGCGTTTTGTACCTTATCGGTGTTTTAAAGGGTCGCGGGATACCGAGCCTGCTAAAGATGCTCTAACACTTGTCAGTCGCAACGAAGTTCAACCTTTCTGAAGCACAAGAATAATAAGAAATACCCCTAGTGAAACGAGGGCAGGAACAACCATCTCAGACCAAATGGATCATGCCGCTGGACGCACCGGCCAAGCACGCCAGACTAGGACTCATTTCTTGTCCTGGATCCGAGATGGGTTGTGTCACCACAGCGCTCGGTGGCTGCGGTGGACGCGAGCTGCCCTGGCCGGGGTCGGTGCTCGGCCTTCTCCTGCAAACGCCGAACTCGCGACACCTAATCCTGCTCCCAGTCCACCCTGTACCAGGCGTAGGCGTCGGGGGCCTGCATGGGCAGGACATCATTCAGAGAGTTCTCCATCGCCATATTCATGACGAAGGCATCCTCGTCGACTGGGATGGCACAGTCCGCCGACTCCAGCTTCGATGTGCGCGGCCTTCGTTGATCACGATGCCGCGCGAGCGCATCCTCGGCGGTGAGTGTACCGGCGGCTCGGCCTCCCGCTTCACAGGCCGAAGTGCGGGCGTGCGAGTGGCCTCGCCGGTGGCGCGTGGCGACAATGCCGGCATAGAGCCGGAAGAGCGCGAGGCCGAGGCGGCGGAAGATGAGGAGCTGAGGCTTCCCATCCTCCTAGGCAGCCAGTTCACCACTGGACGGCGCCGTGCTGCCGATGGCTGCGAGCGAAGGGGGAAGCCCAACCTAGGGCGGTTGCCGGTGGCAATATGCTCCAGGACGGACGTGCGCTCCACCACCGGCGGCGTACCGCCACACGTTGTGGCGCTTCGACGGCGTGTTGTGCGGGCCGTCGTGGGCGGCGAGCTCCTGGTTCCGGCAGTCTCTTCGGGAGCCGAGGCGACGAGATGAGGATGACTCGGCTTTCTCTCGCAGGTAGGACGGGGCCACAAGTGGAGTTGTTTTTTCTCGCCGATTTTGCTGCGTCCGGCGTTCCCAGATGGTTTTCTCGGCGTCCTGGATTCGGCCTGCGAACACAAGATAAGGTTTGGCTAAATCCGGACCAATTCGGCGTCCTGAAAACGCGACTGAACCATTTTTCGCTGTGCGGATGAAAATCTCGAGTGGATTTGCTCTTAGTTTTAACGCTTAAGAAAATGTTCCCGCTTTTTCTATTTTGTTCTGGTGCTAACTTTCGTTGTTTTAGCGCCTAAGGAAATATTCCTGCTTATTTTGAGAAATAATTTCTTAATAATATATAATAACTTTCGTATTTTTCCTCACCTCATCTTTTCCCTTAGACAAAGGGAAACTTTTGCCCTGCTATCCAGCCGCCACACCCAATTTCTTGAACTACCCATCAAAAATTAGATCCCGCTGGTGTGCTTCCGCCCAGGTACGTGCTCCCTCAAATCCATCTCTTCCAGATGTGATATAATTTCCAAGACTAAATCAATTTGGGGGGCCGTAAGCCTACGCCGCCGGTGCCGTCGCGGTCGACGACGAAGGGGTAGGGGTTGCTGCGGCCTAGGGGTTATGCCGTATGCGTCGGATCATGTTGTTGGGGCTCATCCCCATGGATAGATTGCGGTCGCAGCGGTAGTGCTTGCACCCCTCGGAGCGGAGGAGGAGGGCAACAAGGGCGACATGGGAGGATTCCATGGCCTGCAGCGAGAACCCGGTCCCCAAGCAGTCGAAGTTGGCGTCGTTCATCAGATTCTTAATCGCCTCCAGCAGGTTCCCTTCACTAGTCGGAGTTCCAACATCTTTGTGGCGGCGGAGGGCAAGGAGGAGGGGTTGGGGTGAGGGGATTGGGAAGTATGGCCTGGAATAAACGGGAGATTTATGTTCTAGTACTCTTCTGTATCACACGGTTGTATCCACAAGATTAATTTATGTGCTAGTGTATCTGACTTTGGCTATTTTCATCACACGGTTGTATCCATGTGTCGCCTCTGGTCAATTTAAGTGATAGTACTATTTATAGAGCACACTGTTTTTGTTTTTAGGCCATAAACTATATGACTTTGGGCCCTCTGAATCTCCTAGGAACATTTGAACATGTGAATCATTTCAGGTTTATAGTCTGTTGCATTCAAATTGTTTCCTATCCTGATTAATATATAATTATTTGTTTCTATTCATCTAAAGAAGCTTCTGGTTTTTTGGTGGTTATAAAGTTGCAGAGTCTTGCATATTCATTGTTACAGCTGAAGCTATTCACCTAAATAAGTCTGTTACCTGTTCACATTGACATAACCGCACAATACTGAATTTTGACTCATCTTTACAGTACAGAAAAATTGACTGATTGTGCATTCATGTAGGAAAGATTATGTCGAGTATACCTCGATGACTACGAAAGATCAACTTTTCAAACCAGGATGCAGAAAATGTAGAGCTCAATGAAAATGGTTTACAAGGTCCTCCAGAGATCGACAATACATTATCAGGGATACCTCATGAATCTACTAGCCCAATTAAGATAATTTGTGAGTTCTGATATATTTTCTCCAAGATACATATGGTTTTCATTTGCCACCATTGTATGCATTCATTGTGATATTATTCCTGCATGCAGGGCCTAGTGGAGACATGCGACAAATACTGGGGGTATTTCGAAGTAAAAATTTGTTGAATTTAAAAGGAGAAAAGATTATTGTGGGGACCGATCAAAATGGAGTTCCAAATGAAAGGTCTAGTTCCATTCTTAGCAGTTATCTTACTGAACTAGCACAAAATTCGACAACAGCACCATTGCATATTTCAAGATGGGACAACGAGATGTTTGAGCCAAAACAACAAGAGATGATCAGACTTGTTGAGGTAAAATTTGCACAACATGACACTGTAATATAGACTATTATGTTCATTAACACTTAAACAATACACTTGGCTTGTTGAAGGTAAAATTCATCTACCCTCCTGAGACAATGCAACTTACACGCGATTGGATCCTAATGACTCTTGCAAAAAAGTGGAGAGCCTACAAATCACGCCTGAAGAAAAAATATTACAATCGTAACACAAGGTCATTGGACGAAATTTTGAAAGATATCCCACCTGGTGTTAATGAATATCAATGGCTTACTCTTGTTGGAATTTGGTGTCAGGATTCCTACATGGTAATATGTTTCTATTTTCTCATGTTTAAACTAGATTCTAAAATCAGTTTTCTAATATTACTATTGTTCAAATCTTCATTAATTGCAGAAAATATGTCTAAAAAATTCTCAGTGTGCAAAGCAACAAAAGAACTCGCACACAACCAGGAGAAAGGGCCATGCTCGGCTCCTAAAAGAGATGGTATGAATTTTTATTGGAAAAATTAAAGATCTTCTAAAAGAAATAAGATTACTAAACCATGTAATTTACTTTGTTTTACAGGAAACTGAAAGAAACGGAAAGGTTAGCAAGATTGAACTATGGGATCGAGCCCATAAAAGAAAGGACAACAATAATGATCTAGACAATGTTAAAACATCGATGGTATAACTCTACTTATTACATTTGTTTAGATAAAGAGTGTAATTTATTTCAGCATATAAATGTTGCGTTTATTTCATAGGATACTCATGTGGAGTTATCTAAACGAAAATTAGATGACAAAGAAAGTCTTTCATCCAAAGATGATAGTGAAGTGTCTAAAAGTTTACTTCCAAAAAGAACAAAACTCTGAGACTTTTATCATGATAAGTATTGGAGCCATGTAAAGGTTTCTCAAGGAATGGTTTTTGTGGACGAATATGAGCAAGAACATGTTCAGTTCAAACTACGAGCTTTTGGAGATAATGTAGAAAACTTAAAAGATGAGTTCCAAATGATGCGTGCGTTCATGGCAAAGAAGTTCCCAGGAGAGGATTGTAGAAATGCATTGGAAGCTGCAGAAAATAATAAAGTTAGCACCTAAACCACTCTATTTGTTGAAATATAAAATAATCATCATCTCTATACTCTTATCATGTTCTTCTTGCAGGTTGTCCTTGATGAAAGTGCTAACAATACAAATATCCAACATGAAACAAGTAATGATATTCGAAAATCACCCTGCAATAAGCACATGTCATCAAATACTTCCTAGGTGATGCAATTGTTTTCAATTTGATATCTTCTTTGCTGACAAGAATTCAATGAAAGATTGTGCATTCCTTAATGAACCGTTTGTTGTAAGCAGGAATTGCTTCTTGGGAAGTGTACTGGAACAAAAGAGGGATATGCAAATTCATCTGTTCCACATGAGGACAATATTACCAAGATATGTTCACTACCTTTACTCAGTTTTTTTAGCATGAAATGAATTGAGCCAACTGTAGGAAGCACACCCGGAAATGTATGCTAAGAAACATCAGGGTTGTGTATCACATGAGCAGGTTACTAAGCATGTATATGCTATTGTGGTGCACATTTGGAATCAGTGTTGTTGTATTATTTTCTAAAGTAAAATTATTGATTGTATTTGTTCATTCACAATTGCAGTTGCTTCCTAAAAACTATAGCAAAGAGAGTTATGCCAATTCATCTTTAGGACGTCGGCGCATAAATGCTATGGTGGAAAAGAACTCCCACTCAGTTATCATACCGCCTCTAAGTTTTTATTTGTTATTTATAGGTCATATGAGTGTTGCCTGCAGAAAGCAAATAACAAGAACTCCACTGAAGCCGATCAAGGCTGTGATGCATCGTCTTTCCCACATAATCAACTTGCTCATAAGGTATATGCAAACAACCTATCTAAAGCAATGTGGTTTTGTTGGTTCATACAAGTAACGGTGCCATTTTTAAATGGTGTATTTCTTCAAGTTACAGGATAAGCTTGAAGTATATTTGTTTTCGGCAAACCCGAGATACAGAAATCAAGTTGTAGCGATAGGATCTTTGGTGAGTCAAGATAAAACATATGTGGTTGGAGGAAACATGCTTGGAGATGAATTTTATGGAGTTCTTGTTAAACATCCTACACCAATTGCGCATGAAAAATTGCCTAGACCATATAAAAATGTTCAAACAGTCAAAGATGCTTTGGGTCATGTTATCGCTTGGCCTAGGTTCTATGTAAGTATATTTTCATATGTACAGACATTACATTTTCTTGTCATTTTTTATGCTTGCTTAATTATTTACTTGTAAACTTTGTGTGTTGCAGGGCAAAAAGAAGAAATCTAGCTCAAACCAAACAAATAACAACCTGGTATGTTACATTGTACTAAATTTATTTAAGAAAAAAGTAAGGAAATCAACAATAATTCAGTTTGGAGACCTAATCGTTTGACTAAATTTGCACACTTGTACTATACATAGGTAAATTATTTCTGACATGACAAGTTATTAGTATGCCATGCCTCTTCCTTTTTTTTGGCAAACATGGAATTACTGGTATAGTTGTTCATCCCATGTACATATGACCAAAACAAGTCAAGTAGTCATCCTGTTGAGTACACATATTCAACAACTGGGATTTAGAGTTGACAGCTCTAGTTAAATTCAGGAGTTGAGCATGTAATTGGTACCCTGGCAACTCATGTATATACTCCATCTTTAAATGCATCTTATGATTATGAATATACTGCTAGTACATGTAAGTCTGGCAACACCAAGTTCTAGAACTTTGATCCCGCGGGTAAAGCTATGCAAGTTGTAGAGAATAGCAGATCTGTGCCATGCATGATTAGTTTCAGATCCATTTTTTTGTAATCAACTAAACTTGTCATATAACACTCTACTAGCTTATTCCATGGAATATCTCACTTGGTTTTGACGTGCTTTTCAGGTTATTTCTGGAGCTAAATAGGGCCCGGATGAACTAAGATGGAGGGCGACAAAGCATTAGTTTTTAGCTAGATAAAGCTATAGAGGAACTTTTACTATCATTTTTGTGAAAGACAATTGACTGTTATGTAGGATATTTTATGATTTTGCGTGGTCTTGATCTTTCCCAATGTATTTGTGAATTAACAATATGGATATTTGTTTCAGTTCTGAATTTCGTTTGGTTGTAGTAAATTTTTATTGGTTTTATCTATAATTTTCAATATCACTTGGCTATAATGGTCTTGCATTATACGATTGGTAGGTGCATGGAACTAAATAAAAAACCAGTTTTCAATTAAATATCTGAATAAAATAAAGGATCCTAGCATGTACCAATGAGAGACGCTATATCCAAAATACAAATAAAATAAAGTTCATACATACTGCCGTGAATACATGTACTCGTATATACTTAATATGTACAAGATGAGTACCATGTATATGTAATTTATGTATATACTTAATGTGTACAAGATGAGTACCATGTATACGTAATTTGTATGGATTCACGTATATTGTACACACAGAATAAAACATCTCAAAAATATATGGAGACGCAAACTTGGCGTGTCTATTAAGACGTCTCTACTTGCGTAGACATGCTTTCGAGCGTCAATATGGAGCGTCTTTATATATTTAGACACGCTTAGCAAACGTCCTTATGTTACTTGAGACAGTGCATAACAAGACGCTCCACCGATGAAAGCAGCTATACAACCCTCTAGAGATGAAATATCACGTCTCTATTCTTCAAACTTAGCGTCTATACATGTCTGCCGTGTTGTAGTGTGCATTGCACCGGAATAAAAAAACTGTGATATACCTCGTTCACCAGACAAGGTTGCACCAGCGATGAAAGCCGTTGCCCTTGCGGAGCATATAACATGCATGACACCGCCAGCATGACCACGACACCATGTAACTACTCTTCGAGGCACAATTTGCCGTTTCTTGGTGACCGTTGGATTGCCATGGTCATGATCTTGTGCACACTCTAGCAGCGGCAGAGGAGTAGACATGCCTCTTTTCTCAGGATTTCACGAACTAGAGAGGGGACGAGGCACACGACAGGCTAATAACGATGCTTCTTTTGTTCTCATCCACTCATCGACGCATATAAGTATATGTCCATTATTATTTTTATTTAGTCATGTTTATGCCTAAGGTATCGACCTCATCGTGAATAGAAGAGTACCACACACGACCTCTCATGAAGCAACCAGTGAGGGCGACAAAGTTCAATGGTAAGCGGTATGGTAAAAAAGTAAGGGATTGGCCCAGGCTGGAGGTCTTCTAATTTGGAGTAGCAACAACAGACAAAGGAACTGACTCTTTTTAACAGGAGAGCTCCGAAGGGCCTGGAAGCATTAAATTAGTCACAAACAGTAGAGGTGTATAATATTACAGAAGACCTCATAAGAAGAAGAAAATAACACATAGGTCCCTATTTTATGTGAAGAAGACCCTGCTGAAGGAATTGAGATGCAATCAGGTCCCTTCTTATCTCCACTGCCAAGCCAGAGGTCAGCTGCACCGCCGCGGAGACGGAACCACTTGCTTTAGTGCCTACGTTGGACGCGGCCACTGACTAGAAAGAAGGCCTCCGATGGAGGTTGAAAATACGCCGGAGCTCACCGGCTTTGACGGACAACACACAACCGTCAAGATGATGCCCGTTGATGTCGCTTTCAAGCTTCGGAAATTCCTGACGCAAGAATCCTCGCTAGCTTCGTCGATGTCGACGGTTTTTGTTGGACGACAGTTTTCCGTCGTGTGAATGTGTCTCCGTGAAATATCCGTGATTGCTTTTATTTTACATTGCCGACGCTCTGGTTTAGAGCGGCCAACCTTACTGGGACTCACCTTCTCTCCATTTACTGTTTTGTCTTCATCCTAATGCGTTCCTGTGTGGCGGGTTCTTCTTCCCCAGACTCTCTCTCCGTGTCTCTCAATCCCTCCCAAAATTCATTAGACATTAAATTAGGTATCAAATCAAGTGAAACTTTAATTTAGATAACCGGCACACCTCATTCTATTACTTGGATTTTGATCTCGAGCTCACCACTTAGTGATTGGGCACGAGCATGTCCGTGCTTGTCGGGCTTCTAGCACGAGCTGTCTCTTGCGTCGAGCCGTAGGTACCTCCTGTTAATTAGCTCCATGATGGAATTTTAAGCAGTGGAAAAAGGGTCCGAATCGACCTTTCTGTGCAGCATACGGGAGCATATGGACACCTCAAGTACGCTGCTGCATGTCAGCAGATGGAGTCAGGATATACGCTGATTCTAGGCTTGCTCGTCCACCGCAGACAGCCGCGCTGTCGCTAGGAGCTGAGCCAGCCCGCGTCACAAGGAGTAGTGTGGTGGCTACGCTTCTTTTGCCCCGGGCATGTGTGGCCGTCGCGGGGGGTCATGCCTCGCCGAACGGGAAGGCGGTTTGTCTCGTCAAGAGGCTGGCTCCGGCCGAACCACCGCCCAGGTCCTGGACGCCGCCACGCGAGGCCCTGGATTTCAGCTCGCTGCGTCCCTCCTCTGCTCTGGTAGCCGCTCCCTGCCTCCCTCATCTTCTCACCTTGCCGCTCGCAGGGGAAGCACTTCGACGCCCGCGGCCTCAACGCCTACCTGAGGACGACATGGCTTTTCCCGGCGGAGCAGAGGATCTCGTGGCGGTCGTGTCCCCGGTGCCTCCAAGCCGATGGGGCGCCCACATGTCTAAACAGCCGCCGCGGGGAAGAAAGCGAGCGGCGGCGACACGCGTATGGGAGAGCAAGCTAGCGGGCTAGTTAACTGTGGCATGGCATGTTAAATCGGAAATAAATCTTATACGACCCGCTGGTACCGCCCAGGCCAGCGACCACCTTCCGCGGCCGACATGCTGCCCACCTGCCTCGCTTGGATCGCCGCCGCCGCGCTCAGGGCCGCACTGCGGGCGTACGTGTCAGTCGACTGGCCGGGTCGCCCGTGCGACCGGGTCGCATAAGATTTATTTCCTGTTAAATCTACGAACTACGAGGGTAAAATCATAATTGTAGGAACTGTGAAAAATGCTCCCTTTATTATTAGATATAGATTAATTGTAATTATCACGACCAAGGTCAATAAGGTAGTGATAATGCAGCGTCAACATGTCTTTGTCCAGTGTGTCGTTTTCAATTTTTTCAGTAACTGAAACAATATAAACTACCCTATAAACTAACTAATCAAAAAAAAAATTGTTGGAATTTTTTCATAAAGTTTAAAAACACACTGGATAATGACACATGGATGCCATTCTTACATCGTGGGACCCAATGATCAGCGGTTTTGGGGATACCTCCGGGTAGGGTCACGTCGGGGTATAAAGGCCGAGTTGGCCGAGGTACGGCAAGGTCAAAGCGGATGATGGTCGAGTCACCCCAAGGCAGGCCGAATCACGGGATAACCCGGACCAGGGGATGTCCACCTAACTGGGTCTCAGCCGACTTATATCGTAAGTCGGTGAGATGTATCTAACTTGTATGCAGGAACAAGTATGGCCGGATCGACTAGGTACGATCTGGGTTATAGCAAGCTTATAAGAAAAGGAAGGTATCTCGCTGATCAAAGGGTGACCACTGTACGCAGAGCATGAGCGAAGCGGACAGGGGCCAGGACCACCGAGGCGTGGCCGACAAAGGTGACAAAGCCTGTGTCGGATGACGCGGGCGCCGCAGAGGCTCACGTAGCCTCTGTATGGATGACGCTGGGTTAAAGTAACCCGGTCGGCTTACTATTTTGGGAGGGGGCATATTCTATGCCTCCACGTATGTCCTAATTGGAGACCTAGCCATCCCTATATAAGGAGGGCTAGGGCCTCTGTAGAAGGGGTTGAGTTTTACTTGGTTGGGCTGAGACAGATTGAGCTCTAGAGAGTGGTGTATGTTCCTGAGAGCTAGCTAGTGGTGAGAGTAAGAGAGTTCCTTCTTCCTCCTCTCCCCAATACAGCTCAAAGAGCACTTGTAATCTCTGGATGTGAATCAAATACAAAGCTACTGTGTGTGGAATCACCACACTATCCCTCCCTGGATTCCCCTAGTGCATTTAGTCCCCACCTTTAGCCTATCTATGACATCTGCCGTGACACCACCACGACTGTTGGCGCCCACCGTGGGGCTAGCGGCGCTAGCAGGGGTGAAGATCCGGACGGGAAACCTCATCGGCACCGGCGAACGCATCGTCTCCGGGCTCGTTCAGCGTTTTGGAGAGCTGGACTTTGTCAGTGACAACGCTGGCTGCCTCGGCAAGCGTCCTCTTCCGTGCAACGGCCTCTTCGTCAAGCTCAGCATGCACAAGGTCTACGTTGCTGTCGATGTGTCATGTGTTCACCCGCGGCACGTCGTCGAAGGAGGCGAGCCACCCCTTAGCGTGGTTCACGGGGCGTGTATCACTCGCTCCCCGGACCGTGCCTAGGTGATGATGACTGCGCCTGGCGCTGGCGCAAGCAAGGATCCGGCACCAGATCCGGAGGTAACGCCTAAGGCACCGAGGAAAAATAGAGGTCCTCCACTAGAGAGGCCAGAGAATGTGCTGCAGCAAGCGATGGATATCTTGGCAAACCCAGTAGCAGCAGCGGTAGATCCGGCTCAGGCACATGCCGAGCTAGAGGTGACTAGGCAAAAAATACTAGAGGGTGCGAAAAAGATAGCCGCGGCTCAGCAGTCGTTGAACATGACACTGCGTGAGTATGCAAAGGCAAACAAAGTAGATGCTGTAAAAGTGAAGGGGAGAAACCTCATGAGTGAAATGAACAAAGAGGGTGATACTAGGATTGAGGAGTCAGAGAACTGTTTATCCGTGGGGCTGCCGAAGTATAGTACCCCGGCAAAGAATCTCAGAGCAGCAGATGCAGCTGCATCCGAGTTAGAGGGTCTGACGGGTGAAGCCCGTCAGAGACAGCAAGATAGGGTCAATGAGCTGGTTCAGATCGCGAACAGGCAAAATGAGGAATTGCTCAGGGCTAACCCGGAGAGAGCTGGGGCCTCCAAGATCGTTCATTCGGCAGTGGGTAACCCGGAGAAATCTACTGGAGTTGCATCGTCTCCTATGGTGGTCCTAGGAGAGAAGAGGTAGTAACCTCGGCCAGGAGGAACAAACAGATAGTCCCGTATGACCCGGCAAGGGCAGGGAAAGGAAAAGAAGTGCAGAGAAATGAGGATCGACGAAGTGTGAGCCGAGGTGAGGCTGGCCGAGGTAACCATGACCAAGGCAATGCCAGTCAAGGAAATGATGTGAATGGCAATGCCGGATAGCGCAACTCGGCAGGAGCAGGACAACCGCAACAGCGGAATATACCAAGGCAAGAGCAAAGTGCTGGCCGAGGTATGCAACAGAGAGGTGCTCCACAAGAGCAAGATAGACATAATGATGGTGATTCGGAAATGGTGAACGCAGGATACCCAAGGCTGGACTATCATGTGATAGGGTCAAGACTGGGGAGCAGGGATTTGATGCCTGACGACGCCAGGTTAAAACTGGATCGGCTGTATAGGTCGGAGCAAATTGAATGTCAAGGTCCTCCAGGTCCTGCGTGTTTTGGGCCCCGGATCAGGAAGGAACCTCCGGTACCTAACTTCCAGTTACCTAGAGGCGCTAAGACGTATGATGGCAGCACAAAGCCGGAGGATTGGTTGATTAGCTATGCTACGGCTATAAAAATTGCTACAGGCAATTTGAGATGGGCAGTGAGGTACATACCCCAGATGTTGGAGGGGCCAGTGAGGGTATGGCTAAACAATTTGCTGCCCGGAAGTATTAACTGTTGGATCGATTTTGAGGAAATATTTGTAAGCAACTTCTCGAGCACGTATCAGAGGCCGAATAGGCCACTGAACCTAGCGATGTGCAAGCAGAAACCGAATGGGACAGACCGGGAATTCCTGACCCGGTGGTGTACCGTGCGAAACTCCTGTGAGGGTGTAATTGAGTCACGGGTCATAGCATGGTTTGTGCAAGGGTGCAGATATGCAAGCATGTTGTGGCAAAGATTGCAAAGGGATATGCCAACTACATTGGCAGAGACAATCCGGATCGCTGATTCGTATGCCTTGGGTGATCCGACTCAACCTAGGTTAATGCCAAGTGAGTCAAACGAGGAATACTACCAGAGAGATGGAGCCGAGTCATCCCGGAGGAATGATTACCGAGGTAAAAGAAGAGATGACAGACCGGATTACCGGTACAGTTCGCAACAAGTTGCTGCTGTGAATCAAGATCAATCTGGTACAGGAACCAACCAATGTCAGAAAACTGGAGGACAACAATGGACACCAAGAAATGATGGTAAGAAAACTTGGACGCCAGAGTAGAAGAAACAGTGGCAGGAAAAGAAGGACCGTCTGAGGTATACTTATGAGTCAATGCTCGATCAGCCGTGTAAATTTCACACGCCAAATCCGAGTAACCCAGTGGGTCACACAACAAGGCAGTGTGAGTGGATGCACAAAATAGAACAAGGTGGTTCAGGGAATGCTCAGGCACCTCGGAATGATCAACCTCGGCAGGAGTTATCCCGATAGCAATTGCTCTCCAGAGCGAACACGCAACAGCTAATGTTGCCTCCCCCTCCGCCAAGGTATGACAACCATGAGAGAAGGGACGCAGTGCATCAAGTGGAAGAGCAGCATCAACCAGATCAGAGGTACCCCGGAAACGAGGGAAGGAATGAGTACAGAGAGCATCATCAGAGTTACTGTGTGTTTACCACAGAGGAAACAGATAGAAAGAGCTTGCAGCACCGACACATGGAGGTGAATGCGGTAATGCCCGCAGTGATGAGGTATATGCCATGGTCAGATCAAGAAATCACCTGGAGTATCAAAGATCATCCCAAGCTTATGCCAAGTCCTGGTTCGTATGCGTTAGTGCTGGACCCGACATTCATAGGGCCAAATATCAATGTGAGATTCTCCAAGGTGCTGATAGATAATGGCAGTAGCATAAATATCATGTATGCGGATACAATGCGCAAGTTGGGTATCTCGGAGAACATGCTCTAGGTTACAAGGATAACTTTCCATGGCATTGTTCCAGGCATTTCTTGTGAGCCCATAGGAAAGGTCCGGGTTGACGTATTGTTCGGCACGCGAGATAACTGCCGAACTAAGAATTTGGAGTTTAAAGTGGTGAACTTAGAAAGCACGTATCACGCGTTACTCGGTAGGCCAGCACTGAACAAGTTCATGGCAAGTTGTCACATCAGTTATCTGAAGATGAAGTTGCCTGGGCCAAATGGAGTGATTACCATAGCTGGAGATTTCTGACGTTCCATTGAGTGTGCGTCGGCCGGGTCTAACCTAGCCGAGTCACTCGTGATTGCGCAAGAGAAAAGAAAAATTCAAGAAGTGGTGGCATTGGCTCAGTCCGCACAGCAGTATATGCCGGCGTTGAGTAATCTGCATGGTAGTGTCTCATTCCAAGCCACAAAAGATACCAAGAAAGTGCCTGTTGATGACATGTTCTCAGAGCGCACCGTAACAATTGGTGCCTGGTTAAATGACAAATAGGAAAGCGAGCTCGTCAACTTCCTCCGTGAGAATCGGGATATTTTTGCTTGGTCCACACAGGATTTGCAAGGTGTTCCGAGGGAGTTGGCCGAGCACTCTTTGAATGTGAGACCCGGAGCAAGGCCGGTGAAGCAACCTCTCCGCCACTTCACCGAAGATAGGAGAAAAGTCATTGGAGATGAGATAGCTCGGTTACTAGTAGCTGGATTTATCATGGAAGTTCTTTACCCGGATTGGCTATCTAATCCGGTGCTGGTGGAGAAGAAGAAGGATGATCCGAATGTGGCAGTGGTTTGGCGTATGTGTATCGATTACACAAACCTGAATAAAGCGTGTCCAAAAGATCCATTTCCACTGCCAAGGATAGATCAGGTCATAGATTCAACTGCTGGGTGTGAACTGTTGTCATTCATTGATGCATATTCTGGTTTCCACCAGATACCCCTGAATCCGGATGATCAAATAAAGACTGCATTTATCACCCCGTATGGGGATTATTGCTATCGCACCATGCCATTTGATTTACGTAATACAGGGGCAACATACCAAAGATGTATGCAGAAATGTTTGCACGACCAAATTGGTCAAAATGTGCAGGTGTATGTGGATGATGTTGTTATCAAGACCAAGGAAAGCAAAATGCTCCTTGACGATATCAGGCAGACATTCGCGAACCTAAGGAGGTTCCGGATGAAGCTTAACCCGGAAAAATGTACCTTCGGTGTCCCGGCTGGAAAATTACTCGAATTTCTTGTCTCCAGCCGAGGTATCGAAGTCAATCCAACTAAAATCCGGGCCATAGAGCAAATGGAACTGCCGAAGTGTCTTAACGATGTCTAGAAGTTCACTGGTTGCCTGGCATCGTTAAGTCGGTTTGTATGTCGGTTGGGAGAAAAGGCACTGCCTCTCTATCAACTCATGAAAAAGTCAGACAAGTTCATTTGGACGCCGCAGGCCAATGAAGCCTTTATCCAATTAAAGAAAATGTTAGCCACTGCACCAGTGTTAGCCTCTCCACTATCAAAGGATCCAATGTTGCTCTATATAGCCGCAACCAACCGAGTTGTAAGTGCAGTAATTGTGGTAGAGCGCGAAGAAGAGGGTAAGTCAGTGCAGAGGCCAGTATATTACCTAAGCGAGGTATTATCCGCATCAAAGCAAAATTATCCGCATTATCAGAAAATGGCATATGGAGTGTACATGTCGGCTAAGAAGCTAAAACACTATTTTGAGGAGCATCCCATCAAAGTAGTATGTGAAGCTCCCATATTCGAGATAATGAGTAACAAGGATGCAAGTGGCAGAATTGCAAAATGGGCAATTGAACTAGCCCCCTATGCGCCACAGTATGACAGAAGAGAAGCAATCAAATCTCAGGTTGTGGCCGACTTTTTTGTGGACTGGGCCGAGGTACAGTACGAACCACCATTACCAGATCCGAACTATTGGAGAATGCACTTTGACGGGTCAAAAACAAAAACCGGGTTAGGCGTCGGAGTTGTGCTTACCTCGGCAAAGAATGACCAGTTGAAGTATGTGCTACAGATCCATTTCGCAGCATCAAACAATGTCGCCGAATATGAAGCACTTGTGCATGGGCTCAAAGTGGCAAAAGAAATTGGGATACGTCGGATCCAATGCTTTGGCGACTCGGATTTGGTAGTTCAGCAAGTATCGGGGCTGTGGGACGCTCTTGATCCAAACATGGCATTATACAGATTCCATTTGCAGAAGATATCTGGTTACTTTGAGGGATGCGAATTTCGCCATGTACCCCGGGTGGAAAATGAGGGTGCCGACGTATTGTCGAAGCTCGGATCAACCCGACAAGCAATTCCACCGGGTGTAGCATTAGAACACCTCAGAAAACTATCCATCAGGCCGTCCCCAGAAACCGACTCAATTTACGTCCCGGAAGATCCGGAGTCCGGAGCTGTACCCATGGACATTGACATGGGCGGTGGTACACCCGGACCGGACAAAGACCCTGAACGCCTAAGCGAACCGGGATCGCTTTCGCAAGACCCGAGGACTGCTCAGCATGATCCGGTTGAAGTTATGCCGGTGGATGAGATGGAAATTGATGAGGATGTGTTCCCAGTGCGAGCTGTACCAGCTTGGGCGTTGCCCATATTTCAATTCCTGAAAGATGGAACCTTACCCGCTGAGGAGGTGTTGTCCAGGCAAACTCAGAGGAGAGTAAAGGCATACACGATCATAAATTCCGAGCTATACAAAAGGAGTGTGACTAATGTCCTCCAGCGATGTGTTGACCCGGAAGAAGGGCTTGACATCCTCCGAGATATACATCAAGGGGAATGTGGGCATCATGCCTTGTCCAGAGCCTTGGTAGCAAAAGCTTTTCAGCATGGATTCTACTGGCCAAGTGCCTTAGAACAAGCAGAGGATTTGGTAAGAAAATGCAATGGTTGTCAGAGGTACGCTACCAAGACACATATGCCAATGTCGAAGCTCAAGACCATACCAATCACCTGGCCATTTGCTGTATGGTGTTTGGACATGGTTGGCCCGTTCAAACCAGCGAGGGGGAAATATGACTCACATTTTGGTCATGGTTGATAAATTTACAAAGTGGATTGAAGTAAAGCCAATAAGAAAATGTGATGGAGTTATGACCGTGACATTTCTCAAAGACATCATCTTGAGATACGGTTATCCTCACAGTATCATAATAGATAATGGCACAAATTTTGCTGAAGGAGCATTTGCGCGATTCTGCCGAGATAAGAAGATCCGACTGGACGTTGCCTCGGTAGCCCACCCCGCATCAAACGGATAAGTGGAAAGATCCAACGGATTAGTATTATCCGGGGTAAAACCTCGGCTCATTAAGCCGCTGCAAAGATCAGCGGGGTGCTGGATAGAAGAACTACCAGTAGTACTGTGGAGTTTAAGAACAACTCCGAATCGATCAACAGGCTATACACCATTCTTTCTGGTATATGGGGCGGAAGCTGTATTACCAACCGACATAGAGCATGATTCGCCTAGGGTCACCCAATACACAGAAGCCGAAGTGCAAGAAGCCCGGCAAAATGATGTTGATCTGCTGGAAGAAGCGAGAGAATTATTGTCCAGATCCGTCATATATCAGCAAAATCTCCGACGCTATCATAGCCGGAAAGTAAACCCTCGAGTCTTCCGAAAAGGTGATCTGGTACTCCGGTTGGTACAACGTACTGCTGGCATGCACAAGTTATCCCTCCCATGGGAAGGGCCATTCATTGTGAGCAAAGCATTGCACAATGATTCTTATTACCTTATCGATGCAAAACCACAGGAGAAGAACAAGGCGGATAGGTCCGGCGAGGAATCTAAGCGTCCATGGAATGTAGCTCTACTTCGTCCTTTCTACACTTAGTAGAGAAGTGTATGTATCCGAGTCTCTCATATGTCGGTGTGTATGCCGGCAATGAGTCTATCAATGAAATGTGGGCACCTCGAGCAGTAACTCGGGGTCTGCCTTGAAAATGTTTGTTGTCTTCTGTATTTATTATTTATACGTCGGCTGACGTAAGTTGTTTCTACTTAAGCCGGATTAGTAGTGTGTGAGCACCAAAAACCCAACTCTTTGACTTGCTGTTGTCCAACAAGATTTGGCTTCATGGCAAGCAAGAGAACAAGTTTGGAATTGCGTAGCACATGAAAAATGACTAAGGAAAGGAACTTAATCTAGCCGACATTCGTTTTTCGGACTAACCTTATGTTTACTTTCGATGTATTATGCTGCATTATTTTGAGCTAATCCTAAAGTTTTCAAGTATTGTTAAGACAATTTTGAAGCTCGGACTCGTAAGTCATAAAACCGAACCAAGATAGACACGAGCCGAGCCAAGAAATTGGAAGAACGAGAAAATGAAACTCGGGAACTACGCCCAAGTCAATCCAGCATAAAAACTTAGTAGCAAAATATCACTTGTGTGCTTGATATAATTGCACCCGGCATACCGGGGATCTGATGAAATTTAAAGTGTTTATAATCAAGGAGCAGCAGGAGGAGGTAATTCGGAGCCAGCAGGTGCAACCCCAACCTCGGCTTCAGAGTCATCTACGTCTTCCTCGACGTCCGAGGCTTCGTCCTCATCCGAATCATCTTCAATGTTTTCAGCATTTTCATCGTCGGCGGCATCTAGGAAGCTTGGTCCCTCGTTCCATTGATGAATGAGGGCGTATTGGATGAAGCTATGGGCGCAAGCCTTGCGCTGAGCTACCCAATCCGGACCAGTGGACCACCTTGATACGGTGCGCATGCGCTCAAGGAGTTTGAGGTCAATCTTCTCGTACCACGTAAGCACGTAGTGAAGAACGATCTCAGCTTGGTAGCGTCCGGTGATTCTCTCGGAGATCGAGCTGAGTCTCGCATTCCATGAGCTTGGCAAAAAGAACAGCGGTACTCTCCGGAGTATCTTCTTCAGGCCAAAAGACGTTGAAGATTCGGACTACTACGTCCAAGATGTCCTTGTCGTAGTTCTTCACGATCTCGACTCGGGAGGACAGGCTGACTATCAAGTCCTCGAGATCAAGAGGAATGGTTCCAGGACCAGATGGAGTACCCCTCTGCCTGCGGAACTTGGCAACAGCCTTGGATGCAATGACATCGCTCTCTCGGAATTTGCCTGAAAAAAGCGAGATAGGTGGAATAAGTGAGAAGAGTTGACCCGGAGAGATTCATAACAATTGAAGAGAAAAAGAACTTACCAGAAATATGGCTGTGAACCCGGGTCAGCTCCTTGGTGCAGTTGTCGCGCCTCTCCCGGAGTTGCACAAGTTCAGCATTCGCCGACTCAAGCTTGACGTTGGCCTCCTTAAGTAATTCTTGGTCCTTGGCAATCTAGAGGTTGAGGCGCTCGTGCTCTTCAGTAAAGTCCTGGCCAGCTTTTTGAAGTTCGGTTTGGTGCTGCGCTTTCAGCTTCTTCATATCTTCCTTGAGCTTAGCAATCTCATCATCTTTGGTTTGGAGGAGGGCAAGTTCATCATCTTTCTTTTTGAGTTCGGCCTGATGCTGCCCTGCTTGTTCGAGAAAATGCAGCATCATATCAAGCACGGGTACACTATCTTCAAGAGATGCTAAAATAGTTTGTTGACCCGGCAAAAGCCGAGGTATGAATGTTTGCCGAGCCAAGGAGAAAAGGAGATAGAGAGCATAGCAAGGTTGAGCAAGAATAACTTACCCTTAATCTAGTCCAAGTTTTTCTTCATGATGGTATTCTCAGCCTCCGCCCCAGCTGCGAAATCCGAATGATGGATTAGTTCGGCAGAAAAAGATGAAGAAAAATGGAAAAATGCCAAGGAAGAAACTTACCTCTTTTATCGTGTTCGGCGATAAGCGCAGTATGTTTCGCACGCAGCATTTTGTGAGTATCCAGGGGACGCTGAAACTCAGCACTCCGACGATTGGTGGTCACCTGAAAAAAGTACAAAAAGATAGCTTAGTCTTGTGCATATTCGAAATATACGAAATCCGGGCCAAGTGGAACTTAACCCGGCTCTAGGTGTGTGCATATTCGAAGTGTACAAGATCCGGGCCAAGTGGAACTTAACCCGGCTCTAGGTGTGTGCATATTCGAAGTGTACAAGATCCAGGCCAAGTGGAACTTAACCCGGTTCTAGGTGTGTGCATATTCGAAGTTATCAAGGAGCTACGTTAGTTTTCTAAGGAGCATCCGCCCGAGTAACAAGTTACTCCCCCGGAGGCTCGGGGACTAATGGCTATATCACTAATATCTACAACATGTTAAGGAAAAGACGAAGTAACGTACCTCCATCATCCGACCCGCAAGGTTAATTGCCTTGGCAGGAGTATTCATCTACGCAAATTCAAGGACCGAACTTCCGGAGATCATTGTGGACGAACTCTGCCTTGTTCCAGTTATTTACAAACTCGATCAAGGTCAGAGGGTATCATTCGCCGCTAAGCATGTGGGGCGCTACTAGACCCTTGGCATGCGCTTCCCTTCTCTCAACTTGGGCAACGGCGGGGCTAGTGTGCAAAACAAGTTGCGCATCAGCTGGCTCGGTAGGGGCATCCTTCGGCAGTGGAGTCTTCTTCGTGAGCATGGACGCAAGTGTACGCTGTCCAGCCTCGATTGACGCTGCCCTGGTGGCGTCAGGAGCCTTTTTGCCCTTGGGCTACTGCTGAGAAGTTGAAGTTGTTGCAGCTGATTTCCCTTGGGAGCCGCCTTGGTGCTAGCTTTGGTACTGCTGGTATCTTCTCGCTGAACCTTGAAAGACTCGGACGAGACAGAAGGACTTGGTGCTGCTGATGGTGCTTTTGCTGTTGCTAGGGCTGATGATGATGCTGGTCTTTGTGGTGGCGGAGGTGCTGTGGGTAACTCGGATGAAGCTGGTTGCGGTGGAGCCGAAGTGGTGGTTGCTGCTGCCTCGGCGGAGCCAGTCTCCCCCGCTCCAAGGTTTCCCTCCTCTTGACGAGGTGGGCTGGAACCCGGAGCAGCCGCTGAACCCTCCTGAATGGGGCTCAACGGGCGTGAGTCGTCGCCACGAGAGGGAGAAGGGCTATGTCGGAGCGGAGAAGCAATACTGGATCCGCTCTGGGGAACCTCTACCGTGGCCCTGCCGAATCAAATCATAAATGATGAGAAACTATAACAAAGGAAGAACAAATAAATAACAAAGGGAGAAACGACTTACTCATCCAAAGTCAGGGGCTCCTTCGGTTTGCGAGCTCTCCGGGACACGGCCTTAGACGTGGCCTTGGTGGCAGCTTTGTCCGCTGACTTCTTTCGCCTCTTAGCTGGCTGAGAAGGTCCGGAGGAAGAAGCAGATGCGGCCCCCCTCTTCTTCGGTGCGACCAGGACAGGCTCATCCATGGCAAGGGGAGGATCTTTATGGATCTGCCCACCGGGGTTAGCTGATGTCGGAAAAGCATAAGAAAGAGGGACAGCGTCAAATGCCTCCATCACCTCAACGTCCGAATCATCTTCATCGTCAGGCCAATCTCTAATGGAAGAGAGTTTACCGGTGGGTCGCTTGGTTGCGTCCGCCATCAGCAGGAACATCTCCTGATCCGGCTCCTCCACATCCGAGGTGTCTCAATCAGGTGCCCATTTGAGAGAAGGCTCGGTGCCATCCTCAATAGTTTTCTAAAGAAACATCTAAGGGAAAGAAAAGACAAAGGGATTAAACCTACAACAGAAACCGACATGTGATACAATTCGGAGAAAGTTTGGGGCACGAGACTTACCGCGGGGGGAAGCCTATCTCGGCAGAAGTGTTCGATCCCCCACGTCCACTCAGAAGAGAAGTCCTTGTGGGTGGTGAAGAGGGCCTTGACCCGGCGGTAGATTTCGGTGTTATTTAACTCGAACGAGGAGGTCCGGTTGGGGTCGCGGCCCTAGATCATGTGACAGAGTTTGTGCGTGCGTCTCTGAAGGGGGGAGATCCGGTTGCGGACGAATGTGATCATGGCGTCCTCATTGTGCAATCCAAGATCTTTCAGCTCCTGGAACCTCTTGTTGACTTGGTTCACAGGGACAATAGGCTTCTTGGGGATCTTGTCCCACAGATACGGGTTAGGAGGACCCGGAGCGTAAGGGCGCAGCCGGATCAGATCCTCAGTTGTGCTGTTCCGGACATAGAAGAAAGTCCGGGCCCATCCCTTGCAAGAGTCAAGCCCCGTAACTCGAGGAAAGATAGACTGTCTCCGGGGGGAGATGGAAGCTGCGCCGAACTGTGTGAGTTGTTTGTCCTCCGGGTCAAGCTGGATGTTCGGAATCACGTTCCGGCGAAGGCCAAAGAACCGGATCCAGAGCTCCTTCATGGGCCATAGTCCGGCGTAGCCTTCAATGGTGGAAGCGAAGGCAGAGAGAGAGGTGATGGCGTTAGCCGGAAGATGGTGTGGCTGAAGCTCATATGTGTAGAGCCAGTCGTTGAAGAAATCGCTTGCTAGGAGCCCGAATCCACGTTAGAAGTGGGAGAGGAATACCACATACTCACCCAGATTGGGTGAGGGGGCAAGCTCCGCAGCGGGAAGATGCGCGGTGACGCCCTCCGGGATGCGCCAGGTGCGGTATAGCCAGTCCAGGTCATCCTGGCAAGCCCAGGATCCAGCCCACGCGCCGCGGTCGGCGTTCGCCGTGTCTTCCGCCATTTCTTGCTCAGCGACGGCGAGCTCCTCTTTAGTCATCTCAAGATCACTGCCCTCACTGGCGCTAGCGGCGGTGGGTGATAGTGGCCTGGATAGGCGAGGACTCGTGGTAGAGGAGATGCGTGAAGATGGCGGCGACGCTGGTGCGCGTGGAAGCAGTGCGGCGGTGGCGCTGCTACTCAGATGCGGTGGCTACTCAGTGCCCCCACGCCACCTGCCGGAAACGAGCATGATCCGCCGCACGATGGCAAGACCACCCGACCGACCACTCCGACGAAGAAGAAGGCCACCACCACCATCATACCTAGGGCTGCTGCCCCAGGCGTCCCCGTGCTGCGTGGGAAGCCCCGAGAACTCGTGCCGACATCGGAGAAAGGAGATCTGGCAGAACGAGCCCGTCCGAACCCATCTAGGCCCGAAACAAGCCCGTCCACCGCCACTGCCCTCGTCCGTCGCCGATTTTGCACGCGTCCCTGGATCTCCACCTCCCCGCAGCGCCGCCACCAAAACGCCGGAGCAGTATCCCGTCGTCGCTGCGCAGTCACCTCTGCCGCATGGCCAAGGCGAGCCGCCGCCGAGCCCGCGAGAACTGCCGCCGCGGCGCCGGATGCGGCCGAGGCGGCGGAACTGCCGCCGCCGCGCAGGTTGCGGCCGAGGCGCGCCGCTGCCGCCGCCGCCGCCGCGCCGCACGGGCTTTGCCCGGCGACGCCCAGGGCGACGGCGGCGGGAGAGGAGGCTGGGTACGGGAGGGGTGGCGGCTGGGTGGGGGAGGGTTTCGGGAGGGGAGGGGTATCAATATACAAAGTTGCTTGCCGAGTTAATCAGCTTATCATTTGCAGAGCAAGTGTTCTTGGTCACTCATTTAGATTTTTCCTAGTAAGCTACTGGTCAAAGTACGCAAGCTAATGGACAGACCTTTTTTGCGAATGATGGACAATTCGATTTATGTCCACTTGAGCCATTAGACTCGCAGCTTGTACATCCCTGCATCCATCACAGGAAACACAGTGTCAAGATCATAGGACGAAGCGTTGTCTACACCCCAAACTTCATATATGAACAACAATTGACCATACATAGTAGATTATGCACACGTTACCTCAACTGTCCACAGCTGCCTAGCCAATGCCCCGGTAGCACCGAGCATCGCCAGGTTCAGGCTGATTCTTACCTCAAATGTCACCTAAAGCACATTTATATTAGAACCAAATAAATTGATGGAAGCCTATAAATTTTATATTAGAACCAAATAAATTGATGGAAGCCTATAAATTAATTAGCAACTCAATTCATTCAGCTGTTTGTTGGAACTAAGATAAATTCAATTCGATCAGCTATGTAAAGAAGCAAGTAGCTACCAAAATAACTGATGTACTGACCCAACCACCAGCAATTTGTTTTCATAAAAATTCATTAGCAGGTATGATGTCCAAAATACAAAAATCAAGAGAGATTTAAACATGATTATCCAAGCACCAGAATACATAAGCATTGCGACGGTCAATTTTTACTGAACCTCGTGAGCAATCTTCTATCAGAAGACTGCAAAGCAATGTACTCCCTCCGTTCGGTAATATAAGACGTTTAAGCAATATTCCGACAGCCATCGATTACAACTTATGGACGAAAGTACCCGCCTCTTTGTCCAAAATATATGGATCGGTCGTCAGCCGGCCGCGTCCGTCTCGCCCAACTGGGGATCGATTAGATCAATCGCCCATCCTGGCCGGCCGCTTCCGAGCTGGGGATCGATCAGATTGATCGCCCATCCCGGCCAGCCGCTTCCGCCTCGATCAGCTGGAATCGATCCAATCATTCCCTGGCACCTCTTGCTCAGCTCCGACCGATCGCCCGTCTAGCTCGTCTAGCTCGGATTGATTTCGCCTCCGCCTCCGCCTCGCGCAGCTGGGGATTGATCCGATCCATCGCCCAACCCGGCCGGCCGGCGTCTGCCTCGCCCAGCTGGGATCGATCCGATCGATTCCCCAGCACCTCTTGCTCAGCTCCGGAGCACCTTGTCGCCGTCAGGAGAACCTTGCAGGCCGGCAACGTCGCAGCTCAGCTCTGGCAACATCCCCACGCGTTGCCGGTCAGGGGGAGAAGGCCAGCAAGGTGCCGTCAACGTCGCTGCTCAGCTCTGACAGCTCCGGCAAAAGGCCAGCAAGGTGCCGGCAACATCGCTGCTTAGCTCCGACAGCTCCGGCAACATCGCCACGCATTGTCGGTCAGGGGAGAAGGCCAGCAAGGTGCCGGCAAGGTGCTCTGGACGGCAACAAGGTCCTCGGTTGTCGGTTCACGCTCCTCGTCGCTAAGTACCAGAAGCAACTATGGTGCTGCTAGACTTAAATTTTACTCCTCCCGATGAAAGTGGAGGTATGCTGGTAGGAGCTAGGGTTCTACCGGGTCTAGGGCGGAGGTTGTAGGGGAAGAGGGGCGTGGAGTGCGGTCGAGGGCGTGGTCGCCGGCGGCTGGGCGCCGTCGTGCGTGAGGAGGAAGGCGGCGCATGGAGTGGATGTGGCTAGGGTTTAGGGTTCCGGCTCCTCGGGGAGCCGGGCAATAGAAATAGTCTTATTGCTTAATCTTCCACGTAGTGTCTGTTTATATAATGAAGATAAGATAACTTGTGGGCTAATCCCCTAACTAAGCTTGCCCATTGGGCCTCCTTCGAGTATACGTGAGCCCGGTCATAACATTTCTTCCTGCCTGCGCAAACAGCTCGTCCTCGAGCTGGTAGTCGGGGTAGTGTTGGCGAAACTCATCACGCGGCTCCCAAGTGGCCTCCTCTTCCGGAAGGCCCTCCCACTGAATCAGCAAGTACCACACTCCGCGACGTAGCTGGGCTCGCAACACCTTCGCCGGGCTCAGAAGAAGACTCCCGTCGGAGGTTGGAGGAAGTGCTGGCGTCGCTGCTGGTGTCTCCCCACGGTAGGGCTTTAACAACCCCACATGGAAGACGTCATGGATGCGAGCCCCAGCCGGAAGTTGAAGACGGTAGGCCAGTTGCCCTATGCACTCCAAGATGACGAACGACCCGGCGTAGCGAGGGCCCAACTTGCGCTTTGCACGCGGATCCAAGGACTGAGTGGAGCGGTGAAGAAGGCGCAGCCACACCCAATCACCCGCCGCAAACTCTAGCTCGCGATGGTGGCCGTCATAGTAGTGCTTGGCCAGTTGCTGGGCCTGAATAAGACGTTGCCGCACCTCAGCAAGCATCTCGTCGTGGCTGCATAGAAGCTCTCCGGCGGCTTCCGTCCGTGCTGTCGCCGGGCCAACCGGCAGTATGGGCGGGGGCGGACGGCCGTAGACCACCTCAAATGGCGTGGCGCGCAGGGCGGAGTGATAGGAGGTGTTGTAGCAGTACTCCGCCCACGCGAGCCAATCCACCCAAGCGCGAGGACGATCACCTGTGACACAACGCAAATACATGGCAATCACCTTGTTGACCACCTCCGATTGACCGTCCGTCTGAGGATGGAACGCCGTGCTGAACCAGAGTTTCACCCCTGCCATCCGGAAGCGATCGCGTCAGACATGCCCGGTGAACACCGGGTCTCGGTCGCTGACGATCGAAGCGGGAAACCCGTGAAGACGGACGATGCCGTTGAAGAAGGCATGGGCCACGGACGCGGCCGTGTACGGATGGCCGAGCGCGATGAAGTGGGCATACTTGGAGAAGCGGTCGACCACCGTGAGAATGACGGACTTGCCGCCCACCTTGGGAAGGCCCTCGATGAAGTCCATGGAGATATCAACCCAGACCCGAGAGGGCACCTCCAAGGGCTGCAACATACCCGCCGGCCGCAATGTCTCCGTCTTGTTATGCTGGCACGTCTCACACGACCGCACCCAGTCCCGGACCAGGGCCCGATCACCTGGGATGTAGAAGTCGGCGCGGAGACGATGGAGGGTCTTCTACACACCCTCGTGACCCGCCGAGTGGGCCATCAGCAGCACCTGGTGATGGAGGTCGTCGTGGTCCGACACGAAGATACGGCACCCATGCAGGAGCAACCCATCCGCCAGGCGCCATGGCTCCTCCAAGTCTCCAGCATCCAGACGCTGCCGAAGGAGCTGAGCGTCTGGCGCGGCCGTGGTGGCCTGGCGGATGTCGTCGAAGAGGGCGAAAGTGGGTCCCGAGCGAATGCAGAGCGCCGCCCCCTTAGAAGTACCGACGGCCTCGTCGTGGTCGGCGTCGCGGCGAGACAGGGCGTCGGCCACAGTGTTAAGGCGACCCAGACGGTACTCAACGGTGAAATCGAAGCCGAAGAGCTTGCTGATCCATTGATGTCGTGGCACCGTAGACAGCCTCTGGTCCAATAAAGAACTTGAGGCTATAGTGATCCGTGCGAATCCGGAACAACCAGCCCTAAAGATAGGGCCGCCAGTGGCGCACCGCCTGCACCAAGCCAATGAGCTCCTGCTCGTAGGCCGCGGGATTAAGATGGCGCGTGGCGAAGGGCCTGCTGAAGAAGGCGAGCGATCCATCGCCCTGATGAAGTATGGCGCCGAACCCCACACCGGAGGCGTCATAGTCCACGATGAACGAGCGGGTGAAGTCCGGCATCTGAAGAACGGGTCCTGTCGTGAGGGCCCCCTTCAGGGCCTCGAAGGCTGCTGTGGCCTCGCCATCCTAGGAAAAGGCGTTGCGACGAAGCAGGCGTGAGCAGGGACGCGATG
Organism: Avena insularis; assembly: GCA_023614405.1. Taxonomy (NCBI): domain Eukaryota; kingdom Viridiplantae; phylum Streptophyta; class Magnoliopsida; order Poales; family Poaceae; genus Avena; species Avena insularis. The sequence goes on from CM042688.1 coordinate 246,743,045, forward strand.
AGGCCGAAGTCCCGAATAAATTTCCGGTAGTACCCCGCGAGCCCCAGGAAACCGCGAAGGGCTCGCGGCGAGTGCGGCGTCGGCCAACCGACGACGACCGCCACCTTGTCGGCATCCATAGCCACACCCTCGACCGAGATGACGTGCCCGAGGTAGGCAACCGAAGGCATCCCGAACGAGCACTTTGAGCGCTTAAGGTGAAGATGATGCGCTCGAAGCTCGTTGAAGACGATGGCGATGTGCTGGAGGTGCTCTGCCCACGAGGTGCTATAGATAAGAATGTCATCAAAGAAAAGTAGCACAAACCGGCGCAAGTAGGGCCGGAGGATGTTGTTCATCAAAGCCTGAAAGGTCGCTGGGGCGTTGGAGAGGCCAAAAGGCATCACTAAGAACTCGAAGTGGCCATGATGAGTCCGAAACGTCGTCTTGGCGACATCATCCGGGTGCATACGCACCTGGTGGTAGCCCGACCAAAGATCGAGCTTGGTGAAGAAGCGTGCCCCATGTAGCTCGTCGAAGAGCTCGTCGACCACCGGGATAGGAAACCTGTCCTTGAGCGTCACGTCATTAAGTGCGCGGTAGTCGATGCAGAAGCGCCACGTGCCGTCCGACTTGTGGATGAGGAGGACCGGCGCCGAGAACGATGATGTGGAGATGCGGATGATGCCCGCGGCGAGCATGAGTGCGCACTCCACGCCCCTCTTCCCCTACAACCTCCGCCCTAGACCCGGTAAAACCCTAGCTCCTACCACCTTGGTATCAGATTTCTCTTGTTCGATCATGTCTTCACTGCCGCCCACCACCGACGCCTCGCTGCCCCTCACCATGCCACAACTCCACCCGTCCACGCCGCTGGCCCCTACCGCGGCCGCCGCCACCATGTCAGTCTTCCCCCATGCATCGGCCGCCGCCGTCTACAACCCTGCAGAGATGAGCGGGGTCCTCAACGACCTCGTCATCACAGTCCAGGGGATCCAGGTGTACTTGCTCGGCCCCCACGGGCCGCCGCAACCCCCGCCCCCACCTTTTCCGGCGGCCTCCATGGTGTTTCCAGGGTTGCCGCTACAGCCGCCGCCCACGTCTTCCCTGCCATGGCAGCAGTGGCAGTCACCGCTCAGCACTAGGCCGGTTTCAACCACCCCGGGTGGCGTCCCAATCCAGCAGATCCGCTTCCCATCGTCGCCATATCCGCTACCGACCTGGCTGTCCGGGTCGTCACCCCCGCCGGTGTACACTACGGCTGGGGACCAGCCGACGCCCACCCTTCCGGACGCCACCGCGTCGGGCTTTGCGGGTCCACACGCGGGCCGCGCCAAGCTATCCGGCCATGGCAGCAATACACCGACGCCCCTGCGGTTGGCCAAGATCGACTTCGCCACCTACGACGGTACAACGGACCCTCTCAACTGGCTCAACCAGTGCGAGCAGTTCTTCCGCGGGCAACGCACCCTCGCGTCAGACCGCACCTGGATTGCCTCGTACCACCTCCGGGGCGCCGCACAGACGTGGTACTACTCCCTCGAGCAGGACGAGGGCAACATGCCACCTTGGGAGTGTTTTCACGAGCTCTGTCTCCTCCGTTTCGGGCCGCCGATCCGCGGGAGCCGACTGGCAGAGCTCGGCCGCCTTCCCTTTAACTCCACGGTACAGGACTTCGCCGACCGTTTCCGGGCCCTCGCATGCCACGCGCCTGGGGTAACGGGATAGTAGCGCGCCAAGCTCTTCGTTGGCGGTCTCCCGGAACACATCCGGGTGGACGTGGAGCTTCAGGCCCCCAGGACCTCCAGACGGCTATGCACTACGCCCGTGCCTATGAGCGTCGCGCCCAGGCCTTGCAGCAGGCGACACCGTCCCGAGGGGTCCGCCAGCTCCCCGGCCACCCCCGCCCGCACCAGTGCCCGACCGGCCGAGTCCGGCCACCCCGGCAACCACCGCCCCGACCACGACGCAGACTTTCCGCCGGCTCACGCCGACCGAGAAGCTCGAGCGCCGTCGCCTAGGGCTTTGCTTCAACTGCGACGAGCCCTACGTACCCGACCACGTCTGCCCACGCCTCTTCTACTTGGAAACGGTCGACTACGTCGAGGCGGACACACCTGCCGAAGCACTCGGCGAGTTGCCACCACTAGCGACTGCGGAGGCTGCCCCCGCGACCACTACTGCGACCGTATTCATGGTTTCTCTTCATGCGATTGCTGGTATCCATCACGAGCGCACGATGCTCTTACCGGTGACGATTCACGGCGAGCGCTCTTATTGCTTAATCTTCCACGTAGTGTTTACAACTGTTTATATAATGAAAATAAGATAACTTGTGGGCTAATCCCCTAACTAAGCTTGACAATTGGGCCTCCTCCGAGTATACGTGAGCCCGGTCATAACATATGCTACCTGAACCATGTAATAGAACTTGTGTTAGAAGCATTGACATGAAATTCAGTAGAATCCAAACATGATTTAACACATTCAAACATCACAGACAATGAAGAAGACGCTGGAGGTGGTGAGCAACTACTACATGATCAAATGGATGAAGAAGATGTTGGAGGTGGTGATCAAGTACTAGGTGATGAACTAGTAAAAACTAATTCCTTATTTATCTTATCCAGTCATCATTATCAAAGGAAAAATGAGCAGAACTTCTAGAAAAAACAAACCAGCGAGGATTCTCGCTTTTAGAAGTTTTTACCAACATGAGCAAGCTGAAAGTTGAACTCCAAATCAGTAACTCAACAACGAGGTTTGCTTACCGGTAGCTCAACGCTAGCAAGCTGAAAGTTGAACTCCAAATCAGTAACTGCTATCTTAGACATTTGATAAAACGCTACACCAAAGAACAAGAACAGTTAGCACACCATGAGAAAACTGGGACTAGCAGTACTTATCAAGTTTAAGCTTGAACATTTAGGACCTGCATAGAATGAAGAAATTTATGAACTTGATCCATACTGCAAGTTCTGCTACTGTACTCCTGCCACCATAGCTCTTCCCAGCCACAATTTAACCTTCATAAAATAAATTTGAGAGTATCAATAGCAGAAAATAAAATCAGTGAAAAGAAAATTTTGACACTATAAATATGCTTGCTGGTTGGTAATGTACTAATGTGCATTCGTGTACTCCAAGTGAGATGAATGGTTATGCTGCTTACGTAATACTCCAAACTATGCTACCTTATTACTTAACTCAATGCAGAAATGGATGAACATGAAGAACAAGGTGGTGGTTAGCGAGAAGTGAGGCATAGGAAATCCCTAAGTGATAGAGACAAATATGCTGCTTATGTAGCAATGCATACACTGTGTATGAGGAATGGTGGCAAGTTTAAAAGGAGTGATAAGAAAGGCGTAGCTGAATTTTTCAAGGCAGATCTCCAAATTATAGAAAGAATATGGAGAATGGCTATGCGATAGATTGCTTAGGGTTTGGAGGTCGATGTTTCCAACAAGAGGAAAGGAAGGTGCGGAAGAAAACCAATCAAAATTGATCTGTCTAGTGTCCCCACCATCCCACTAAACCAGAGATCAACAATCAAATCACTTGCTTGGCAATTGGGAGTAAGCCCGACTACATTGTACACAAGATTTACAATGAAGCTATTAAGGAGGCAATCCAATTCTTTGAAGCCGGCTCTGAAAGAAGAGAATAAAAAGGAAAGACTAGAATTTTGCATTTCAATGATTGATGAAAGAACTAGAGAAGATGCATCCCCAAAATTTACCAATATATTGATGAAAAATGGTTTTATATGACCAAGAAAGACAGGACCTGCTCCCAGAGGAAGATGTCACTATAAGAGCTATTCACAACACGAACTGCATTGGAAAAGTAATGTTCCTATCTACTATTGCTACAACAAGGTTTGATAGTGCAGAAAATGTCACATTTTTGGGTAAAATAGGTATTTGGCCATCGTAAAGAAAATACCAGCAGCAAGAAGTGACAATAGACCGAAAGGAACATTGGAGTTAAAGTCGATCAAAGTCATCCGGGATGTAATGAGGGAGTTTCTAATTGAGAAGGTATTGCATGCTGTCATAGCTGCTTGGCCTGTGGAAGATGTTGGGAAGACAATTCTAATCCAACAAGACAATGCAACACCTCATATTCTCCTTGGTGACCAAGCATTCAAAGAAGTCATGGCAGTAATTGCGGCAAAAACTGGACTGACCATGAAGCTAATTCAACAGCCAGCAAATAGCCCAGATTTGAACGTGCTTGATCTTGGGGTTTTCAAGTCTCTACAGTCTAAAACTGATACCAGAAGCCCTAAAACTCTACAAGATTTCATTCAAGGCGTGCAACAAGAGTTTGATAAGTACGAGGCTTCTAAGCTAAATAAGATTTTCCTAAGTCTACAAACATGCATGATTCAAGTCATGAACCATAGAGGAGGAAATGGGTACAATCCCCCTCATGTGAACAAAGAAAGATTAGAAAGACTAGGTCTGCTACCTAAAAGGCTTAAGATTCCAGCAGCAGTTTATGCAAATGCTAAACAAATCCTATAAGAAGTAAAGGAACAAGAGGCCAAGGAATAAGAGGCAAAGGAACAATAGGCCAAGGAAAAAGAGGCAAAGGAACAAGCGACAAGTGAACAAGTGAATCAAGCGAAGAAGAGGCAAAGGAAAAAGAAGCAAGCACCAATGAAACAAGAAGCAAGTGAACAAACAACAAATGAACAAGAGGCAAATGAACACGTGACAAGTGAACAAGTGAAGAAAGTGAAGAAGAGGAAAAGGAAAAATAAGCAAGCACCAATGGAACAAGAAGCAAGTGAACAAGCGACAAGCGAACAAGAGGCAAAGGAACATGCGACAAGTGAACAAGTGAAGCAAATGAAGAAGAGGCAAAGGAAAAATAAGCAAGCACCAATGGAACAAGAAGCAAGTGAACAAGCGACAAGCGAACAATAGGCAAAGGAACAAGTGAAGCAAGCGAAGAAGAGGCAAAGGAAAAAGAAGCAAGCACGAATGGAACAAGAAGCAAGTGAACAAGCGACAAGCGAACAAGAAGCAAAGGAGCACATGACAAGTGAACAAGTGAAGCAAGCAAAGAAGAGGCAAAGGAAAAAGAAGCAAGCACCAATGGAACAAGATGCAAGTGAGCAAATGACAAGCGAACAAGAGGCAAAGGAACACGCGAGAAGTGAACAAGTAAAGCAAGCAAAGAAAAGGCAAAGAAAAAATAAGCAAGCACCAATGGAACAAGGAGCAAGTGAACAAGTGAGCAAGTGAAGAAGTGTAGCAAGTGAGCAAGTGAACAAGTGTTTGTGTGCACTAATTTTGTTTATTAAACACCCTGTTGTTATGTGTTTATCTAGCCTACTCAGAGATGTGCACTGAACAAGATATTGTATGTGTTGTGATGTGCAAGAAGATTAAGAAAGCAATCAAGATATTGTATGTGTTGTGATGTGCAAGAAGATTAAACAACCAAGCAAGATATCATATGTGTTGTTATGTGCAAGAAGATTAAGCAAGCTACTATATGTTCAGTAGAGTACTCCACTTTACAATTGTATTCTGAGTATAATTTGAACAGGACAGTACTACTGTATATTCATTTCCAAAAGGAGTAGACAGGAGTAGGTTAGAAAGAATCATCATTCCCACCAATTGACTCCCATTTAGGAGCAACAATCAACAACATAAAAAACAAAAAACACATGTTGACAGTAGCAATACACCCCTAATTAATCCATACATCAGGACTCAAGAGTAAAGCACTCTAAAAATTAGGAGTAAAGCAAACTTTACCAGAGGTTTATAAATCAAGAGTATAGTACAGTATAGAACAGGGTACCCAGTTCATTAGCTCGAGGGCTGGTCACAGAAGAGACTCACCAGATCATACTGCCGGAGAAGAAGTGGTCATCGTCGTACTGGTCAGAGAAGAAGTAGTGCGCGTGGTGGCACGGTTCTCAGTCGACTTCTTCTCACCGGAAACGTCGCCTTCTCGATCATTTACTGAAAACAATATAGGCCATCAATGTATAGAACAAAATGAAGTTCAGTTGACAATACATTCATAGGAGTACTTGCAAGATGGAGTACTCTTGCTAGATAATCTACTCTTGCTAGATAATCTACCGGACTGAATTTATTCAGCTGACAGTTACAGAAAACATTCATCCGAGTACTTGCAAGAACAGAAACATTCATCCGAGTACTTACAGAAATCATCAAACCAGACTTCATTACCCCTTGTGATATCAACCGGACAGAAAAAAATACCCTACTCCTAATATTGTTACAGATATTTATTCAAACTTGATGCATTAGCTAGAGAAACTAGGACACAATATTGACATTAGCAGAATATTGACATTAGCAATTCTTTAGTGTTAAAAAATATTATAGATAGGAGTAGTTATCTCCACAACAATGTTTAGACTGAATTTTAAATTCCATAAACACACAAGGAGTACAGTGACTTAGTCACTCCAACTTTCAGTTACAGCAAGCATTATTGAGTTAACAAAAATTAAAATGACAAGTGTAATGAATCTGTTAAGAATATGGAATTTGCAAGATAAGCAGCAAAAAATTCAATGTTAACAAAAATCCAGTGTTTAGTGAACAGTACAACACAAATACTGCAGTAATTATTTACAGTACTCCATGAAATATTAATTTTCTAGACGGAGTACAAGCACAGCTACGCCGAGTATTTGACAGTACTAAATATACTCTGAACATGAAAACAAGCTTCTACTCCATCATATTGACAGCACCATAGTATTGAATACAAGGAGTACCAATGAACATCATTTACAATTCTGAGTACACACTTGGCTAATTAATTGAGCTACTCCATCGTGTTGCCTGTACTCCTACAACAAAATTTAGAGTAACTGAACAAAATTTAGAGTACCGAACAATTCACAAGAGTGTTTCCCATCATGGCAGAGTATTTCCAACAATCATCAGCAATCGTAAATTGGAACATTGGAGATTTGTATAGAGGCTGGAATCAACGCACTCCAAACAAAGCTACTCCACTTCAAGCAAGGACATGCGAGTGGAATTCATAAGCTAGACTGACGTACATGCGCAAACTCGAGGTAATTTTGATTGTAGAATTGGCTAGACTAGCGTACCTTGGCGAGCGCGCGGTCGAAGACGACATGTGTAACATCCCAATTTCATGAACCCTGATTAGTTGTCTAGAATGCAAAAATCAGGGGGAACAAAAACTTTTTCTTGTTCATGGGTGCAGTGTTTGCTTGTTGTTGTTTGTGCTTGTGCATGTGAGTGTATGCCATATGATACTCCTTACCTCACCATCAGTTGACAAAAGCTATTTAACAAAACTATCCTGTCTCATTTTACATATTATCAAGTGTTCGTGCATTTAAAAACATGAGCCAAGATGCTTATGTAACCAAAACTAATTTTGTAGCTTCTATTGATAAAACTATGGAGAGATATATAATATAATCTCCTTATGTTTTCAAGACAGAACCTTCAACTACTCTTACCTCTAGGATCTCCAAAACCTTTTAGTAAGCTTTTGAATTCTACTCTTGATAGAGACACCAAGGACTCTCATCTTATTCAAAATCCAACCTTTTCAAAATATCCATCCTTACCTCAAGCTAAGCTTGATGGTAACCCTAGTAGTAGGTTTGCTTTGTTTGTAAGATGAGTTGCCTTGATCTGCTGCTTGATTTGTCTGCTTAGGAGATAGTATGAGCTATCCTAGGAGCTCATCCACTAGGATCAAGATACTTTAAAATCACCACACCCTAAGCAAGATTACAAAGCAGGATCTAATCTCTAGATACTAGGTGATCATCTAAAACCCTTAACCAGATCAATTCTGCAATGATCCATTCTAGAAGTTTCCAAGTCAATGAAGACCAATATCAAGCATGGATCCTTTCTACTCAATCTACACTTCAACATCATCCACTTTATGACGCTTTGGTACCTTGCAACCCATCCGAATCATCACCACCCACATTCTAGTCAAAAATCCTAAAACTGCCAAATTTGGTTTCAACATCACCTTTTTGGATGTCTCCCTTTCCCAACCCTTGTGTATTTTTGGTAATGCACTTGAACCATCTTGTTAACCATCCTAAGGACTACCAAGGCCCACTTTTTCCCTTGGTTATATTATCCTCCAACCCACTTGTCCTTGATGGTTTTGCAGACAGGAAAATAACTTTTCCTGCAAATCTAGTCATTATGCCTACTTTGATAGAAGCTCACACCACCATCCAACCTTCTGTGGACCAAATCTTTGCATTGTTGTGTTCTAATCATATAGTTCTATCAATATATACTTCACTTGTTCCAAGTGGATCTTTTTTCTTCTTAAACCAACATGGTTTATAAGGCATCATGACTCATCTGGTATGGCAGCCTTATTTTCAACAAAGTTTGCCATCACTTCCAGACCACCTCAAATATAACCAATCCAAACTCCCTCTGCAATGATCATCTATATAACTTGTTCTAACTATCCATCTATCCCTTGCATCAAGGTGAGCTCTGAGCTCCAAGATCCAACAAGGTTTTGGTGGTATAAAAATAACAACACCCTAGATTCACAACTCCTTGTTTTCCACCCAATTCAAGTTGGATTTCCAATTTCCAAGGTTGAAAATGCTTGATACACCTTGTCTACATCATCCACCTTGATCACCAAGATTTATCAAATACTACCCATAATTATTATGGCTCCAAATCTATTTAATTCCTTTAATAGACAAAATCTCAAAACTCCTTTCCCAAAGGAAAGTTTGGTTTATCCAAAACACTTCCCTAACTTTAAGCACACTTGAGTCCCATATAGCATACCCTATCATCCCACTTCAAAAATAAATATTTTTGAAGAGTTTTATTATTTCTTTTTGCCTATTTTCCTAAATGGCAGAAATGGAATAATAAATGTTTTAAATACTTTTAAGCCCCAATAAATCTTGGGAAAATTCTCCTAAGTATGTATTCACCTTTGGGACCATCTCAGATCAAAAACCCCTCTTGTACAATTCAAAAATATCTAAACAAACCCTGAAAACCATTTCAGTAGTTTTTGAATAAATGATACAAAAGTAATCTAGAGTGACCCAATAAATCCCAAATAATCTTGGAGATGTATCTGAACCCTACCCATCTACCAGCACCTTTATCTCAAGTGGTCAAGATCAAAAATTCAGATATAACACTTGATCATCCCTTATGGCAGATTTGGGCAATTAGCCTATATTGCAACAAAAACCAAACCCGAACCCCACCAATATTGCAAAACAATGCACCATAGCACCCGGCACTCATCCTGGTCGTGTGCACTATAGCTAGGCTACTGTAGCAACCCCTCTCCCTTGTCCCATGTGCTTGGAAGTGAGAAGAAGAAAGAGAGAGAGAGAGACAAACATGTGAGGCCATTTATCTTGCAGCAGCCACCAGCTGGCCCTCTCTGCCCCTGCACGACCCCAGTACCCTCTCCACCACCCCTGTTGCCCAATGGCAAGGCCATGGACCTGCCATAGCTCCTCCATAGGCCATGTCCACCGTGAACCTCCCCATTGCCTTTAAATGGACCAGAGGCCCTCCACCCCACTCCTGCTCCCTCATTTCTCCCCTCCCACTCCACTTAATCCCCCAGAGAGCTCCAGATCCATCCCCACGGCTCTCCCTTGCCATGGAGAAGGAGGACCTCTCCTCTCGGCCTCCACCTTCTCCTCGAGCTGAGCACCCTCTACTCTGCCCCTCCCTCTCTGCATGTCACCGTGCTACACTCCCCACCTTCCCCTCTCTCTGATGCTGCTATTTTGGTGGCCAGGTACTGCCCCTTCCATCACCGGCGTCGAGCTCCGACGAGATCACTCTCGGGCGTCCTCGCGTGGGCCCCTGACCACGCGTGAACCCCTCTCGTGCCGTCCCTCGGCTCGGGCCAGGCGCCGTCTCCGCCCATCCTCGGCAGCTCCCGTGCCCCCTGGTGAGTTCCCTGACCCTGCCGGCGCCGCCCTAGGGTTTTTTCCCTACCTCTCTGTTGAGAGGAAGAAGACGAGCCAGGGCCGTCCATCGCCCTTTAAGCGGACGACCCCCGTCCCTCCTTACCGGTTCGGCGCCCTGCTCCGGCTGACAGCGGGCCCTGCCCCGCGAGTTTGATTTTCGCCTCCCGCCGGCGCAGCCCGCCCGGAGTTGGGCCAAATCCGCTCTACAAGGCCCAGCTGCCCTAGATCCCAGCCCGCGAAGCACCTTTCTCTTTTCCTTTTTCCTGGGTTTCTAGATCTATTAATTAGGCAGTCTGGTTTAATTACAAAATAAAATGAAAACCGCCTTATTTTGCCCAGATAAAAATATAATCATGTAACCACATGTTTTTCCCAACATGCATACCCAACCCTAGGCCCAAATTAATTTCCATCATTTTGCTGGCAATTAATCCATAAAAGGTTGTTTTTTGCACTAAATAAATTCCTCAGTGACCTATAGATCTCCAAATTGGATGAAACCAAGTTCCTTTGAAAGTACACCCATGGGCCTACCATCTAGCATTTATCTCGTGCCAAGGTGAACTGTGTTTCAACATTGGTAAAATTAACAAAATCCCTCCAGTTCTGACTTTAGAAATTTCCCTAGGCTAAACCATGAGTTGTCTTGACCTCATTACAACTCTCTAGGATGTGATACACTCCATACTATCAAAATCCAGGAGCTCAAGAATTATTGAGCCTCTGAAGTTTTTAAATGAATTAAACACTTCTATATATGGTATTATCACTAGATAAATCACTACAGGAGTTCCACAACTCCAAATTAGGTGAGTCCAATTTCTACAGAAAGGTATCCTAAGTACCTACAATGTGTCTTTTGGAATCAAACTAAAAGCTTATGTAGATTTAATTTGGTGTAAAAGACAAAGCAGCTCCAGAACTGCCTTTGGGATTTTCCTGAGAGCATTCTGGTAATTATTTTGACCTGATTCCAACTCTCAGTGAACCAGTACATCAAACCCCACTTAGCCATCCAAGGAAATAATTGTTGGAAGTACAAAACTTTCCTGGTGAATTATTTCCTAAAACTAGAGCTTTTATCACTAGGATATTCATATTAAATTGAAGAAAAGTGATAAAATAGTGAAACCACTTTTGTTGGTTTCATTTTATCAACTCCTATCTGTGGGTATCACTTTTATACAATGGTATCATATAGAATATATCCTTGGTACAAAACCCCTCTTAGGTATTTCCTAGACTATAAATCCTAAGGGATTTTCTTCCATATTTCCAAGACAAGGCCAATCTCATTAATCCATTCTCCCTAAGACCTACTGATTTGTAAACTCGTATTGTTCATTGCTTGCTGTATGCATTGATGTTTGTATGCCTTGTTTTGATTGCGGTCTTACTTGTTTGCATGTGTGCTCCCTGACGACGATAGTTGCGCTCATATTGACGCCGAGAAGAAGAGATTCTATTATCATTGGTATTGGTATTCTTGGTTATCTAAAGAAGAAGTCCAGGGACATATTGCCATATTGCTGATCATCAGGCAAGCCACCTTATTGCTCATAAGTCTTGTCCTACTGTTTTACTTATGCATGTTTTATCTACTGTTTATTAAAACTGCATTGTTTTACTATATGTTGATGTATATATGGTAGTGGTTTGGCTCCTCTGAACTATTACACTTTTGTACTATTAAGTACAACCCCCTTGGTGACACCTACTTGTCCCTAGTAGAATAGATGGTGTATTACACCATACCCTTTGGAGACTCCGTTTTAGCCGAAGCAAAAACTAGAGGATGGGAAGACCCCGGAAAAAGGCTTTACCAAATGTTTTATGATAAAACCTTGGTAAGGTGGGACCTCCCAAGATATGTTGAGAAAGAAAAAGGTTTTGTTTTACAAAATGCTGAAGGAAAGATGGAGGAAAAAGGTTTACAAAAACGCACCTGGTTCTTTGCAGTTTTGCTAGAACAGTTAACCCTGTGCAACCACATTACTCTAGAATGGGACAGGGCGGGATTTGATGTTTGTCTATTCTGGTATAAGCTGCCTCGCAACAACTACAGGGGATAAAAATCCGTGGAGGGTGGGCCTTCTCACATAAGGGTCCATGTGAGACATCGACCTGGAGAAGGAACGAAGGGTTTACGGACCTCCACGCGTTAGTATGAGCCCCTCATTGAAAGCGCAACACTTGGGAAGTGCAAAATGCGCTCCGGTTAGTCCCAGGTACCCGACGTCCCGGTTTTGAGGGGAACAACACTCATAGGGTAGGCACTTATATTAGAGTGGGCATCCAGAGAGTCTTGATCGGTTACTCGACCCACGATCGGTGAAGATTAGGGTAGTGTACCCAGATGATGTGGGTAAAGTGTACAACCTCTGCAGAGTGTGAATCTATTCGAATAGCCGCGTCCGCGATCATGGACGATTGGGAAGGTTGCTGTAGAACGGTGCTGGTTTTGTTTTCAAAAAGGATTTCGGAAAAGAAATGGCTTTGGAAATGTTTTGACCATGGGATGGTCGGAAAGGAGAAAGGTTTTGACCATGGGATGGTCGGAAGGGAAAGAAAGGAGTTTGGTCGTGGGACGACCGGAAGAAAGGAACAAATGGGTGACCCAGTCCTGATGTTTTCCAAAACTTTTCAAAAAGGTTTCTAAAATGTTTTACAAAAGTTTTCAACAAAGATACGTAGATGATATATCTACAAGAGAAACTAATTGAGAAAAAAACCTCTCTTGGAGCCCTCCTACTAGCACAATCATATTGCCTATCCTCTTGTTATTATTATTCTCTTAAGGTGGTTTGCGAGTACATTCAAAGTACTCACTGGCATTGTCCCTGGCTATTAACTTGGTCAGATATCAAGAAGAGGTGAAGTGGATGACTAGGCGAGCTAGGAAGTTCTCCCAGTCAGTTGCCTGCAGGTTAAGGCATGGCTCGGGCTCTACGCTTGATGAAGTTCCGCTGATGATTAACGGCATTTATGTAAGTCTTGTAATTCGGTATGTCTCGGATGTTGTAATGGTACTTGTCGATTATGTGCCACGACTAACTGATCATGGGATCGTGGTTGTATGCATAACAGGGATTCTCGGAGGATTAATTCGGGACCCCACAACATGGGTGCATTTCTGCAGCAGTGAAACAACGGCGCGCCAGAGACGGGCGGGCGGACAGCGTCCTTGACCACCACCGGTACTGCTGCATCTGCTCTTGGGCTTCACCCTCCTCATCCCGTTCCTCACCGTGCTCCGCGTCCGCGACCCCAACCTCCTTCTCCTTCGACTTCGGCTTCCTTCTCCTTCGATGCCAATGGATCCAACCACACTATCGATGGATCGAGCACCGCCAGTCACAGATCTTGGAGCACCGCAGGTTTCTTGCGCAAAAAATCTGATCTTGGAGCACTGTTGCTCACAAATCTTGGGGCACCACCGGAGATTGAGTGAGGTGGTATGGGGCAGCCAGGCAGCGGCAGCGTAGGGCGCAACATGTGGGGAGCCAGGCGGCGGCATGTGCTTAGCAAGGCGGCGCCGCCGAGCAAGAGAGTGAGTCATGGAGAGAGACAGGTCTGTCTGTGCGAGTATGCGAGTGAATCGTCCATGCGAGCCAGGGGCAGAAGTGGAAACCCGGAAAATATTTTAACGTGACAAAATTTGTACCTCCGTCCCAAAATAAGTGACTTACGTCGGATGTATCTCAAATTAAAACAAGTCTAGATATATACGAATGTAGACAAACCCAAGTCACTTAATTTGGGATGGAAGGAGTACTAGAAATGCATAAAGAAAATTGTACTAGAAATGCATAAACGTCTTATATTACTGAACGGAGGGAATGCAATGAAGCCCACTCGTATCCATAGAAGTTTATGACCGTATGGAAAATCTGAAATTTAGTACTCCCTCCGACCCATATTAGTTGACTTGAATTTATCTAGATTCGAATATACCTAGTACTAAAATATGTCTAGATACATCCGAATCTAGACAAATACAAGTCAACTAATATGGGTCGGAGGGAGTACTTTAATTCCTACCATGGTATGAAGAACAATGTTCGGTATGTGCAGCTTCTATGATACGAAATGTTCAGTACATGCAAGATGCAGATAGAGCGGCTAACCTTCTTAACATGTCAAGATCCAATATTGAAGCAAATGCATACATCACACCGTAGCCTTTTGCTTTTATGATAGTTCAAGCATAATGTTTCAAGTAAAAAAACTACAGATTCATAAAAAACCTGAGAAGAAGCAATAATATTTATTTGGACAGCGCTAGGCGTCCTCGGACGATGGGGTGTTTCCATCGTCCTCCTTCCTGCGCGACACGTGTCCACGAAAATCGCCCCAAATCCCGGTTTTGCTGTAAATATCATTTTTTTGCTATAAATATTTCCGTTTTTGCTTCCGAAGCAAAAAAAAAGGTTTGTTTTAGAAAATAGAACGTCCTGCCAGAGACCTCACCGGAGACCATGTAACAAGCTAATGTAGCAAAACCGAGTTCGCCGGAGACATAGTCAGAAAAACTCGCTGCTGACTCTCGCCGGAGACCTTGTAGCAAAAAGTTGACACTGTTGTAGATAAACCACAAGACGGTTGTAGCAACAAAGTTCTCCTAATGTAGCAAAAAACTGACTTCGCCGGATACATGGCTGCAGACTAGCCGGGAAACCTCGCCGGAGAACTTGTAGCAAAAAATTTACGGTATTGTAGCAAAACCAAGAAACAAAGATAGCAAAAAAAATGTATCGCCAGCCTTTGTAGCATCGACCACCTTAGATTGCAGCTCCGACGAGCACCGCCATCCTCAGTTTGTAGCTCAGGCGCCACCCACTGTAGCAGGGTCGTCGTGCCTATGTAGCAGGGTGCTTGGGGTAATAGCGGCGCAGGTGCTCGGGGCCACGGCGGCGCAGCGTGCGCGTGGAGGGAGCTTGGTCCTAGGAACTCTGGTGAGGCACGGCTCAGGGGAGGTCAACGCAGGGGCGTGTGCGGGTTCGCGGGAGGAGGAAGCCGCGGCGAGGGATCGCCGGCTGAGGTAGGTCTAGGTGTTCCCGGAGCCGACGGTGGCTGGGACGGCCGCAGGAGGGACCGGAGGCGAGGCCTACGGGGGGGGGGGGGGGGACTAGGGGACACGAAGCGTGGGCGCGGGCGCACAAGCGGCGGGGCATCGCAGTGGGGGCACGCAGCCGGGCGCTGCAGAGAGGAAGAGGGCGGCGACGGGTGAAGACCTCGCGGCGGCGGCACCGCCATGCGGGGACAGGGAGCGAGGGAAGAGATCAGAGTGCGGGGGAGCAGGGTTGGGATGCGGTGCTGGGCGCGCGAGAGGCCCACCCACGTGCGTGTCAGGATGATGTGCTGACCAGGACGATGCCATCGTCCGGATGATGTACATCATTTCCCTATTTATTTATGGTATGACACCGATCAAATCAGCTAGGCCCATGAATACACATGAAGCAAGCAAGCGAACCATGGTTACACGGAGATGGAGCGGTGCCGGCGTCAGGCAGAGTGAAGGGTGGTCTACCATATGGCCTTCCTTGGCAGTGGCGTGGTCGCATTGGACGGAGCAGCGACGATGTCCGTGGAGCGAAGAGCTGCCTGCCATAGGCGGCGCCGACGTCAGGTGGAGCAAAGTGTGGACTGCCCTATAGTCTTCGTCGGTGGCGGCGGCGGACTCGGCGACGACCACAACCAAAATGTCGGATGTCAACCTGACCCAGGCCACTACCGATCTTCACGGAGGAGCTCGGCCAGGGGGAGATCACAGCAGCAGAGACCTTGGATGGGAAGAGTATGTGGTAGGTAGTGGGAGGGAGGACTCAGCTAGGAGAGGAAACGACGGAGCCATGGCGGTGGAGAACTCACTGGGGAATTGGGGAGGAGGACAGATAGGCCTTGATTCTTCTAGACCGTGAGGTAAACGTGGCAATCACACGATGACCAGACTATTTACACTGTAGATACCGATTACTATAGATGTGCGTTTCTACAGTGCAATGGATGATGTGGACGCACGGATCTATCGCTGAAGTGCATCACTTTCATATATGTATGTCGCTGAAGTGCATCACTTTCATATATGTAGTTATGAGCTCCACTGTTAGTGGCAACTTGCAAGCTACCAATGTGTTGAGGAAAAGAGAAGATTTACTATTTCGTTCTATCAAATACCTACAAATTTTGTAGCCTGTGTAGCCATTGTAGATTGATCGATTCGTTCACATGACAACAACTACGCATTACAGTGTGCAAGACTTATCTAAATCCTTTTTTAATAACAGCAGGACAACTGCTATATTCATTGTGCTAGAGAAAAAAGGTACACATACCAAAACTGCCCGATTTATTGGAGGAAAACTAGGTAAAAACCTTTACATCAGCACAAGCACAACCAAAACATACAAAACACTCGGAAGCCCAACAATGACACAAACATGAAAGCACACCACCGAAGCAATCAGTGTGACCATGCTTACGATCAGCCGACATCTACTTCATCGCAACAACACCAATATCGCTCCAACCCTGATGCCTTAATCCTATAAACCACAAGCTTGTTCAAAAGCTTTAGCAACACCGGAGAGAAAATACATGTTCGAAGGGAGGTGACATGTGCCACTCCAGTCTCGAGAAGATAGAAAACAGGGCTCGTACGACACCACCCACATGTCAAGGCTGCTCATGCCACCACCACCATCGGCCAGGCCCCGCATGACCCAACACTACAGACTCCATGATCATTCCGCCACCTGTGGTGTCTGACCAACCCCTCGACCACAAACTAGGTGCTCTCCCCAAACAATCTTGCTCTCGAAGCGAAGCTTTCATCAAAGTAGCGACGTTGAGGACGCCGCCATCGCCAATCCAATAATGGATCTCGGTTTTCACTGGAAAACAAGATCGAAGGATGAGATTGGTGATGGATCTCCTCGGTGACTGCCTTCAACAAGGCAAACGACACCTGAAGGTGTTCTCATCATCGCCATCGACATATTTCGAGCAGGACTTTTGTCCGGAGAAACCGCACCATAGCCGAGAAAATCCTCAGCACACCTCAGCCATCAGATCCATAGTGAGTTGCGCCCGTATCTTGCCGGAGCACCAACAACATCATGTATTCCTCATCAAGACAGTCCAAGACGCATTGGCCCAGTAGCTCAAATTGACGCCGCCACCACCGGTTGGCCGCCAGGAGCCTTCCTGCCCAGCCTTCTTCTACCCGCTGTCGGAAACAGCCACCAAGGCTTCCTAGGAGAATGCCCGAGATCCGGCGGCCAGCCGCGATGCGCACCGGTATGCCTGCCTAGCCTCGGCCCCTACGCCGCACGCTACCTGCAGATCCATTGGGCAAGCGGCTTCTCTTGATACCTGTCGCTCTTACCCTGGTAAGTAACCGGTGCCCATCCGCACCGACACCCGCTTGGGCAAGGTCGGCCACAACTGCACCGCCACAAGGCGCCCAACCGTGCCGATGCTCGCTTGGGCACGGTCGGACCCATCTGCATAGCCTCTGGTCGCATGCCCATCGAAGCCCAGCTCGGACTTGACCGCTGCAACCACCATGCCCCGCACCTCCGAGCATCGGTGACTGCCCACCTCGACGCTGACCTGCGTCCCGACGCGCCGCCAAGCTCGCCGAGCAACGCGGCCTTGCACCAAACCTCTGTGCTGAACCTTGGAATCACAGGAGGGAGAGATTGTCTCTGCGCTGCCCAGCCATATCGTGTCGCACCAACCATCCCTAGCGCACTTGCAAACCACCTTCGCTCGCAGCTTGCTTGTGCGTTTGCGCCACTCCACGCCACTTCTAGGCGGGCTTCCCTCCTCAGTACACCTCACGGATGGGGAAGAAGAGCATGTCGCTATCCGGGCTTTACCCGACGGTGGGCAAGGAGGGCGGGGGAGAAGGGGTGAGATGCACCCAGGACACCTGCGCGGGGGGTGGGGGGTGGGTGACACGGGGCCTCGCTGCCCAAGGTCTGGGTTTGCCACTTGATCTAAATTCAGGACATGCTAAATCTGGTGTTAACCATGTGCGCTTATATTGATACTTGCGGCGCTTTTTTACTATCAGAAAGCAACAACATTATCTATGATAGAACACACCTAGCCACGATCTATCTACGAGTAAAGCTGTAACAGAGGAGGTTTCAGTAATATACCCTTGTAGACCGAAAACGTTTGCCGTTCCGAGGGCCGTAGCCAACCTCAAGGTCGCGTATCTCCTCGCAAGTCACCCCAGGTCCTAACACGACAACCCCGGTGCCACAAATGGAAGCACCTCCGAGGTTTCGCACACATACATTGTACGATGAGGACTTACAGCCCCTGACCCCTGCCGGGGTTGGGAAAATAGATCTCTGGCTTGGAATCCTTGCAGCACCTCCACACGCCACGACGAAGTCCTCCCCTTGCGCGCATAACCCCAACAGGGAGCCGCGGTTGTAGGAGAGAAAGAGAGAGATAGTACTTCTCTAAAGAGGAAATTGCCTTAGAGAAATATTGATGTTGGTGTGTTTTATTCCCACCCCATGCCCCTCTTTATAGGGGAAAAGGGAACACATCCTTCCCTAAAGTCCCGGGATGGGACTAATAGGAAAAAGAAAAAGGAGCAACAACTGGCTGGCTGCTAGTGGTGGCCGGGTGGGCACTCACGCTAGCCCAACGCCCGTGCGCTCGCTAGCTTGCGCCTACCCATGGGTCGGCCTGCTGCGATTGCGCCGTGCACCGTGCGCACCTAGGTGGTTCACCCGAAGGCTCGCTAGGGCAAGGCTGGCCAGCCTGTCAGGCGGCCTCTTACGCCACCGCCAAGGCTAGTCGAGGCCTACTAGCGAGTGCATCTTGCTTCTCTCGGGGTGGCTTCCCTCTAGGCCGATTCCCTCAGGGGACTCGGCCCTATAGAGGAAGTTACCCCATAATAAAATATTTATGTAATATATTAATTTATAATTAATATATAAATGCATATTATAAATCCTTTATTAATCTGAAAACATCTTTTCGGCTTTTCCTTTCTTCCGAACCTCTTCGGATCCTCTTCGGAACTTTTTCGGCATTCTATCTTCACATTTCTGACGTTCTTTCTCTTTCATACTTTGTTGATTCCTTTCTACCAAATGATCTATATTGTTCATCGTACCCTTAAGTATGTTATCCTTACGGTTCGGGAACATCACATAAATGATTGAGATCTCTCTCGAATCAATGATCATTAGCGAGACCGGGATGCCCATAATAACCCACGTGCATTCCATGAGGCTGTTGTCGTTTGAACCTTAAACGTTGAGTCCGATTCCCTTTGTTACTTCGATACATGATTTGTCCGAAATCTGATCATCGGTATCCAGTAGACAAATATAGTTTTACTTATTCCGTGACATTCCATCCCAGTGACCTAGTCACATGTTACGCAAGATTTATGGATGTAATCTCACTGAGTGGGCCCAATGTATCTTCCTGTCACGTAGGTGAACAAATCCTGATCTTGATGCATAGGCCTCAACTATTCCTCTAAAATACCTAACATACACCTTTATGGCCACCCAATTACGGACATGACGTTTGATGTAGTTAAAGCAGCCTCGGGATATAGTGATTAATATGCTCTCACAGTTAAGTTGAAGGATATTATGCTTCTAATATTGTGACGATGAACATGTGACTTGATCATGTTGAAATACATATAAATTACAGTAATGTACACCACATCATTCACCAATGATGTGACTCTACTGCCAGTCGGTATAAATGCACCATGATTAAGAAACCTTGATCATCAGATGTCCAATGGACTAGTATAACTAGAGGCTACTAGGGACTCTGGTTGTTTTATATCACACGTGTATCAATGTTTCCGCTTGATACAGTTATAACATGATGCAAATTATTATGAACTAATGAGATATGATAATAAACACCCTTTATTATTTTTCTCTAGGGCATATCTCGTTCAGTCTCCCACTTGCACTAGAGTACAAATAATCTAGTTGCACTATTACTAATCATGAAATCACATCACATGTGTTTTCCTTGATCATGCCTGCTTATGGAGGACCTTTTGTCTATGATCTGTTTTATTAGATCCTTATGTTCTTTGCAAATCAAAAATGTCACCTATTTTGACATTTACATCATTATCACATAATGTGCCAAAGTTTGTTCTGGCGACAGAGTGAGACTTATGTTTTCAAGTACCCTCATGACGGTTGATTAGTCACATCGAACTTTCATTGTTGATATGAGTCGAACTTCTTTAAGCCATAACAATTTACTGGCCGTTCCTAAATAGCCATATGATTCTTTTATCTATGTAGATTCTGACTGAGATTGCCTTTTAATTGCAACTTTCTTGTCCAACCTTACTCTTCATAGTTTAGGGATAAGATTAACTCCGGTCTTAGTGGTTTACTCAAACAAGAACTCTTTCTTTTTAAACCATAGACTATGGGTATCATTATGTCGGGTATATACAATGTCGTTATGTGGAATACTCTATGACCAATTCAGAGTGGATGTCACACACCATTTTCGTTTAACCACCACTGTCTTATACTGAGTCCTAACTCAATGTTTCTTTCTAGTTTCACAGGTAAGACCTGTTTCTACCTTATGTTGTTCTGAATTCTTTCAGAATCCAAACCAGATATTCTGAACTCTTTCAAAATCTATTTCCTAAAACATTTTGATAGTAATGTTCATTAAACATATCAATCTATCTTTAGTAGATTTCGGGTGTTTAATGTTTTATTCAAATTTCATTTATCGAATATCTAATATACAATCGTTGTTATGCTCCTACTCAAAATGACATCTCATATGAGATCAAGATTTCCTCTCAATTCCCACTCATAACATGTCATACATATTATGACTAGTAAAACTAATTGGCCCCCACTCAATTTTGCTAGAATATCGGACTTCTCGATATTTTGGCAAATTCCAAAATACTTGATCATACATCAATTCAAGAATTCTCACTACAAGACATCTAGCATTTGTCTGATTTAAGAAACCTTGATTGTTGTATTAATTACAACCTATTCTTTAATACTAGATTAAAGATCTCGTAGTTTCGATAATCATGCTAATGTTGATCCAACAGTCTTAACAACTGGACTTTATGATTCTTAATCATAACCCGCACTTGGGTCCATCATGCTTATTTGTAGTTCGTAGGTATGTCTCATTTAGGAATAAGTGAATCAATATAATTCTACAGTAGCAGAATACACTATTGAATCCTACCTTTCTGAATAAAAGTATCTATTGAAACTTCATGGTCTTCATCATTAGTTTCTCCTTTAATATACAGAGTTCGGTTTCTGGAACAAATTCTGTTGTGCCATTCTAATAATTGAAAGTAAGGTCTAATACCTTATTTTAGACTTTCCCTCCTTCCACTAACATCTCCATGAGAAAACTTTCTCTAGAACTACCATTCTAGGAAATACAAGCTTTGCCTTCCTTTGGTTTTGGTATGGAAGTCCTATTCACAATTTTTTGAGAATACTCTACAAATCCTATTTATTCGCCACAACTTTGATTCTATTGAAGTCTCCAAAAACTCGAACTTACCATAACACTTATGGTGTTGTTTCCATGAATTATCGAATGTTCCCTATGAGTGTTTGCTATTTCTAATGCTAGTTCTAAATGATACTTAGGTTTTAGTAACATATTAGATTTATACCATAAGTATCTAATACTTATGATTATGGGGTATAGCCATTTCAATACGCTTTAATGTGTCCCGATTTCGTAATTTACAGAATGATTTTATAAGTCTTAATGTCGTAAATTTAATTCTTAAATACTTAGTCATTTTGATCAAATCTCTAAGACTTAGTATTCAATATCCAACTTTATTCTAAACAGTTTTGACTTATGCAGTTTTTCTTATAAATCCATTATTTACTTCACCACAGTATCAATCATTTGTTGAATTTGATCATCACATGATTTTTAACAATCCATGCACATTTGTTTTACTAGAGTGTGAAGTTTTAGTCAGTTTCTCCAAATGAGAGGAAGTATTGTATGTGAGTCCAAAGATCAAATGTCTAAGTAATTTTCATCATTTATAAAAATCACAATTAATACTTAGCATGACTAAACTATAGTGCTATTTGAGAATAAGTTTACATTTAAACTTTGGATATCTTTATTGGCATCTTTAATAAATGATTTATTATCAAGATCAATAAATAGGAAAAATCCATTCATAATCAAGAAGTGACCATAAAATACTTTATTCATAAGATCATCACAACTGTCTTTGTTACAATTAAAAAACTTATTGAATAATTGTCCTGCTAAAAGCAAGACTTACTAATAAGGTCCTCACACTTGCTATGATTACAAACTTTATTCAAAAACTTATTTTATCTAAACGATAATTGTAGAGGGAGTGTGTTCGTCGATCATCAACCGGCTTGAATGTCTTCAACGCGCGATGATAGCCTCTTCAACAAGCTCTCATGCAGACTATCATGTTGTTATAAACAGGAAAAACAAGTATCAACATACTGGTAAACTGCAATAAGTGTTTAAATGAAACATTTATAACTTTTCTATATCAAATATACCTTCATAATCCTCATCTGATGAATCGACATATTCTACCAGATACTTCAATTCGATCATGAACATCTGAAAGGTAGAATCTTCTCCTTTCATGATGTAGTAATTAACGATGTTCGCATAGCTGGAGGGCACCAAACACAACACTCCATTTATGGCGAAGTCATCCAATAGCTGGTCGTCCACATTGCTCGCAAGTCGATCGTACATATTCTGCATGAATGTCAGATGGCTACGAAGGCTTCCGTACTCCCTCATTTTCCGTGAGAGGAACTTGTCGATCGTGTCATATTTCATGAGCCTGACTTGTGGTGCGAAGCATGCTTTCAATTCTTCAATCATCTAATATGAATGAGTGTTGAAATAACGCATATGCAACTCATTCTCCATTGAGTTTAGCATCACACAATGAACAAGGATAGAGTGATTGTAGCGAAATTGGTAGTACTTGACTTCAAGTTCATGCGCCGATTCATTGGGATGATCTCCTAATGCCTCTTCTATCACATAGACCAGGTCATTGAAATTGAGGGTTTCTTGGAGGCGTTTAAACCAGTCTATAAAATTTGACCCATCCGCCTCAATCTCTCCTTCATTCAAGAACGTTCCAAACTAGAAGTTTTCATCCATAATCTACAAAGATATTTGCAAAGGAATTTAGACTAACTCATAATATGAGTTTAATATTGCAATAAAATTACCAATCAAACTCCCACTAAAATTATCATCCCTAAGATAGTTTTACCGATCACATGATCCCTTTACACCATATTATCCCCGATCATCACGACCTTTGATATAACTGCTAGGGTAGTCTATATTCCATTAATCACAACATACTTGTGACTCATGCTCAATCTTTCAATCACTATGTTTCAAGGGCATGTCTATACATGCTAGGCTCGTAACTCAACCTTAGTGTACTCATAGTGCATACATGGCTTGCACCCATTGTATGCGAATGCATAGATGTCTAACAACCGATCATCACAGACTGTTTCATAACTGCGAACTTTCTTGATGGTGCACACTAAAGGGAGAACACTACGGTTGGTATTTAATAGGGATCATCTTATTATAGCTAATATTTAGGCTTCCTAATAATATCACACAACAAGATGTACAAACTATCAACATCATATGTAGATTTAATTGATATGATATGGTCTTCTTCATGGGCCTTGATCTCCATCATGCGCCCCAACATGATTTCCATCTTGCCATCGGTACGACGTTAAGTCCACAACATCGCTAGCTTGTAGCTCATCATGAAGATGATTATCACCATACTACTTAGCAATAAAGTAAACTACTTTACCTTTACTAC
Source organism: Avena insularis (assembly GCA_023614405.1). NCBI lineage: Eukaryota > Viridiplantae > Streptophyta > Magnoliopsida > Poales > Poaceae > Avena > Avena insularis. The sequence continues at coordinate 246,766,930 of CM042688.1, forward strand.
GAATTAGACCATACCACATCACGTGCCTCCTGCAAAACCAAGTTAGACACCTCTATCTTTTCTTTTGCAAGTTTTACGTGGCTGTTAGGCTTTCGCAAAGAACCGCTTCTAACTATGAACTTCCAACCACAATATGGATCAGACAATTATCTCTACTACACCCCTTTCGGGGCCTTCCATTGTAGATGCTATATCAACTACTAGCGTGAAACCAGTCTTGCGTAAGATTATGCGTAAAGTTGGCCCAGACCACTTAATCTTATAGTACCGAGATATATACAAATACATGTCGTAAGTCAACAACTGTAAGATCAGTTTCCACACAATCCACGTGTGTATTGGTCCTACACCAGTACTATGTATAGATATGGCTCTGATACCACTAAAAAGGTTCTGTGGCAGAAAACAAAAAAAATCCTATGACAGAATGCACCTAGCCAGTATCTATCCACGAGTAAAGCTATAATGGAGGAGGTTTCGGTAACATACCCTTTTAGATCGAAAGCGTTTGACTTTCAGAGGGGAACATTGTTGATGTAGCCATTGTTGTAGCTGACCTCAAGGTCGCGAATCTCCTCTCAAGTCACCCTAGGTCCTAGCATGACAACCCCTATGCCACAAATTGCAGCACCTCCGAGGTTTCGCACACATACGGTGTACGATGAGGACTTGTGGCCCTTGATCCTGCCGGTGTTGCGAAAATAGTTCTCCCGCTTGGAATCCTTGCAGCACCTCTTTGCGTTGCGACAAAGTTCTCCCTTTGCGTGCACTGCCCCAATAGGGAGCCACAGTTGCAAGAGAGAAAGAGAGAGATAGTACTTCTCTAAGGAAATTGCTTTAGATAAATATTGTTGTTGGTGTGTTTTCTTCCCATGCCATGCCCCTCTTTATATAGGGGAAAAAGGAACACATCCTTCCCTAAAGTCCTAGGGTGGGACCAATAGGCAAAAGAAAAAGGAGAAATAGCTGGCTGGGATGCTAGTGGCGGCCGGGTGTGCCATCCGTGCTAGCCCAACGCCCATGGCCTGCAGGCTTGCGGGTACCGCCTGCTGCTAATGCACGTGCGCTCGTTAGCTTGCACTTGCCCATGGGTCGGCTCACTGCGCTTGCGCCGTGCGCTAGGGTGGGCTACCTAGCAGCGCCCCGCTAGGCAGTGGCCAGCTATCGCCCACCTGCGCGGCCTCTGCTGCCACCTGCCTACTGCATTGGCCAGCCGGGGCCCACCATCGATTACAATTTTCTTCTCTCTGGGTGGCTTCCTTCTAGGCCGAGTCCCTCCGGGGAATCAACATTGTAGCAGAAGTTGCCCCATGATAAAAAATTTAAAATGTTTATTTAATATATTAATTCATAATTAATATATAAATGCATACTATAAATCCTTTATTAATCCAAAAACATCTTTTCGACTTTTCCTTTCTTCTAAACCTTTTCGGATCCTCTTCGGAACTTTCCGACATTCTCTCTTCGGAACTTTTCCGACGTTTTTTCTCTTTCATACTTCGTTGATTTCTTTCTACCAAAAGATCTACATTGCTCATTGTACCTTTAAGTGTGTTACCCCTACGGTTTGGGAACATCATATACATGATTGAGGTCTCTCTCGAATCAATGATCATTAGCGGGACGGGAATGCCCATAATGACCCCTGTGCATTCCATGAGACTTTTGTCGTTTGAACCTTAAAAGTTGAGTACAATTCCCTTTATTACTTTGATAAATGATTTGTCTGAGATTTGATCATCGATATCCAATACCTTGTTCAATCTCATTTTTGACAAATGTAGTTTTACTCATTCCGTGATGTTCCATCCCCGTGACCTAGTCACATGTTGTGCGACATTTATGGATGTAACACTACAAGAATCTGGATGGTTCATGACGTTTTGATATCATTATTTATAAGAGGCAAAACATCATAGATGGCCATCCGTGACGAATTCTAAGACGAAAAAGGGTTATGAACCTCCCATCATAATTGGATCTATGATATTTTTTCTGTCTGAGAACATCACGACCATCTGTGATGTTTCTGAAATTTCGTTATGGACAACGAGACCGGCCCTGCCTAGGCCCATTCTGCCATGACGTTATTATTTCGTCATGGACAATGCCACGTGGCAGACGGTACCGTGAGTTGCCGTTAGAGACGCCTGGTGATGTCATGGGGGGCATCAATGATGTCATCCCTATCGGGATGTTTTTTCGTCATGACTTGATTATGTTACCGCTGCTTCCATACGTCATCACGTCGTCTATGATGCCATGCCATCCTTGATGAATTTCCTTTCATCGTAGCCTGCCCCCGATAGGTAGACACGTGGTATATTTAAATAATAACACGTGGGTCAATTGCAGAACAAGACGTGGACCAATCAGCACGAGGCACGTATCGTCTAGGAAGAAGTGGCAACGTCATCACTTTCGTGACGTTACTACTTGGTCGTGACGTTACTAACCATGATAGAAATATTTCATAAAGAAATAATCAGGACGTTTATATGATTACATAACAGAATTTGATAAAAAAATTAGGAAAAATGTTTCACTCTAGATAAATGAATACCAGACTCAAATAAGATATGAGAAGGTTCAACTCATGCCAGGAAAATTTCCACAGATTCACCAAATTGCCTATTGTGGTTTGGACAGCTGAGCTAACACTTGTTGTATTAATGCATTTGCCTCTTCTTGTTTCTTCCTCACATCTTCTTGATTCTTCCACATTGCTTGTAGTCTTCCAAATACTTCAGCCTCTCTGCCTTGCCAGATTTGTTCACCTTCTGCAACTCCTCAATGGTAGAGCGTAGTTCCACATTACCTGATTTCTGAGCCTTGAGTTGAGCTTCTAGCTGATACTTGGTTGGTCTTGAAGTAATTGCATGGATGTTGATGTTCTTTAGGACAATTGGCTTTCTCTTGTTCTAAGACAACACAAAGTGCACAACGTCAGTGGAATGAATTGCTTCATCCTCTATGCCATCTTCTGGAGCATATGACACCATTTTGCTTTTCGCGACTGCCTAAAGGGTTTTAGGAATAGAAGAGAATATGATAAACCTAGCAAGAAAATAATAAGCACATCGCATATGTGAGGGAAGAAAAAGGCATTGAATTTTAGGAAGATGGAATGTATTATGGACGACTTATCGTTGCTTCTTTCACATTGTCAGTCAAGCCATTTTCGAGCAGTTCAATGGAGCCTTCCTGCATGTCGCACAAAACCTCGTAGCTGCGAGCACTATTGGCATGAGGGTACTTAACAAGCTGTCTGTTGTTCTTGTTTTTTTAGATAGAGCCTACAAAAATAGGGAGCATAGAGTTAGTCCTTCTTAAACAATTCAAACAGGAGAAGTTGAGTAAACAAGACATGACCTTGTTTTTGGGGTCAGACCAAAAATCGACAAGCCTGCACCACTCCTCGTTGCTCATGTGTTCCACAGGGGATATCCTTGTAACTTCATTCGCTAGGAAGCTGCCAAAAAACTCTTTCTTCAGATAATGCCATTGATTTCTTGCATGCCTCGTTAACTGCTTGTTATAAGAAAACTGCACATCGGGTAGAGAGGGGTCCATGACAAACTTTTGCTAAAATAAAAAAAGGATTATCAGCCTTCGCATTAACAACAATGGAAGAAAGGGACAACTAAGTGTTATAGAACATACATAAACTTTGCCATAGAAGTCTGCTCTGACATCCGGCCTCTCCCTATACTCTTTCCACTAGAGGAAGATATGCGTCTTAGTCCTGACTGTTACTACACACTTAGTGGCAACTTGGCAACAATCACTAGTGACACTGGTCTAGTTCTTCCTAGAGGAATGACAAGTTGAAGTCTTTTTGTGGGCATGTTGTTAACCACCAACTAAGGATCATCATGCATAACAGTGTCTCCAGAATGATTATGGCCAAATTCATCTACAAGAATATAATGGGTATGAGTTAGTGTTCTACAACAGTAAAATGCAATAAGTATGATTCACACAATATAATGTTAGTGGGTTACTGTAGAGCAAGCAATTTGTTCAACATGTTAGCTTCTTGACCCTAGTCAAAACGGTCAAAGAACCATCCATCACGTTTCACATTTGACCCCTCACCTTGGGAAGCTGACACCTTAACTTGGGTAGCTGAACCCTCAGATGCTCAGTTGCTTTGGAGAGGTGCATAGTCACTTTGGAGAGGCACCCGTGCATGGACGGGCGGGGGATGCTGCTTGCCTTGGGGAGGTGCATAGTCGCTTTGGAGAGGCGCCCGTGCATGGCCGGGCGGGGGCTGCTGCTTGCCTTGGGGAGGTGCCAATAGATAGTAGGGAGCGGGCTATTGGCCTTGGGGAGGTGCCCGCGGACACCAGGGACCTGGCTGCAGGCCTTGGCGTGGTGCCCGCGGAAGGCAGGGATCTGGCTTGTGGGGCCTCGGGATTAATCATCCGGGAAATCCCTGTTATGCATTCACCATGTTCCCATGATCAGTGAGCCGTGGAGCATAACCGACAAGTATCATTACAACATCCGAGACATATCGAATTTACAAGACTTACATAAATGCCGTTATGGCTACATAAATAATCATCAGCGGAACTTCATCAAGCATAGAGCCCGATCCATGCCTTAACCTATAGGCAACAGACTAGGAGAAGGTCCTAGCTTGCCGCCAACATCATCTTCTTCTTGATATCTGACCAAGTTAATATCCAGGGACAATGCCAGTGAGTAATTTGAATGTACTCGCAAACCACCTTAAGATGACAAAAATAACAAGAGGATATGCATTATGGCTGTGGTAGTAGGAGAGCTTCAAGAGGGGTTCTTTTTTCAAACAGTTTCTCTTGTAGATATAGCATCTACATATCTTCGTTGAAAACCTTTGTCAACATTTTGGAAACCCTTTTGAAAACATTTTTTTAAAAATTATGACTGGGTCACCCATTTGTTCCTCCTTCCGGTTATCCCATGACCAAACTCCTTTCATTCCTTTCCGACCATCCCATGGTCAAAACAGGTATCCTTTCCGACCATCCCATGGTCAAAGCATTTCCAAAGCCATTTCTTTTACAAAATCCTTTTTGCAAACAAAACCAGCACCGCTCTACAGAAGTTTGTCCAACCCGTCCATAATCGCGGACACGGCTATTCGAATAGATTTACACTCTGCAGAGGTTGTACAATTTACCCACACCATTCGGGTACACTACCGTGATCTACACCGATCGTGGGTCGAGTAACCGATCAAGACTCTCTGGATCCCACTCCAGTATAAGTGCCTACCCTATGAGTGTTGTTCCCCTCAACACCGGGACACCCTATATAGTACTCAAGCCAACCGGAGCGCTTTTTCCACTACCCAAGTGTGCGCTTTCAATGAGGGGCTCATAGTAACGCGTGGAGACCCCCAGACCCTTCGTTCCTTCTCCCGGTCGATGTTTTACATGGACTCAGCCAGAGAAGGCCCACCCTCTAGGGATTTTTATCCCCTGTAGTCGTTCCGAGGCAGCTTATACTAGAATAAACAAATATCAAATCTAGCCCTGTCCCATTCTAGAGTAATGTGGTTGCATGGGTTAAGTTGTTATAGCTAAACTACAAATAACCGGCAGCGTTTTCGTAAAACTTTTTCATCCAGCTTTCCTTCAGCATTTTGTAAAATAAAACCTTTTTCTTTCTCCACATCTCTTGGGAGGTCCCACCTCACAAAGGTTTTATCATAAAACATTTGGTAAAACTTTTCCAGGGTCTTCCCATCCTATAGCTTTGCTCCGGCTAAAACAGGGTCTCCAACGGGCTATGGTGATATGCACCATCTAATCTACTAGGGGCCAGTAGGTGTCATCAAGGGGGTTTGTACTTAGTAGTACCAAAGTGTAATAGTTCGGAGGAGCCAAACCACTACCATACATACATCAACATATAGTAAACAATGCAGTTTTTAATAAATAGTAGATAAAACATGCATAAGTAAAACAGTAGGACAAGGCTTATGAGCAAGAAGGTGGATTGCCTGATGATCAACAATATGACAATATGTCCCTGGACTTCTTCTTTAGATAACCAATAATACCAATAATAATAAGACCTCTTCTTCTCGGCATCAATACAAGCGCAACTATCGTCGTCACCGAGTATACATGCAAGCAAGCAAGACCACAATCAAACAAGGCATTCAAGCATCAGGACCATACAGCAAGAAAATGACCATACAAGATTACAAATCATTAGTGGTGTTGAGAAAATGGATTAGAAGGATTGGGAGCATGTCTTGGAACATTTGAAGGAAACCATATGGGTTTTCATAGTCTAGAAACTAGGGATGAGAGGGTTTTGGACCAAAGACTTATTCTATAAGATACCATTGTAGAAACATGATACCAACAGATAGATATTGATAAAATGGAACCAACAAAAGTGGTTTCACTATTTTATCACTTACCAAAGATTTGTAGTGATTTTTATAGTGAATAAGACTCTAGTTTTAGGAAATAATTCACCAGAAAAGTTCTGGAGCCCCAAAAATTATTCTCTTGGATGGTTAGGTAGGGATTGATTTACTTGTTCACTGAGAGTTGGAATCATGCCAAAATAATTAACAGAATGCCCTCAGGAAATTCCCAAAGGCCAATCTGTAGACAACTTGTCTTTTTCACCAGAGTAAATCTACAGAAGTTTTTGATTTGATTCCAAGGGAACATGGTAGGAATTTATAATACCTTTCTGTTGGATTCACTCCTTTTGGAGTTGTCAAACTCCTGGAGTGTTTTATTTAGTGATAATACCTCTTACAGAAGTATTTAATTCACTAAAATTCAACAAAGGGTCAATAAATCCTTATCTCCTGGTTTTGGATAGGTATTGATGGTCCACTTCTCTAGGAGCTGGAATTAGGTTAATACCGTCTTTGGTTTGGCCTAGGGATATTCCACTAGGCAGATTTTCCCTGATTTTGTTATTTTTTCTACAGGCAAACTAGGAAGCAAACGAGGGTTAGGCCAAGGTGATATGCAAGGTATCTAGGATGGCTTTCAGTATCCAGAGGTTTCACTCCAATTGGAGTTATAAAACTACGAGAAGGATTTTAGGAGGGTTTTGGATACCTTCTAGGGATTGATTTAATATAGTTTATCTATACATATTCTGGGCTAACCAAAGGTACTGAGTGTTAGGGAAAGCATACTTGCACCTAGGAAAATTTAGATCTGGGCATTTTGTGTTGATTTGCATTTTCAAAAAGAATTAAACCAAGCTGTCAAAACAGACCTCGAATAAAAAGAATAAAGCACAGAGGCTTGCTGGGCTGGGATATGGGGCACACTGGGCCGGGGAGGGGGAAATCGGCCCACGGTGGGCGACGCAGCGCGCGGGACGGATTTCAAACCGCCCGTGGGCAGGGTCCGCCTGTTAGCGGGTGCGGGAGGGCGAAGGGGTATGGGCGGTTTTCTGCCGTTTGATTAACGGGCGATGGACGGCGGTGGCTCGTCGTCCTCGCTCGCGCCGGCCAGGCGACGGCAGAACCCTAGCTGCTGGCGGGGAGGCGTGGGGAGCTTATCAGAGGGCTCGCCGGCAACCGTGGGGTGGCGGAGACGATGCGGTCGACGACGGCGATCCCGGAGAGGGGCAGCACGGCCGATTTCCGCATCGAGAAGGAGTTCCTACGATGGCGCTCGTGGTTGTGCTCTTGGGAGCTCGCTGGAGCGGCTGCTAGGCTCGTTCCTAGGCAAAGAAATAGCAGGGAAAGGGCATGGGAGGTTATGGGAGCACCGCACGGTGACATGCATGGAGGGAGAGGCAAAGAGGAGGGAGCTTAGCTCGATTAGAGGGATAAGCCCAAGGCTCTTTTCTCTCTCTCTCTCTCTCTCTCACTCTCTCTCGAGCAGCACACGGTAGAGGAGAGGGAGGGGGGGCTTGGGGAAGGTGAGGTGGGGTGTGAGGGGGAGAAATGAGGGAGCAGGGGAGGGTTGGTGGCCTCTGGCCCTTATAAACCGAAGGGTGAGGCTCATGGTGGACTTGTCCCATGGAGAGGTATGGAGGGAGGTTGAAACCAGGGGGGAGGATGTTGTGGGCGTGGAGAGTGGTTTCTGGTGGTGTGCAGAGGGCAGAGGGAGGAAGGGTTGCTGCTGTGGCAAGAGCCTTTGGCAATAGGTGGTTGTCCCACTCCAATTCTCTACCTCCAAACACTAGAGGACAAGGGAGAGGGGTTGCTACAGTAGCTTAGCTATAGTGCACACGACCAGGACTGAGGGGTGGTGCTGTGGAGTCTTGTTGGAGAAGATTGGATGGGGTTTGATTTGGTTTTTGGGTACTAAGAGGTTAATGTCCAAATCTGCCATAAAGGATGATCAAGTGGTATGTCTTGATTTTTGATCTTGACCAACTGAAATGAGGATGCTGGTAGATGGGTAGGGTTAAGGGGCATCTCTGAGATTTATTTGGGATTTTTTAGAGAATTAGAAGTCCACTTAAATCCATTTATCCAGAAACTGCAGAAGTGAAGCATTGGAGCTCATTTGATAAATTTACATTGGGCAGGCGGAGTTTTTGATGTGGTATGTTCCCAAATGTGAATACACACTTAGGGGAATTTTCCCAAGATTTATTGGAAGATAAAAGTATTTAAAACAATTATTATTCCAATTCAGCCATTTAAGAGAATGGGCAAAAGAAATAATAACGCCCTTCAAAAATATTTATTTTTGAAGTGGGAAGATGGGGTATGATATGTGGACCTCAATTGAGCCAAAGATTGGGGAAAGTGTTTTGGCAAAAACCAAACTTTCCTTTATGGGAGAAATTTTGGAGTTTTGGTCTATTAAAAAGATTAATTAGATTTGGAGCCATAATAATTATGGGTAATATTTGGTAAATCTTGATGGTCAAGGTAGATGATGTAGACAAGGTGTGGCAAGAATTTGCAATCTTGGGATTGGAGAATCCAAGTTGAATTAGATGGGAGAACAAGGAATTGAGGATTTAGGGGGATGCTATTTTTATACAACCAAAATCTTGTTGGATCTTGGATCTCAGAGCTCACCTTGATGCAAGGGATTGATGGATAGTTATACAAAGTCATATATATGATCATGGCAGAAGGATTTTGGCTTGGTTACATCTGAGGTGGTCTGGAAGTGATGGCAAACTTTGTTGAAAATAAGGCTGCCATACGAGATGAGTCATGATGCCCTATAAACCATGTGGGTTTAAGAAGCACAAAGATCCACTTGGAACAAGTGAAGTAGATGTTGATATACCTATATGAGTAGAGCACATCCATGCAAAGAGTTGGTCCATAGAAGGTTGGATGGTGGTGTGAGCTTCTGTCAAAGTAGGCATGTTGACTAGATTTGCAGGAATAGTTATTTTCTTGCCTGCAAAACTATCAAGAACAAGTAGATTGGAGGATTATATAACCAAGGTAAAGAGTGGTCCTTGGTATTCCTTAGGATGGTTAACAATATGGTTCATATGCATTTTCAAAAATGCACAAGGGTTGAGAAAGGGAGGCATTCAAAAAGGTGATGTTGGAAATAGTTTTCCAGACTTAGCCAAATTTGGCAGATTTAGGGTTTTTGACTAGAGCATGAGAGGGGATGTTTTTGATGGGTTGCAAGGTACCCAAGCATCATCAAGTGGATGACGTTGGAGTGTAGATTGAGTAGAAAGGATCCATGCTTGATATTGGTCTTCATTGACTTGGAAACTTCTAGAAGGGATATCTTTAGAATTGATCTGGTTAAGGGTTTTAGATGATCAACTAGTATCTAGAGATTAGATCCTGCTTTGTATTCTTGCTGAGGGAGTGGTGGTTTGGAAACCTCTTGATCCTAGTGATGAGCTCCCAGAGTAGCTCATACTATCTCCTAAGCAATCAAGTCAAACAACAGATCAAGGCAACTCATCTTACAAACAAATCAACTACTACTAGGGTTACCATCAAGCTTAGCTTGAGGTAAGGATGGGAAATTTTGAAAGATTGGAGTTTGAATAAGGTAAGAGTATTTGGTATCCCTACCAAGATTATAATTCATAGGTTTTATACAAGGTTTTGAGAATCCTAGAGGTAGGTGTAGTTGAAGGTTCTGTCTTGAAAACATAAGGAGATTATATTATATATCTCTCCATAGTTTTGTCAATAGAAGCTACTAAAATAGTTTTGGTTACATAAGCATCTTGGCTCATGTTTCGAAATGCCAGAACCTTTGAGAATATATAAAATGATCCAGGATAGTTTTGGTAAATAGCTTTTGTCAACTGATGGTGAGGTAAGGAGTATCATATGGTATACACTCAGATGCATAAGCACAAACAAATAATAAGCAAACACTGCACCAAAGTACAAGAAAACGTTTTTGTTCCCCCTTATTTTTGCATTCTGGACAACTAATCAGGGTTGCTGAAATTGGGATGTTACATGGCTGCTAGCATTGGGGAGGTGTGTGCTCGGCTTGGGCAGCTTCCCAGCCAACTTGAGCACCTGGTTACTTCCCCTTGGACACGGTTTTTCTCGAACTTTCTGTGCTGGCACCCTGGCCCGCCAAGACGCGCTTCCAAGCAGTTTCTACACTAGCATGAGCCAGCGTTGTCCTAACAGCAACTGTCTTGTTGCATTTCCTCTTCGGTGGCTAGAAATTCCATTTGTACCGGTCAATTGTGGATAATAAAGAAGCAACAAATATGTGTCAAAATCAGCTAGCAAACAATTCAACACAAGATGAGTAAGCAGGTAAGGGGTTAACTTACTACCCATTATCCTCATTGACATCATCTAGGTCTCCTTTAGTGATATCTTCCTCCTCTTCAGGATCATAGTCAGATCCAGAGCATTCATTTCTTGTATTTTTAGGAGAGATTACAGTTGGCGATGCAAAAAGACTAGCAAAGGGCCTAACACCATTTGTTGCAACCGCTCATTGTTTCTCATGATGTTTTTGAGCCGACTTTCTTCCGTGGGATGCATTTGAGGATCTAACATTAATAAAGAAATCCAAGTAAGCTACAAATTAAACAAACTATAATGTATGGAGTTGATTATCCTATATCAAATATGAGCAGGAAAATGAAACTATTGGCTCTCAAACAAGAAATTTCATAGACAAGGAAAATGAAACACATGAACATGGAGAAGGCTTAAAAGAGCAGAAAGACTAGGAGGTTGTTTACATTCCTGCGGGTGCTACAACCTTTTTCTTTGTGCGCTTCTTGCCGAAACCTTGATGGCCTTCCTTGTCAGCGAGGTGGATGAAGATCTAGCATGCCTTGAAGGCATGGTGAAAGGCAATGTGCTAGACCTTAACGGTGAGGTGGACGGCGAGGAGACAGACACTGTTTGTAGGGTGGACTGTGAGGTAGCAGAACTTGATGCCGAGGTTCATGAAGAGGGGGAGGACCTTGTTGGTGAGGTGGAAGACCTTGCCAGTCAAGCTAACGGCCAGATGGAAGTGCTCGACAATAAGGTGGAATATCCACGAGCTCAACGACATGGTCGGGAACCGGGAAGGCGAGGACGGGCTGGGGTTTGGGCTAGGTCGACGACCAGATGACTACTAGGGTGGCGAGGGTAGGACGATAGGCGTGCTACAACCGGCAGGCGGCTGCGAGGGCGAGCATAGGAGATTTCGATCTGTCTCCTTTGGGTGAGGGGACAAAGGAGGGTTTTCAATAGATTACATAAATGTCCCTATGCCAATGCTTTGGTTACGTTGTGTGGGTGGGCTGAACGATAATATCAGCGCGCGAAATTCTCAACGCACGCGAATTTGGGTGCCTGAAATTTTAGATTAGCGAGAGGACCGATCCTGAAATTTTGGATTGGCGGGAGGACGGAACCACAAATATTTGTCCATTGGATGTGTGATGTGTGGCTGAAATAAATCAACATTTAGGTTTAAAAAATGTGGCCAAGATTGCGACAATCATGGTTCTTAAGCTAGGTGCCAGGTCTTGACAATCTCTTACAAGATCTCTGAATAAATGTCATGTTTTGTACCTAGAAATGATTTTTTGAAAAATTCTTGAGTGAGCTACGAGGTACCTCAAGGATAAACCCGAGCCCCTTCTAGCTAATCGATAGAAACTTGTCTAAATTCCGGGCGGTGCACCATAAGTTTTGAGGTGCATCCAATTGGTGAATTGTCCAACAAATGCTCTCTAATAATTATTATAAATGGGGTGATGCATCCTTGTAGCACATCTTCGGTAGTTTCTTTAGAAAATACATCCATTCGGGCAACGAGAAAATGGAAAATGGATTTTCTGTGCGTAGAAGGTGAAAACTTCCTGAAGCAACATTGTTTGCCATCACAAGATACACACGTGTGCATAATATGGGCACATTGCAACAAACTCTCCCATGAATCTAGTCATAACCTAGCTCATTTTCCTTGAAAACCATGAATCCTTGAAGGCGGTAGCTCATTTCCGTGAACACTTTTTCCGAATAATCCCCGTACCACATGTTTTTTTACCTGCAACTAAGGTAACATAAAATGACAAAGTGTGAAGGATTTGCATTGACTCTAGGGACACCATGGTCAGAAAGCCCAAAAAGCCCCTAGCAACTGCCACATGGAATGGTGAACCAGTGTGACAAAAGTTGCATCACCACATCCATTGGAGTGTGTATGGTCATGTGGATCAAGCTAGTTTTGAAAATAACACATGCAATCACACTAGAGACTCCATTTGTTAAACCATGGTCAGAAATCCCAAAAAGCCCATAGAATACAACTGCCACATAGAATGGTGAGCCAGTATGACAGAAGTTGCATCACCACATCCATTGGAGTGTGTGTGCGGTCATGTGGATCAAGGTGGTGTTGAAAGGAACACATGCATTGACTCTAGATACTCCATGTGTCAAACCATGGTCAGAAAGCCCAAAAAGCCCCTGGAATGCAATTGCCACATGGAATGGTGAACCAGTGTGACAGAAGTTGCATCACCACATCCACTGGAGCGTGTGTGGTCATGTGGATCAAGGTGGTTTGTAAAATAACACATGCAATGACACTAGTGGATAAAGATGGTTTTGAAAGAACACATGCATGACTCTAGGGACTCCATGTGTCAAACCATGGTTAGAAAGCCCAAAAAGTCCCTGGAATGCAACTACCACATGGAATGGTGAACCAGTGTGACAAAAATTGCATCACCACATCCATTTGAGTGTGTGTGGTCATGTGGATAAACGTGGTTTTGAAAAGAACATATGCAATGACTCTAGGAACTCCATGTGTCAAACCATGGCTAGAAACCCAAAAAGTCCCTAGAATGCAACTACCATAGGAAATGGTGAACTAGTGTGATAGAAGTTGCATCACCACATCCATTGGAGTGTGTGTTATCGTGTGGATCAAGGTAGTTTTGAAAATAACACATGTATTAACTCTATAGACTCTATGTCTGAAACCATGGCCAGAAAGCCAAAAAATGCCCTGGAATGCAGCTGCCACATGGAATGGTGAACCAGTGTGACAGAAGTTGCATCACCACATCCACTAGCGTGTGTGTGGTCATGTGGATCAAGGTGGTTTGGAAAACAACACATGCAATGACACTAGTGGATCAAGGTGGTTTTGAAAACAGCACATAAATTGACTCTAGGGACTCCATGTGTCAAACCATGGTCAAAAAGCCCCAAAAGTCCCTAGAATGCAACTACCACATGGAAAGGTTAACAAGTGTGACAGAAGTTGCATCACCATATCCACTAGAGTGTGTGTTGTCATGTGGATGAAGTTGGTTTGGAAAAGAACACATGCAATGACACTAGTGGATCAAGGTGGTTTTGAAAAGAACACATAAATTGACTCTAGGGACTTCATGTGCCAAACCATGGTCAGAAAGCCCAAAAAGCCCCTAGAATGCAACTGCCACATGGAATGGTTAACCAGTGTGACAAAAGTTGCAGCAGTACATCCACTGGAGTGTGTGTAGTCATGTGGATCAAGGTGGTTTGTAAAATAATACATCCCATGACACAAGTGGATCAAGATGGTTTTTAAAAGAACACATGCATTATCTCTAGGGACTCCATGTATCATATCAAACCATGGTAATAAATCTCAAAAATTCCCTGGAATGTAACTACCACATGGAATTGTGAACCAGCGTGACATAAGTTGCATCACCACATCCATTGGAGTGTGTGAGGTCATGTGGATCAAGGTGGTTTGGAAAATAACACATGCAATGACACTGGTGGATGAAGGTGGTTTTGAAAATAACACATGCATTGACTCTAGGGACTCCATGTCAAACCATGGTCAGAAAGCCCAAAAAGCCCCTAGAATACAACTGCCACATGGAATGGTGAACTAGTGTGACAGAAGTTGCATCACCACATCTACTGGAGTGTGTGTGGTCATGTGGATCCAGGTGGTTTGTAAAATAACACATGCAATGACACTAGTGGATCAAGGTTGTTTTGAAAAGAATACATGTATTGACTCTAGGGACTCCATGTGTCAAACCATGGTTAGAAAGCCCAAAAAGGCCCTAGAATGCAACTGCCACATGGAATGGTGAACCTGTGTGACAGAAGTTGCATCACCACATCCATTGGAGTGTGTGTGGTCATGTGGATAAAGGTGGTTTTGAAAAGAACATATGCAATTACTCTAGAGACTCCATGTGTTAAACCATGGTCAGAAACCCAAAAGCCCCTGGAATGCAATTGCCACATGGAATGGTGAATAATTGTGATAGAAGTTGCATCACCACATCCATTGGAGTGTGTGTGGTCATGTGGATCATGGTGGTTTGGAAATGAACACATGTTGTGACATTAGTGGACCCAGGTTGTAACATCCCAAAACTTTAATCCAAGTGATCAAGATCAAATCTACCCAATTTAGGGTTAACAAAAACTTTTCCATTTAAAAATCTTTAAGAATTCATATGTGTGTGCATTTAAAATAGGAGTTGTTTTGAATTGCCATCATTGAGTAATCTATTGGTTGTAAAATGACTCTAAGGTGAATTACACATCATCTAGATCATCCCTAAGAAAATCCCAAAGAAAAAGAAATAAAAAAGAATTAAATAAGGCAAATGGTCACTTTTGCCATTTTAATCACCTAGCCCACTTTGGCTATTCCTAGCACTCAAATTCAAACAGAAACAATTGTGGATCTTTGCACCCCTTGCTAGTACAAGTAGTGATGTGCCAAGGCCCACTTTGTGATCTCCCAAAAACATTCAAACTCTAAATTTAAATGACATTTGAAAATTGAATCTAGTTCATATGTCTAGATCCCACTTTTTCAAAAACCATCCAAATGAACTCCATTTCAAAATCCCAAGCAAACCTAGATGCTTAAGCATGATACCAACAACTCCACCAAAAATCTTTCAAAAATTCAAATCTTTTGTTCATGCGGCCATTGTGTCGAACAGGTGGCATACACAATTTTTCTACCTAACTAATACTGTTTAGTGATCAATGCCTTGTCTAGTTTTTGGGCCCATTTTGGTTCCCCTGTCCCTCCTAGCTCTAACCAAACCCTCACCGGCCTACCCTTTATCCTGGAGCATTTATGCATTTAGTCTGCTTTTGCATCACGACCGTGAGCAACGCCCTGCACCACGCCACGCCAATCCAGCACCACCACTAGCTCCGCGAAACCCTACCGCACTCCCTTGTCCCGTCCCCGAGAGCAGCCAGCCCCTGGACCACCATGGACAACCCCTGCACTGAGCCTCTGCGCAATGCGCAGCGCACGCTAGAGCGCCCTCGTCGTCAGCACGCCACATACCGCGCCTCGACACCAGACCGTGCACGCCGCTCCGCCTTGACCACCTCACCCTGCCAGAGACGACCGTGCACCGCCGTGCGACCCACAGTCGCCAGGAGCACCGTCGAGCATCGCCTCTGTCCCTCAGAGCGCGGGGAGCTCCCGACCGTTAGCCACCGCCCTAGCATCGCCATTAAGCTCTAGATGATCACCAGGGAACTGCCCACCATCCGCCTACCTCGCCCATGCCGGTAGCCCTCTATGCCGTCGTCACCGACGAGCTCCGCCCACACCCTTCGGTCCCCTCGTCGAGCCTATATAAGGAGGCCACCCCTAGACTCAATTGCCACACCATTCCACTCCCCTCTCTCCACTGATCGTTTCCCCTCTCTCGCCGGAGCCGCTCAAGCAGCCCATTGCCGGAATTTCGTTGGAGGTAGCCGCTGTAGAGGAGGAGAAGCTCCCATCGATTTCGTCCACCTCAGCCCCTGCCGTGACCTCGCCTGAGTCCGCCATCGTCGTCTCGTTTGATCACCCCCATCGCTGCACTAGCTGGAGCCCTGGTATGTCCCCACTGCACCCCCACCGACCGTGCTAGGGTTCAGTCTCGTTGGCGACGTGTTCGTTGTCGACGACGACCGTGAGCCGCTAGATCTGGTTCTAATCGTGTGGTCCTCATCGCCTGTACCGCTTCATGTTTAATGAGTCACTGACAGGCGGGACCCCCTTGTCAGCAGCCCTCAGTGCCGTGGAGTGTACACGGGCCGGCCCATTTAGTTTCCCGCGCTGACCCAGTAATTCAAATATATGTTTTTCTATTTTAATTAAAACTTAGTTTTGTCCTTTAGTTTAAAAATCAATTCATAGAGTTTTACAAATCCAAATTGAATAATTCCAATTTTGTTGGAAAGATAATTAAGAACTCTATCCAAGCCAGTTGGATTTAAATGAATTAGAGTTAGAGATCTCTCCTAGTAAAAATAACAAGCCAAAGGCTTTTTCACATTCAAACATTTTTCTAAAATCAACCATAATGGCTTTTGAGTTGATTCCAACTCTCAAAAATCACATTTAACCATACCTATCTGAATATGTAATAATATTAAGGTTAGCATGTAGTGACTTTGGACTAGTACCAAAATAATGCTATATAGGCATTTCTAGTCACTTTAAATCATTAATTATTAAACTTAAACTTATTAAAATAGGATCCAAACTTTTAATCACATTCCCATATGTTAGAATATGTGGTGATGAGATGTGTCCACATGATCCCATATTTTAATTGGAGAATATTAAATCTTAGTTAATTTCAATGAGTAGAAATTACTTTTCTCAAATAAAATAAATGAAGCTAGTTCATTAAACCTTGTGATACTTGTGATGATACTAGATCATCAAATGTGTGCCTTAGTGTGCTAAGTAGACTAGTTAAGTATTGTTTGGTGATTGTGTATCCCGTATGTATTTATAGACGATAGTATCGACCAAGTCTACGAGGAGGAGGAGTTCTACCAAGAAGAGGAGGAAGATAATTTCAACCACTGCACTACACAAGGCAAGCCATCATTAACAATGCAATCTAACACTTGCAAGTGTCTTAACTATGCAAGCTATTATTAGCAAGCTAAACCTTGCAAGCTAGATAATCTAAGCAAAGGCATTAGGCATGCTTTGGTTATACCATTTTGACTTATACCTACTCCAAGTTTTATTTACAAGATTTACCTTCTTTACTTTACCAAAGTCCTTTACTTGTTTAAAGGTAGCATAAAGAGTATAAAACTTGACCTATCTAGTTAAACTTAGATGTAATTCTATGGCCTGATATTGAGATTAGCATCCCACCTTAGTGAACACTCTTAACTTAGTAGTTGGACAAAACCAAAACTTGATTCACTTTAGATGGGAATACTTGGTGAAAATGATTTGTAAAAAAACCTTGGAATGATGAGTCATTCTATTGAGATGTTTTGACATGTGTTGACAAACACAAATGGTTTATGATGATAAAAATGTTGAGGCATGAGCCTTAGCCCTTTTATAAAACTGATGGTTGGGTTCGGATGCGATACCATTCCAATTTTACTGTACAACCACAATACCTGAATTGGGTAAGGCTTAGCCGGAAGTTTATATGCATTAGTATTAGTTCCCTCGCAGGAGAGGTTTGAGCTGAGGCTACCTCTCAATGTTGTCCACCTATGCAGTGCCCAGGTGTAACTACCTCGGTGAATTACGCTCTTGGTTACAAGCCTGGATGACTGGAAATGGTTAAAATAGTACGGTGGGGCCAAATGCCACTCACAGGTAGACCTTTCGGCCGTCCTAACCATTTCCAAACATCGGGACAAGAACGAGCGGCGTAATCGGCAGGCGAAGGGATCAACTACATACACAAATGAGTATGTATGCAAGCCACCATACAACAGTCCTCAGAGCCATTCCATCTAAAAGAAATAGAAATATTGCAACGCCATACGGCAAGATCCAAATATCCTAGATAGATATAATAGTTTAGGATATCTCCTCATACATCAAACATCAGAGTATCAGGCGGAAGCGGAAAACAAGATCCGAGTACGGATAAGAAGCAAATCGGCATAAGATGCCCCATAAATAAACACATCCCGCCCACAGATCTCACGGATCCCCATTCCCGGAATCTCTACACCGAGTGATCGTTGCCCACATCGTTCGTCTCCTCCACCCAGTATCCATCTTGCGAGTATACCTGTTCATCTGAATCAAACAATTTATCGTGTGAGACCCTAGGGGTACTCAGCAAGTCTTTATGCCTCAAAAGGGGACACAACCTGGGGTGACGCAATTGCAGCAAAAGATAATACCTAACAATTCTAGGGATACTCACTAACCATCCGCCTAACCAAAGATAGACGGATGTCATGGCTGATATGAGCAGCCCTCATGTTTGAGCCAGGAGATTGTACCACCAGACGATGCAATAAGGGAACCATATCCAGATCATGCTCATGAGCAAACTTATGAGAAACAAAAGAATGCGAAGCACCAGAATCAAACAAAACTCGTGCAGGGACTGAGTTAACAGAAAGCATACCCATCACAACTCCAGGTGCATGCTCAGCTTGAGCGGCGTTGACACAGTTGGCATGAGCAACAGTAGACCCGGGCTTGGTGTTGATGTTGAGAGCCCGAGGTGGTGGTGCACGAACCATAGGAGAGCTTGCTTGGTCTTGGAGGTGGTGGAGGAAGAGCTTTGTTGTTCATTGGACAGTTCCATGTTGATGCCCAGTGTTTCCACAAGTGTAACAAGCACTGTGTGGACGTGGAGCAACGAGCTGTGACTCCGCCAGCGCCCAGTAGTTGTGGTTGTAGCCCCGGGAGCAGAAGTGAGGAAGTTTGGTGGCCTTGCGTAGCTTGAAGGTCTTGGTGGAGCCGAGCGACGGTGGGGTGTTAGGAACCCATACGGCGCTTAGAAGGAGTTGACATAGTGAAGAGCTTGTTGCATCGCGTTGTGTTTCTTTGACTCTCAAACACTTGCCTACTTGCTTCTTCCGCAGAGTATGTTGAAGTTCCGGAAAAGACGCTGGCCTTGCATGTGTGATTGCATATTTAATCGATGCATTGAGCCCTTGCGGAACCTCTTTTGCTTCTTCTTGTCATCGAGATCTCATCGCCACCATAACGAGAAAGGTTCATGAAGTTTCGATGTAGGTATTGACATTGTCATTGCCCCGCTGAGGTTGAGAAACACTTCCTTCATCCTCTCCATGACAATTTCGATGACATCGCTTTTGAAAGCTCTAGTGAACTGTTCCCAAGTAGGCTGAAAACCGGTAGTTTGCCTTGAGGTAATTCTCACCACAGAGCTGCATCTCCCTTCGAAGGTGAGTGGCACATTTTACCCATTCTTGCTCAGAACATCAGCAATACCAAAGAATCTTGACATCTCACACAACCAATCATCAGCATCAAGTGGTTGATCAGACACATCAAATTGGCGTGGGTTGAACTTCAGGAAGCTTTTGATGTCTCCTCGCTTGGGAGGTGGAGGTAGCGGAACAAACTCATTCCTCCTGACACTTTCTTCAAAACGCTGCTGGTTCTGCTGCATTGCTGCCAAGGCATTGGCGATGCTTGACAACGTGGCCCCCAGTTCAGGTTGTATGTCCTCCTCAGAACGGCGTGGTGGTGCCATCCTGTGATTGATATAAAACACAAGTCAGTACCATAATGGAGAATAATAATAATCCAAAATAGTACCAAGATGGAATTAACCAAGATTAAAGGATACAATTTACTAAGATGATATTAAAATATCAACAAAGTTCACATCACCTAGAAGATATTACGCATATCGCACACGACTAAAAAGGAGTGTGGAAGCACAGATGTATGAAAGAATTTTTTTTCGCATTTTCGGCATTAAAATACCAATAGATGCGCAAAATCACTTATCAGGTAGGGATTAGCAACTCCACATTCTGTGAAAGCATGCTGGAAGGAAGAACACCCTTAAGAAGATGGCACCGATTAACAAGGAGTCAGATAGATCGCGCCGGTTTTCAAAAGCACAAGATGGAATGTACCAACAGTTGATAACCAAAGGCAGATTGTGATAACAAATTGGATGCAACAGATAGACAAGGAATTACACACACACTTTCTATGGTACTACTAAACCCGTAACACGTGAATCCTAGTTTGAATTTTAAGAAGAGGATTGAAAACGTTACACTTCCTTACCAGAAAAAGGTGGGTGGGTGGGTAAGAAGAAAAGTGGAAGCAGTCCTACTCTCGCGTTTTGTTTTGTTTTTCCCTAGTATACATAGCTACCAAAAATATTTGCTAGACTGACAACGACCATTTGGCTGAGACCCTGAAGGGCGGGATGGCTCTGATACCAATTGTAACTACCTCGGTGAATTACGCTCTTGGTTACAAGCTCGATGATCGGAAATGGTTAAAATAGTACGGTGGGCCAAATGCCACTCACAGTAGACCTTTCGCCGTCCTAACCATTTCCAAACATCGGGACAAGAACGAATGAATCGGCAAAGCGAAGGGATCAACTACATACACAAATGAGTATGTATGCAAGCCACCATACAACAGTCCTCAGAGCCATTCCATCTAAAAGAAATAGAAATATTGCAACGCCATACGGCAAGATCCAAATATCCTAGATAGATATAATAGTTTAGGATATCTCCTCATACATCAAACATCGAGTATCAAAGTGAAGCGAAAACAAGATCCGAGTACGGATAAGAAGCAAATCGGCATAAGATGCCCCATAAATAAACACATCCCGCCCACAGATCTCACGGATCCCGTTCCGAAATCTCTACACCGAGTGATCGCCCACATCGTTCGTCTCCTCCACCCAAAGATCCATCTTAAGTAGTATACCTGCTCATCTAAATCAAACAATTTATCGTGAGACCCTAGGGTACTCAGCAAGTCTTTATGCCTCAAAAGGGACACAACCTGGGTGACGAATTGCAGCAAAAGATAATACCTAACAATTCTAGGATACGCTAACCATCCGCCTAACCAAAGATAGACGGATGTCCGTGAAATAATAACAACAGTTATAACAGTAATATTAACAGATCCATCCTCCTCCTCGCTTACCAACGAGGAAGCGGACGAACAGCCCCCCATCCGTTGGCAGTTTTATTATCCATTCCATGAGTGTTGCACTATTTACTAATCAGGTACTTAGTCAAATTAAAAGCGGTACTTTAGTTATACTTGTCTATGATCGAGAAACTATGCTCCAAGTCGTCCATAAATCATGACACGGCTTTGAAGATTTACCTGCGGGTGCACAAATAGCAACACACACTCGATCAACCTCGGAAAAACCAAATCAAAACCCAACGAGGCATTCACGACAAAGAGATCACAGGATTCAAAAATGTTTCAGGGGGCCACCCCACTAAGCTACCCGCAACGAAGTTGGCCGGCTCTGAAACGGACCCAGGGTTTGTGTGGACGGCGGTAAACGACTGGGAACCTGAAAATGTGACTGGGCTTGTCGACACAAAAAAACGTGTCACGGTCCTAACAGACATAGTGCTCCACGCACAATCTTAAATAAAGCAAAGAAGCATGGCATAAGTACAGATAGTAATAAAGCCCCAAACTACTTTGTGGCCCCAAGAAATAAGAATGAATCAAGCTCGCTCGGGGGGTTCATAAGGCCTCCCGGATGTGGATAGTGCGAACAGTCAAGGAACAGGAATCAAGTACTCGGGGTCCTACGGGACACGAGTGAGCATGAAGAACCAAATAGCAGATATTGCCCACCGGTGCCACTGTCATTAGTTATCCCATTACTACTCAAAGTTGTTGTTTAGGTACCTCGTTATCCATCGACACTCACATACCCTACACATGCTGTTCTCGACCGCATGGCTCAAACAACTCCTGTAGTAATGGCTCATGGGATGGAGGAACAAGCTCGTGGGGTTTAAATGTAAAGGCTATGCAGTACTTGGGATTCAGTTTAATGCAATCGCGACTCAATGATGCAAGAATAAGATAGAGGCAATAGGTACTATATGTATGCAAGCATGTGGTAGTGCTTGCCTGGCAGCTCGGTTGAAGCGAGGGATGGATCCGGTAGTGCTCTGGTTTCTTGATATATCCCCGCCAAAGATCTATTCGAAGAAGAACCAAACAAACAAGGGCCAACATAAATAGAGTGCACAAGCATATGAATTAAAATGCGACAAGCAAACAATCATGCCATGATGAATGATGCACAATTTGCATGGCAATAATGTAGCATGGCATGGGTGAGGTGTGGAATACAAGAATAAAGCATTTTATGGAGTTTTAGTCACCTTTTATCCTCAAATAAGTTGCTGTAAACTTTATATTTATATGATGCATGCTGCAATTCAGAACATGGAATGCATAGATAGAACGGGCTCGTCGCGCTGATCGATTTAGACATATTATTTGTCAAATTTGGAGTTATAAAACTAAAGTTATTAATTAATTAAGATAAAGGGCATTTTGTTGTAATTTTAATTATCTCGAAAATTTTAAGTGCTCAAACAATATTTTGAATAGCATATTTGAATTCCTCACATTTTTCTGATTCAAAAATATATATCATATGTTGAATTTGGAATTATATTTCACAAGTTATTTAAAACAGATTCAATTTGAATTTTAAAAAAAATTCTGAAAATTTAAATCAAAACAGAAAAACCAGAAATACTTTGATTACTCAGCGGACCCAGCCCGCTGTGAGTGGGTCGGCTGGGTGGAAGGTGAAAGGGTGAAAGGCGTTTTAGACGCCGGGAGAGGCTAACAGAGGCTGACATGCGGGCCAACGGGATGCGGAGCCCACGTGATGTGGGCTGACTCCGTGGCGGCAGGGGAGCTCGGATTACGGCCCGAGGAACCTGGGGGGGGGGGTTGGCAAGATTGCCAGGCGGCTGACTAGTGGGCCACGAGGTACCGCGGGTTGAGAGCGAAAAAAAAGGGGGGGCTTTTGTAAAACTACCACATGCCCGCATCACATCTGTTTCTCTGAACGCAGACAGGTCGGGTGGTCGATGTGAGCGACGACGCTGGGTTCGAACCCGGTCGCGGGCGTCTTGTGAGGGGCTAGCCAGTATGATGGTTTCTGGTAGTGACAGAGGGTGGACGCAGGTTAGCTAGGCGCGCTGCGCGCATCAACGAGAGAACGACGCCGCCGCCGCACCGAGGCCGCTCGACGCTTTGTCCGTGCGAGCGGCGATTACAGCAAGGCGGAGGTTGTCAGGGAGGGAGTACTGCTCACCGCGGAGGGGACGGTGGAGTTGGATCGGGCTGGGAGGCACTGGAGCGGCGAGGACGCAGGCGCTCCCTGGAGTTAGGGTTCGGATGGCGAGGTTTCTCTCTGGCGAGCTGGGCCTTCTCCTCCTTACTGGCACGTACGGGGCGACGCAGAGGATGGTACTCGTCCTTCCTCGACAACCACAGCTCCTCGCCACCGGCTGTAAGAGGAGGGATTGGAGACCGGTGTCGCCGCCGGTGGAGAGAAAGGTAGTGGGGAGGAGAGATGGTTGCGCGCGAGGCCGGGGTGGTTTGGTAAGGAGAAGGGAGGAAGGAGGGGAAGGGATAAGGCGAGCCTAGAGGGAGGCGATGCTGTGGGGGACGCGGCGGTGGAAAAAGGTGGCTCGGCCCCCTTTCCACCTCGCCCTCACGTGCTCGTCGTGGGGGTCAGCAGAGGGGCTGCCAGCGGGCCTAGGGTGAGAGGAGAGATCGGCTCGGAGCTAGGGTCGTCGGGTGGGGCTGCTGTGGCAGGGAGAGAGAGCTAGAGAGAGAGAGAGAGCTAGGGTAGGATGGAGTAGGCTCGGGTTAGGGTTTTTGGTTAGGGGTAGGGCTTTGGCCTGGGGTAGGTTAGGGCTGGCAGTGAGGCTGCAGGGTGGGGCCGGCGTGAGGAAGAGAAGAGAGGGAGGGACTAGCTCGAGTTAGGTTAGATGGTGGCCTCGGGTTAGGTAGATGGGGTAGTCTTGGGTTAGGGTTTTGTTTAGGGTTAGAGAGAGGGGTGGCTGGGGTGTGGGCCAGGGAGAGAGAGGAGGTCAGGTGGTCCTCCTGGTAGAGAGAGAGAAAGAGAGAAAGGGAGATGGTGTAACCACATGAGCATGAGCAAGCATGAAGGGTAGGAGATGGTCATGGGGATGGTCTTGTAAGATCATGCATGGCACTACACAAGAGAGGTGGATGAGGTTTGATGGCACAAGGCAAGAAACAAAGCAAGGTAGAAAGGATTGAGAGAAAGAGAGAGATGAGAAGATGATCCACTCAAAAACAAATAAAACCAAAGGAGGACAAAAGATGGTGATGGTTGCATGGCCCATGCAAGTATTTTATGCCATGTGTTAATCTTGTGAAAACAAAATAAAATCCCATGGCATTTATTATGTGCATCCTCAAAAGATGGAGTAAGGGCCAAGCTACGGATTTATATAATTAGATCCACCCAACCCACATGAGCTAGAATAAAAATCAAAAGAAAAATAATTACAAGCTCATGGGTTATTGGAATGGTGGAAGTATAAGGTGGTGACAAGGAAAGGTGATGGAGTTGAATAAAAGATATGCCCCCAACTCAACTTGGGCATTTAAACAATATATCAATAACCAAATACAATATCAAGAGGCAAATACAATTTACAATGCATATGAGAGAAGAACCAAAACAAAAAGGGTTTTATATGATGCTCAAATGCAAGGTGGCATGATGACATGAGCATGATATAATTATGATGCAACAATTATGTATAGGAAGTAGCCATTATATTACTAGACCAATTAGCATTACAATTTGTTAGACAATTGGGATGCTACACCAGGATGACAGATGGTCATGGCTGGGAGGCCATGCTCATAGGAGAGGTGCTTATACTAGGGTGTGTAAAGGAAAGGTTATGTTTGATTATCTGCATACTAAGTATGATGATTCAGGGTTATCCCTGACAGATGTATCGAATCTTGTGGTGAAAGTGTACCACCTCTGCAGAGTGTCAAACTATTCGAGTAGCCGTGTCCGCGGTTATGGACAGTTGGAGTGGCCATACTGTTCCGTTGTTAGATGTTTTCAAAATAACTTATGAAATGAATGGTGACATGACTTGACCACAAAAGAGTTGTGACTATGACAACTAAGTTCCCACTTAGGTGTTTTCAAACTTCTTTTATCTTTCTTTGTTTCTGAACTCAGCTTAGGTTTCAAACTTAACTTTACAAATAAACTTAGAGTTAGCAGTCCTACTAAAATTATCCTATTTGTTAGTGGTAGTTTGCGAGTACTTAAGGAGTACTCATGGATTTTGTCCCTAGCTATTCCTATGGCCAGACAATGAGGACTACCCTGAAGGAGGACAGCAGGACGGCTATGACAACTAGGATCATATCCCATCGTCAGTATTGCCTGTGACTCTGAAGATGGACCCCACCACTATGCTATTTATTCCGATACTTGATTGTACTAAGACTGGATCATGAGATCCTTTATTTGTGTAAGACCTTATTATGGTTTGTAATGGATGATGTACTATGATATCCAATCTGTTATGTCTCGCAAAAATGGTAATCATGGGATTGCGATGTATGGCATAACAGGCATCTGGGATTAAAAATCCGGGTGTTGACAAAGGTGGTTTTGAAAAGAACAGATGCATTGACTATAGGGACACTCCATGTGTCAAAACATGGCCAGAGAGCCCTAAAAGCCCCTAGAATGCAACTTCCACATGGAATGGTGAACTATTGTGATAGAAGTTGCATCACCACATCCATTGGATTGTATTTGGTCATGTGGATCAATGTGGTTTTGAAAAGAACACATGCATTGACTCTAGAGACTCCATGTGTCAAATTAAACCATGGTCAGAAAGCAAAAAAGCCCCTGGAATGCAACTACCACATGGAATTGTGAACCACCGTGACAAAAGTTGCATCACCACATACACTAGAGTGTGTGGGCTCATGTGGATAAAGGTGGGTCGGAAAAGAACACATGCAATGACACTAGTGGATCAAGGTGGGTTGGAAAAGAACACATGCATTGACTCTACGGACACTCCATGTGTCAAAACATGGTCAGAAAACCCAAAAAGCCCTTGGAATGCATCTTCCACATGGAATGGTGAACTAGTGTGATAGAAATTGCATCACGACATCCATTGGAGTGTGTGTGGTCATGTGGATCAAGGTGGTTTCGAAAAGAAATAGGCATTGACTCTAGAGATTCCATGTGTTAGATCAAACCATGGTTAGAAAGCCCAAAAAGCCCCTGGAATGCAACTACCACATGGAATTGTTAACGAGTGTGATAGAAGTTGCATCACCACTTCCACTAGAGTGTGTGTGGTTATATGGATCAAGGTGGTTTGGAAAAAACAGATGCAATAACACTAGTGGATCAAGGTGGTTTTGAAAATAACACATGCATTGACTCTAGGGACTCCATGTGTCAAACCATGGTTAGAAAGCCCAAAAAGACCCTACAATGCAACTACCAAATGGAATGGTTAACCGGTGTAATAAAAGTTGTATCACCACAACCATTGGAGTGTGTGTGTGGTCATGTGGATCAAGCTGGTTTTGAAAAGAACATATTCAATGATTCTAGAGACTCCATGTGTCAAACCATGGTTAGTAAGCCCAAAAAGGATTTGCATTTTTTTGAATTCTTGAGGCTCGTTTCAAAATGCGGCCAAGATTGTGGCAATCAGGGTTCTTAGGCTAGGTGTAGGGTATTGATAATCTCTTACTAGATATCTGAATAAATGTCATGTTTTGTACCTAGAAATGATTTTTTGGAAAATTCTTGAGAGAGCTACGAGGTACCTCAAGGCTAAACCCGAGCCCCTTCCTACGAAACCGACAAAAACTTGTCTAAACAATGGGCGATGCACTGTAAGCTTTGAGGTGCATACAATTGTTAATTGTCCACCAAATGCTCTCTAATGTTTATTAAAAATGGGGTGAAGCATCCTCGCATCACATCCTTGGTAGCTGCTTCAGAAAATACACCCTTTCGGGCACCGGGAAAATGGAGAATGGATTTTCCGTGCGTAGAAAGTGAAAACTTCCTGAAGCAACATTGTTTGCCATCACAAGATACACATGTGTGCGAAATATGGGCACATTGCAACAAACCGTGCCATGATTCTGGTCATGACCTAGCTCATTTTCCTTGAAAACCATGACTTAAGTGTTAATTTCTGATTTTTTAGAAGATAGGTGTTAGAGAGGGTGTTTTTGCATAACCATCATCTACTACACATGCATGGTCTGCGGCTAAAATTTCTTCTTTATCTCGCATTTGTTCCCCTCCTTTGTTAGAACCCTAGATCCATATAACTACTGCTACAACACCAGTAATAGGAGAGGCCCTCGGCGGTGCTATCGGAGCGCCACCGTTTTGCCACCATGTCGACCACAAGATCATATTGCTTTGCGCTAAGCCACCCAGGACCTACGATTCAGCTCATCCTATGCCCCGGTTGCGGGCGTGTGGTGAAGCAATATGTGTCTGGGACGGTAGATCACAAAGGATGGGTGTTATACAAGTGCAAGAGGCATGTGGTATGTAATCTCTGTAAATGATGTGTGTTCTAGATGCTTGATTTAACTCATTTTGTTCTCTATACATTTACACAGTAGCTTATTTGAGTTGGTTGTGTGTAAATACGTCAGTATGGTTGCAACTTTTAGCATTGGGAACTAGAGCATGTTATCTACTTGTCATAGCACAACTTCATCCGAGGTGAAGCTGCTGTTGATGCCAAAGGCTAGGCAGAGAAAATAAGGGAGGAACTTGAGCTTAGAAAAGAGGAGCAAAATCTGACTTTGGTGCAACAACAAGACCAGAACATGATGAAGTTGTTAGATGCAGTTAGGGAAATGCTTGTTCTACTAAGGATTATAGTGGTAGTGCTATGTGTGTTGTGTGCAATGTGCCTTTTAACTCTTCTAAATAAGTAAGGTGATGATGATGTAGTGACGACATAGATGATCTAGTGAAGTAATATACTGAACATGTAAATTAGTAATGTGTTGTGATATCATTTTAATATGCATTTGTCAGCCGTGATATTATAGGATGGACTTATCACAAACTACATCCTTATAGTTGAAGAACCTTGAAAATATAGATGATCTGCCCCTAATTTGGAAAGCTTCTCTAAAACATGTCCCTTATTTTCTGAATAAGGGTTATTTATATGTACATGAGGCATAGTATGTCTTACCTTTCCTAAATAAGATAATAACAAAAAAAGATTTCTCTCTCTCAAAATAAAAAATAAAAAAGTTGTTGCCCGCGAGACCAAAATATGATCCCGCGTGGGACCCAGTCATCATGGTGCTTCTCGCTTAACCCTCCCTAGTCCCTACCACTTTGCACACATCCGCTCTGCCCAGCGACCACCAAATCCCCTCCCCTTCCTGGCTACAATGGCGGCAGCAGGCTCACGAGTAAGGCTCCTCGACCTATCTCAATGCATCTCTATGACTACGCGTATGTGCTTGATCAAGGTCACCATGTCAGCAATGTTGTACTCGATCTAGGTCACCGTGTCTGTGCTCTAGGTCACCAGAGATGGGTCTAGGTTGCCATGCTCGATCTAGGTCTAGGCCCCATGTAAACACTCGATCTAGGTCCCCGCGTCTGTGCCTTTAATTTAATTCTTATATTTACTCTCTAGGGAAGGTAGGATGAACTGTGAGGATTGTAGGTTCTGCGGTATGGAGGCTAGGGAGATATATGAGCAGGTTCTACTAGCACTAACTTTCTCAACACATCGCCTTCTTGTTCTATCGTAGTAATTCTCGTCCTCAGATTTTTTAATGAACTTCAGATGGCCTACACGGTGTTGAAACCCAAAAATTTGGAAGTCATCACGCAAAACATCATGGTGATGGTGCCGAGAAATTGCTCCAACCCGCTAAAGATCATAAAATGCGAGGATTGGTCTCGCACAAATATGATGAGTGCAAGGCTAACGACATATATGAGCGGGTTCTAAAATTGTTGCTACTGGATAGTACTGAAACCTAATGTATAGAATCAAAACAAAACATTCTAATTAGTGCAATGTCCATTTTAGGATAAAAAGCAAGGCTACAATGTTCCATCTTATGATGAGATAAAGCAACCTGTAGCCAAGAAAGTTGAGAAACCGAGGGACCTTGCTAGAGGTTAAAGTAATCGACATTGGCTTAAAGTTCCAGTCATTCTTATGCCGCTACATATTACTTTCTAATATTTTATTTCTAGGTCCCTCGATGAAGGACAAGGAGGACTTCCACAATTACTGCGTGTCTAGAAACGATATGGAATTGAGTTCAAACCAAGTTGCGTATCTCAGAGGAATTTCAGGACACAAGCCACCTATAACACATTATGTTTGCAAGATGAAAAAGTACAATGTCATCCCTAGGAAGGCCAAGATGGTAAAGTTCTGAGATTTGACTCTTTAAATATACTTATGCACATTGAACTATACTTTAGCAACTAACTTTATTCTTCACATCCAGTACTTTTTAGTTAGGTACAACAATGCCCACCTCAACCGGTATCTGTTGTTGGAGGTTCTTGTCATAGTCACAAATCATGTAGGTCGTGAGCATGTTCAGTTCATCCAAGGCAGGAATGATGTTGCCCAGATGACAAGAAACTGGTCAAAGGTTATCGAGGCTGCTCGAATCAAAAAAGAGGATTTGTTCATCTTCACCTTCTTTGAGGAGCCCATATTTGGCTTCATGTGTCATGTTAGTCGCATGAAATGAGGGCACAAATACATGGTTATGCAGGTTGGATATGTTATCAGTGAACTCATAGTCGGTTTGGAACTGTATGTGAATCTGCAGGTTGTGTACTTGGTTTGGAACTCTATGTGAATCTGGTGGTCTACTTGGTCTGGAACTGCATGTCAACCATGTTCTCTATATATTTGTAATATTGTGGGCTATCTCCATGTTCATATATCCTGTGTTGATTGTTGCTGCTATAATTTCCTGAACTTTCACATTTTGCTTCTTCGTGTGATTAAAAAATGTGTATAAGAAATATGAAGTAGTGCTATGTTTGAAACATAGTTGTCTTGTCCAGCTGTTGGGGCTATTAGTGAAACATCAGTGTAAATATTGAAGGAGGCTGATTTAGAACATGCATATAAGAACAACAAAGTAGTAGAACCATCGGAACAGAGTCCCCTAGTCTAGTGGTTCCGGGCCTTCGGGCAACGAGTGTGGTCGTGAGTTCGAACGCTGGTCAAGGTACACTATTTTTATGCTATTTAATTTCTATCAGATGGAATGATTGCTGGGCCCGACCAAAACTCTGAGAACAACCCGTTAGACCCTGCCATTCAAACCTAGCTGATAGGTGGGGTACATGCATTGGTGGCCCGGTCGTCGAAAAAAGACAGTCAACCAATCGTCGTTGACGAATTCCGTGAATATTTTGTATGAGACGAAATGCCGAACTGGGATTCAGAGCCTCAGACGAAATCCGCAACCAATTTTTGTCGATGAAAATCTGGAACGTCATGGATAACCGGACTGGAGGGCCTTCGAGTGCGTCATCATGAAAAGGCCGAGAATATCACGCATCTATGATGTTTTTATGGCGTGTCATGAATAAAAATGTCATGAATCGTCCAGATTCTTATAGTGTAATCTCACTGAGTGGGCCTAGTGTATTCTTCCTATCATGTATGTGAACACATCTGGATCTCGATGCATAGGCCTCAACTATTCCTATGTAATACCTAACATACACCTTTATGGCCACCCAGATATGGACATGACATTTGATGTAGTTAAAGCAGCCTCGGGAGATAGTGATTAATATGCTCTCATGGTCAAAGGATAAGGATACTATACTTCTAATATTGAAACGATGAGCATGTGACTTGATCGTGTTGTAATACATATAAATTAGGGTAATGTCCACCACATCATTCACCAATGATGTGACTTCACTGTCAGTTGACATAAAAGCACCATGATCAGGAAACCTTAATCATTGCCTGTCCAATGAACTAGTATAACTAGAGGCTACTAGGGACTCTGGTTGTTTTATATCACACGTGTATTAATTTTTTCGCTTGGTACAGTTATAGCATGATACAAAACTATTATGAACTAATGAGATATGATAATAAACACTCTTTATTATTTGTTGCTAGGGCATATCTCCTTCACTAGCAGCATCAGAGTATTATTGACATTTTAAAATTCAAAATGTTTGAGGTATTGCACAACATTTGATTCAAGATTTGCTTTCGCAGTTGGTTTTGTCCCAGCGAGAGTTTTAAGCAGAGTCCTACTCCCTTTGTTCGGTATATGAGTCATCTCATATTTTGAGTCCAAATTTTACCATTAAATTAAAAATAAATATAAATTGTGTCTCATAGAAAATGCACCGCTAGAAACTTATTTCAAATGTCAATTGCATATAATTCATAGTTTGTTGGTCACTTTTGTGATGACTCATATACCGAACAAAGGGAGTAGGACTCTGCTTCAAACTCTTGCTCCATCTGGATATACAGTGTTGCTATCTTAGCATTAGCAGTCCGATGTAGAATAATTGTTAAATTAGAAAAGAAAAATAGATTTATCTTCTCTTAGTTAAATGATGATTTTTATGAACTTTAAAAAAGTTACTCCCTCCGAAAAAGTGTCGCTACGGGAATAATGTAACAATTAGTCTTAGGCTATTTTACACAAAGACACTCCATAATTTATAATTAATATAGTAACTAAGTGTATAGTTCAAATCAGTATCTCCATCCTAGCACGTCTGTCTCTTCCTGCTCGATCCATCCATCGGCCGGCCATCTCCTCCATCGCTATCACCTCATCCACGCGTGACAACACTAGAGCTTGATCGCACATCTGGATCTAGCTAGATCTCCCTCTAGCAGCTAGCTAGTTGCTCCACAGGCGGGGTCGTCCACGGCGCCGTCCCCCAGCCGTGGCACCCACCACCACCATGTGAGGCGATCTAGCTACGTTTCCGTCCAACATCTAGTTATATGTTCAGCAAGGCATCCATGGTGCTGTCCCCAGCCGTGGCACCCACAAGACTCCGTAGCATGCTATGCGAGCTTGCCTTGCTCCAGTGCTACTCTGCATGATCGTTGCAGGCTGGCCTGCTAGCTAAATTGCTACTGACCTTCTCGTTGCTTCGGGTCTTCGCCAGCTCACGGTGCAGCCCCCACCTTTTCTACGCCTCATACTGCTTGACACACTCCTAGACGATGCACCGATGTAGAGCTGATTGTCTGACTCCTCGACGCACATCACCGCAGGGCCACTGCTCAATGTGCTCTGGAAAGTAACATGAATAATTTGGTTGCACTGCTCAACATGACCGTCTTGTCCATGCACATATAAGAGGTTACAAAGTTAGGTTACAAGTGCAACTGGGATACATACAAAGTTTGTATTGTATCACCCTCCCATCCTCATAATCCGAAGAAGTCAAGTGCTACACTACCAAGAAGTGTCCCATAATACGGTGTATAAGATAGTGGCCCAAACCACAATAACGATGATACCTAGGATAAATAGTCCTAAGATAGGATTCCGCTTTATCGCTAGTAGTTAACTCCTTGGTCCATATAGTAGCCGTGTTTGCTTACCTAAGTGCATAATGTCTTGCTTGATGTGTGCTATTGGTGTCTCGAGATTCGGAAGAATATTGTGACTTGCTTGCTCTGTTCACCTTGTATGTGTGTTCTGTCTTGTTTTGACCCTTGTCAAATGTGACTCGAGGAGCAATAACCCACCTAGTAACTCAGGCACCCCACGCGAGTTGTCGGGTAACAAGAACCATAAGAATTTCGGGAGTGATGAGAGGAAAGCATCGCAAGAACCAGTAGTTCGACATCATCAAGTTGGAACAACTCGTAGAATCCTCTCCAGCAGGATGGCTTTCGTCGTAAAACTCAACTCTCAAGACTCGTCATCAACACTGTGAGCCATCATTCACCTGCCAACCGTAGCAAGAATCTCATTGAAGTCGGAAGTCTAACACCGAAGGATCCTCACTATTCGCAAGTAAAAAACAAAACTTACTAACTGATACAAGAAGTGAAGACCTAATTACACTAACCTTCGGCATACTAGAACTTCCGATAGCCCCAAAATACTAACTATTTTAGTCGACCCTACCCAAACCAGCAGGAAGTTCCTCACTAGAAGGCCAGAATACTCCAAAACCTTGAAGACAAGGATTCCAGGAGACAACGAGTCTACTCTGCCATCGAGCAGAAGCAACCCAAAGAGCTCAAGTGAAGACGTTGTGTCCAAAGATTAACTTCCATACCTCGACTGAAGATAGGCAAGAAGAATCGTTAACCGCTAACTTGACCAGAACTAGCCTCTTAAGGCTTCGTTAGGAAACCAACCCCGACAAGGTCTACGCAATAGAATGTCTCTCGGGGACCTCAACCCAAGACCCAAGGAGATACGACCTTCTTTAACATCACCATCACTTCAGGACGGAAGATCTGCACCACTCTCGAAGGACCCTAGTAAAGCTCTAAGGTGGAAAGACTACGTCTTTCCCACTCAAATCCTGAAGACTGTCTACACGAAGATACTCCAGGAAGATTCCAGATTAGACGTCTTTCGCTAAGCATCAACTCACGAGTCATCAGATGAGACAATAACTAAATATTAGACAAAGCTCTTGTGCTACTTCAACTGAAGACCCATCTGAAGGACCTCAACTTCGCTAACCCCATTAGTTCTAACCCATCTGGAAGATCCGCAAACTCAACCACTCTCATAGGCTAAGTACGAATAACAATAGTATATGAGCCTCGTAGGACCTATTTTGGGGACGACAACTGAAGTTTTCAACTCCCGACGGAAGGTTGGCGATAGTCTTCAAGCTTCATCCGACGACTCCAAGAAGTAAGGACTGTACTATCTCAAGCTACCTTAGTTTAGTCCTAAGGGGGAAAGACTGCGTCTTTCCACAAAAATAGAGTAACCATCCACCAGAAGCCATCTTAGGAGTTTTTACCATAACTCATTGAATAGGATACGATAAGATTATAGAAGATACCTCAAGCCGTAGACTCTATCCTCAGAAGAGTGCTTCACAAAATTCCAACTAGAAGTAGTTCGTCCAGCCTACACCCTCGAGATATCGAATAAAAAAGAAAGGCAAATCAAGCATCACAATCAGGACTGGAACCTGCTCAACACTCCGTGCATCCCAGAAGATTGAAGTTTAGCTCTACCGATGCAGTAACCACGCTCAAAGACAAAGCCATAAGTTAGTACGCTTAAGGCACATAGTACTACCTCGACTCAAAATCCCCTAACTCTACTCTCCCGAATCCCGGGACAAGATTCTTTTAAGGGGGAAAGGTCTGTAACATCCCAATTTTAGCAACCCTGTTTAGTTGTCCAGAATGCAAAATTTAGGGGTTACAAAAACTTTTTCTTGTTTAGTGATGTAGAGTTTACTTGTTGTTTGCTTGTGCTTGTGCATATGAATGTATACTATATCATATACTCCTTACCTCACCATCAGTTGACAAAACCTATTTAACAAAACTATCTTGGCTCATTTTACATATTCTCAAATGTTCTGGCATTTCAAAACCTGAGCCAAGATGCATTTGCAAACCAAACTATTTTAGTAGATTCTATTGGCAAAATTATGGAGATCTATAAGATATAATGTCCTTATGTTTTCAAGACAGAACTTTCAACTAACCTTACCTCTAGATTTTTCCAAAACCTTCTTATAAACCTTTTTGAACTCTACTATTGGTAGAGATACCAAGGACTCTCACCTTATTAAAACTCCAACCTTTCAAAATATCCATCTTTACCTCAAGCTAGGCTTGATGGTAACCCTAGTTGTAGTCTGGATTGCTTGTAAGATGAGTTACCTTGATTTATTAAGATGATATCCTTGATCTGCTACTTGACTTATTTGCTTAGTAAGTAGTATGAGCTACCCTAGGAGCTCATCATCTAGCATCTAGCTAATCCAAGAATATCATCCTTAAGCAAGTTAACCAAGCTTGATCTGATCTGTAGCCACTAGGTGATCATCTAAAATCCTTAACCAGATCACTTCTGAAATTATCCCTTCTAGAAGCTTCCAAGTCAATGAATACCAATGTCAAGCATGGATCCTTTATACTCAATATACAGTTCAACATCATCCATTTGATGATGATTTGGAACCTTCCAACCAACCAAAAACCTTAACTCTTGTGTTCTAGTCAAAAACCCTAAGTCTGGAAAACTGTTATCAATATCTCATCTTTGAGCCTCTCTCTTTCTCAACCCTTGTGCCATTTACTTGAACCATCTTGTAGGCCATCATAAGGACTACCAAAGTGTAGCATCCCATCTGTCTAACATATGTAATGCTACATGGTCTAGTAATATAATTGCTACTTCCTACATATAATTGTTGCATCATAATTATATCATGTTCATGTCATCATGCCACCTTGCATTTGAGCATCATATAAAACCTTTTTCTTATGGTTATTATCTCATATGCATTATTAATTGTATTTGCATCTTGATATATTGTAGTTGGTTCTTGATAAATGCTTGATGCCCAAGTGGAGTTGGGGGCATATCTTTTATTAACTCCACCACCTTTATTTGTCACCACCCCATAATTCCACCATCCAACTATATGTGAGCTTTGCATCTTATTTGGTTTAACTCTAGCTCATGTGGGTTGGGATGGATCCACTTCTATTCCACATGCTCCCACACTAGCACCATGTTGTTTTCACATCATTGATATGTGGAGCCACCTTGGCATGCTATGTGAGTGGTACCCTTTTTCTAGCCTCCATATGGATGGTTTTGGAATCTTTGCTCATGTTGGAATATTCTTGAGGATGTTATGCACCTGGTGGAATATACACACTAGCATGTCCTAAGTATATTCAAATATGACCATCTCCATCTACTCCACATGGAACATCCTTTTTCAATTCATTTAGCTTGGCCTTAGATCCATAATTTTGGAATGCATGTGAATAAATGCCATGAGACCTTATTATTGTTTTAACAAAATAAACATGGCATTTATTACTTATGCATGGGCCATGCAAGACACCACCATCTTGTTCTCCTTTGGTTTTCTTTGTTTTGATTGAATATTTTTCTTTTGTGAGCTCCCCTTTTCTCTCAACCCTCATCATCTTGGTCTTAGTTCCTTGCCTTGTGCATCACAAACCTCACCCCTCACCTCCATCTCACACTACCCATACACTTGTTCATGTGCAAAACCCTAACCCTAACCACCTCTACCCTAACCCTTGCCGAGCCAGCCCTTGCTCTACCTCACCATGCTGAGGCACCACCCCAGCCCTAGACTACCCCTGGCTCGACCTAACCCATGCCATCTATCCTCTCAACCCTAACCTAACCCGATCCCAACCCTAGCTCCATGCCACCCCGAGTCTCCCTCCTCTCTCTCTCTGCCACAAGCCCCCCCGAGCCAGGCCCACCTCCCAGTTCTCCCTTGGCCCCAGCTGCAGCCCCTCGCCCCTGCTGTGCCTGGCCGAGCACGTGAGAGAGAAGGAGAAAGGTGGCCGAGCCACCTTTTTTCTCCACCCGAGACCCACGGCATCTACCTCTCCCCTCTGTCCTTATCTACCCCTCCCCTGCCCCGCGTGACTTCCCCCAGATCTACCCAGGGCACTGCCCTTCCCCCTCTTCTTCCCCACCTACCGTCACCCTCTCTCTTCCATCTCCGGCGACCACCGTCGGTGTCGTCTCACCCTAGCCATTAGGAGGAGGCGAGCATGGTGTGAGGTTGTCGAGGAAGGCCACGGGCTCCCCTGCGTCGCCTCTGTTCTCTCCAGCGAGGAGGAGGCCCGGTAGCCGCTGAACGCCGACCCACACCGACGAAACCCTAGCCGCCGGCCGTCTGCGCCGTTGCTGATCCGTCGCTCCCCGGCCCGATACAACCCCTCCGACAGCCTCGCGCTGAGCCACCCTACCTCCTAGACACCTCCCCTCTCGCCTTGGTTTCCTGTTCTCGCCGGACGTTTCGTCGAGCGGCCTCTGTGCGCCGGCGTGCGCGCGCTTCTGCTCGTCGTCGCGCCGCGTAGGGGCTTACCTAGCCGCACCGCCGTTCCCTAACACCAACCCCTCCCAGCCGCA
The DNA here is from genome assembly GCA_023614405.1 of Avena insularis. Taxonomy (NCBI): domain Eukaryota; kingdom Viridiplantae; phylum Streptophyta; class Magnoliopsida; order Poales; family Poaceae; genus Avena; species Avena insularis. The sequence goes on from CM042688.1 coordinate 246,804,327, forward strand.
GTGGCTTCCGCCCTCCGCGCGCACGCCCTAGGTCGCTGGTTCGAACCCCCGCGCCGCGTCGTTCCCTGTCGCGCACCGACCTGTCGTCAGTTGATTCAAAGGAAGAGAAACAGTACCACGGGGCATTCTTTCAGATAACCCCCCAAACCTTTTGCTGCTCAACCCGCGGTCCTTCCGGGCCCACATGTTCCGCCTCGTAGTTTATGAAGCGCGCCATGTTCTTAGTCTCAACCGCAGCCTCATTGCCGCTGTCGTAGCCTCTCACTCGCCCACTGGCGTGTGGGCCTGCGAAGCCTCAGGCCCCACCCGTCTGTCTCGTTGGCTAGAAGAACTCGCGGTGAGAAAAACCACGCACTGCTGCCTACCAAGATCGGTCCCACCTGTCTATCACCGTGGCTGGCTACACTCGCGGTGCAAAAAGGTTTTCGCCGTGCCGTTTCGCCCAGTCAGCGTTGGGCCCAGTTGTCAGCGACTTTGGCTAGGTTTGGCTGGGTAGAAAAGGTTTCTGGTTTATCTGTTTTAATAAAACAATTATAGAAAATGTTTAATCTGATTTTAAAACTAGAGATTAATAACTTTTAATTTGTAATTCCAAATAATACAAATAATATATGTTTTTGAATCAGAAAAAGGTGAGGATTTCAAATCTGCCACCCAAATAAATGTTTGACTAATTTAAATTTTCGAAATTATTAAAATGCAATAAAAATGCCTTTTCTTCATTAATTAATAACTTTAATTATACAAATTCAAATTCGACAAATAATATGTCTAAATCGATCAACGCGACGAGCCCGTTCTAACTATACATTCCATGTTCTAAATTGCAGCATGCATCATATAAATATTAAGTATACAGCAACTTATTTGGGAGCAAAACATGACTAAAACTAAATAAAATGCTTTATTCTTGTAAATTGTGCATCCTTCATTATTGCCATGCTACATTATTGCCATGCTACATTATTGCCATGCCATGCTACATTATTGCCATGTAAATTGTGCATCCTTCATCATGGCATGCTTGTTTTCTTGTCGCATTTTATTCATATGCTTGTGCACTTTATTTATGTTGGCCCTTGTTTGTTTGGTTCTTCTTCGAATAGACGCCGAGCAGGGGAAATATCAGGAATCCCAGGAGTACTACCCAGATCCGTCTCTCGCTTCAACTGAGGTGCCAGGCAAGCACTACCACATGCTTGCATACATATAGTACCTATTGCCTCTATCTTAATCTTGCATCATTGAGTCGCGATTGCATTAAATTGAATCCCAAGTACTGCATAGCCTTTACTTTTAAACCCCACCGAAGCTTGTTCCTCCATCCCATGAGCCATTACTACAGGAGTTGTTTGAGCCATGCGAGTCATAGAACAACATGTGTAGGGTATGTGAGTGTCTGATAGATAACGAGGTACCTAAACAACTTAACCTGAGTAGTAATGGGCTAACTAATGAAAGAGGCGCCGGTGAGCAATATCTGTTATTTGGTTTTTCATGCTCACTTGTGTCCCGTAGGATCCCGAGTACTTGATTCCTGTTCCTTGACTATTCGCACTATCCACATCCGAGAGGCCGTGGACCCTCCTGAGCTAGAGCTTGATTCATTTCTATTTCTTGGGCCACAAAGTAGTTTGGGGCTTTGTTACTATCCTGTACTTATGCCATGTTTTACTGTTTTATTTAAGATTGTGCGTGGAGCACCGGTACTGTTTTGGATGCGGAGTGTTTTCGTGGTATCGACAAGCCCAGTCACACTTTCGGGTCCCCAGTCGCTTACATCCATTGACGCAAACCTTGGGTCCGTCTCGGAGCCGGCCAACTTCGTTGCGGGTAGCTTAATGGGGTGGCCCCCTGAAATATTTCTGAATCCTGTGATCTCTTTGTCGTGAATGCCTTGTTGGGTTTTGATTTGGTTTTTCTGAGGTTGATCGAGTGTGTGTTGCTATTTGTGCACCCCTGCAGGGTAAATCTTTCTGAAAGCCGTGTCCGCGGTTATGTACGACTTGGAGCACAATTTCTCGATCATAGACAAGTATAACTAAAGTACCGCTTTTAATTTGACTAAATATCTGACTAGTAAATAGTGCAGTACTCATGGAATGGTTAATAAAACTGCCAACGGATGGGTTGTTCGTCCGCTTTCTCGTTGGTACGCGAGAAGGAGGATGGATCTGTTACTTTATACTGTTATAACTGTTGTTACTAATTAACGGACATTCGTCTATCAATGGTTAGACGGATGGTTAGTGAGTATCTATAGACTTGTTAGTTATTATCTTTTGCTGCAATTGCGTCACCCAGGTATATGTCCCCTTTAGAGGCATAAAGACTTGCTGAGTACCCCTAGGCGTCTCACACGATAAATTGTTTGATTCAGATGAACAGGTATATTCGCAAGATGGATACTGGGTGGAGGAGACAGATGATGTTGGCAACAATCACTCGGTGTAGAGATTCCGGGGATGGGGATCCGCGAGATCTGTGGGCGGGATGTGTTTATTTATGTGGCATCTTATGCCGATTTGCTTCTTATCCGTACTCGGATCTTGTTTTCCGCTTCCGCCTGATACTCTGATGGTTGATGTATGAGGAGCTATCCTAAACTATTATCTCTATCTAGGATATTCGGATCTTGCAGTATGGCGTTGCAATATTTCTATTTCTTTTAGATGGAATGGCTTTGAGAACTATTGTATGGTAGCTTGCATACATACTCACTTGTGTATGTATTTGATCTCTTCGCCTGTTGCCTACGCCGCTCGCTCTTGTCCAGATGTCTTGGAAGTGGTTAGACTTGACGATTTGTCTACACGTGGGTGGCCCCTGGGCCCCCGCTGTACTATTTTAACCACTTCCGTTTCATCCAGGCTTGAACTTAGAGCGTAGGGTCCGAGGTAGTTACAATTGGTATCAGAGCCACCCCGCCCTTCAGGGTCTCAGCCAAATGGTCGTTGTCAGTCTAGCAAATATTTTGGTAGCTATGTATACTAGGGAAAAACAAAACGTGAGAGTAGGATTGCTTCCATTTTTCTTCTTACCCACCCACCCACCCTTTTCTGGTAAGGAAGTGTAACATTTTTAGTCCTCTTCTAAAATTCAAACTAGGATTCACGTGTTCTGGTTCCGTAGTACCATAGGTTGTGTGAGTGTGTGTGTGTGTGTGTGAATTCCTTGTCTATCTATTGCATCCAACTTGTTGTCGCTATCTGCCTTTTGGTTATCAACTGTTGGTACATTCTATACCGACAGGCTTTTGTAAACCGACGCGATCTATCTGATTCATTATACACCAGCGCGATCTGTCTTACCCTTTGTTATCCGACGCTATCTTGTTGGGGTGTTCGTTTCCGTAGTTACTAATCTTTAGGTTCATCTTAAAAAGAAGGTGTTGGGATATGTGTTTTACTTATTCATGTGCGGAGTAATGATTTGAGTGCGGGATGGAGTCGCGACCATACCACTACTTTTATCATTCGCTCTTGTATATTGAATTGGTAGAGTACTAATCTTGATTCGTTAAGTGGTTTTGCGCATATAGTGGTATTTTAATGCCGAAATTTGCGGAATTTTTTCTTTGATAGCTTGTGTACCACACTCCTTGTTCAGTCGTGTGCGATATGCTTAATATCTTCTAGGTGCTTTGAACTTTATTGATATTTTAATATCATCTTAGTAATTTGTATCCTTTAATCTTGGTTAATTCCATTTTGGTACTATTTGGATTATTATCATTCTCCATTATGGTACTGACTTGAGTTTTATATCAATCACAGGATGGCACCACCACGCCGTTCTGAGGAGGACATACCACCTGAACTGGGGGCTGCGTTGGCAAGTATTGCTAATGCCTTGGGAGCAATGCAGCAGAACTAGCAGCGATTTGAAGAAAGTGTCAGGAGGAATGAGTTTGTTCCGCTACCTCCACCTCCCAAGCGAGGAGACATCAAGAGTTTTCTGAAGTTCAACCCGCGCCACTTTGAGGTGTCTGATCAACCACTTGATGCTGATGATTGGTTGCGTGAGATGTCAAGGTTGCTGATGACTACTGATGTTCCTAAGCAAGAATGGGTAAAATGTGCCACTCAGCTTTTGAAGGGAGACGCAGCTTTGTGGTAGGAAAATTACCTGAAGGCAAACCACTCTGGTTTTCAGCCTACTTGGGAGCAGTTCACTGGGGCTTTCAAAGAGCAATATCTGTCAGAAATTGTCATGGAAAGGATGAAGGAAGTGTTTCTCAACCTCAAGCAGGGCAATGACAATGTCAATACCTATATCAGAAACTTCATGAAACTTTCTCGGTATGGTGGCGATGAGATCTCTGATGACAAGAAGAAGCAAAAGAGGTTCAGGCAAGGGCTCAATGCATCTATCAAATATGCAATCACTCATGCAAGGCCAGGGTATTTTCGGGAACTCCAACATACAGCTCTGCAGGAAGAAGCAAGTAGGCAAGTGTTTGAGGAGTCCAAGAAACACAGCCGTGACGCATCAAGCTCTTCAGCTATGACAGCTCCTTCTAAGCGCCGTGTGTGGGTCCCTAATACCGCACCGTCGCTCCCGGCTCCACCAAGACCTTCAAGCTACGCGGCAAGGCCACCAAACTCCTTCACCGTGGCTCCTAGGGGATACAACCACAACTACCCTGGAGCGCCTGGCGGAGTCCCTGGCTATGTTGCTCCACGTCCACCTGGTGCTTGCTACACTTGTGGGAACACTAGGCATCAACACTGGAGTTGTCCCATGAACAACAAAGCTCTTCCTCCACCACCTCCAATACCTGCAGCAAGTTCTTCTATGGTTTGTGCACCTCCACAACAGGCTCTCAACATCAACACCAAGCCCGGGTCCACTGTTGCTCGTGCCAACTGTGTCAACGTTGCTCAAGCTGAGCATGCACCTGGAGTTGTGATGGGTATGCTTTCTGTTAACTCAGTTCCTGCACGAGTTTTGTTCGATTCTGGTGCATCGCATTCTTTTGTTTCTCACAAGTTTGCAAATGAGAATGAGTTAGCAATGGATGTGCTTCCTAAGCGTTTGATGTTCCTTTCTCCTGGGCCAACAATGGCATCTTCCAAAATCAGCCATGGCAATCAAATTGGGATTGGTGGTTCTTCGTTCCTGGCTTCCTTAATTATTCTGGGCAATTCTGACATTGATGTTATCTTGGGCATGGATTGGTTAACAACAAATGCAGCTGTGATTGATTCCGCTGAATGCTCGGTTTCTCTGAAAATTCCTTAAGGCCATATAGTCTATTCCCCAAGTCTGACTCCTGCAATTCAACTTTTCTCTTTGGCGGCTCTGAATAATGATGCTATGGAGGCTATTCAGAGTGTTTCGGTGGTCTGTGAGTTCCCATATGTTTTTCCTGAAGAGTTGCCAGGTATGCCTCCGGATCGAGAGGTCGAGTTTGTGATTGAGCTGGAACCTGGAACCGCTCCTATCTCCAAGCGGCCTTATAAAATGGGTCCTGCTGAATTGGCTGAACTCAAACGTCAGCTTGATGAACAAGAGAAGTTGGGTTTCATTCAACACAGTACTTCTTCTTGGGGTAGCCCAACCATCTTTGTGAAGAAACGAGACAAGACTGATAGACTTTGTGTTGACTATCGGGCTCTCAATGCTAAAACCATCAAGAATAAATATCCCCTTCCACGGATTAATGATCTCTTCGATCAGCTAGCTGGAGCTGTGGTTTTCTCTAAGATTGACTTGAGAAGTGGATATCATCAAATCAAGATCCGCAAGGAAGATGTTCCCAAAACAGCTTTCACCACCCGCTATGGCCTGTATGAGTACACGGTCATGTCCTTCGGTCTCACCAACGCACCTGCCACCTTCTCGAGGCTTATGAACTCGGTTTTCATGGAGTATTTTGATAAGTTCGTTGTGGTCTATCTGGATGACATCCTAGTCTATTCTAAGTCAAAGGAAGAACATGAAGAACACCTTCGGCGTGTCCTAAACAAGCTTCGTGAGAACCGCCTGTATGCAAAGTTCTCCAAGTGTGAGTTTTGGATGCCTGAAGTCACCTACCTTGGTCACGTCATCTCTGCCAAGGGCATTGCCGTCAACCCAGAAACTGTGCGGACAATTGTTGACTGGCTTCCACCCAAAAATGTCAAAGAAGTCCGGAGTTTTCTTGGTTTGTCTAGTTACTGCCGTTGCTTCGTTCAGAATTTCTCGAAGATTGCGAAGCCTCTTACCGATCTCCTCAAGAAAGGCAAGAAATACCTTTGGTCTCCTGCATGTCAAGCAAGCTTTGAAACACTCAAAGAGAAGCTCACTTCCACACCAGTCTTGATTCCTCTAGATACATCAAAGCCTTTCCAGATATTATGTGACGCCTCCTTGCAAGGATTGGGTGCGGTCCTTATGCAAGAAAAACAAGTTGTTGCTTATGCCTCTCGACCGTTGAAGAAGCATGAGATCAACTATCCTACACATGACCTCGAACTCGCAGCAGTTGTCTTTGCTTTGAAAGTATGGAGGCACTACTTGCTTGGCAACCATTGTGAGATCTTTTCTGATCACAAGAGTCTGAAGTATATCTTCACACAACCTGATCTCAACCTTCATGAGAGGAGGTGGATTGAAGCAATTAATGATTTCGATTTGACCATCAACTACACTCCTGGCAAAGCTAATGTGATGGCCGATGCTCTCAGCCGAAAAGCTTATGTCAACAACCTCATGGTGGAAGAGCAACAGCCTCTCTTGTGCGAGGAATTCCGCCAACTCAACCTTGAAATTGTGGATCAAGGGTATCTTCTGAATCTTCTGGCAACCCCTCTCTTGGAAGAAAAGATTCGTGCTAGTCAGCGAGGTGATGCTTACGCCAAAAACATCATCTCCAACATTCAGCTGCCGAGGTATGAGTCCTTCCACGTCGATGATCAAGGAGCTCTATTCTTTGAACACCGGATGTTCGTTCCGAATGACCCGGGTTTGGGAGAGCAAGTTCTTAAGGAGGCGCATGATTCTGTTCTTTCTATCCACCCTGGCATCACTAAGATGTACATGGACTTGAAAACACAATATTGGTGGCCTGGGTTGAAACAATGTTGTGCCAAGTATGTCTCGGAGTGTGATGTCTGCCGTAGAGTTAAAGCTGTCCATCAGAAACCTTCCGGTCTTCTACAGCCATTGAAACCTCCGGAATGGAAATGGGAGAAAGTCGAGATGGACTTCATAACTAGTTTTCCAAGGTCGCAGAAGGGCAACAATGCAATCTTTGTTGTCATTGACAGGCTTTCTAAAGTGGCTCACTTCTTTCCCGTCAAGGAAACAATTTCTGCAATTCAGTTGGCTGAGCTCTATATCAACAGAATTGTCTCTCTGTATGGGGTTCCTCTTGAGATCAGCTCAGACCGTGGAAGCATCTTCACTTCCAAGTTCTGGAGCAGTTTCCAAAATGCTTTGGGAACAAAGTTAAACTTCAGCACAGCTTACCACCCTCAGTCACAAGGACAAGTTGAAAGGATCAATCAGATTCTAGAAGATATGCTCCGTGCTTGCGTTATCTCTTTCGGCATGAAGTGGGAAGAATGCCTTCCTTATGCTGAATTCTCTTACAACAATAGCTTCCAGAAAAGTCTAAAGATGGCACCATTTGAGGTTCTCTATGGTCGCAAATGCAGAACTCCGATTGGTTGGTCGAGCGTAGGTGAAAGAACATTGTTTGGCCCCGACATTGTAACTCAAGCGGAGGAGAAGGTTCACATCATTCTTGAAAACCTGAAGGTTGCTCAAAGTCACCAGAAGAGCAACTATGACAGAAAGCACACATACATGGAGTATGTCCCTGGTGATCTCGTTTACCTTCGTGTCACTCCCATGAGAGGCATGCACCGTTTTGGTATCAAAGGAAAGCTGGCTCCTAGATACATCGGTCCTTTCAAAGTTCGTGGAAGAAGAGGAGAAGTCGCTTATGCTCTTGAGCTCCTTGAAAAACTCAAGGTCCATGATTTTTTCCATATCTCTCAACTCAAGAAGTGCTTCAAGGATCCCGGCAGGACCGTGGACCATGAACTCATTAATCACCAAGAAGATCTCTCTTATCAAGAACACCCCACAAAAATCCTAGAAGTCACAGAAAGAAGGACTTGCAACAAGTCCATCAAGTTCTGCAAGGTGCAGTGGTCGCACCATTCCATTGAGGAAGCAACTTGGGAGCGCGAGGATGAGCTCTGTGCCAAGTATCCTACCCTCTTCGTGCCTTCTTCTTCTTCCTAGAATCTCGGGGCGAGATTCCTGTTTAGTGAGGGAGAGTTGTAGCATCCCATCTGTCTAACATATGTAATGCTACATGGTCTAGTAATATAATTGCTACTTCCTACATATAATTGTTGCATCATAATTATATCATGCTCATGTCATCATGCCACCTTGCATTTGAGCATCATATAAAACCCTTTTTCTTTTTGTTCTTATCTCATATGCATTATTAGTTGTATTTGCCTCTTGATATATTGTAGTTGGTTCTTGATAAATGCTTGATGCCCAAGTGGAGTTGGGGGCATATCTTTTATTAACTCCACCATCTTTATTTGTCACCACCCCATAATTCCACCATCCCTCCTCTCTCTCTCTCTGCCACAAGGCCCCCCGAGCTAGGCCCACCTCCCAGTTCTCCCCCTGGCCCCAGCTGCAGCCCCTCGCCCCTGCTGTGCCTGGCCGAGCACGTGAGAGAGAAGGAGAAAGGTGGCCGAGCCACCTTTTTTCTCCACCCGAGACCCACGACATCTACCTCTCCCCTCTGTCCTTATCTACCCTCCCCTGCCCTGCGTGACTTCCCCCAGATCTACCCAGGGCATTGCCCTTCCCCCTCTTCTTCCGCACCTACCGCCACCCTCTCTCTTCCATCTCCGGCGACCACCGTTGGTGTCATCTCGCCCTAGCCGTTAGGAGGAGGCGGGCGTGGTGTGAGGTTGTCAAGGAAGGCCACGGGCTCCCCTGCGTCACCCCTGTGCTCTGCAGCGAGGAGGAGGAGGCCCGGTAGCCACTGAATGCCGATGCACACCGACGAAACCCTAGCCGTTGGCTGTCTGTGCTGTCGCTGATCCATCGCTCCCCGGCCCGATACAACCCCTCCGATAGCCTCGCGGTGAGCCACCCTACCTCCTAGGCACCTCCCCTCTCGCCTTGGTTTCCTGTTCTCGCCGGATGTTTTGTCGAGCGGCCTCTGTACGCTGGCGTGCGTGCACTTCTGCTTGTCATCGCGCCGTGTAGGGGCTTACCTAGCCGCACCGCCGTTCCCTAACACCAACACCTCCCAGCCGCAGTGGATTCCGCCCTCCGCGCGTGCGCCCCAGGTCGCTGGTTTGAACCCCCGCGCCGCGCCGTTCCCTGTCGCGCACCGACCTGTCGTCAGTTGATTCAGAGGAAGAGAAATAGTACCGCGGGGCATTCTTTCACATAACCCCCCCAAACCTTTTGCTGCTCAACCCGCGCTCCTTCCGGGCCCACATGTCTGCCTGTGGTAGTTTACAGAAAGGCGCCTGCGGTTCTTTAGTCTCAACCCGCAGTCCCCCGTTGTGCCACGTCGCAGCCTCTCACTCGCCCACTGGCGTGTGGGCCTGCGAAGCCTCAGGCCCCACCTGTCTGTCTCGTGGGCTAGAAGAACTCGCGGTGAGAAAATCCCGCTACGCACCGTTTCGCCCAGTCAGCATCGGTCCCACCTGTCTATCACCGTGGCTGGCTACACTCGCGGTGCAAAAAGGTTTTCGCCGCGCCATTTTGCCCAGTCAGCATTGGGCCCAGTTGTCAGCGACTGTGGCTAGGTTTGGCTGGGTAGAAAAGGTTTCTGGTTTATCCGTTTTAATAAAACAATTATAGAAAATGTTTAATCTGATTTTAAAACCGGAGATTAATAACTTTTAATTTGTAATTCCAAATAATACAAATAATATATGTTTTTGAATCAGAAAAAGGTGAGGATTTCAAATCTGCCACCCAAATTAATGTTTGACTAATTTAAATTTTCGAAATTATTAAAATGCAATAAAAATGCCTTTTCATAATTAATTAATAACTTTAATTCTACAACTCCAAATTCGACAAATAATATGTCTAAATCGATCAGCGCGACAAGCCCGTTCTAACTATGCATTCCATGTTCTGAATTGCAGCATGCATCATATAAATATTAAGTATACAACAACTTATTTGGGAGCAAAACATGACTAAAACTCAATAAAATGCTTTATTCTTGCACCCCACACCTCACCCATGCCATGCTACATTATTGCCATGTAAATTGTGCATCCTTCATCATGGCATGCTTGTTTGCTTGTCGCATTTTATTCATATGCATGTGCACTTTATTTATGTTGGCCCTTGTTTGTTTGGTTCTTCTTCAAATAGACGCCGAGCAGGGGAAATATCAGGAATCCCAGGAGTACTACCCAGATCCGTCTCTCGCTTCAACTGAGTTGCCAGGCAAGCACTACCACATGCTTGCATACATATAGTACCTATTGCCTCTATCTTAATCTTGCATCATTTGAGTCACGATTTCATTAAATTGAATCCCAAGTACTGCATAGCCTTTACTTTTAAACCCCACCGAAGCTTGTTCCTCCATCCCATGAGCCATTACTACAGGAGTTGTTTGAGCCATGCGAGTCGTAGAACAACATGTGTAGGGTATGTGAGTGTCTGATGGATAACGAGGTACCTAAACAATTTAACCTGAGTAGTAATGGGCTAACTAATGAAAGAGGCGCCGGTGAGCAATATTCGTTATTTGGTTTTTCATGCTCACTTGTGTCCCGTAGGACCCCGAGTACTTGATTCCTGTTCCTTGACTATTCGCACTATCCACATCCGGGAGGCCGTGGACCCCCCTGAGCTAGAGCTTGATTCATTTCTATTTCTTGGGGCCACAAAGTAGTTTGGGGCTTTGTTACTATCCTGTACTTATGCCATGTTTTACTGTTTTATTTAAGATTGTGCGTGGAGCACCGGTACTGTTTTGGATGCGGAGTGTTTTCGCGGTATCGACAAGCCCAGTCACACTTTCGGGTGCCCAGTCGTTTACAGCCATTGACGCAAACCTTGGGTCCGTCTCGGAGCCGGCCAACTTCATTGTGGGTAGCTTAATGGGGTGCCCCCCTGAAATATTTCTGAATCCTGTGATCGCTTTGTCGTGAATGCCTCGTTGGGTTTTGATTTGGTTTTTCCGAGGTTGATCGAGTGTGTGTTGCTATTTGTGCACCCCTGCAGGGTAAATCTTTCTGAAAGCCGTGTCCGCTGTTATGGACGACTTGGAGCACAGTTTCTCGATCATAGACAAGTATAACTAAAGTACCGCTTTTAATTTGACTAAATACCTGACTAGTAAATAGTGCAATCCTCATGGAATGGTTAATAAAACTGCCAACAGATGGGTTGTTCGTCCGCTTTCTTGTTGGTACGCGAGAAGGAGGATGGATCTGTTACTTTATACTGTTATAACTGTTTTGCTTCTGAAAAGTCTCGTGTCGATGCATGTCGAGTCTTGTGGGGAAAGTGCACCACCTCTCGAGAGGGTAAAACTAAGTACTTAGCCGTGTCCCCGGTTATGGACAACTTCTGAGCCTCAAGACAGTGAAGTAGTTCAATAATCTCCCTATCCAAATTTCTCTAAGTTAAAACTTGTGGGTGAACATGGGTAGAGGTTCAGTGATGTCTATCATTGGTACCTTATAGCTGGAATGAAAAACTCCTTCAAAAACTATAAGTCAATCTAATTTTAGCAAAGCCAGCCAAAACCCCACTTAGCCATATATTCATGTAGTTGTTGGATTATACTAAGTATCTATGGTATCACTTGCCAATACAATTCGAAATGTATTGACCCTTGTGGCTGTAACTTATTATGTTGCAGGATACTCTGATGATGAGTAGGGTTGCGGGTCTACACTCGACATGCTTGCCTGTGGCACATGAAGATTAAAGACTCTATTATTATTATGCTATGTAATGTGAACTTTAAGTGTCTTAGCCTTGGGCTAAGTGAGTTGTAAGAACCATTATATTCCTGGACATGCGATGTAATAATGACCTTTGTTTCTGTGTACTTCATCTTAAACTGTGGGTGCTAGCATTTTCGATCCAGGGACTAGCACTGCAATCACAGGGATCTTACCTTATTATGGTGAGATCTTACAGATGGTATCAGAGCACTGTGTTGCCTGTAGGTTCATGACCCTAGAATGGATTAGACTAAGGAAAACCCTTAGGAAAAATAACTCCATATTTCAGACCTCACACTTTATCTTTTCATCTCGTAAAGCTTTCCCTAATCATCCTTCTCATCTATTTTTGTAGATGTCCACCATCAATGAATCCGTCAAGAAGGGACCTCTGATGACTATGACCCTGGAGTGTGAGACAGAATTTCCCAATGTGCTCAAGAACCTCATGCTCGGCTTGGGGATGAATGGTGAAGCCGTGTACAAGGGATATCCTGTGATTGATGAAGGACAAGAGTATTGGTGGGTGCAACTCCACTTGTACAAGAACAAGGAAGACGATCCCAAGAGGGTGCAACTCCACTTGTACAAGAACAAGGAAGACGATCCCAAGAGTATAGGATTCTGCATGTTCACCAACTCTGAAATGCACCCGTCATTCTTTGACTTTGCAAGGAATGCTGCATGGAAGGCTATTGAGGAACTTAGGGAGAGACTCAAGTATAGAATGCTCAATACTCAGGAGGATCTCAAGGAGGAGAAGCATCTTGTCCAAGACTCAAAGGCCACTGTGAAACGCCTAAGTAAGGATATCATAGGCCTAGCTTTGGAGCTATGTGACCAAGACAAACAGATTTCTGCCAAGGATGCCCAGATTGCCACCTTGGTTAAGAAGGAGTGAGATATTAGTTGGACCACCACCCTTGGCGTTTTATCACGTTAGTATTTCGACCATACCAACCTATGTGGTATGGCAAAAATAAGTTATGTTTGGAACCTTGAGTGCTTGAGTTGAATTAATGTATTGCTACTTGGAATGTTTTGTTGGTTGAATTCCCTCTTATTTTGTGACTTGTATATTTTCTTTCTCTATTGTGTTACTAATTTTCTCCATACTATGCAAAAGATGCCGAACTTTGTCTACAGTACGGCCGAGGATTTCAAGGGGACTCGCTTTGGGACTCGTATCTTGGAGCTAGTCCAAGTGCTCGATCTTCCAATCCCCACCATTCAGGGACTTCAACTGAGGAAGTTTCAGAGGAAGGACTTATGGGGATTCAGAGTTACCCAGCCAGGTCGTGAGACAGAGCCCCAAACTGGGGAGATTACCTTCAAGATTCTCCATGATGACATGGAGAGGGGCCTCGACGTTGCTATGCAGGAGCTGTTGGGACGCCTATGTGGACGTCACTCTTCTGAGATCAAGAGCCACTACTTCCACTTCTTTGAGAGGCACGACGAGGATGGAGAGCCTATTGTGTTGGACAAGGCCACTAAGGAGTCTATCAAGCCCGTGCGTCACTACCTCCAGGACTTAGAGAGCCTTATTAGACACCTTGATACTGATAGGACTAACGTGATGCTTAGCAATGATGAACTACGAGTCCAACTCAAGGAGAAGGACACGACCTTCCAAGAATAGGAAAATCGAATCAAGGAAATGGAGAAGAAGTCTGAAGACCAAGAGAAGAAATTCAAGAGCCAAGAGAAGAGAGTTCAGGAGAAGAATAAGAAGATTAGAGACTTGGAGACCGAGTTAGAGCTGGAGAACATTGAGCTGGAAGCGGATCACGAGGTGATAGAGAGGCTACGCACATAGAAGAGAGAGTTACAGACGAAGATCAATGCTCTGACTACCAGCTTGGAGGAATACAAGGCATGATTCGCATCAGCAGGGCTTGCTCTAGTAGAGGAGGAAGTCGACATGGAGGAGTAGTGACACTGTTCCATCTACCTATCGTTCTATTATTATTGAGTGCATAGGTCATACCGACTTGTGGGTGACTATGCTAGTATGTTATCTTTGCAAATTCTGTTATTATTGTGATGTTGGAACATGTGCTTGTTTGTCTAATTGTTGTTTTATTTGGGTTATCTATCATTACTTACCCTTACTAAACCCACAGATGCCTCCCCGACGCAACAACGAGGATAACAATGACAACGACAATGGAATGCAACAGATGATGGCTGCACAGACCCAATTGATGCAAATGATGACTCAATTTATGGCGAACCAGAATCAGAACAACAATAATAACAATAACAACCAGAACAATCCACCACCTCTGGATATGCTGACCATATTTCTAAGGCTGAGACCTGCTAAGTTCTCGGGTACCTCTGACCCCATGGTAGCAAACGATTGGCTACGTTCTGTGAATAAGGACCTAGTTACGGTTGGATGCACGGATGCAGAAAAGGTCAGATTTGCAGCACACTTATTGGAAGGTCATGCAGCTGCTTGGTGGGATAATTTTCAAATTACCCACCCTATTGAGGAAGTGACTTGGGCAATGTTTGAAGATGGGTTTCGCACCACTCACATCTCTACTGGAATAATGGGATTGAAGAAAAAGGAGTTTCATAACCTCAAGCAATGCCATCGCAGTATTTCTGAATACATCGAGGAGTTCAATAATTTGTCACGTTATGCACCCGATGACGTTGACACTGATGCAAAGAGGAAGGAGAAGTTCCTAGATGGGTTAAATGATGAAATTTCTATGCAACTATCTGTTGCATATGTTCCAACTTATCAATCTTTGTGTGATAAAGCTACCATCCTAGAAAACAAGATGAAGCAAGTGGAGGGTAGAAAGAGGAAGCATCATTTTGATAAGTTTGGATCAGGATCTCCTCACAAGCGCCCTCATGGTGAAGGAAGTGGGAGCTCAGGATTCCACAAGAATGGGAATCATAATAACCATCGTAACAACAACCACCACCATGATGGAAACAATCATCGTGGACATAACAAAAGTGGATTCAGGAACAATCACAATAATCATGGCCATGGGAACCAAAATGGTCAGAACCGTCACAGTCAGCCAACAAAGAAAGACATCAGTCAGGTGGAATGTTTCAAGTGTAAAAAGACAGGACACTACGCTAATGAATGCCCAGAAAAGAAGACTGATGGGGCTAAGCCAAACCCATTCCAAAAGGGTCATGTGAATCACATTAATGTGGAGGAAATTCAAGAAGGATCTGATGCCGTGATCGGTAAGTTCAAGATTAATTCCTTTCCTGCACTTATCCTTTTCGATACTGGCGCATCGCATTCATTCATTTCAAGAGCATTTGTAATCAAAAATGAACTCTCCACTGAAACCATTGGATGTCCCATTAAAGTAAGCTCTCCGGGTGGAGAAATGATAGTAAATTCAGGGTGCCAACATATCGTTCTAGAAATTGGAAAGCACAAGTTCCCGATTAGTTTAATAATCCTAGAGTCCAAAGGATTAGATGTAATATTAGGGATGGACTGGTTGACCCGTTATGAAGGGGTGATTGATTGTGCCAAGAAGACTGTTATGCTCACTACCCCAGAAAAGAAAAGGATCAGGTTCAAGTCTAACTTTGAACCCAAGGGGAGCAAGGTTAATTATCTTAAGGGGGTTAGCCTAGATGATGTGCCAATAGTGAGGGAATATCCAGATGTGTTCCCCGAGGAATTACCTGGCATGCCACCAGATAGGGACGTGGAGTTTCTGATAGACCTACTACCAGGAACGGGGCCTATAGCAAAGAGACCTTATAAAATGTCGGTGGACGAGTTAAAAGAACTCAAGAAACAGCTGGGAGAACAGTTGAAAAAGGGATTTATCCAACCAAGCTCGTCGTCTTGGGGAGCACCAGTCTTGTTTGTCGAGAAGAAGGACCGAAGTCAAAGGCTATGCATATATTATTGTTCACTCAATGAAGTTACCATAAAGAACAAATATCCCCTGCCCAGAATTAATGATCTCTTCGATTAGCTAGAGGGAGCATGTGTGTTCTCAAAAATTGATCTTCAATCAGGATACTTCCAACTAAAGATTAGAGAACATGACATACCCAAGACTGCATTCACCACTAGATACGGGTTGTATGAATATACATTGATGCCATTTGGATTGACTAATGCACCGGCCTACTTCATGAACATGATGAATAAGGTATTCATGGAATTCCTTGACAAGTTCGTAATGGTATTCATCGATGATATATTGGTATATTCCAAGAGCAGCAAAGAACATGAAGAACATCTACGCCTGATTCTAGAGAAACTTAGAGAACATAAACTTTATGCCAAGTTCAGCAAATGTGAATTCTGGCTGAATGAAGTGGGTTTTCTTGGTCATATAGTATCTGGAAATGGTATAGCTGTTGATCCAGCAAAAGTGGCAGCTGTGACAGAATGGGAACCTCCTAAATCCATTAAAGAAATCCGTAGCTTCCTTGGCCTAGCAGGGTACTATCGAAGGTTCATTGAAAATTTCTCTAAGATTGCAAAGCCCATGACTAATCTGCTGAAGAAGGAGAATAAGTTTAATTGGACAGAAGCTTGCGAAACCAGCTTTCAGGAATTGAAAAAGAGGCTAGTTTCAGCACCAGTGTTATGTTTGCCAGATCTTGAGAAAGACTTTCAAGTATACTGTGATGCATCTCACCAAGGATTAGGAGGTGTGTTGATGCAGGAAGGTAGAGTGGTAGCTTATGCATCAAGACAACTCAAAAATCATGAAGTGAACTACCCTACTCATGATCTAGAGTTGGCATCTGTTGTGCATGCCCTAAAAACATGGAGGCATTATCTTATGGGAAAATGTTGTGAGATGTTCACTGATCACAAGAGTCTGAAATACATTTTTACACAGAAAGAACTCAACATGAGACAAAGAAGATGGCTAGAACTTATCAAAGATTCCGACTTAAGTTTGCAATACCACCCGGGAAAGGCAAACGTCGTAGCCGATGCATTAAGCCGCAAGGCTCATGTAAATGGCCTCAATAAAGGAGAATTGTCGGAGGAGTTATGTGCCCAATTTAGAGAGCTGAGACTTGAAATAGTGCCTAAAGGGTACCTTGCATCCTTGGAAGTGCAACCCACACTAATGGACAGAATTCAAGAAGCCCAAAAGTTGGACAAAGAAATAGAAGAAATCAAAAGTAAGGTTAGTGAAGGCAAGGCAAAAGGATTCCATGTAGATGATCAAGGAATCTTATGGTACGAAAAACGTATCTGTGTTCCGCAGGATCTTGAACTTAAGAAGTTGATCTTACAAGAAGCGCACAACTCACCATATTCAATTCATCCTGGTAATGCTAAAATGTATATGGATGTTAAGGAGAGGTTTTGGTGGAACAATTTAAATAAGGACATAGCAGAGCACATTGCCTTGTGCGACGTGTGCAGTCGTGTAAAGGCGGAACATCAGAAACCGGCAGGATTATTACAACCACTGCCAATACCTGATTGGAAATGGGATAAAATTGGTATGGATTTTATCACCGGACTACCCAGGACTAAATCTGGATACGATTCCATATGGGTTATCGTTGACCGCTTGACAAAAGTAGCCCATTTCATTCCAGTAAAGACCACTTATACAAGTGCAAAACTAGCCAAGATTTACATGAATAGAATTGTATGTTTGCATGGGGTACCTAAAAGTATCGTGTCCGATAGAGGAACTCAGTTTACTTCGCACTTTTGGCGACAACTTCACGAGTCACTGGGAACTCGGTTAGAATTCAGCACTGCATTTCATCCGCAAACAGATGGGCAGACAGAAAGGACCAATCAAATATTAGAGGATATGCTGAGAGCATGTGCGTTAGATTATGGATCCAGTTGGGATGAAAGTCTACCATACGCAGAGCTTTCTTACAATAACAGCTATCAATCAAGCATAGAAATGGCTCCATTTGAATTTCTTTATGGAAGGAAGTGTACTACACCATTACTATGGAATGGAGTAGGGGAAAGAAATTTGTTCGGGCTAGACCTAATCAAAGAGGCCGAAGAGAAAGTCAAGATGGTGAGAGATAGGCTAAAGGTAGCTCAATCTCGGCAGAAGAGCTATGCTGATCTAAAACGTAGAGAGGTCACCTATGAGATTGGTGATAGAGCTTATCTCAGGGTATCACCACTTCGTGGTGTAAAGAGATTTGGAATCAAAGGAAAACTAGCACCACGCTATGTAGGGCCTTTCAAGATTTTGAGTCGCAAAGGAGAAGTGGCATATGAGATAGAATTACCAGAATCTTTGTCAGCAGTTCATAATGTATTCCATGTTAGTCAACTGAAAAGTGTCACCCAGAAATGGAAGAAACTTCGTTGAAAGACACTATACCATTGGAGGAGGTTCAGCTAGATAATGATCTCACTTATGAACAGAAACCTATTAAGATTCTAGAGACCGCAGAAAGAATTACCCGTACCAAGACCATCAGATTCTGCAAAGTGCAGTGGAACCATCACACTGAATCAGAAGCAACCTGGGAGCGAGAGGATGAACTTCGGGGAGATCACCCTCACTTATTTCCTAGCCAACCCGAATCTCGAGGGCGAGATTCATCTTAAGGGGGTTAGATTTGTAACATCCCAAAATTTCATATGAAATCATCATCATTGCACTCATATCATCATAGCATGTAATTGCATTGCATTTAGAGTGTCCTCCAAAAATTTGGTGCAATTTTGAGCCATGAATAAAAAGATATGAATTATTTTGAAAAATAGAATCAAAGAAAATGCTATATTACCAAGTAAATACTTTGGATTAAAATAGAAGATAAATATGTTCTATAATACCCTAAAAACCTAATTTGAGTTTTTACAAATGTTCACAAATTGGTTTGAATCAATTTGAATCCTTAAATCCAAAGTTGTGGAGAAAACAGAAATAGAAAAAGAAAAAGAATAAGGGAGAAAAAAATGAAGCAGCAGACAGCTTCTGGCCTTTCGGCCCAAATCCGGCCCAGCAGCCCACCCGGACTCCCTCTCCCCTTCTCTGTCTTTTCTCACCCCCTCGTTTCTACCCCTCCCGCTGACAGGTCGACCCCACGCCCACGTCACCTCGTCGTCTTCCCTGCCGATGATGGACCTCTCCCCTTCGGCCGTTTCGAATCGATTTAATCCCGGCAGTTTCTCGCGATTAATTGCCCCGGCGATTACTCCTACTTAACCCTCACCCTCTCCTCATCATCTCCCCCAGTCGCCACCCCCGGAGAGCCCGCAGGCTCCCCAAATCCCGAGCTCGATCACCGCATACCGGCGGCAATTCCGGTGAACCCAGGCCGCCAGGCGCCCTCCCCTCTGTCCCATAAGTTTCGCCATGTTCTGGCGCGTGTTTTAACCCCGGCTATGTGCCTTCTCGTGCTCCAGGTCGACGACACGGACCAAGTCCGGCGAGCTCCCTCTGCCGCCACCGTCCGACGATTTTTCCGGTAAGGGAAAGGTTCCCGCCGCTCCTTTTTGGCCACTACTAGACCGTGCTGGACCAGGCGCAATTCACTAACTCTTTTGCTTGTCCGCTCGAGTACCAGATCGACGCCACCGTCTCGAGGCCGTGACCTCTGCCGTCGACGCCACTCCGGCGAGGAATACCGAGCAAAGCAGAGCTCCCCTCACTTCCCCGCGACCACCAACCAGACTGCCGAGACCTCCGCGGGCCCTCGGTAAGATCACCTGTCCCCCTACGCCTCTGGAACCATCGGAATACCACGAGGCCGATGTCTGCCGCCCCATGCCGCCCCGTTAATCCCGGCGAGGTGTTTTGTAGCCGTTCGATCATATCCTAGCGGTTAAGATTAGATCACTTAAACGAAAGGGTATGGCTGATCTGATCCGTCCAACGTCACTTAAATCCAACGGCTGCAGAGGTCGATCCGGCCGAACCGGTACCAGCCAATAGGATAGCGCCACGTCGCCAGACTATTTCTGTTTAATTAGAAAATAGACAGATTTAGTATTAAACTTAGAAAATCCATAACGTTTGATCCACAAATCAGAAAAATACAAATTTGGTGTCTATGGATTCATAAAAATGAGACCTTTATTATAGAGGCCTTGTTTCACACCTTTGCCTCTGTAAAATTGGAATTATAGGCAGAACCTTTTTAGGAGTATTTTGCTCACAAAAATTGTTCTATAAATTATTTTTGGGTATTTCTTATGCATTTAGATGAGGTATTCTATCCTCAGTACTGTAGACTCTGTAAATTATAGAGTTGTGATCATATCTTTGCATTTTGCATGCATTCATGTTTT
Organism: Avena insularis; assembly: GCA_023614405.1. Lineage (NCBI taxonomy): Eukaryota > Viridiplantae > Streptophyta > Magnoliopsida > Poales > Poaceae > Avena > Avena insularis. The sequence goes on from CM042688.1 coordinate 246,824,547, forward strand.
TGCAATGTTTTATTGATTGAAATATTGTTGTTGTATTGTTCTTGTGTAGATTGTGTGGATTGTGAAGTTTGTTGCCGTGAGGATTGTACCTATTCCCCTAGCTACCAAGGCAAGTGATATTTCATCTCATGTCCTATTATTTTTCACTATTGCACTAGTGTTATTTTGGTAGATCTTAGCATGATAGAATTATTCATATGTTACCATACTATGCTATGCTACCCTATAGTGTATATCTTGGTAGTATTCCCTAGTTAAAGACTTTGTATGCTAGAATGCTTAGCTATGCTATTAGAATTCGTGGGTGGAATATACACATAAGATAGTATGGAAAGATATTTTTTGTTTAACTAAGAAAACAACTAATGTTAATGAAACACCTGGGTGGAATGGGGCTTGCTTGGATTATGTTGAGTGGTTACTCAGGGGCCATGTCTATGGTCAGCTGGTGTATCACACTTGTGGATGGCCACCCAGGAACAAAGAGATTGGAGACATTCTTGTCATGAAGCTTCTAGTGCAGCCACATGGCATATGGGCTCTGCCTTGACCGACTAAGTTGCGAGAACTCAGCCAGACGGACAGAGGGTGGTAGTGATGATAGGATGGAACGCGTCCGTGGTGGTCTGAGGGATTGCTTCTGAAAAGTATCATCTCGATGCATGTCGAGTCTTGTGGTGAAAGTGCACCACCTCTCGAGAGGGTAAAACTAAGTACTTAGCCGTGTCCCCGGTTATGGACAACTTTTGAGCCTCAAGACAGTGAAGTAGTTCAATAATATCCCCATCCAAATTTCTCTAAGTTAAAACTTGTGGGTGAACATGGGTAGAGGTTCAGTGATGTCTATCATTGGTACCTTATAGCTGGAATGAAAAACTCCTTCAAAAACTATAAGTCAAACTAATTTTAGCAAAGCCAGCCAAAACCCCACTTAGCCATATATTCATGTAGTTGTTGGATTATACTAAGTATCTATGGTATCACTTGCCAATACAATTCGAAATGTATTGACCCTTGTGGCTGTAACTTATTATGTTGCAGGATACTCTGATGATGAGTAGGGTTGCGGGTCTACACTCGACATGCTTGCCTGTGGCACATGAAGACTAAAGACTCTATTATTATTATGCTATGTAATGTGAACTTTAAGTGTCTTAGCCTTGGGCTAAGTGAGTTGTAAGAACCATTATATTCCTGGATATCCGATGTAATAATGACCTTTGTTTCTGTGTACTTCATCTTAAACTGTGGGTGCTAGCATTTTCGATCCATGGACTAGCACTGCAATCACAGCGATCTTACCTTATTATGGTGAGATCTTACAACTTCCTTCACGATCCCGTCGACTGACGCCGGAGAACTCCACAAGATGCTTGGCGCCGCCATTCAGGTACGTCCAGTCCCCGAGTTCCTAGCTGCTGAATTTCAGTGGCTAGGTACTGGCTTTCTTCTACTCTCTAGTCCCCAAGCTCCTAGTCGCTGAATTTCAGCGGCTAGGAACTGAATTTCTTTCTACTCTCCAGTCCTCGAGTTCTTAGTCGCTGAATGTCAGCGGCTAGGAACTGGATATAGTTCTTGGTAAGTACTGAGTTTTGTTGCTTTTTTAGGGTTTGCAGAGGGAGTCCACCGACCGACAGACTGCAAGGGAGCGTTTGGAGCGGGATCTACATGTGGCACAGGAAGCAAACCGGCGACTCCAGGAGGCTGTTGGTAAGTACTTGCTTCTTTTCCTTGTTCTTTTTCGGCTCTGACCTGTTGGTGTCTGGCGTGTTGATAATTTGTCTCTTTCCTTTTCAGATGGTCTTCCAGCTGCAATTTCCAAGTCTCGTGAAGGGTATGTTCCAGTTGCCGAGCTGGACACGATGAATGGGCGAATTTCCTTGCTGATCTAGGAACTAGAGGAGGCGAAAGCGGCCTCGATTTTGTCTGAGGATCAAGCGAAGGCTGCGGTTGCTGCAGCTGAAGAGGAGCACAAGGCCACGGACTCAATCATCGTGGGGCTGCAGAATGATCATGCCGCCTTGGAGAAGCATGTCACAGAGAACTGCCGCAAGCTTCTTGGTGAGTCTCTGTCTTTTGCTTGACACGTTTGGCGAATCCCCGATTGGGGAGGTCCATAGTGTCACTGACGTCTGATTTTTCAGCTGTGATAGGGCAAAGCTACCTGGTGGTTCAGACTTTCAACGCCTCACAGTGCGTGACTTCCGTGGTGAACGCAGCCACGGCTTCGGCATTGTGCGTCCAAGCGGTCCTTCAAGGAATGTCCCCCACCGAGGTTATTCCTAGGGGGCTTACAGAAGTGTGGCGCTATCTAGAGGAGGCGCCCGTCGTTGTGGAGTGGATGGCACGCTTGACTTTCAGGCACGGGGCCACCACAACATGGAGACTGGGTCTCGCCCACTTCCCCAACGATTTCGTCCTCGACAACATCACCAGCGGCTACCCTTCGGCGACTGGCACGGTGGAGATGTCAGAGGTGCTGAAGCTGACTTCCAAGGCCACCCCTTTTGCTGATCGGGTGTTAGCGATGGGGGATCTTCTGCCATACCAGGAAACGGTATTGGCGCCTGGCGACCCTGAGCCGGAGCATCGCAATATGAAGTCGGAGGAACCTATCCGACGACCTATCCGACCAACCTGGTCGGCATTGTCAAAGTCGCTGACGACCTATCCGACGAACCCGTGGCAGCCTTTTGTTCGTGTCAAGGGAGGTGGTGGTGCTTCTTCGTCAGGACCTGCAGAATAGATAGTATCGTTTGGGCAGTTTGTAATGTATGTCAAGTGGCGACTTCGGTAATGTGAACAATATTTTGAGTAAGAGAAGTCAATCGACTCGTAATGCGACCATGATCGTGTGGTGTGTTTATTTTTGTTTGAGGGAGTCCTCGAGCGCGTCCGCCCTTTAATGGGGTATAACTCGATTGTATATGTATGTGTTTTCTTTTGGTTGTGCATTGTTTTGTCCCTCGCGTCTTTTGAAGGGGCGAGTCCCCGAGCGCGAGTGGGATTGTTTTGTAGGCGAGTCCCCGAGCGTAGTACTTAGCCGTTTTGGGCGCGTGCCTGTTGCAAGTTACTAATGCGTTTTTTGTAACGCATCTCTTCCCCTGGCTCGGAGAGCCAGTTGCTGGGCGAGTCCAAGGCAGCTCTCTTACTTGGTGTGTTCTCAAGCCACGTGAGGGTTCCATTCTTGCGGAGTCCCCGTGCGTGGTACTTAACCGTTCGAGCCGCTTTACACGAGGATGGGAAGGACAGGTCGCTATGAGAAGCGTATACCGGTCGTCTTGGCCCGGTGGGCCAGTCGAGCTAGGCGACTCCGATGGTGGCTCCGGGTTGGCATTTTCGTGGACGTCCCAAGGCCCGAGTATTTTCGGTGCCCTTGGGCCGCACTACTTAGCCGTGCCGGTCGCTCGACCAATGGTTGACTTCCGTGGGTAGCGTATTGCTGATTGTACGAGTGCGAGTGGCACAAGGATATGGCGAGTAGACACAATTTTGTGAATCGAATGAATTTCATTATATAAGTCAGCTGAGTACATGTTTTGGTTCTATGTATAGAACTTCCGGAGGAGGTTTACATTCCATGGCCTCCCAACCTCGAGCTGGCCATCGCCTCGTATGTCGATGAGGTAGTAGACATCATTGCCGAGGACTCGCCCTATAGAAAACGGCCCCTCCCATGGGGGGGAGAGTTTGTGCATGCCCTTCTTGTCTTGAGCCAGTCGCAGGACCAGGTCGCCCTCCTGGAAGGTGCGAGTCCGGACTCGGCGGCTATGGTAGCGGCAGAGTCCCTGCTGGTAGATTGCTGTATGGGAGCGAGCCAGGTTGCGTGCCTCGTCGATTTGGTCGATGCTGTCTTGGCGGGCGGTCTCGTTTGTCGCCTCGACGTAATTGGCGACTTGGGGTGAGTCGTGCTCTAGGTTTGTTGGCATTACGGCTTCGGTGCCGTACACCATGAAGAAGGGTGTGAACCCGGTGGAGCGGTTGACGGACGTGCGAATCCCCCATATGACTGAAGGGAGCTCTTCGACCCAGCATCCTAGGGTGTGCTCGAGGGGGACCTGGAGTCGTGGCTTGATCCCGTGGAGGACGCTCTGGTTGGCGTGTTCTGCTTGGCTGTTCGACTCCAGGTGATCGGGTATGCCTTCCGATCGGGGACGATCCCGTGGAAGGTTGTCAGGGTCGGCTGGATTGCTGACTCCGGGAGCTGTAGCCTTTTGAACGTGTCCAGATACATGATGTTGATGGAGCTCCCGCCGTCCATCAATGTCTTGGGTAGCCAATAATCGGCCACTTTGGGCCTGACTACCAGGGCGAATCGCCCTGGATACTCAATTTTGGGAGCGTGGTCCTAGCGACTCCAAGTGATGCTCTGCTCGGACCAGTTGCGGAAGCGTGGGATGTTGACCTATGTCACAATATAGACGGCGACTGCGCGGGCGAGCACCTTCCTCTCGCGCTTGGTGCCGAGTCCGGTGAAGGTGTGTAGCGAGCCGACGGTGTTGCCGAAGCTGCCGGCGTTTCTATTGTCCTAAGGTGGGTTGTTGTTCGATCTCTTTGAGAGTGTGGTAGTCCGCGGTGGTTTGGGTGGCGAGTTTCCCCTCCCTGCTGTGGTAGACGCAGGGCTGGTTGAGTAGGGCGGCGGGGTCGAATTTCGGCCTCGCCGCGTTGTTGGCACCGTAGTTTCCGCTATCGCGGTAATTTCCTCCGTCGCGGCGGTAGCTCTTTGGGTCGCGTTGGCCATAGCCCGCATTGGCGACGAAGTCGACTTGCCCGTCCGTGCGGCGCTTGTTGGTGATGCGGGTGTTGTTGTAGCGCATGTCGCGTTGTCGCCCACTGTTGTGGCCGCCAGTGCAGCGTCTTCTTCCCGACTAGTCGTCGGAGTCTTGGTTGGAGTCCTCCTCCACATAGCACTTGGCGATCTCGAGGAGGTCGGGGATGATGTTGAGCGTCCGGTAGACCCGCTTGATCTTAGCGACCAGGGGTTCGCACCGGCACGCGTTCTTGAAACAATGTATCGCCGTGTCTGGGTGGATGCCGGAGGTGTTGATCCATAGTTCTTGCCATCTTTGAATCCAGTGGCGGGTCGACTCGCGTGGTCCCTGGATGCACCGCTCCAGGTCTTCAATCGTGGTGGCGTGGGTGTAGGAGCCGTCGAAGTGCCTGACGAAGGCATCCCGCATTTCCTCCCAGGAGTCGATGCTGTCGGCAGGGAGGGTGTTGATCGATTGCCTGTTCGCGCCCTCCATCATCAGGGGAAGGTAGCGAGTGGCGAGCAGGTCGGTGTGGCCGGATTTTTTCCAACGCCATGAGGTATGTGTCCAGCCATACTGTTGGGTCGTATGTTGGATTGTTCTTTTCGATCTCTTTGGGCGCCTTGAAGTTGGCAGGGTACTTTTCCCCTCTGATCATAGGACCGAAGCATGGGGGGCCAACTCGGCTGAGCGAGCCCCTTGGTTAGGGTCGCTGTGATTACTGAGGGTGTGCTACAGGTCGTTGGGCTGGCGCGCCCGCCAGGCCTGGTTGTTGACGATGTGCGTGCAGCCGTGGATTGGCTGCCTGTTGGTAGCGACCGTGTTGTTCGCCGGTCGTGGTTCGTTGGTGGAGAGTGCGGGGTTGGCGGCCCCTTCTGGTTCGCCAGTGGCTGCGGTGGTGGGCAGGTCACGGCGTTGGTGATGGTGGGGTGGCCACTCAAGGCCGCCCTGCTTGCTGAAGAGCGGGAATACATCCGCCCCCGTGGGTCGACTCCCGCAGCTTGTTGCTCGATGGCCCTGGCGAGTAGGGCCTTGGCGTACTAGATCTGCAGTGTGTCATCCCCCTAGACGCCGAGGTTGGCGACCACGGCATCGGCCGCGGCGATGTTGTCCATCGGGGTGGAGTAGAGTGGGAGTCCGTTGGCGTCGCGGGCTTGTGGCGAGATGATGATCCGCGGCTGGTCCTGATGCGGCGCTGGTGATAGAGCGTTAGCTCCCGCGCCATTTCCCACTCGAGGCGGTATTTCTCGCGCTCGGCGAGCTCATTGCGTTGCGCCTCCACGAGTCACAGGCGGGCCTCCTCCACCTCTGTGGCCGTGGCAGTCGGCGGGATCGGTGTGGAGAACGGATCTATCGGGGCGACCGTGCTGCCCGCCATATAGATTGCGTTAAAGCGATTGGATCTGGCACGGAAGTCTTCAGGCAACTCCGAGCCAGAATCGGAGTCGAAGATCCCGAGGATGGAGGAGTCCTCGCAATTCTCCGGGTTGGAGACTCGCGTGATGGAGTCCACTCGTGACGCCGTGGTGATAGATCCGTCGACCAAGGCAGGGGTCGTGGAGTCGGCGTCGTCGTTTAGGGCTTCATCGTTTGTGGCAGCGTTGGTATCGGCCGTGTTGCTGGCGGCCGAGTCGTACTCGGTGACGAGGTTCCTAATGGAGCGGACCTGCTCCTTCGAGAGCAGATCGCGGTGCGGAAGCGATCCGGCAACAATCACCGTCGCAACTAGGTTGACTGCGTCGGTGAAGCCGACGAAGAGGTTGATGGAGCCGACCAGCATCACCGCGTCGTCAGTGACCGGGCGTGACGCCGGGATGTAGCTGCTGGGCAAGATCTGTAAGATCCCGCCGATGGCGATCATGTGGCCGGTGGCGAGCGGCCGATCGATCGGCGAATAGGGTCTCGCCGCAGAACTCAGGCCAGTCCTTCTATGGCCCACAGTGGGTGCCACTTTTGTGGAAATGGCCACGGTAGTCGCTGCAGTAGGTAACGATTGATTGAATCGGGGGCGAGAGCTGGCGGCCATCTGCGGTGCGAGATGGGGCGGATGCACATGGGTTTACCCAGGTTCGGCCCCCGGAGGGTAAAGACCTACTCCTGCTAGATTAGATTATTGGAGAGCAAGTTACAGGGGTGGCGAGCTCGGCGTCTAAGTAGCGAGTCGCTTGAGGGGGTGTATGATGGAACGTAAGTCCTGAGGGTAGCCTAGGGAGGTTTATATATGAGGCATCTTACTAGGGTTTTACAAGTTACAACCGAACAAGATATGGATTCGGAGGCTTTCACCTAATCCAACTAGGCTTCGGGTATGCTCCTGGGCCTCCAGTCGCCAGTCACCGGGCCTTCATCTTAGTCGCATTCCAGTCGTCGTCACGCAGACCCATTCGTGAGACCTTTTGGCCCAATCGAAACGTCCTGCTGGGTATACCCCACTTGGCATGTCCCCATCAGTGTGCACACTGTGAACTTCACACACGTGGGGATAAGGAGAGATTAATTAAAGCACTTGAGTAGCAGAATAGATCTATAGATTACAAAGCTCATGATCTCATAAGATCACGCATAGAGAGAGATCAACACATAGCTATCGGTATAGCTCTTAGCCTCGAGAGAGAACTACTCCCTCCTCATCATGGGAGTCAGCAACGGCGATGGAGATGGTGGTGGAGTCGATGGAGATGGCTCCGGGGGCACTTCCGTCCAGCAGTCTTAGGAGCAGATTTCTCCCCCGAATCTCCTCTTTGGTGGCAGCAGCGGTGCGGAACTTTTCGTGGAATTCTGATCTTGTGTCTAGGATTTTCGTCCCGTGAGGCTTTTATAGGCAAAAGGGCAAGGTCGGTGGAGGCCCGAGGGGCCCACACCACCCCCTGGCGCGACCTGGGCTGGTCCATGCCACCAGGTGGTGTGGACACCTCGTGGCCCCTCTCCGTCTCATCTTCTGGCTCCATGAGTCTTCTGGTAAAATATTCACTTTGGCTTTTGTCCGGTCCAATTATGAGAATAATACTTTTCCAGCTTTTCTGAAAGTAAAAATAGCAGAAAATAGGCAACTGGCACTATGGCATCTTGTTAATAGCTTAGTTCCAGAAAATTCATAAAAGTATTTCAAAATGTAGACAAAACATAAGAAAGTAGATACTAAACAAGCATGGAACATCAAAGATTATAGATACGTTTAGGTGATAAAGATTCGGTGGATATCAAAAGAAGATGAAAGCTAGAGATATCGTTTTCTTATCCCCTTTTAAAATTTCTATTTAGTCAAGCTTCTCCTACATCTTTTACAAAGAAAGTTAGCTTCATGCAAAATAACCCCACCAGCCATAAGTCTTGCGGAGTACACCCTGTACTCAGCCTTGCTTTGTTGATACTTTTGCAGTAGGCAAGTGTTATCACAGAAGATAAGTTCGTTATAGCATCAACATCGACGAGTAGTTTGGGGTTCCCGATCGGCTACCTGGAATCTATGGATTGGGACGTCATCGTTATGCTTCAGGGCTCTTAGGCTATTTTATTAAGTTTGCTATACTTAATAGTATACTTTGCCTTCCGTTATTTGATGTTTGTGGTCAGTGACCTCTACTTGTAATAATTTGGTTCTCTGCTCAGTTATGAGCTTGCTGTAATAACTTTTGTTTCGTAGGGTCACTGTATTGTTACCGATTCTTTCTCTGTATGTTTCCGAGATTTAGGTTAGGCTTATGTCAGACAGAGGTTTGGGATTTGTCTAGCCCAAATCCTAGGGGTGTCTCACATGGGCTGCCCGCCACTTTGAAGCAGTCTTTGTATTCCCATGGTCTCACCATCAGGTGAGAATGAATAACTCATGGGAGGTCAAACAGATGAGAAGAAGGCGTAGTTGCGCTCTCTTTTGCTGATTGAAGATTATGTTTGGACGAACCGATGAGGCTCATGGCGGTGGTGGCGTCATAATGGTTGATGAGTACTTGAAGAGGGCCTTCGATGAACACCTTCTGAAACTGCTCAGGATCTTACAGACCTTGCTTGATCTCACCATGGAAGGAGGCTACGGATTGTATTTTGGGGGCTTTCTTTGGGGTGGGATGGAGTGGGGGATGGAGGGAAGATTGTTGGCGGGAGCTGGTGGCTGGGGTGAGATGGAGAAGACAATGGCTGATGGTGCGTAGTAGTACTACTAGTAGTATTGCAGAAGGTGGGTGAGTGGGGGGTGGGGCTCCAATTGAGGCTAGTTGCACAAAACTCCAATAACTAGAGCCGTAATTGCAAAGAGCTCCAACTATTGAGCCCCGAGTATGTAAGAAATAATGTTAAGAGGGCTAATCGAAAATTTTGTGCTATGTGCAGCATTTGTACCCAAAAGTAATTGTAGTAGTTTCTTGCAACTATACTATCCTGACTATCTAGAGTTCCCTATAATTTCTAATCCAATTGTTGGAGGTTTGTGAAATTTCCACCCTCCTCGTGTTTCTAGGAAGTTCTATGACCCTATGTTCAAACAAAAAAAATCATCAAAGACAAACAAAAAAAGGAAGACCATCTCTCAGGGCTCGTTTGATTTGCAGGATTCTCAAAGCACAGAAAGAGGAAACTACAGGATTTTGGATTAAGTATGTGTTTGAATCACAGGGAAAGCAAAGCAATTATACCATGAGGTTAGAGTAGATGGAAATTTTCCTAAAAAATAGAGGGCAAAGGAATACTTTGAAGGAATCTCAGTTCCCGTGTTTTTCCTATTCCTATATTTTTCCTATCCTATGTTCCAAATAGGACAGGATTCCTATATTGGAATCCTATGAATCAAAAAAATAGCATAGGATTATTTCCTAAGGGACAAAATCCTTCACCAAACCTTTGAATTTTATTTGAATCAAAGAAGGAATAAAAAAGGTTTCCTCTCTCAGGAAAAGAAAGGAACTCCACCTCTTGGAGAAAACAAAGGAACTCCAACTCTTGGAGAAAAAAGGAACTCCACCTCTTGGACAATTCAGTGTGACGAGAGTAGATACTAGAGTCTATGTCTAGTACTAGCTATAGGGCCTAATCGTAGCACGTTATTACGAGTACTACTACGTACTGTATCAGTCTTTGCAGGTGCCTCGAAGGAAACAAAATAAAGCTCTGCAGGTAATAAATGACCATGACAATTTCCAAGATACACAATCTTTTGCTTGTTCATTTTGATCTGGGCGACAGCCGAAGGATAGAGGAGTACTAGCTGCTTTGTGTCTTGAGCCATCGAGTCGGAGTAGAAATTTGGATATCTAAAAACCTGAATTGTCCTGTTAAACCATTTCTTGTTGCATGCAGCTTGACCAAACAGACTCACTATACTACTTTACTACGCGTCCGAAAAACTACGGAGTATAAGAAGTACTAGTACAGTAATGTTACATAGAGAGTTCCACATTCATCTTGTAGTCATGTCCAGGTTGCATTACAGCACAAAAATAGTATGATGAGTAACAAGATCTATCTATTTTTGTACTCCTATTTAGTAGTACTACGTACTGAGGAACGACACGAGCGTGTGCTCCACTAGTGCGCATCCGCACGTAGGGTAATCCAGTACGAAATAGATTGCCACCGCATAGTAGCATGATTATTATACATTGGTACATGCTCTAGTCGTGGGTATGTGCCGTAGCAGTAATTTTTTTATGAAAAATAGAATACTCATAAATAATTACTCCCTCCATCCTAAAATATTAGTTACTGACTTGCCTTTCTCTAAATACGCATATATTTCGACGTATTTTACTACTTAGATGCTCCCTCATTTCCAAATTAGAAAGCATACTAGGTTTTGTCAAAGTCAATATTTATAAGTTTGACCAACTATATGTACAAACATACTAACTTACATAATATCAAACGCATATAATATGAAAATATGGTTCATAATGATTCTGATAACATTGAGTTGATGTCATAGATGTCCATATTATTTTCTAGATATTTAGGCAAAATTCTAGGGCAGCCTATCCTGCACGCCAGGCCCACGTCGATGTGTCGTCCACACCAACGCAATTTCGACGGCAATCCTGGTTCAAGACTTCAAGTCGGATTGACAAGTTTGGGCATAAAATTCTGTAATCACTTAGTTAGATGACTAAAATCGAAGCACCATAAGAACGGTTAGTGTGTTTATCTTTGGTCCATGTCGTAGAAGTGAACAATTACATAAACGTCATAATAAACCCCTAAATACTCTGTAATAACATTAGCAGCAAACTTAGTTTACATCCAAAATACATCCTTCCTAGTACCAAAAGAGAACCTACATGCGACTACTACTAGTAAATTAGAGTAGTAAAATAGTACTACTAGTAGTACTATTTATTTGCTAATACACAACTACAGTCTTCATCATCACCCGTAGTTTAAGATCATTTTTTCCTGTCGACGCAAATCCAAAAAGATACATGGGTGGACTGTCCAACCTTCATCAGGAATCGCGGCGACACCCCGAGGTACGTCCTGAGCTTGTCGGACAGGAAGTTGGCCAGCGACGAGGTGCTCGTCAGCTTGATTACCGCATTAAGGCTCTCGATCATCGATAAGTCCGCCAACCCCGACGGGCCAGGCGCCCATAGTTTCACCATGTACCGCGGCCACAAGCACTTGTCCTGCCTGATGCACACCAAGGACACGACGGCGTCCGGGCCGAGCGTGCTGATGGTCAGGCCGAACACGGCACCTTCATCCCTATAGAGGAAGTGCATGTATCCCCTCGTGCTTCTTGGTGGCGGAGTCGGGATGAGGCAAAAGAAGGCACTATCGTAGAATTAAAAAATAATTACACTTCCCCGATTATAAAACAAAGTGGAACATGATTTCTTATAATTCCAAAGTTTTTAGAAATAGGATGTTTCAAGCTTTCTAGCTAACTTCACACACTTTAGTGACTTTTTGTCGATTTAACAAAATTAGGTCAAACATTTTCTACACAAGTAAGGGCAATTGATTGCTATTGAATTAAATTTATTTTTAGAGGTAGATGGGTGCATCTTCATGTAGTAACCAAGGTCATCAGTGTTAGTTTCCAACTATCACAAAAGAACCTTTAATTCTCAGTTTTTTGAGTGATGACAAGATTGTTCATTTACGTAAAGAAACTCCGAAGAATATGGATCTGAATACCACAAGACATGTTTTTAGACATAAATAGTGGACCAACATGTTGTACTGATGATACCCATGTTTTATGAGGTTTCAAACTTCCAAGCTAACTCCGCCAACTTGAATGACTTTACGCCAATTAATTATCGAATTTAGGTCAAATTTGAACTACAAGTACATTGTTGGTTGCTTTGAAAGTTTGATGAAAAATCTTCTAGAGGTACCAATTCAAGAGTCAATTAATATATCATAAACCACCGAGAGTTTTGACGACACGTTCAACTTCTTGCTAAGATGTTGCATCTTGACAGTTTAACAAGATGAGGTCAAACTTGAGCTACAAGTAAGCGCGAAAGATCGCTCTTGAATTAAATGTTTGTCGATATTTGAATGACTTCCTAGCTAACTCTGGCCATTGATACGTCCATTTTGCATCACTATTCTGTATCATAATTTACTATTATTCATTGATATATTTCATACTAAGAGATGATACTTATGTTATTCATCTGTTTTTGCATGGTTGATGACTTTAGGAGCATGGACCGATGCAGTCAGGATTCTGATGGAAAAGGTGCTGTTTGGAGGCAAAATTCACGAAGATCAGAAAATCTAGGAAAATACATGGAAAATTCTATTTTTCCAGAAGTCGAAGATTGCCAGAAGGGGAAGTGCAGATGGGCCACAGGGGGGCCACACCACCCCCCTGGCGCAGGCAGCCCTAGGCCACGCCAGTAGGTGGTGTGGCCGCCCTAGCCCACTTCAGGCTCTCCCCTCTGGTGTATATTATCCTCCCAAAACCCTAAGACTCGGGGAGCGACTACAGAAAGATTCCGCCGCCTCTGCGGGGTGGAAAACATCGAGAGAGAAAGATCTCTCCGGCAGACAGAATTCTGCTAGGGGAATTCCTCCCCGGAGAGGGGAGGTCATTGCCATCAACACCACCATCAAGCTGGACTTCATCAGGATCATCATCATCATCATCACCACCATCATCTCCACCAGCACCATCATCACCACTTCATACCTCCGTAACAATTGGGTTGAATCTTGCATAGTTCTTAGGGGAAACTTTACCAGTGTTGATTACTCCTTGTAGTTGATGCTATTGAGTGAACCATTAGATTATCGTTTATGTTTAGATTGTTAGACATCATTATTTCATCTCTGATCATGATCCATATGATGTCTTATGAGTAGTTCATTTTGTTCTTGAGGACATGGGAGAAGTCATGTTGTTAGTAGTGGAATTGTGTTGAGAAAGATTCAATAGTTTGATATTTAAGTTGTGGTGTATTTCTTCTAGTGGTGTCATGTGAACGTCGACTACATGACACTTCACCTATATGGGCCTAGGGGAATGCATTGTGTATTTGGCTACTAATCGTACGGGTTGCAGGAGTGATAGAAACCTGAACCCCCGTTAGGAAACCTTTGCACAAGGGACGTTAGGGTCTTAGAGTTTAACGTTGTGGTTAGGTTTCTACCTTAATTACTTTCTTGTACTTGCGGATGCTTGCAAGGGGTATAATCACAAGTATGTATTAGTCCTAGGAAGGTCGGTACATTAGCACATGTTCACCCACACAACACTTAGCAAACTAAAGAAGATTAATCAACTATATGAAGAGAAAACACTTGACGGTATTCCCATGTGTCCTCGAGAACGTTTGGTCATCCTAAGTAATACAACTAGCTTGTCCTTTGCTAAAGAAAGGGTTGGGCCACTTACTGCATTTATTCTTATTGTCTTTTATTTACTCGTACTTTATTTACCTGCATTATCAAAAACCCCTAAAAATCTATTTGCTAAGTATTTACAGAGAATTCCTGCTCCAAGCCATTCGCCAACACCTTCTGCTCCTCGTTGGGTTTGACACTCTTACTTATCGAAAGTACTACGATACACCCCCTATACTTGTAGGTCATCAAGACTATTTTCTGGCACCATTGCTGGGGAGTGAAGCGCTATTGGAGAGTGGAACTGGTAAAGGAAACTTCTAATGTGGGTATTGTTTACTTCTGTTAGTTGCTTCATTTTCAATATGGATAATTCGCTGAGTTTCTTATTTCGTAATGCTACTACCACTGCTAAGGTAGTAGATGAACCACCACCTACTGAGAATGATACTTTTAAAATACCTACAAGAATTATTGATCGTGTTATGGATAACTATTATGTTGGAGATGGAACTGTCCATCCTGGAGATCATTTGCTCTTTATACACGAATTATGCGGGTTGTTCAAGTGTGCAGGTATTACAACAGATCAAGTCAAGAAGAAGTTATTCTCATTATCACTGAAAGGAAGAGCTAAAGAATGGTATAAGCTGCTGAAGAATGGTCAAACTCTTGAATGGGAGGAAATAGTGCCTCTCATTTATTCAAAATTTATCCTCGTAGTGAGTTCATAAACATCAGAATCAAATATACAACTTTTGGCCTCTTGATGGAGAGAGTACAGATCAAGGTTGGGGGATATTGAAGTTAGTAATGCTCAAATGTCCCATTCATGAGCTCCCCAACAATATTATTATCAATAACTTTTATGCAAGGCTCTCTCTTCATGATAAGTATTTATTGGATGCCTCTTGTGCTGGATCATTTACACGCATGGAAGAAGAAGCTAAATGGGACCTTCTAGACCGTATTCAAGACAATGCTGAAGCATGGGAGAATGACAAAGGAAGAAAGTCAGGTATAAATTATGATTATGAATGCATTGAATCTTTTATGGGAATTGATGACTTTCATAATATTATAAATGCTTATGGTCTAGACTCTCAAGCTACTGCAACTTATTTTAAGGCTTTTGTTTCCTATATTGAAGTTCCTAAAAAGAAGTGGAATAATTATCATGAACCATATAAAGATGTTGCTAAATGTGTTCCTGCAAGAAATACTGAAGTTTATACTACTAATCATGCTTTACCTGAACCATACATTGAGAAAATACCTTTCCCAGTTAAAGTAAAGGAACATTCTATGATAGCTAGTATGGTTAATGAAAGTACAAGTAAAGCTGTTGAACCTGATGAACAAAATGATGAACCTATAATAGAAAAGTGAAAGACTTTGTTACTAAATATGTACAAGATGGACACACTATCCTCTGTAAGGATACTTCTAATATTGTTTCACAAAGTAGTGTTACGAGAGCTAGTGTCCCTGTGTTTTCTGTTAGGATAAGCGATCATTGCTACAATGGTTCATGTGATAGCTATATCATTAAATTTATGCATGATACTGAAAGTTATTATGAGAGAGGGAAGAATGTTCTTATGCATCTCAATAATACCAAGTTTCCTCATTTTATGCTTAAAGTCTTTATGTTGCACTTGTTTTGCCTTCCTATGCTTGTAGCCTCTGGTTTCAACAACTTGTTTGTTTACAAAATTCCCTTGCATAGGAAGTGGGTTAGACTTAAACATGTATATTTTTGCTTCTTGATACTCTCTTTTACTTCAATTCATATCTTATGTGAGCTTCATTGAAATTGTCATGCCCATCTTAATGGCTATAAAGAAGGAGCTTTTTGGGAGACAACCCAATTTATTTTTCTTTCAGTTTGTTTTTGTTTCTTTGAGTCTTGGAAGTTATTAATCCGGTAATAACCTCTCCTTATCCTTTTTTGTTTGGTTTTTATGTCAAGATCAACCTCTAATGAGAAAGAAGTAAGATTTGGGGAAGTTGCTGTCCCAAAACAGATTTTTATGCTTCGCCGTAAAAATTCATGAGAGATCTCTATATGTCGGATTGAGCTGTAATTGTTTGTGCTTCTGCCCCAGGTTGTTATTTAACTTTAGTTAGTTTTGCACTTTTTGATTTGAGCAACAGAAGATTTTCGAAAAAAATGATCTTTACCTACTGGTCTGTTTGATTTTGCCACTCTTGCATTTTCTTCTTTAAATCGATTTCCTTTTTGAATTCTTTTTGGGGTTTCGGAAGGAGTTGCTACAGTCTCTTATGTTTTGATGGATTTCAGTTGAAATTGGACTTAAAAGGTTTATTACCTCGCTTATACTAATGTTGCTAATGAGAATTGTGTGAAGTTTTGTGTGAAAGAAATTTCCAGGTTATCGGAGAAAATGGTGTAATAAGAAAGAGAAAGGTTTCATGACTCGAGCAAAATGAGTATGAAGATGAAGACATTGATGTTATTCAAGTGGTGACTCCGGAAGAATCTACGAAATGCCAAATTCAGAGACCTGCAGAGTCCGTTTTTGAATAGGTAACAGTTATGGGAAGAAAAGTTCTGCGAAAATTCTGTCCAGTTATATTTTTGGAGTTTTTATCCAACGAGGAAAGCAACGATGCGAAAGAGGGACGGAAACGGAGCCAGGGTGGCTCAAACCACCCCCTAGCGCGAACCCCCCCGGCCGCGCCAGCAGGTGGTGTGACCGCCCCGGACTCCGTCTCTGACCTGTTTTCTCCCAGTACATTCCTTTTGTTGTAAAACTTCATAATATATAATCCCCTGAATCCCCTGAGGTTCGTATATTGTGTTCTCGTCATGTTTTCGATTCTATCTGTTTCTGCCAGGAACTATTCTTAAAAGTTTAGAAGCACAATGCTTCGCCAATGATAAGGGAAAGGAGCCTATGGAGGAAGATCTTCAAGACCCTGTCTAGGAGAAGTAGATCAAGAGTGAAGATGAAGAGGAGGCAAAGAAAGGCCAGCATCCGCACACCGGCACTACCATTGTAAGCATTGGAGTGTTGGCAAACCCTGCCAAAATCAAAAGGACTGCGCGGATGTCAACTGGAGGGAAGCCTCCGCGTCACTATTTGGATCCACGATCACTTCCTCCACGCACCAAGAATCCCTTCCATACCCTTATCTATGAGCATCAGTTCTAGAATATGCCTAGGGAGAAACTACCCTCCAATTGGGATATGCCTCATTCTAACCATGCTGGAAAAGAAGACTTCAAGGAGGAAGAGTGGGGAAAGAATCGCAAGAGCTGGAATTCGCACCCTGACATGATCATGAGCCACATTGAGCAAAACTCGGAGTTGATTCGTACTCTCACCTTCGTGATTGAGGACTTGGGGAAACTAATCAAACAGCTCATCGAGAGAATACCACCACCGAAGGAGTAATTTGTCATCAGGTTTTGGCATCCCCTTGGTTTGTTCCAACCTTGGGGGAGTGTCGCGGTATCATATCACTATCTTCTATCTTTTTACCTTTTTAGTAGACTCATATCATGAATAGAGAATTTATCATGTAGGATGGTTTGCATTATGGAAGTGTCCCCCCTCTCGTTAGATATCTATGTATCCCTTGGTGTGAGTTGCCGTTATGGAATATTAATGAGAAGTTCTATCATTTACTCTTTTGCATATCTTATATTAGTTTTCAATTCACAGTTATATGATTGATCTTGTCGTTAGTATTGGAATCACTTTGGGATCATTGAGTTAATTTAGTTGGTTTTGGCAAACCTGGCTCGGTCAGTAGCAACAATATTTTTGAGAATTGAATGAAAAAGACAAAATTACTCTTAAAGAAATATAATTTCATCATCTTTCTTTCTTGATTTGCTCATAAGTTTAGTATTCTCTAGTTAAGATCTTTTGTGCTTCCAAGGAAGATTGCATGTTTGTTTTTATCACTTGTATGTTTGTTTGTTTCCTTCAACTCTTATGCTTGCTACCCAGCCTTGCTAGCCAAAAACCTGTACTGAGAGGGAATGCTTCTTGTGCATCCAATCCTTAAACCAAAACCTATGCCATTTGTGTCCACCATACCTACCTACTAGCACTATTGCTATTCCAAGTAAATTCATGTTTTTATCTACCTTCCAAATTAAACTTGTTATGCGAAAATTAGTGATTAAAGCTCTCACGAACTTGATGGCACACTTTACTTTCTTGCACTTAATAAACTTGAACCATTGTTTCCATCTATGTTGCGTATATACTTGCGCTTTGTAAGTTGTGAATTAGCAGAACCATGCATCATGGGGAACTCTTTTTCTTATGGATCCCGGTGGTGTGAAATAAAAGGGGAACTTGTAAGATCATGGAGTTTGTATGTGTGTTAGAGAAATGCCTAGGCCGCTAGCCTAAGCAATGCCTAATCATGGTGGAAACTTGCAGCATAACCATAATGAGCACTCTATGAAGCATCCTCAATAAAAACCTATGAAAATAGCAAACAAAAAGATCACTGAGATGCTCATTGTCTCCTTGCCTTGTCATTTTGATTATGGGATAGCTCCTGTATCATGTGCAAGGGGTACCCTGTTGGTGGTTCTCTATGATACATATGTATTTACAATGACAAGAGATTACTTGTGACTAAAGTTAAGTAGCATGAGGTTCAATACTCGTAAGTAAGGGGCATGATATTTCAACTTATAACTTGTCAAGCATATCCTCTTAGTTGTGTCACTTTAACCTTGATCACCTAAAGATGCCTATGATAGGGGCAATGAGAGCTGAAAGCTAATAAGTACCATAATTTTTGGAAGCTCTTTAAGAAACTTGAAATCCCTGCTTCCCTCCACGAAGGGCCTATCTTTTACTTTTTAGTTGAGTCAGTAAACCTATTCCCTTCTACCTCAGCAAGTATTTTGAGTTGTTGTGTTTCATTCATTCATATGATGATTTATTCAATCATGTTTCTTATGTTCCTTGTTTTGCACATTGCTCTTATCTTGGTGATTACTACTTTGAAAGCTATCATTGAAAACCAGTTATTTGTGAACTCCTGCAAATTGTCAACTATTCTTCGACAAGAGCTAAGTTTGCCATTACCAATTATGATTTACTTTATACATATTTATTGTGTTTGCTTTACTTATTGCAAGTTAAGTTATATAATAGTGAGTTGTCTTCTACTATGGTTTATGTATTGATGAATGTGATGCTTCTTGTCCGTATTCTTTTATCGACCCTTCACTCTATAAACCTGAGGTCATGTTTATTGAGCTTAGTTTTCGCTTGGGGACAAGCAAAGTCTAAGCTTGGGGGAGTTGATACGTCCATTTTGCATCACAATTCTGTATCATAATTTACTGTTATTCGTTGATATATTTCATATTAAGAGATGATACTTATGTTATTTCATCTGTTTTTGCATGGTTGATGACTTTTGGAGCATGGACCGCTGCAGTCAGGATTCTGATAGAAAAGGTGCTGTTTGGAGGCAAAATTCGCGAAGATCAGAAAATACAGGAAAATACATGGAAAATTCTATTTTTCTAGAAGACGAAGATTGCCAGAAGGGGAAGTGGAGATGGGCCATAGGGGGCCCACACCACCCCTGGCGCGGGTAGCCCAAGGTCGCGCCAGCAGGTGGTGTGGCTGCCCTGGCCTACTCCAGGCTCTCCCCTCTAGCGTATATTATCCTCCTAAAACCCTAAGACTCAGGGAGCAGCCACAGAAAGATTTCGCCGCCTCTATGGGGAGGAAAACACCAAGAGAGAAAGATCTCTCCGGCAGACAGAATTCTGCCAGGGGAATTCCTTCCCGGAGAGGGGAGATTGTTGCCATCAACACCACCATCAAGATGGACTTCATCGAGATCATCATCATCATCACCACCATCATCTCTACCAGCACCATCATCACCACTTCATACCACTTTAACAATTGGGTTGAATCTTTCATAGTTCTTAGGGGAAACTTTCCCGATGTTGATTACTCCTTGTAGTTGATGCTATTGAGTGAACCATTGGATTATCGTTTATGTTCAGATTGTTACACATCATTATTTCTTCTCTGATCATGATCCAGATGATTTCTTGTGAGTAGTTCGTTTTGTTCTTGAGGACATGGGAGAAGTCATGTTGTTAGTAGTGGAATTGTGTTGAGAAATATTCAATAGTTTGATATTTAAGTTGTGGTGTATTTCTTCTAGTGGTGTCATGTGAACGTCGACTACATGAGAATTCACCAAATGGGCCTAGGTGAATGCATTGTGTATTTGGTTACTAATCGTAGGGGTTGCCGGAGTGACAGAAACCTAAACACCCGTTAGGAAACCTTTGCACAAGGGACGTCAGGGTCTTAGAGTTTAAAGCTGTGGTTAGTGTTCTACCTTGATTACTTTCTTGTACTTGCGGATGCTTGCAAGGGGTATAATCACAAGTATGTAGTAGTCCTAGGAAGGTCGGTACATTAGCACAGGTTCACCCACACAACACTTAGAAAACTAAAGAAGATTAATCAACTATATGAAGCGAAAACACTTGACGATATTCCCATGTGTCCTCGAGAACGTTTGGTCATCCTAAGTAATACAACTGGCTTGTCCTTTGCTAAATAAAGGATTGGGCCACTTGCTGCATTTATTCTTATTGTCTTTTATTTACTCGTACTTTATTTACCTACATTATCAAAAAACCCTAAAAATTCGTTTGCTAAGTATTTATAGAGAATTCCTGCTCCAACCAATTCGCCAACACCTTCTGCTCCTCGTTGGGTTCGACACTCTTACTTATCGAAAATGCTGTGATGCACCCCCTATACTTGTGGTTCATCACCCATTTGAATGACTTTATGTCGATTTATCAAAATTAGGTCAAATTTGAAAAAACAAGTAAATTGTAGGTTGCTTTGAAAGTTCTAGGAAAAAGCTTTTGGGGGTACCCATCGAGGGGTCACAATCAATATGTCAGAAACCACCGAGAGTTTTGATGATAGTTTCAAGTTCTTGCTAAGATTTTGCATCCAGACAATTTAACGAAATTAGGACAAACTTGATCTACAAGCAAGTAAGCGTGATAGATTTCTCTTGAATTAAATGTCTTTTTAAGGGTATATGGGTGCATATTCTTGTAGTAAACAATGTTGTCAGTGTGAGTTTCCATCTATCGGGAATGAGCATTCTCAATTTTTCGAGTGATGTCGAGATTATTCTCTCCTATAAAGGAAGTCCAAAGAATATGGATCTGAATGCCACAAGCCAAGTTTTCACACATATAGTGGACCAACATATTGTACTTACGACTTCCCGTGTTTTATGAGTTCTCAAACTTCCTAGCTTATCGCTCTGCCCACTTGAATAACTTTATGTCTATTAATCAAAATTAGGTTAAAGTTGAACTATATACTACAAGTAAATTGTAGGTTGCTCTGAAAGTTTTAAGAAAAAGTATTTGCTGGTACCCATTGGGGGGTCACAATCAATATATGAGAAACAACTGAGAGTTTTGACATCAGGTTTGACTTTATTCTAAGATTTTGCATCATGACACTATTTAACGAAATTGGGTCAAACTTGAGCTACAAAGTAAGCGCGATATATTGCTCTTGAAATATATGACTTTTCAGAGGTAGATGGGTGCATTCTCTTGTAGTAAACAGTGTCGTCGGTGTAATTTCCCAACTATCAGGAAAGAAGATGCATTTCTCATTTTTTCAAGTGATGACGAGCGAGGTTGTTCTTTTCCATAAAGAAATGTCTGAAGAATATTGGATGTGAATGCCAGAATCCAAGTTTACCGACATATATAGTGGACCAACATGTTGTACGAATGATTCCCATGTTTTATGAGTTTTCAAACTTCCTATCTAACTCTACCCATTTGACTGAATGACTATGTTGATTTATCGAAATTAGGTCAAATTTGGAACTACAAGTACATTGTAGGTTGCTCTGAAAGTTTTACAAAATATATTTGGGAGGTACCCATTGCCGGGTCAAAATTAATATATCATAAAACACCGAAACTTTTGACGATAGGTTCAACTTCTTGCTAAGATTTTGCATCTTGACAATTTAACGAAATTAGGTCAAACTTTAGCTACAAGTAATTATGCATGATAGATTGCTATTGAAATATATGACTTTTCAGAGACGTAGATGGGTGCATTTTCTTGTAGTAAACAGTGTCGTCGGTGTGATTTTCCAACTATATTAGGGAAGAACATTCAATTATTTTCAATTTTCCGAGTGATGATGAGTGAGGTTGTTATTTTCCATAAAGAAATGTCCAAAGAATATTGGATCTGAATGCCAGAAGCCAAGTTTACCGACATATATAGTGGACCAACATGTTGTACCAACGATGCCCATGTTTTATTTATGAGTGTTAAAACTTCCTAGCTAACTCTGCCCGTTTGATCGAATGACTTTATGTCGATTTATTGAAATTAGGTCAAATTTGAAACTACAAGTAAATTGTAGGTTGCTTTGAAATTTTATGAAAAACCTTTTGGAGATACCCATCGAGTGGTCACAATTAATATATCATAAAACACCAAGAGTTTTGACGATAGGTTCAAATTCTTGCTAAGATTTTGCATCTTGACAATTTAACAAAATTAGGTCAAACTTGAGCTACAAGTAAGCGCGATAGATTGGTCTTGAATTAAATGTAATTTCAGAGGTAGACCGGTCCATCTTGTTGTAGTAAACAATGCCATCAGTGTGAGTTTTGAACTCATCAGGAATAAAACATTCAATTCTACATTTTCTGAGTTAAGACGAGCGAGGTTGTTCTTTTTGGTAAGAAGTCCGGAGAATATCGGATGTGAATGCCACGCCAAGTTTACACACATATATAGTGGACCAACATGTTGTACCAATGATTCCCATATAGAAGTCCGGAGGTACCCATCGAGGGGTCATAATTAATATATTAGGAAACAACGAGAGTTTTGATGATAGGTTCAACTTCTTGCTAAGATTTTGCATCTTGACAATTTAACAAAATTAGGTCAAATTTGAGCTACAAATAATAACGATAGATAGTTCTTGAATTAAATTTCATTTTAGAGGTAGATGGGTACATTTTGTGGTAGTAAGCAGTGTTGTCGGTGTGAGTGTCCAACTACCAGGAAAGAACATTCAATTCTACATTTTCCGAGTGAAGACGAGTGAGGTTAGTTGTTCTTTTCCGTAAACAGAAGTCCAAAGAATATTCGATGTCGATGCCACAAGCCAAGTTGACAGACATAGATAGTGGATCGACAACATGTTGTCCTTGTGATTCCCATGTTTTATGGGTTTTCAAGCTTCCTAGCTAACCCCATACAATTGAATGACTTTATGTCGATATATCGGAATTAGGTCAAATTTGAAACTACAAGTAAATTGTAGGTTTTGCTTTGATAGTTTTACAAAAAAGATTTTGGAGGTACCCATCGAGGGGAAAAATTAATATATCAAAAACCAGTGCGAGTTTCGACAATAGGTTCAATTTCTTGCTAAGATTTAGAGTCTTGTAAATTTTGAACCCCTTTTGAAAGCGATCACATGAGAAATAAGGAGAGATGGGAAATGATTTTTCTATTTTCTATGGGCTACCCATATGCTTTTTAGGTGCACCTTAGGCTTAAATATAACTTTATTTTCTCCATACTGTATAAGGTAAACCTTAATTAGCGGATTCCACATAGGCCTTAAGGTGTGCCTTTTTACACATTGCGGATGACCTTAGGGCATCACATATGTATGTAAAAAAACGTGTTGATAAGATGGATCCTAACATGACCATGAAATGAATATGAGTTGGAACTTGCAAATTTGCATGATTGTATAACATCATCCTCCCAACATGATGTAATTTATCTCATCATTTTTTGAAACTCCTAAGTGTGATATCCATTCTTCTCCGAGATCCTGAGCATTGGGAGTACGGCCATGGATGATCAGTTGAGGTGTTGGATTGAGGGAGTACGGCCTTGGATTCCTGAACACATAGGGGGTACGACCTACCAAATTTCTATTATTACATGGACCATGACCAAATTCAAAACCAAAATAAAGCGGTAAAATATCCCGCGTATCCAGAGATAGTTCATGCCCCAAAATTTCAGATACTCCGAAATTCTCATTCGACCCTATTAAATTTGGTGGGTGGGGGCTTCACTCGTAATTTTCCCAGTATAGTGCTAGCAGTACCTAAACCCTACCCCCATCTCTCCTCTAGGAATACGTCATCGGCCAGAACATCCTTGCGGCACTTTAGCAGGCGTACCCGCCACACCTGATATGCTCAACAAACGCTCTTGTCAGGCGTTCTAAGCACATCATCGACCGCCTAGAATCTGCACCACGAACACCATGGTCCAGCGTTCTGCTCGTATCCTCGCCCGCCCAAGATCTGCTTCCCTGTTGTTGACACCCACTATGACAGTAGCAGCTTCGGTGACCTCGATGCGACCCGTGAGGATGCGGAGGAGGCCTAGATGCCGCCTTGGCCGAGGTAAAACCAGATCTACCTACGCGATTTGTTTGTTGGCAATGTATTATATTCATGCTAAATTTCCCAACTAACAAGTTCTTTACTTGATATACACTTGTTATGTACTAAATTAACCTGTTGTGGTTACGCTTGAACTCCATGCATTGAACTGTTTTTATGTATTTACTATTTATTTGTGAATTATTAGTCACTTAACATATTTGTTTACATTCTCTGCTGTACCTGTCCACATGAGATATGATTATATAATATCTCTCTCATTCGCCGATTTATGAACTATAGTATTTCCATCGTGCTATTGTCCTGCTATCCTATACTACACGTTTACACACGTCATACTATTTGGCCATTATGTACTATCGATTTGATCCCTCTTAACCTGCGGCTCAAACTATTTGGTATTATTATGCAAGGAGCAGCCTCAGTTTGCACACAATATCATAGAGTGAATGACTCCTTTAATCTCGTAAGACCCCATCACTTTTGTTTCACTTCATGCCAATGTATATCATATTGAAACCTGTTTGTATTTACAGTTGGCCTTACCTTTATGCAGAGGAGCAACAATGGAGTACATACTCCGCCCGTCCACACGAGCCGCCGTAGATCTCATGTAACACCTACCATAAGCCCCCCTACCCAAAGTTTGGTCCTAGCCGCATTTTTTGTTTGCTTAAATTTACCATTTCTCTTTGTTGTCTTCATATTTTTTGCCAAAAAATAGCATCAAACATTTTAGCCCCACTATGGTCTGCTTTTGTTCCATGTGCTTAGTTCAATTTCCTAGATATGGAGACGCCGGGTGTATTGCATCTTAGTTGTCTAATAATAAGAACAAGGCCACACTAGCAATAGGATCCACACATGTATCATAAGGAACTCTATGCACTTCATCTTACTCTTGTATCTACTGTGTCTCATAGTTACATGAACTGGCTATTTTAATACGAGGCACTTGATGGTTCAGTTTGTTGTTCTCAGGCCGCCGAACTGTTGAAATTATATGGCTATTCATGAATAATTCAATGTATGATTCCTTGATTCATTGTTTGTCTGAAATTATCTGGCTAGCATATTCGAGGCTCACAATTGATGTGTTTTTGTTGGCTGAGTTACTCTTTTTTTGTCTATGATTAAATCAGTGGCAGATTTTGTTATTTAGTGCCTGGCTCATTAATATATGAGAAACATAATGGCTTAGTTTTCATATTCATTTTATTCATGTTATGCACATTCTAGTTTGAGCAATCTGCATTAGGTACTTTGGTTGATTACTCACATTGTTATTCGAAATGAACTTGTAGTTTGTTTCCCAAGTCTATTGTTTAAGTAATTTTTTTATCTTGGTCTCAGCCATCTTCAAGTAGAGTATTCATTTCACAGAGCAGCACATGCTTGCATCGCTCCATGGCACCAGCTGGTCCACTTATTCAAGAAGAAATAGATGTATGAGCCACCACTGTTAATTGCTTCTTTCCTTATATATTACCGCATTGACACATTTAAAATTCATGGTGGTGTGATTGCATGGTAATGCTATTATAAGTTGTTTTGTGTTTGTTTTAGGCTGCAAATGACCCTCCGAATGCCGAACAAAGACCCGCTTCTCCAAGTTTAGATTTTGTTTCACACAGCAGCAGTGACAATACCTAATGCCCATGGCACACCGCTTTGACTCATCCTCTTTTTCTAGCCAAAAGATTATTTGAGGATTCCCTCCAAGATGCCCGTGATATTGTTGAACAATAAGCCAACAAAACAGATTCAGTATTCACTATAGCACGCAAAGACTTATATGAATTGAAAAACAGGCAAGCTTTGACGCAGAAGATACTTAATAATCTCATCTGCAGCTCTCATGGGAATCCAGTTGTTACATGTCTCGCGATGCAAGCTCCATAGAGACCTTTTCTATAACACCAGTTATGGTGTTTTTTTAGTTGTCTGGACTCTGATGCAACTTTTATGCTTTATTTTATTACTGTCAAGTTTACTGAGGATTGTAATAATCTACTACAATTCACAGTTGTAAGTTGTTTGAGGATTGTTACAAACTGAGAATCTATCAGAATTACTACACACATGAAAAAATAGTGAAATTGTAAGAGGTACAACACACGATCTCCTGGAACAGGGAGAACATCCATTGTATTACACGGGTACCATAGAACTTGAAAAATTCATAGACGTTCACTCAACAAAGTGAACACATAAAGAGATGACCTGAGGAGAATACATCAGGAGCAGACCCACACAAACCATCAATCTAACGGATAGCCATCGTAGTAATCGTAGTGGGTGGTACCATCCTCTCCATAAGGAGGCACCATCTGCAGCTCAGAATGCTTGACGATTCTGCAATACTCCGCCAGCAATCGATCGAGTTCGAAAGGACGGTCATTGATCCATTATCCTCCTACTCCATACCCATATACAACCCTTGGCTCCTCCTCCCATGCAAGAGACTCAATGTTATAAGATCTAATCTCGGATAGGTTCGCATAGTATATGCTACCGGCTTGCACCCTGGGCACCCTAGAGGTGTTGACGCAGACACACCGATTGTCAGCAATGAAGAGAGCACGACTTCCGATGCCTCTGACCAGCTGAAGGACACACTTCTAGGTATCAACCCGGTAAACAACCGGCCTGCCGCCATAGACCGGTCCACTGACAACGAACAACAACTCCCTGTCGGACTCGATGAGGTAAAAACGATTCTCTAGGAACTGGCAGCCAGGAATGCTACAGCTGGACATCTCCATGAGTAACATCACACATAGTCGAGAGGACAGACCTGTATCTATCTGTGACGAAAACATCACCGGCATAAGAAGTCATGCTCTAGAGTTCCGCGAAGTCATACGGAGAGTACCACCCTTCACCAAAGACCGGGCGACTCCCTTCCTCTATGGTCTCATCCGCCCACCGAATGGTGGTGTTTTGATGGTTAGATGTAAACACCATCAATGATGGGAACATCATGACAGCGATAGAAGCCACCTGCTCGGTCAGTATCTCTGCCCTCGGGCGCTTGATAGTGCCCGAGAAGGGGTTGTACAACCGGGTCTTGTACGGCTACACCCTCTGTCCAAGCACAAGGAGGCCGCCGGTTGTGGTACCGACATAAAAGTACCTTCCAGAGAGAGAGGAGAAACAGAGATTCAGTCAAGGTAAACAAATTGAAATTTAATCAAGGTAAACCATGGAGCAAAACCCTGGGCAACAAGTGGACAAAGAAACAGAACTTGAAAAACAAATAGTATAGGATGTGAATGCAAAAAAAGGATCGCATATATACAGATGAATATAAAGAAAGCACCTACGAATAACCTGGCTAATCTTGTTCTCAAGGTGGTGGCCAGTTCTCACATTCAACAACATGATGGCAGCATCGTCTACCCAATACTCCTCCGACAACTGGTGCTCTAGTACAATCCATTTGGCTGGCATAAAGCGCTCCTCCGTGAAGCCCCGCCAGGCGCTGTAGACTGCCCGAAAGGCGGCGTAGTAGTCGAAGTCATCCGTCAAAAGGAAGATGTCATGTATCTTATAGACAAGTCCCTCAGGGAGACCAGCCCATGGCGAGTCCTCCTTCTTCTTGCCGACTATGGATGATGGCGCTCATGTGGTCTCGGTCCCGTCGACTGGCACAAGAAGTTGTTCTAGAGACACACATTGAAACAAAGGCCTGGGAAAGCCAAGACAATCGTGTGGAAACGAGACGATGGCATGCACACAGCAACCGCAAGTGCATTTCATCAAACTGGCACGGGCACGCACATGCACACGCGCACTAATTATGGTACAATGGTCGTGCACACCAGCGTATGACTCCTGGGAGCACGCGAATGTGTAGGTGTCGGATGATACTAGTAGTAGTAGTATCATAACCTCATTGTATTTAATTATCCCAAAATCTAAGGAGAAAACATGCGCTCCCTGGTCCCTTAGGGCACATTCAAACACAGGGCATTTTCCATTTTTTGCATGGCATTTTCCATTTTTCAATTTTGCTTTTTGGCTATGCCCCTGGATGCTCACTGTGTGGCCGGATGGGGTGTATACTCCGTGGAGCTAAAAACCTCATGTTCTCTCAATATCACAGTCATTAATTATTGAGGTATATACGTTTTTAGTCCCACAACTTGCACCGCGGGAGCGTTTTAGTCCCACATCTTGCAAAGTGAGCAACACTAGTCCCACAACTTGTAACCGGGAACATTTGAGTCCAATTCAATCGAATTTCTGTGATTTTGTATGAATTCGTCGTAACTAATTCTAGAAGTGACATGTGGCATCATAATTTTTCAAAATGACCCCTATGTATTTTCTCCCTGCCGAAATATAGAGGGGTCATTTTAAAAAATCAACGTCATTTGTGGACAAATTAAGTCAAATTCACTGAAACTCGATTAAATTGGACTAAGATGCTCTCGAGATTTAAGTTGTGGGACTAGTATTGCTCATTTTTCAATATGTGGGACTAAATGCTCTCGCGATGCAAGATGTGGGACCAAAGGTGTATATACCTCTTAATTATTTTATAGTCTCAATTGCTAGGCTAGAGGACCAATTAATGCTCCTAGTTTTGCTTAATTACTCCTCTAGTTAACCGAAAAATATGAACCACCACATCATTTAATGCTCCTGGCCGATCATGTTGTTAAAACAGGAGTGCATCCATTGGCTTGCATGTTTTCAATTAAATGCGGTGGCCACGTGCATTGGCTAGATTTTTGGATTACTATTGCTTGCAATAACTAGCTATAAAGCGAATAGGTGAAGTTAATTATCCGAACTAGTACTACTCCAGGTAGTAATACCGAACACAGGGAGTACCTCAAGTGTGGTTATATGGATGATCAGTTGATGTGACTCTCGACCATGAATTCCTGACCATATAGCCGTATGTTCTACCACCCTTTTTACTACTACTAGCAGTAATACATGGACGCTAGCAAAATTCAAAATCCCAATCGAGCGGCAAAATCACACACACCGACTTCAAAGCATTTCCCGCCTAACCGTTTCAAAAACTTTGACAAAATCTCCCACCGAGGGAGTACCATTTTTATATTATTAGTATTATTAGATGGATGCTAGCCAAATTCAAAATCTCAATCGAGCGGCAAAACCGCACACCCATTTTGAAGCATTTCCCGCCACTCCGTTTCAAAAACTTTGAGGCAAAATCTCCCACCAGGGGAGTAACATTTTGTATTATTATCAGAAGATGGGCGCTAGTCAAATTCAAAATGTCAATCGAGCGGCAAAACCGCACACCGACTTTGAAGCATTTCGTGCCCCTCCATTTCAAAAACTTTGAGGCAAAATCTCCCACCGGGGGTGACATGGGTATACCGTACAGGTACTCGAGTTTGGTATATACGGCCCGGATACGGTAGGAGATCACGGCGTTGCCAAGGCCCAATACAGAATGAGGGTGACGCACGAACTCTTCGATTGCTTGAGAGGCAAGATGAAGCTTAGGATAGAAAGTTTAAAGGGGCAAACCCTAATCTGTAACCGACTCAACCTGCTACCCAAGACCTAGCCTATCTATATAAAGGCTAGGAGGGGGCAGCTAGGAGGAGAATGACCACCCTAGTTTCCACAACTCTCGCCAGATCGCATCTGCGCACCCCTATAATATTCGATTCCTTCGTTTATTCCAAGAGCATACAAGCAGGAGTAGGGACCTCTACGAGGCCTGAACCTGGGTAAAACTTGTGTCCCTGTGTGCTTGTTTGCTAGCCGATTGATGCGTCCAGCGCTCCCTCCTTCTCCAAAACCCAAGTCCATAACAATGTGCATTGACGAGTTAAACCCTCGTCAGTTGGTGCTGTCTATGGGAAATGGGAGTGTTGATGTCGCGGCTTCTTCGGCCCCGTCAACCACGATCTACAACTCCGCAACAGTGGAGATTCACCAGCTCTTCGGCGCGTTCGACTTCACCATCCACACGCCGGCCACTCGCCTGGCTTTCAAGTCCATGGGAGATAGAATCAGCCTGGCGATTGGAGCTTCCGCTTCCAGGTTGGTCAACTAGGCACGCTTCGCATGCCTGACCAGCCGATGGCACCCGCAATTGCTCCAGCATCGTGGTTCCCGTCACCAATCGGCACCCTCAGCAATCTCAATGCCTCGACAACAGCTGGGAGCATGGACAGCGACAACAGTCGCGGATCTGATCTGGGTGACCTAGCCACTGAAGACGGAGCCTACGGCTTTGGATCTGAAAGTTGTAGGAGAAACAGCTTCCCCAACCACTTCATGTTCGCAGTCATCAACGCGGGCGATACTATCACCAATCGCGAAAATGTTGGCACCGTATCTAGCACTGGACCGCCCAACGGCAGCACGCTCAACGGCATCGGACCATCCAACAGCAGTATGCCCAACAGCGGGCCCACCAACGGTGGCAACAGCGCGCCCATCAACAATAGAACCGGTGGAGGACCGGCGCTCATGGCAAATGAGAACATCGGCGAGCGCATGCAGATCCACCTCAATGACAACGAGTGGGCTCGTTGTCGTGAAGCTCTACGGGGCAATCCTCTACCCCCGAGCACATCGCATGACATGTTGATGTGATACCATTGGCTGCTAAAGGAGGAATTCAAGCGCCAGCAGTAAAGTGATCGCGCAACTCGAAGTGCGCAGAAAGGCGGCGGATGAGTCGAGCCTTCGACGAGTTGGGCTCTACTCCCACGGAGGATCCTCCTCCAAAGGCAACGAGTACGTCGCCAACAAGAGGTGATCTCGACTGGCCCACCTCACCGAGCAAGAACGTGTGGAGGCCGCGAAAGTCTTCGACTTCAGCTCCATGACAGTCGATACGCGGGGCAACGTGCTCCCAAAAACGCCGCAAGTTGCAGTAACAGCGGCCACCATGTACCTCCTCAACAACCAGCCTCTGACTGGAGATCCACGAGCTTCCATGCACCGATCTATGATTGCAGGCCTGGGGCTAATCAAGGCGGACCTCGACAAAGAACCAACACCAGAGCCGAAGAAAAGTAAGGCTCTAGAGAAGTACTACTCGTACTCCTCCAGTGACGACAGTCACGATCTGTCATGACGACGTCCCTCACGGCGGCATGATCGCGACTACGATGCACGCGATGACCTCACGCAACCCAAAGTCGACAAGATATAGGCAAGACGCGCTCGTTCGACTGACTCAGAAGAAGACGAGACTGAGCTTTGTGGCGCCATATGCTTCAGCAGGGCCATCAGGAAGAAGCGAATGCCTAAGGGGTTCAAACTCCCGTCGGAGAACCCAAAATTTGACAGTCTACAGGACCCGAATATCCGGTTGGAGGACCACATTTCCTCCGTCAGACTACATGGAGGGAGTCAAAGCACGACCATGCAATGCCTACAGCTACAGCTGCAGGGCACCTCTCGCGCATGGCTCAACAACCTCCTATGCGGATCCATTCGCAGCTGGGAAGAGCTGGTCTATAGCTTCGTGCGCAATTTCAAGGGAACTTACAAAAGGCTCACATCAATGAAGAATTGAGAAGCTGCTAACAAAGATCGGGCGAATCGCTACGCTCGTATATCTAGAGGTGGTCCATCATCAAGAACTCCGCATAAAACATCTCGGAGGACCACGCAATCGACGCTTTCAACGGCGGTGTCTGCCGTATAGAGCTCATGGAGGAGCTGGGCCACTCGAAGCCCAAAATGATCGACCACCTGATGGAAATCGTGAATCGGTGGGCTGACGGAGAAGACTCGGTGAAAAACCGCACCTACTCCGATGACGACGATGACCTCGGGTGCAGATGCGACCGCCGAGGCAAACGTCAGATGCGCGTCTACAATGACCGTGACGAGGTCAATATGGTCGCAGCCAGCTATGCCGTCAAATGCGACGACAACCGCAACAACGGATACCGCAGTGGTGGATACCGCGATAGCAGAAAAACCATGCAGGTGTGGCAACGCCGCACCGCGAAGAGGCACCCGCAACATCTATCGAGGAAAAACTGTCCGGACCATGCAACGTGCACTTCTACATCGACACGCACGATGGTACAAAGAAATCCAGCCACCTTCTCAAGGACTGCCGCGAGTTCATCAAAGTCCACGAGGGCCTGGCCCGGATGAATCGCGACGCGGTCAACAGGGGCTACGGAACCGCCCCAGGCGCTATGGCACATGGAGCTCCTCCACCACAGCCCGGACCACCACCACCCACGGCCGCGCCGATCTAGCATCACGGAGGCGAACCATACCCACGAGCCGTGGGCAACATAGGGATGATCCAAAAAGGGCGTCCCTCCAATCGAGTGCAGAAGGCCATCACTCGCCAAGTCAACTTGGCGATAAGCTCTCCACCATCCACCATTGAGTACCTCAGTGGAAGCGACTCCTGCATCACCTTCGACATGCGTGACCACCGGCGCCAAGTTCCTCGTCCATGTCACTGTCCCCTCATACTCGAGGCGCATATTGGGGCTTCAACATGAGTTGCGTCTTCATGGACGGCGAGAGCGGCATTAACCTCATGTTCACGAGTACCTTGCGTGCAATGAGGATCCCTCTGACATGTCTGGAAGTTTCAGACACGACGTTCCACGGCATCGTCCCAAGGAAAGGCATATATCCCCTGGGCAAAATCAACCTCGACATCATCTTCGGCACGTCGCAAAATTTTCAGCGAGAACGCATCGACTTTGAAGTCGTCGATTGGACCTCACAATACCACTGCATCCTTGGATGTGTCGCGTTCGCAAGGTTCATGGCAGTGCCGCACTACGCCTACCTACAGATGAAAATGCCAGGTCCAAACGGCGTAATCACAATCAACGGCAACTTCGAGAGGTCCGACAGCTATGACAGGGAATTCAATAGAATCTCCCAGTCCTTCGGCATGCAGGAGGAACTCGCAAGATTAAAGGAGTCGACAGACAATAGTCTGCCTCCCCCAAGCAAGCCAAGTTCACCCGACCCGTCCTTCGACTCGTCGGTGCACACGAAGAAAGTCCAGTTCCATCCAACGGACCCGACAAAGACGACCCTCATCGCCAACAACTTGAGTTCCGCACAGGAACTCACGCTCGTCGAATCCCTTTCGGGAGCACTGGGAGATCTTCCCCTGGTGTCTAGCGGACATGCCAGGAGTTCCTAGGGAATTCACCGAGCACTCAGTCAACGTGAATCCAGATGCAAGGCCAGTAAAACAGACAATTCAGCGACTGTCTGAACCAAGAGCAGAAGCAGTCGGGATGGAGATCAACAGACTCCTTGACGCAAAATTCATACGCGAGATCAAGGAAAGTACTTGGCTCGCTAACATAGTGCTTGTGCCCAAAAAAGACACGGATATCCTGCGGACTTCACCTCCTTGAATAAGCATTGCCCAAAGGATCACTTCCCGTTGCCGCGAATTGACCAAATCATTGATTCCACTGTGGGATGTGAGCGGATCTGCTTGCTCGACGCCTACTCAGGCTACAATTAGATTCGAATGAAGGAGGAGGATTAGGAGAAAACATCATTTACGATGCCCTTTGGTGTGTTCTGTTACAACACGATGCCCTTCCGTCTAAAAAACGCAGGAGCCACCTATCAGCGGTGCATGCAGGCTTGCCTCAAGAATAAACTTGGTCGCAATATCCAAGTCTGTGTTGACGATAGTGTCATCAAAACTAAAGAGGAAGCCTCATTAATCGACGATCTCCGTGAGACCTTCAACAACCTTGACCGCTATCGGATCAAGCTCAATCCGGACAAATGCGCCTTCGGCGTGCCATCTGGGCAGTTACTCGGGTATCTCGTCTCTGCAAGGGGGATCGAAGCAAACCCGAAGAAAATAAAGGCCATACTAGCCATGGAGAAGACGAAGAACGTAAAAGGCGTCTAGCAGCTGGTTGGGTGAATCGCGGTGCTCAGTCGCTTCATTAGTTGAATGGGCGAAAAGGCACTGCCCTTCTACCAACTTCTCCGCAAAGCCGACAAGTTTGAGTGGACAGACGAGGTGCAAGAAGCATTCGAAGACCTCAAGCGCCTACTATCCACCTCGCCAGTACTGGTGACGCCTCACGAAAAGGAACCACTACTGCTCTACATCTCCGCCACCAACCATGTGGTCAGCACAATGCTCATGGTGGAACGAGCCGAAGAAAATAAGGTCCACGGGGTTCAGCGCCCAGTATACTACCTCAGCGAGGTGCTCACATCAACAAAGCAGCAGTACCCGCACTACCAGAATCTAGCGTACAACATCTTCATGACAGCCAGGCGATTGCGCCACTACTTCCAGGAGCACCCAATCGTGGTGATAAATGACGCCCCGCACGGGCATATACTCAACAATCCAGACACCACCGGACGAGTCGCGCTCTAGGGAATCGAACTTTCTCCGTGAGACATCACATACGAGAAGCGCGACGCAATGAAGTCGCAAGTTCCCCCGGACTTTCTCGTGCACTGGATGGAGAACCAGCTCCCTGACAAGCCAGATATGTCCTATCTTTGGACAATGCACTTCGACGGGTCCAAGCGAAAGGACGGAGCTGGCGCAGGTGTCATACTTACATCACTCCAAGGAGACAAGATGAAATACATTCTGCGAATGCAGTTCACTGCCTCCAATAATGAAGCCGAGTACGAGGCCTTAATCCATGGGATACGGATGGCGAAAGCGTGCGGCGCCAAGACAACATCCAAATCTATGTTGACGACATCGTCATCAAAACCAAAGATGAAGCCTCCCTAATCGACGATATATGCGAGACCTTCGCCAACCTCGACTGCTACCGGATCAAGCTCAATCCAGACAAATGTGCCTTCGGCGTGCCATCTGGGCAGTTACTCGGGTATCTCATCTCCGTGAGAGGGATAGAAGCAAATCCGAAGAAAATAAAGGCCATACTAGCCATGGAGAAGCCGAAGAACGTAAGAGGGGTCCAGCAGCTGGCTGGGAGAATCGTGGCGCTCAGTTGATTCATCAGTCGCATGGGCGAAAAGGCATTGCCCTTCTACCAACTTCTTCACAAAACTGGCAAATTTGAGTGGACAGACGAGGCGCAAGAAGCATTCGAGGACCTCAAACGTTTACTATCCACCTCGCCAGTACTAGTGACTCCATGCGAAAAAGAGCCGCTGGTGCTCTACATCTCCGCCACCAACCAGGTGGTCAGCACGGCGCTTGTGGTGGAACGAGCCGAAGAAAATAAGGTCCACGAGGTCCAGCGCCTAGTCTACTACCTTAGCAAGGTTCTCACGCCAACAAAACAGCAGTACCCGCACTACCAGAAGCTGGCGTACGGCATCTTCATGACAGCCAGGCGACTGCTCCACTACTTTCAGGAGCACTCAATTGTGGCGGTCAACGACGCCCCGCTCGGACATACACTCAATAACCCATATGCCACCGGGCGAGTCGCGCTTTGGGGAATCGAACTGTCTCCACGAGACATCACATACGAAAAGCGTGACGCGATCAAGTCGCAAGTCCTCCCTGATTTCCTCGTGCACTGGATGGAGAACCAGCTCCCCGACAAGCCAGATATGTCCTACCTATGGACAATGCAATTCGATGGATCCAAACGAAAGTACGGAGCTGGCGCAGGTGTCATACTGACATCACCCTAGGGAGATAAGCTGAAATACATTCTGCGAATGCAGTTCACTGCGTCCAACAATGAAGCTGAGTACGAGGCTCTAATC
This sequence comes from Avena insularis, assembly GCA_023614405.1. NCBI lineage: Eukaryota > Viridiplantae > Streptophyta > Magnoliopsida > Poales > Poaceae > Avena > Avena insularis. The sequence goes on from CM042688.1 coordinate 246,860,250, forward strand.
CATGGGATGCGGATGGAAAAATCCTGTGGCGCCAAGAGGCTCATCATCTACGGCGATTCCAAACTGGTGGTCAACCAAACAATGCACGAGTGTGACGCACTGAGCGACAACATGATCGCCTATCGTGACCTCTATGACACACTCGAAGGGGACTTCGACGGCTTTGAGTTGCGACATGTGGGTTGTGAAAGCAATGAAGAGGTGGATCTACTCGCCAATATTGGCTCCATCTACGCCCCATACCACCGGGGGTATTTCTCGAGCGCATCTGCGAACGCTCTATCAAGCCAAAGGCTCCAAAAAGAAAAGCACGTCAACGGACTCGGGGGCTACGCCACCCAACGAGCCAATGGCACTCGACGACCTGGAGCTTGATACATGACTCGAAGGACCAATGGTCGTCATGATGATCGAGCCATCTTGGACACAACCCTACATCACATATCTACTCAGCAAGAGGCTACCAGATGATCCGACTGACGTGCGACACATCACGAGCCGATCCAAGGCGTCCGCCCTCATCAACGGCGAATTGTACAAGCGCAACATCACATCAGTGCTCCAACGGTGCATCTACAACAGGGACGAAAGGGCCATCCTCCTCAACTTCCACGAAGGCACCTGCGGGCACCATGCTGGCCGTCGCGCCCTTGTTGCCAATGCTCTGCGAGCTGGATTCTACTGGCCCACGACCATGTGCGACGCCAAGGACATCGTCCAGAGCTGCAACGCTTGCCAGCGATTCATGGACAAACCTCACGCACCTGGCGCGGAACTCCAGCCAATACCATTGGCTTGACCCTTCGTGCAATGGGGACTCGACATGGTCGGCAATCTCCCGAAATCCTCGGCAGGAGGTTACGTTTACCTCTTGGTCGCAGTCGACAAGTTCACCAAGTGGATCGAGGCCATGTTGACAAATCAATCAAGAGACAGCACTGTCAAGTTCTTCGAGTCCATTGTCTACCGCTTTGGAGTGCCACACAGCATCATCACAGAAAATGGGACAAACTTCACCTCTAAGGAGTTCCAGGAATTCTGCGAAAACCTGGGAATCAACATAAACTACGCCTCGGTGGCTCACCCGTAGACCAACGGTCAAGTCGAAAAGGCCAACGGCCTCGTCTGCAGTGGAATCAAGAAACGACTCCTTCGTCCACTCAAACAAGCCGCCGGGTGCTGGTTAGACGAGCTGCAATCCGTACTCTAGAGCTTACACACAACTCCAAACAGTGCCATGGGATACACCCCGTAATTCATGGTGCACGGTGCTGAAGCGGTGCTACCCGCAGAAGTACGCTACAAAGCCCTGCGGGTGGTCGCTTACAACAAGGAGTCAACTCTTGCACTCGAAGACTCCGTCGACCTTCTGGACGAGGCATGGGAAATCGCAGCGGAGAGATCAGCGGTCTACCAGCAAAGCCTCCGCAACTACCACAGCAGAAGGCTACGCCCCAGATCCTTCGTCGAAGGAGACCTGGTCCTGCGACTGAAGCAGCAAGGTCATCTCAAGCTCGAGTCCCCTTGGGAAGGACCTTATGTGATTACAGAAGTAATCCTAGGTGGTGCTTATCGCCCTAAAGATCTCGAGGCAGGAGTCGCATACTCCAATCCCTGGAACGTCGCGCAACTGCGTCGCTTCTACCCCTAGTCGTTTTTACATTTACAAATAAGGCTCTTCAGCCAGGCTACTTAGCCATACATTGTACCTCGTACTATTCTGCGAATAAATAAAGCTAAGTGCCCCAAAACTCTGTGTTTCCCTTATTTTCCTTTAAAATTTATCACTCGGGGGCTGCGCCAGCCTTTACACTTTCGTTCTACGAACAAATCGCAGTTTCCTGAGTAGCTGACACAACACTAATCGAACCCTTGATAAACACCAACCCAGTTGCAACACACCTGACAGGTTGGCAAGGCGTTGAGATAACACAAGTCAGGCTAACGAAAAGGAACTGCAGAGTACAAATACACTCGCAAAATATAAAAGCTAGCAAGCTCTTCACATATCAATGGGTATTAATTACACCCAACATATTCATATGAACTTTACAACACTTGTACAAGAAAGAAGTCCACATAACCCCCCTAACTATCGGGTTTGGGACGCTAACCACCCCTAACTATTAACTGGGTCACTTCACCCCCTCAATTATCCAAAACCGGACAGATTACCCCCCGAGGCCCTTGTAGCTATTTTGATAGCGGTTTAGGCCATGCTGGACCCTGCTTTAGAACAAGGTAGACAATTGTTAGGCACAGCTAGGACGGAAAGGTTCAGCGGTCAGTCCAAATCCTCCCTTTATGTTTCTCTCTCTCGCAACCAATTTTTGTCTTTCCGATGAACTCAACCAAAATTTTACTACCGTCCTCTAACTTAGCTGAATACTAGTATACCGATACACCATGCCTAAAGCACCTACGGTGCAACGAAAATAGCAGGCAGACATGGTACAGTTTCAGAACGGCAGGCAGGTAGAACTACACCAACAATCTGTAGAATGCCATACACCAGGAGTTGATTCGTGTGGATCAAACTACAAGAAAACAAGAGCACCGAATCACAGAGTTAGCTCGAAGCAAGTAACTATGTTGCTAAAACGGGAGATAAGCTGAAATAGAGGTGGGTAGGGACCATGATTTTGTGGGAGAGCTCGTCGGGGAGTAGGTGGACAAGGGAGGCGAGGGCCACGTTGTCAGCGAAGAAGCCCTGAACACGCGGGAGATTGGCGTGGCGGTCGGCAACGGCCTGGGACACATGGCGCACGGGCCTCCTCATGTCTTCCAGCGAGAACACGCCCAGCGGCGTCACCGTTCCCTTCTTTGCCACAACCATCCCTATGCTCTGCTCTGGTTGCCTTGACTCTTCCCCAAACCAAAACCCAAGAGCAAAGAGAGAATATCAAGAATATACAACTAGTAATCAGAACACAAAGTGGCTCCGGGACAAGACGTGCATGCGAGAGATGCGCCGGAGCAAGCAGTGGGGCTGCGCGAGGAGAGCAGGTTGGGGCACCGGGCTACAGGTGAGACTGCCTAAAAATTGACCAGCCTATCCTAAACCAGGGTCCAACGTGGCCTAAACCGGTGTCAAAATAGACATAAGGGCCTGAGGGGGTAATCTGCCCGGTTTTGGATAGTTGAGGGGGGTAAGTGACCCAGCTAATAGTTAGGGGTGGTTAGCGTACCAGACCTGATAGTTAGGGGGGTTATGTGGACTTCTTTCCTTGTACAATTATGTGTAGGATACAAATCACACTACTCCTGCAACAGAAGAACGTTCATTTGTTCCTCGAAGAAATCGACAATTTCTTCTGCTGGGCGATCAATCGCTTGGTAGTGCGGTACCATGTCCTAGGTCATACCTTCTGGCGGAGGCGGTGGCCCAGCGGCAACAGCTGCAACATCTACATCCGTCCTATGCAGTCGCTCCAGCGACAAAGAAGCCTTCGCACCAGCTACTAGCTGCTGCCGCATGCACTCGCAAACCGCACTCAAATCTTGGAACTTCGCCAGAAGAGCCAACAGGCTTGAAGGGACGGCGTCCAGCAGAAACATCGTTTGGTAAATATTCTTAATGCACGACTGCGCCTTCTTCAAAAAATGAAGCACTCGAGAAGAACGATCCTGTAGGGTCGCAAGTGCGATCGCACGATCGTGGTCCACCCAAAAGTACCCACTCGCCTGCAGTTGCTCCTGAGTCAGGTCATTCATTCGAATGGTAATCCGGTCCTTATCATCCTGCGGATGACGAGCACTGACAACTACACCAAGCAAAAAGGCAAAGTATGAAGAAAAGGAATCGCCGCGACTGACTAAAAGAAAAGATGAGAGGGCAGAAAGCTAACATTTGAACTGCTCACTCACTTGCGCCACCTCCTCTAAGAGATACTTCTCATGGGAGTTGGCCTTCTCCGCCTTCGACTTCCATACATCTACACTACCACGGAGGATGGGAAACTCACGCTCCAATTGCTTAATGCGATCGCGCAGTTGCGAAAGCAAAGACAACTCCTCCACCTTTGAGCGTGGCTGCGCCAAGGTTTCATTAGTGGTCGGAGGATCATGAGGACCACTCGAAGGACCACTCGACGTACCCTATCACAAACCAAGCAAGAAAAAATAAAGGACCAAGAATACATTGATAAAAGGTATGAATGCATTCAAGCACGGCAAAGTCTCGACAGGGATACTCCCACAAAAGCATAGTTTCAAACTACAACTATTACAGGTTAGCTACTAATGAGCAGTCTGCTTCTTTGAATTCGACTTTGACTTCGGGGGCCTCATCGAGTCCATGGCAGCCTCTAACGCCACAGACTTTCCGGTGCCAGCCCCTGACGCCGCAGCCTTTGCCGCCTTCTTTGCTCGCTGCAGCACCTCGGAGTATTTTGCGACTGTATTGATGAGCTGCGATCCATACTTACCACAACCAGAAGCGAAGGGAGTAAACACTACCCGGTGTCCATCCACGCCGACGGGCATCGCCTTGGAGATCGTGGAGGGGTCCACCTCCACACCATGGGCTTGCACCATCGCGAGTGCCATGGTGGCGCCGACGGATCGCTGAGAGTTCTTGAATTCCATGGGAACACCCCCAACAAGGGATTCCACCAGGTCCTCAAGGTTGTCAATAAGCTCAGCCTTGGGAGTCAAATCTTCGTGGATGAGACTGAGCACACCCTTGGCCTTCGTCAACGTTCCCTGAAGGGAAGCGCTGCGGTCTTCGACTGTGGCCACGGCATCTACCAACGCATCCTCGCCGCGAAGGGATTGGGTATCGAAGCTCAGGACACCAGCATCTGTGTAAAAAAAGGTGTTAACACAACAATACGACATCAAACAAGGAAGAATACAACATCAAAACTGGCAATCACCTGAGAGGGACTAGACAATCGAGAAAAGTTGTTCTTCGAACAACTTCTCCCTCTCAGCATTGGAGGCACGGAAGTCCTCTTCGCGTTTTCGCAAGTCCTCTTCGCGCTTGCGCGACTCCTCCAGGTACACGATTGCTTCTTCGCGACTCTTTTCCGCCACAGAAAGCGCCTTTTCGAGGGAAGCAGCATGACGGAGAAGTTCGTTATGCTTAACTGCAAAGCAGAGGACATATCATCAATCGAATCTAGAAACTTCACGAAGACAAATACAAAGCCAAAACTAACCTTCAACAATGCGATGGCGATTGTCCAGCCGTGCATGCTGTCGACCCATGTCAAGGACTTGCTCCGCTAGTCGAGCAGCTTCCTTCATGATGAGCTGCATCAGAAGAAACAAAAGATCAGCAACAACACCAAGTATATATTCGACTGCCAAAATAGCAAAAGGATGCTTACATGATCATCTAGAGACTCCGAAGATGACTGTTGCGCAGTCATCCGGGCAACCATCCAGTGTCCCCCAGCATGTGGGGAACTCGACGAGTTTTTCCCGGAGTGGGTCGCCAATGGAGGAGAGGAAGATCGTTCAGCCACTTCCTTGGCCTTGGAGTCTACGACTCTGGATTACTTCAGAAATTAGACATCGTCAGAAGATGATGATGCCGCTTGACTGCAAAACACATCCAACAAACACTTCAGAGAAAGCAGCTCCAGAAAGAAACCAATACAAAGTTGCGAATGCAGAACTCACCAGTCAAAGTTATCAAGGTCGAAGGATTGCTCTTCCGACTCTGACGACTCCTTTGGTTGTCGCATCTTCTTCCAGGCAGGAGGAGCCATGGCTCACATAGGAATGGTGGGGATTGGCTCCTCTGCAGCAGCAGAAGGACCTTCCGGCATCATCGGAGAAGTAGCGTCGGTATCCTTGCTGCGAGAACGCTTGCGAGTGTCCTGGTCGCTAGACTCGGGGGCTCCCTCTTCTTCTTCGATTGGGACGGTCGACTCTGACTCGTCCTCTTCATCCACTTCACGAGGGATAACCCCTTCAGGACGAGGGGGCAAATTGGGAGACACTTTCTAGTCCTGCATTCAGAAGATACAACATTACATATCAAAGCATCATAAATGGAAATCGAAAACGGAAACTACTTCACAGTACAGTTCTACCTCAGGAGGAGGGTTAGAGGCGTCGAAAGGAGGCACGACTGGTTCGCCTAGGAGAACCTCCTTGGTGGTGTATTTGGTCACCAGTGGCACCCTCTTATCAACTTCACCCGCAGAAATGCCATTGGCAGATACACGAGTGGCATCATTCGCACTGGCCCAACGAAACATGGGGTGGACTCTGGCCTGCAGAGGCTGGACATGGCGGCACAACCATGTGCGAATGAGGGCAGCGCCACCCTCTTCTTTTCCTATGTGACTCTCGAGGTCACATACACGCTTATATAGCACATTTGTTTCCTCGGACTCGCTAGGCATCACGATATTCTTCCAAGAACACCTCCTCTTGCACGACGTCGCAGGATCGAAGGGCACAAGTCCGTAGTGCTCTCCGTCAGCCTTCTGGTCGCGGATGTAGAACCACTTGTCTCTCCACCCTTGGACGGACACAGTGAGCTTGATACCAAAGTAGGTGACAGAGGAGTCGACGTGGATTCCGCAGCCTCCTACGTCATAGACTACCGAGCCGGACGCCGACTAGCGTTTCAGCTTAAAAAGCCTCTTGAAGAGGCCAAAGTGCGGCTCGATTTCGAGCCAGCACTCGCAAAGAGTAGTGAAGCAGGAGATGTGGAGAATAGAATTTGGGGACAGCTGATGCAGCTGGAGCCCATTGAAGCAAAGGAGACCCCTGAAGAAAGGATGAAGTGGGAGAGAAAGACCTCGGATGATGAACGCAAGGAACATCACCCGGAAACCAGGAGGAGGACAAGGGATTACCTCCTCGCCGGTTACTCACGAGTCGTCTTCCGCGGATGGAAGAACTCCATCTCGATGATGAAGATGCAGCTCGGCGGGCTTGATGATGGACGCACGCCAAGCGCCATTGGTGACGCGGGTGCCCGCACCCTTCTTCTTCCCAGCACCGGCGGCGCTGGTGCCCGTAGTGGTGGTACCACCCTTCTTCTTGGTGGCAGCAATGGCGGCCACGGATCCAGCGACGACGCCTCCCATCTTCTTGCCCATCCTCCGATGGCGGTGACAACGGAGGAAGTAACCGGGGAAGACACGGAGCTGGTCCAGTGCCGCAAAGATAAAGTGCACAAGGAAGCAGAGAGCAGCAACAATGGCGATGGAGGCACGAGCAAAGAAGACAGATGTGGAAATTACGGCAGCTGCGCTGCTACTTAACCTCCTCGCAGATACCATCCAACGGCCAGCAGAAACCCTACTACACGCGTGGCGCACATTGCCATCAACACGTGGTGAAGTTGAAGCATGAACCGTCCCTCACTATTCCCATTACGTGCGAAAATTGAGGAGACGTGATTAAAACTGAAGATTACGCAGGCCCGGTCAAATCGAAGTTAGAAAGTAGGACCCACCGCTCATCACGTCCCATCAAAACCACTCACGCGAGGAACTAAGGTTATCACATTGTCAGCACTGACGTCATAGACTCCAGCAGCAGAAGGTTTTGACTACTTTAGTCCTTGCCCGAGTCTTCGACTCAACCAAGCACTCGGGGCCTACTCCCATAGGGAGCGCTGGTCGTGCACCCTACGATTATCTTTATGCAGGTATATGAACATTCATGACATACCCACCACTCGAATCTACGATTCGATTGTGAATTATGGGTTACTCCCATAGGGAGCGCCAGAAGCAAATTCGACTGAAACAGGCAACAAAATACGACAATAGTTGCAAAAGGTCTTTAGTCCCCGCTTGAGTCTTCGACTCAACCAGGCACTCGGGGGCTACTCCCATAGGGAGTGCTGGTCATGCACCCTAGGATTATTTGTACATCGTACTGTGTGTTGATAACATTCACACTCGAATGATATGGCGACTCCGCGTTGTACTATCCCTACAAAGAGAATGCGTCTCCTGGGCCACCCGAATCATCTCCGCGATGACAAAAATTTGGATCCCGCGCTTACAGTGTGAAGATAAGACCTGAATAAGGCACGGCAGCATCGTGTGCATACGATCCGTGTACTACCGTAAGCATCCGCTGTTCGAGTCGAATTACACCAGCACTTTTCCGAATTCGAGTTCGGGAATTCGAGTTTGAGTAGATTGCGTTGTTTTTACCTAAGGCAGTTAATTGATACCAATACATTGGATAAATCAGGCACGTATATCAACAATCCCTATGACACAAACTGAACACTCGAAAATATACTCAGTCATGCACTCGAAAGGCTTCATAAAGTCCCCAGTCGAATCTGTGATTCCACTGGACACTCGGGGGCTACTGACATGGGTATACCCTACAGGTACTCGAGTTTGGTTTATACGGACCGGATACAGGAGGAGACCACGGCGTTGCCAAGGCCCAATACAGAATTTGGGTGATCCACGAACTCCTCGATTGCTTGCGAGGCAAGATGAAGCTTAAGATAGAAAGTTTAAAGGGGCAAACCCTAATCTGTAACCGACTCGACCTGCTACCCGAGACCTAGCCTATCTATATAAAGGCTAGGAGGGGGCGGCAAGGAGGAGAATCACCACCCTAGTTTCCACAACTCTCGCCAGATCGCATCTGCGCACCCCTATAATCTTCGATCTGAACCTGGGTAAAACTTGTGTCCCTGTGTGGTTGTTTGCTAGCGGATTGATGCCTCCAGCGCTCCCTCCTTCTCCAAAACCCAAGTCCATAACAATGGGCATTGATGAGTTAAACCCTCATCAGGGGGAGTACCATTTTTTTATTATTATCAAATGGGTGCTTGTCAAATTTAAAATCTCAATCGAGCGATGAAACCATACACTGACTTTGACGCATTTTCCGCCCCTCGGTTTCAAAAACTTTGAGGCAAAATATCCCACTGGGGCAGCACCATTTTTATATTATTATTAGATGGACGGTCGCCAAATTCAAAATCTCAATCAAGCGGCAAAATCACACACCAATCTTGAAGCATTTCCCGCCCCTTAGATTCAAAAACTTTTGACTTCAATATTCCCATTCTACCCATTATTCTAACGCCCTATGGGCAAGCTAAAGTGGGTAGCTTGGGGGCATGATCATAATTTATGTTTCTGTTCAACTCCTTAGTCCCGATTCCACTAGATTTTCCCCTTGGTCCTTCCAAAAAATCCTAGCCCTCTCTCCCACGCCCTCACCTCCACGACCACCACGTGCACTGGCCGGCGGCAATTCCATAGCGGTCAAAGCCGCTTAAGTTGTGGTCTCGTGCACCGCCGTAGAGCCGCTTCATCGATGCTCACCCACCAAATTTGGTTCATCGGGTCTCTCTGCCACTGCACCGGAGTTGCGGTGTCGTTCACCATGCTGATGGCGTCATCGACCGCCCAAGCTCTGCTTCTCGGCCGCTGAAAGCTACCCAACCGTACTCGATCCGCTTCACCGGTGTACACTGGACATGATCTAGTTCAAGGAGTTCCATGTACACCGTTGTAGACCAGCTGCTCGGCCATCGTTGTTCACTGCACTGGATCTGCCTCAGCGACGCTCTCGTCCACCGCGCTCAAGCCGGCATCGACCGCCCAAGATCTACTTCCCTGACGCCAACAGCTACTGCAACCGTAGCACCCTCGGTTACCTGGATGTCACCCGCATGGTACCAATGTTGCTTAGACGCCTCTCCGACCAAGGTTACCCTAATCTGCAACCCATTTTTTCAGCAGTATAGCAGGTTCAAGCCTGTTGTAGTGAACTACATTTTTGTAATCGTGCTCGTATATACAAGCTAGTGGGCATGCCTATTCTTCGTGCTAGTACATAGAAGGTCATTAGACATGTTGGTTTGCATTCGCTGCTCTACAAGTTTCAAGTCATGGACATGTCTATTATTTTGTCATGCACATGTTCTTAGCTACTCCATACAACAGTAATTGTCTGCTACCATGTAATTATTGCAAAATCTGAAGTCAGTGGAAAATATTAGTGTGGATTCCCTGCTCTATAGTTGTTGAATCTATCTGGTTTGTCCTGAGATCAGTTCCTGCTATTATTTCCTCCTTGGCATTGTTCTGCTATCCTGTAGTAGCCGTTTAAAATCTTCGTACTAATTCGATTATAATTTTATTGTTGCCATCATGTTCTTCAAAAGTTGCATCACTAACTATTTCCTTTTTCTTGCATATACCTCAAAAAGGAACAATGAACATGTTGGTTTGCATAGCCTATTCTACAGGTTCACAAGGGATGTCATTACTTCCTTATCTAGTGCTGGTTTGCATTCCTGCTCTAGAAGTTCTCTTATGATACCATTATAATTTCTATCTGGTTGATTCTTAGCTATGACAGTAACTACATGCCATTGTGTAGCTCACCGCAAATTCTGAGTCACCCAATAACTCTATGCTTTCTAGGAGATGTCACTGCTTCCATATATATTTGTTGAAATGACCTCGCTTGTTTATATTTTCTGAAATTCTAAGAAACACTTTGTTTGATTGCTCATTTCATTCTAGGCACACTTGTCTAATGCTTGTTTGTCCTGTTCTATAGGTTCATGAGCGACACCATTATATCTCGCATCTGGTTCTAGGTCTGGTTCATCCTAAGACATGGCATAACTATCCTCTACAATATATAGTTCATTCGTGGTTTGCATTCCTGCTCTTCAAGTTCCCATATGATGCGGTTATAATTTCTATCTGGTTCATTCTTCATTATGACAGTAACTGCATGACATTTTGTGGCTCAGCGGAAATTCTAGGTCACCCAACATCTCTTGCACTTTAGGGTATAGAATTGCTTCCATATATATTTGTTGAAATGACCTGGCTAGTTTATTTTTGATGAAATCCTAAGCCACACACACACATTTTTGATTGCTCGTTTCACAATAGGCACACTTGTTTAATGCGTGTTTGCTTGTCCTGTTTGTTTGACATGTTGGTCAATAATTGAACCATTGACTAGTTGTAAACTCCAGATAATATCTCCCGTCATATCAGTCAAATGAGTAGTTTGTCTTGTTTGATGTATTAACTTGTTATTACTTAGTTTCAGACTGCAATTATTGCTATCGCCACCAAAGAGGGGGCTGCAAGATCATGTCTCCTCCAATATAGCTGTCACACTTAAAGGACGATGGAGGTGATCGATTGAGAAAGCAAATCAAGGACTTTGCTATTAACTTGATTGTCAACTGAAATGCCGATTTTTATTTCTCTTGAGTTGATAATATGTAATAATTTTAAGAATTTTGCAGCTGATGTAATATCTAGATAACTCGCGTAGGCCATGTAGGCATTTAGTTGATGCCGTCCACACATGGCGGTAGTCGTTACGGTAACTACGCTAGGCAGGTCGATTAGGGAACATACCGTGCTTTGTTATTGGACTGTTGTGTATTCGGCCGATGATGAAAAGTAAAAAATATTGGATTATTATACACATTTTATGATATTGGCATGGGCTTCAGAAAGGCCGAAACTGTAAAAGGCCATAAACGTAACGGGTCGACCCGCATGTGGTAATAGTCCGTAATAGTAACAAGCCGTAGTAGGCCGTAACAGTAGTAGGCCAGAACAGGAACAACCCATCATAGTAACAGGAAAGAAATGGTAAAATCGTAGAACAGTAACAGGGCAAAATAGTAGCGGGCGTCAACAGTAAAAGGCCAGAACAGTGACAAGCCTGAATAGTAACGGCCCGAGAAATTTCCAAGCGAGGGCAGTAACAGGCCGATACAAGGTTCGAAAAGTAAAAGGCCGCTTGTGGGCCTAAACAGCTAAAGGCCGGAATAGTAAAAGGCCAAAATAGTAACAGGCCAAAACAGTAACGGACCATCACAGAGAAGGGTCGTCAGTAGGCGGCCCACGATGGGCTGCGATAATAGTGATGGCTGACAACAGGCCTTAAGTGTACAAGAGCAACTTGGCACAGGCTACTAATGGGTCGCACAGTGTTGGACCAACATGGGCCTTCTATAGGCGGAAACAAAATCGGGTCTGAAAGGTTGTGGACCGCTGCTGGCTGCAATTTTGGGCCCATTTCAAACAATGCAGTATAAAATAGTAATGGACCATCTTCTTATTGGGCTCTCCTAATGGGCCGGCCTAGTTAGTATTTAGTAGGCCTTGGCTGGGCCTGGCTTCTGCCATGGTTTCTATGGTCGTTAATAGCGGTAACCGGCCGCTAACAGTGGCGGCCACGTGGCAGTTTGCATGATGTCAACAGTCAATGCGGCTGGCAAACAGATCTATGACGGAAAAAGTTTTTGTGGCTGAAGGGTGCGATCCGTCAAGGTCAGAAAAAATCGTGGTAGATTCTTTTGTAACGGGGCTTTTACCACAAAGGGCATCCGTTGTAGAAGACTTTTTAGCAACGAAAAATGGGCCTTCAACCATGAAAATTGTCCATTGTGAAAGCCAACTTTTCTTGTAGTGTAAAATTTAAATGTATTTAAGCTTAGTTCTCAATGAGTATGAATATTCTTGGATTTCAAGTCGAACGACCAAGCTCATGGACATATCTACATCATACTTTATGTTGATGATGATCCCATAACCAAGAATTTGCATGCCCCCAAATTTGGCCATATATTTTGAAAACAAATGAAGAGAAAGTAGTATGAAGAGTATGGCTCGAGTAGCTGCTCTCTCGAGAAGGAGCCGAACCCAACTATTTCCATTGCTTAATTTTAGGGTGCTTCGTGCTAATTGTAAGGACCTCGATGTAATTTTCCCACTTTTTAGGTCCTTGATGTAAACTATACTCCCACCATCCATGTAACATTCGAACCTAAAAGCATGTGGTAAAATTTAAATGGATTTAAGCTTAGTTGTAAATGAGTATGAACATTCTTGGATTTCAAGCCAAACAACCAAGGTCATGGACATATCTACATCATACTTTATGCTGATGATTCATGATCCCATATCCAAGAATTTGCATTCCACCAAATTTGGCTATATTTTGAAAACAAAGGAAGCAAAAGTAGTATGAAGAGTATGACTCGATCAGCTTCTCTCTCGAGAAGGAGCCGACCCCGACTGATTTGCTTGCTTAATTTTAGGGTGCCTTGTGCTAAATGTATGGACCTCGATGTAATTTCCCCCTTTTTAGGTTCTTGATAAAAATGTACTCCCACCGTCCGTGGAAAATTCGAACCTAAAAGTATGTGGTAAAATTTAAATGTATTTAAGCTTAGTTATTAATGCGTATGAACACTCTTGGATTTCAAGCCGAATGACCAAGGTCATGGCCATATCTACAACATACTTTATGCTGATGATCCCATATCCAAGAATTTGCATGTCGCCAAATTTGGCCATATATTTTGAAAACTAACGAAGAGAATGTAGTATGAAGAGTATGGCTCGGTCAGCTACTCTCTCGAGAAGGAGCTGAACCCGACTATTTCCCTTGCTTAATTTTAGGGTGCTTCATGCTAAATGTAAGGACCTCGATGTAATTTTCCCCATTTTGGGTTAATGAGTATGTACATTCTTGGATTTCAAGCTAAACGACTAGGGTCATGGCCATATCTACATCATACTTTATGCGGATGATGATCCCGTATCCAAGAACTTGCATGCCGCTAAATTTGGCCATATTTTGGAAACGATCTAAGAGGAAGTAGTATGAAGAGTATGGCTCGATCAGCTGCTCTCTCAAGAAGGAGCCGACCCCAGTGTTTTCCTTGCTTAATTTTAGGGTGCTTCATGCTAAATGTATGGACCTCGATGTAGTTTTACCTATTTTTAGGTCCTTGATGTAAAATGTACTCCCACCGTCCGTGATGTTCCCATATTTGGGAGTAAATGGGTGAATCATGGCATGGTAACAATGTTTCCACTTGGAGTTTTCGACCATGAGGAAAAGAAAAAATCAATTTTCCAAGTGACAGTAGTGTATTTTATGTAAAGAAAGTAAGAATAATATGTATTTTCTATAAAAAAACAAAGAGAAAGAAGAGAAACTATGAGCATAGAGGATGCATCTCGAGAGAGCAGCGAATGGAAGGAGTTGAAGGCGGTGCGATATTAGAGCAACGTTGTGATGGCTTCCTACCACGAGGTGCTTGGTATAATTACCTAGTAGTACTAGTAGTATGGAACTAGTAGTAAATTTCAGGACCTTTACTATATCTGCATGCAAAACAAATTGTGTTTTCTCTCTCCTTCATTGCCTCATCACCATCCCCACACCCCAACTAGCTAATCTCTCCCTCGTCCAAAATGTGACGCTGCACACGTGTGTTGACCTTCCTTGTCGGTGGCTCCGTGTCAGTATCAGGCGTGCTACATTGGTGTGCATAAGAAGGAACAAATTTTGGGGCTTGGCGGCAAAAGGTACAGTACTCATACTATTATTAGAGAAGGAGTTCAAACTTTCCCCATTTCAAAATTTTCACTTCCTTCCCAAACATCCAGAGTGTAACATCCCAATTTCAGCAACCCTGATTAGTTTTCGAGAATGCAAAAATCAGGGGGAACAAAAACTTTTTCTTATTTAATGGTGCAGTGCTTGTTTGTTGTGGTCTGTGTTGATGCTTCTGATGGTATAGCTTATGATATACTCCTTACCTCAACATTAGTGTCAAAAGCTATTTAACAAAACTATCCTGGCTCATTTTACATATTCTCAAATGTTTTGGCATTTCAAACATGAGCCAAGATGCTTCTGTAACCAAAATTATTTTAGTAGATTCTATTGCCAAAATTATGGAGATCTATATGATATAATCTCCTTATGTTTTTAAGGCAGAGTTTTCAACTACTCTTACCTCTAGGTTTTTCTAAAACCTTTTTATAAAGATTTTGAATTCTACTCTTGGTAGAAATACCAAGGACTCTAACCTTATTCAAACTCCAACCTTTCAAAATTTCCCATCCTTACCTCAAGCTAAGCTTGATGGTAACCCTAGTAGTAGTTGATTTGTTTGTAAGATTAGTTTCCTTGATCTGCTGTTTGACTTGATTGCTTAGAAGTAGTATGAGCTACTCTAGGAGATCATCCTCTAGGATGAAGAAACTTTAAAATCCCCAAACCCTAAGCAAGAATACAAGATGGATATGATCTCTGGCCACTAGGTGATCATCTAAAACCCTTAAACATATCAATTCTAAAGTGATCCATTCTAAAAGTTTCCAAGTCAATGAAGACCAATATCAAGAATAGATCTTTTCTACCCAATATACACTTCAACATCATCCACTTGATGATGCTTTGATACCTTGTAAACCCTCAAAAACATCCCCACTCATATTCTAGTCAAAAACCCTAAATCTGCCAAATTTTGACTAAGTCTGGAAACTATTTCAACATCACTTCTTTGAGTGCCTCTCTTTCTCAACCCTTGTGCCTTTTTGCTAATGCACTTGAACCATATTATATACCATAATAAGGACTACCAAGGACCACTCTTGACCTTGGTTATACCATCCTCTAACCCCCTTGTTCTTGATAGTTTTGCAGGCAAGAAGATAATAATTCTTGCAAATCTTATCAACATGCCTACTTCAGCAGAAGCTCACACTGTCATCCTAACTTATTTGGACCAAATCTTTACATGATTGTGTTCTACTAATAAAGGTCTAGCAATAAATACTTCACTTGTTCCAAATGGATCCTTGTGCTTCAAAAACCCACAAGGTTTTGAAGGCTACTTGACAATCTGCTTTGGCACCCTTATTTTATTCAAAGTTTGAAATCAATTCTTGGAGAACTCAAGCATGATCAAGATAAACTTATTGTACTGTGGTGATCTACATCACTTGGTCTATCCATCAATATATTAAATGACCCAAGGGGAGCTCTGAGCTCCAATATCCAACAAACCTTTGAGGGTATAAAAATAATAATGCCCAAGATCCTTGACCCCTTGCCTTTCTTCCAAATCAAGTTGTTTTCTCAAGACGCCATGCTTAAAATGATGGAAAAATCATGTATATATCATCTACCATGTAAATAAACATTTACCAAATATTTTCCATAATTATTGTGGCCCAAAAGCAATTAAATTCCTTTAGTTGATGAACACCTAAAAACTCCTATTAAGGAAAGTTTGTTTTTCTCCAAAACACTTTCCCAAATTAATTCACATTTGATACCTATAAACCATACCCTATCCTCCCACTTCAAAAATAATTATTTTTGAAGAGTCTTAATAATTCTTTTTGCCCCTTTTCTTAAATGGCTGAAATGGAATAATAATTGTTTTAAATACTTTTAATCCCCAATAAATCATGGGAAAATTCCTCACAGTGTGGATTCATATGTAGAATCATCTCACATCAAAAACCAACTATGTCCAATGTAAAATAATCAAATGAGCTTCTATAAACCACTTCTGCACTTTTTGAATAATTGATAAAAAATGCACTAAAAATCATCTGAAAAATCTCAATAAATTCCTGCAGGTGTATCTTGACCTCACCTACCAGCATCGTTACCTCAACCTGCCAAGATCAAGTTTTGAAACTTGCTTCATGATCCAAAGTTTGTCCAACATTTGAAATCATTCAAATTGTCTTTTAAATCCCTTTCAAACCCTCACCAAACCTCTCCAATACTTCTCCAAAAAAACCACCAACACCCCCAACTCCCCTCTGGTCGTGTGTTACTGTAGCAACCCCACCACACCTTTGTTCCCTTGTGTTTAGAAGGAGAGACATGGCATTTAAAGCAAAAGACTAGAATTAAGGTAGCAGCAGCCCCAGTGCCCCCTCTGCCCTATGCGCGACCCCAGAGCACACCACCACCTCTCTACCGCCCCTATCACCCAATGGATGGCCACCTCCCTCCCTCCAAGCTTCCCATGGACCTAGTCCATCCCAAGCCTCTCCCCTTGGTGTATAAGGCCATACTCCACCCAACCACTCCTCCTCTGGCTCATTTGCCCTCTCTCCCCTCTACCTACCCATCCCCAAGCTCCAGATCCAGCCCCAAAGCTCCCCACCTCCATAGGCAGGAGAAAGCTCTCCTATCAGCCTTCCTCAAGAGGTGGAGCACACCGTCGCCCTTGGTCCCTCCTAGCTCCCTCTCTAACCTTTGTCTCGCTTCCCCGAACCTGACCTACCTCCTTGTGCCTCTCTCCTTGCTGCAGGAACACCGGAGACACCGCCGGCGGTGCATGCCCGGGCTGAAGGTCCTCCGGTTGAACCTTCTACTCTGAACATCCGTCGCCTGTGTCAACACCCCTCCTACTTTCCCTAGAACCTCTGAATCCGCTCCATCACCCTGCCATCTGCATGCAGGCCCTCCCAGGAGTGCCCAAGTGAGCACTCGATTGTGTGCCGTCTCGGCCATCCTCGATGCACAAGATCTGCACCAAACTGCGCCTTTCCGCACCTTGTCAGGGTCGTCGTATCTGACTGCATCGACCAAACACCTCCCCAACGCCTCTCCATGCCCCCAAGGTGATCCCCTTACCCTACTCTGCGTCGCTAGGGTTTCATATCCATCGGGTCGTGTTAGAGGAGGAAGACGACGGCGAACCGTCGGATCTTCTTAAGCCGAACGGCCCAGATCCGCGCTCACCTGTTCGCCAACATCCATCACCGACGAGCGGGCCCCGCTTGCCAGGCCATTCAATACTCCCTCCCACGCGCAGCTCGCCCCTGGAGGGCCGAATCCCCCCACTCCAATGCCCATCTTCCCCAGATCTTGCCAAAACAGCCGACCTCCTCTCCTTCTTAATTAAATTCCAAAACCAGATGAAATAGCTGCTTCGTTTAATTATTTTTGAAAATGGAAACTGCTGGGAATTGCCCAGATATGATTTTTGGTATATACCTACTTGTTTTCTTCAACATGCAGAACAAGAATATCTTAGAAACAATATATATATATTGTTCCCGGTAAAAATAATACTAATAGTTGTTCTTTCTAGTAAATAAATCTCACCATGAGTTTCATAAATCCAAATGGAGTAAACCCAATTGCCTCTGGTAGGTATTCCATATACCTATCTCACGACCTTGTCCTCCTGCCAAGTGGAACACTATTTTTACTATAGTAGAAATAACAAAAACAGCTCCTTTATGGTTTTGGGAATTTCCCTAGGTTAAACCAAAATGGGTTTTGACCCGATTCCAACTCCCAGAACACATGAATCCCAATACCCTTCGAAACCTAGGAGCCCAATATTTATTGAACCTTCCTAGATTTATTATGAATTAATTTGTTCTATGCATAGTTAATTCACAAAGAAAATCACCCCAGTAGTTATGTAAATTCAAAAAGTGTGAATCCAACTTCTACGGAAAGGTATTGGAAATACCTAACATGTGTCATTCGTTTCATATCAATAGCCCGTATAGATTTAATCTTGTGAAAAAGACAATGTATTTAAAGAACTGAATTTGGGATTTTCCCAAGGGCATTATGGTAATTGTTTTGAGGTTAATCGACCTCTAAATGAACCACTACATAACCATCCAAGGAAATAATATTTGGGCATACAGATCATTTCGGGATAATTACTTCCTAAAACTAGAGTTTATTTCACTAGAAAAAAGCGTAACTAAATATAGGGAATTTCTAAAATCATGAAACCACTTTTGTTGGTCTTGCTATTCCAATACCTACCTGATGGTATCATTTTTTACATTGATATCATACAGACCCAAGCCCTAGTTCAAAACCCACTTATTAGGTGGTATTTGACTTTTACAACACAAAAGAGGTTCTGCAAATGCTTTTCCATTACTTCCAAATGCAGCAAACTCAATCTATCAAAATCTACTGAAGTGAATCATGTGTTGAATGTTTATTTTCTGTATGGTATTGGTGTTTGTATGCCTGGTGTTGATTGTGTCCTTTGTTTGCTTGCATGTGATCCATATCGGCGATAGATGCGATTATATTAGAGACCAGAAGAAGTTGGTTATTATTAATGGTTATATGGTTTTCTAAGGAGAAGTCCAGGGACATATATTGCCAGATTGCTGATCTCAGGAAAACCACCTTCTTTCTCATAAGCCTTGTCCTACTATTTTACTTATGCATGTTTTATCTACTGTTTATTAAAACTGCATTGTTTACTATATGTTGATGTATATATGGTAGTGGTTTCGCTCCTTCGAACTACTACACTTTGGTACTACTAAGTACAACCCCCTTGCTGACACCTACTTGTCCCTAGTATGGTAAATGGGGTAATACACCATACCCCTTTTGGAGACCCCGATTTAGCCGAAGCAAAGCTATAGGATGGGAAGACCCCGAAAAAGTTTACAAAATATTTTATGATGAAACCTTGGTGAGGTTGGACCTACCAAGAGAAGTTTGAGAAAGAAAAAGGTTTTTGTTTCACAAAAGATGCTGAAGGAAAGAGGAGGTAAAAATGTTTACGAAAACACACCCGGTTCTTTGCAGGTTAGCAATAACAACTTAACCCGTGCAACAACATTACTCTGGAATGGGACAGGGCTAGATTTGATGTTTGTCTATTCTGGTATAAGCTAACTCGCAACTACTACAGGGGATATAACAATCCCTGGAGGGTGGGCCTTCTCTGTCAGGGTCCATGTAAAACATCGACCGGGAGAAGGAACGAAGGGTCTACGGGCCTCCACGCGTTACTATGAGCCCCTCATTGAAAGCGCACACTTGGGAAGTGGAAAATGCGCTCCGGTTGGCTTGGGAACTATATAGGGCATCCTGGTGTTGAGGGGAACAACACTCATAGGGTAGAAACTTATATTGGAATGGGCATCCACAGAGTCTTGATCGGTTACTCGACCCACGATCGGTGTAGATCAGGGTAGGGTACTCGGATGGTGTGGGTAAAGTGTACAACCTCTACAGAGTGATAATCTATTCGAATAGCCGTGTTCGCGGTTATGGATGGGTTGGACAAACTACCGTAGAGAAGTGCTGGTTTTGTTTTCAAAAAGGATTTCGGAAAAAAGCAATGGCTTTGGAAATGTTTTGACCATGGGATGGTCGGAAAGGATACATGTTTTGACCATGGGATGGTCGGAGAGGAAGGAAAGGAGTTTGGCGATGGATGACCGGAAGGAGGAACAAATGGGTGACCTAGTCCTTTTGTTTTCCAAAAATTTTCAAAAAGGTTTCCAAAATTTTTTACAAAGGTTTTCAACAAAGTTATGTAGATGCTATATCTACAAGAAAAACTAATTGAGAAAAGAACCTCTCTTGGAGCGCACGTACTACCACAGCCATATTGCATATCCTCTTGTTACTACTATTAATCTCTAAGGTGGTTTGCGAGTACATTCAAAGTACTCACTGGCATTGTCCTTTGCTATTGACTTGATCAGATATCGAGAAGAAGGTAAAGTTGAAGACTATGCGAGGTAGGACGTTCTCCCAGTCAGCTGCATGTAGGTTAAGGCATGGCTCGGGCTCTACGCTTGATGAAGTTCCGCTGATGATTATTGATGTAGCCATAATGGCCGGTAAGGTATGCCAAGTATCCGCTTAAGTAATGGATGTTTACTTTGATACTTGCCGGTTATGTGCCACGACTAACTGATCATGGGATCGTGGCGTATGCATAACAGGGATTCTCGGAGGATTAATCCAGGGGCCCAACAGACTTGGTATCAGAGCCATCCTGACTGTAGGAGAACCTTAGTTAGCATGGTCGTTAGACAGGAAAACTATTTTTGGAAACACCGGCTTTCGAAAACTAATTCCTCAAAACATTTTGAAAGACTCTACTTCTTATCTCATTATAGTTTGAATGATTTTGAACATGACTTCCTCTATCTCTCATCCAAATTTCAAACATACAGCTTTCAAACAAATAGGACATTGAATTAGGTGAAGACGATGAGAACGAGATAAAGAGAAGCAACTACCAACAAACACAAGGATATTACAAGACCGCCTTACCAGCGGAGTCCTCATAATCAGAAGAAGTTAATTGTTGCACTATCAAGAAGCGATGAAGGTTTCATCTGTAGGGTAGCGACCCGGACCGCAACAACGTGACATGAAGGATTAATAGTCTTAATATAGGATTCCCCTATATCGTGACTAGTTAACTCTTTGGTATCTATAGTAGGTCGTGTTTGCTTGCCTAAGTGCATGATGTGTTTCTTGATGTGTGTTGTTTGCGAAGAACATTGTGAAACCCTCGCTTTGTTTGCCCTGTATGTATGTTCTGACATAACTGACTCAAGTAAAATGTGTTTTGAGGACCAATACACCACCAACGAACTCAGCAACCCCCCTATTAGTTGTTGCTAACTAGTAATCGATCCCTCTACCCGAACTGATAGGAAGTTCTCACCAGAAGGCCAGAATACTCCAGATTCGTGAAAACAAGTAGGGATGAAGACATCGAGTCTACTTCACCATCGAGCCGACGCAATGCCAATAGTTCAAGTGAAGACCACTTGCCTAAAGCTGAATGCCTCCAACCTGACTTAAGGCTAACAAGAAGTGTCGCTAACCGCTAACATGTCCAGAGCTAACTCTCTAACATTTCTATAGGAAACCACCCCGACAAGATTTATACAATAGAACGACACTCGATGACCTCAACTGAAGACCCAAGGAGGTACAACCTTCTGCAATATGACGCCAGCTCTTCAAGACGGAAGATCTGCACCACTCTCGAACAACCTTAGTGAAGCTGTAAGGTGGAAAGGCTACGTCTTTCCAACTCAAACCTTGGAGACTGTCTACATGCAGATAATTCTAGAAAGATTTCCATCTTCAACGTCTTTCGCCAAGCATCAACTCATGAGTCACTACATGAGACAATAACTAAAGATTTACGAAGCCCCTCTGCTGCCGCAGCTGAAGACCTACCTAAAGAATCGCCAAATTGCTAACCTCAATATTTCTAACCAGTCTGGAGGATCCGCTAATCCAACTACTGTGATAGACTATGTACGAATAAAGTAGTATATGAGCCTCATAAAACCTAGTTTGTGAGAGACATCTAAAGGCTTCAACACCGGACAGAAGGTTGGTGATAGTCTTAAAAGCATCACCCGACGACTCTAAGAAAGAAGGAGTGACGTATTCCTGAGCTACCCTAGTTTAACCCTAAGGGGGAAAGACCTGTGTCTTTCCCACAAAAATAGACTAACCATCTGTGAGAAGCAAACTTAGGAGTTAGACCCGAAATCATAATCTAGGATACGATAATCCCTTAAGAGAAACACCGTAAATCCTTACAGAAGGAAGATCACCCCTCACAATCCCGATTGAAGCCTACTCAACACTCGTGCATCCAAGACGACTGAAGATCAACCTCACTGTCGTAGTGACCGTGTTCAAAGACAAAGCCGACAAGTTAGTATGCAAGAAACACATGGCACTAACTCCCACACAAAATCCCCTAACCTTATTCTCCCGAATCTCGGGACGAGATTCTTTTAAGGGGGAAAGGTCTATGACATCCCAATTTCGGCAACCCTGATTAGTTATTCAAAATGCAAAAATCAGGGGGAACAAAAATGTTTTCTTAATTAATGGTGCAGTGCTTGTTTGTTGTCGTCTGTGCTTATGCTTCTGATGGTATAGCTTATGATATACTCCTTACCTCAACATTAGTGTCAAAAGCTATTTAACAAAACTATCCTGGCTCATTTTACATATTCTCAAATGTTTTGGCATTTCAAAGATGAGCCAAGATGCTTCTGTAACCAAAATTATTTTAGTAGCTTATATTGACAAAATTATGGAGATCTATATCATATAGTCTCCTTATGTTTTTAAGGCAGAGTTTTCAACTACTCTTACCTCTAGGTTTTTCTAAAAACTTTTTATAAATCTTTTGAATTCTACTCTTCATAGAAATACCAAGGACTCTCACCTTATTCAAACTCCAACCTTTCAAAATTGCCCATCCATACCTCAAGCTAAGCTTGATGGTAACCCTAGTAGTAGTTGATTTGTTTGTAAGATGAGTTGCCTTGATCTACTGTTTGACTTGATTGCTTAGAAGTAGTATGAGCTACTCTAGGAGCTCATCCTCTAGGATGAATAAACTTTAAAATCCCCAAACCCTAAGCAAGAATACAAGATGGATCTGATCTCTAGCCACTAGGTGATCATCTAAAACCCTTAAATAGATCAATTTTGAAGTGATCCAATCTAAAAGTTTCCAAGTCAATGAAGACCAATATACAGCATGGATCTTTTCTACCCAATCTAAACTTCAACATAATCCACTTGATGATGCTTTTATACCTTGTAAACCCTCAAAAACATCCCCACTCATATTCTAGTCAAAAACCCTAAGTCTGGAAACTATTTCAACATCACTTCTTTGAGTGCCTCTCTTTCTCAACCCTTGTGCCTTTTTGGTAATGCACTTGAACCATATTATATACCATAATAAGGACTACCAAGGACCACTCTTGCCCTTGGTTAGACCATCCTCTAACCCCCTGGTTCTTGATAGTTTTGCAGGCAAGAAGATGGTAATTCTTGCAAATCTTATCAACATGCCTACTTCAGCAGAAACTCACACCTTCATCCTACCTTCTTTGGACCAAATCATTACATTATTGTGTTCTACTAATAAAGGTCTAGAAATACCTACTTCACTTGTTCCAAATGGATCCTTGTGCTTCAAAAACCCACAAGGTTTTGAAGGCTACTTGACAATCTGCTTTGGCACCCTTATTTTATTCAAAGTTTGAAATCAATTCTTGGAGAACTCAAGCATGATCAAGCTCAACTTCTTGTACCATGGTGATCTACATCACTTGGTCTATCCATCCATATATTCAATGACCCAAGGGGAGCTATGAGCTCCAATATCCAACAAACCTTTGAGGGTATAAAAATAATAATGCCCAACATCCTTGACCCCTTGCCTTTCTTCCACATCAAGTTGTTTTCTCAAGACCCTATCCTTAAAATGATGGAAACATCATGCAGATATCATCTACCATGTAAATAAACATGTACCAAATATTTTCCATAATTATTGTGACCCAAAAGCAATTAAATTCCTTTAATTGACAAACACCTAAAAACTCCTATTAAGGAAAGTTTGTTTTTCTCCAAAACACTTTCCCAAATTAATTCACATTTGATACCTATAAACCCTACCATATCCTCCCACTTCATAAATAATTATTTTTGAAGAGTTTTAATAATTCTTTTTGCCCCTTTTCTTAAATGGCAAAAATGGAATAATAATTGTTTTAAATACTTTTAATCCCCAATAAATCATGGGAAAATTCCTCACAGTATGGATTCATATTTAGAATCATCTCACATCAAAAACCAACTATTTCCAATGTAAAATTATCAAATGAGCTTCTATAAACCACGTCTGCACTTTTTGAATAATTGATCAAAAATGCACTAAAAATCATCTGAAAAATATCAATAAATTCCTGGAGGTGTAGCTTGACCTCACCTACCTACCAGCATCATTACCTCAACCTGCCAAGATCAAGTTTTGAAAGTTTCTTCATGATCCAAAGTTTTGCCAAGATTTGAAATCATTCAAATTATCTTTTAAATCCCATTCAAACCCTCACTAAACCTCTCCAATACTTCTCCACAGAAACCACCAACACCCCCAACTCCCCTCTGGTCGTGTGTTACTGTAGCACCCCCACCACACCTTTGTTCACTGGTGTTTAGAAGGAGAGGGATGGCATTTAAAGCAAAAGACTAGAATTAAGGCAGCAGCAGCCCCAGTGCCCCCTCTGCCCTATGCGCGATCCTAGAGCACACCCACCACCTCTCTACCGCCCCTATCGCCCAATGGATGGCCACCTCCCTCCCTCCAAGCTTCCCATGGTCCTAGTTAATTACAAGCCTCTCCCCTTGGTGTATAAGGCCATACTCCACCCAGCCACTCCTCCTCTGGCTCATTTGGCCTCTCTCCCCTCTACCTACCCATCCCCAAGCTCCAGATCCAGCCCCAAAGCTCCCCACCTCCATAGGCAGGAGAAAGCTCTCCTATCGTCCTTCCTCAAGAGGTGGATCACACCGTCGCCCTCGGTCCCTCCCAGCTCCCTATCTAACCTCTGTCTCACTTCCTCGAACCTGACCTACCTCCCTGTGCCTCTCTCCTTGCTGCAGGAACACCGGAGACGCCGTCGATGGTGCATGCCCGAGCTGAAACTCCTCCGGTGGACCCTTCTACTCGGAACGTCCACCACCTGTCAGCACCCCTCCTGCTTCCCCTACAACCTTTGAATCCGCTTCGTCACCCCGTCATCTGCATGCAGCCCCTCCTAGGAGTGCCCCAGCGAGCACCCGATTGTGCTTCGTCTCGGCCATCCTCGATGCACAAGATCTGCACCAAACCGTGCCTTTCCGCACCTCACCGGGGTTGTCGTAGCCGACCGCGTCGACCTGGCACCTCCCCAGCGCCTCTCCATGCCCCCAAGGTGAGCCCCTTACGCTACTCTACGTTGCTAGGGTTTCATGTCCGTCAGGTCATGTTAGAGGAGGAAGACAACGGCGAACCATCAGATCTTCTTAAGCCGAATGGCCCTAATCCACGCGCACCTGTTTGCCAGCAGCCGTCACTAACGGGCGGGCCCTGCTTGCCAGGCCATTCAAAACTCTCTCCCACGCGCTGCTCGCCCCTGGTGGGCCGAATCCACCCTCCAAGGCCCATCTTCCCCAAATCTGGCCCAGACAGCTGACCTCCTCTCCTTTTTAATTAAATTCCAAACCAGATGAAATAGCTTCTTGGTTTAATTATTTTTGAAAATGGAAACTGCTGGGAATTGCCTAGATATGATTTTTGGTATATACCTACTTGTTTTCTTCAACATGCATTACAAGAATATCTCAGAAACAATATATATATATCGTTCCCCGTAAAAATAATACTAATAGTTGTTCTTTCTAGTAC
This sequence comes from Avena insularis, assembly GCA_023614405.1. Classification (NCBI taxonomy): domain Eukaryota; kingdom Viridiplantae; phylum Streptophyta; class Magnoliopsida; order Poales; family Poaceae; genus Avena; species Avena insularis. The sequence continues at coordinate 246,886,036 of CM042688.1, forward strand.
AAAAATCTCTCCATGAGTTTCATAAGTCCAAATTGAGTAAACCCAATTGCCTCTGGTAGGTATCCCATATACCTATCTCATGACCTTGTCCTCCTGCCAAGTGGAACTCTATTTTTACTATAGTAAAAATAACAAATACTGCTGTTTTATGGTTTTAGGAATTTCCCTAGGTTAAACCAAAATGTGTTTTGACCTGATTCCAACTCCCAGAACACATGAATCCCAATACCCTTCGAAACCTAGTAGCCCAATATTTATTGAGCCTTCCTTGATTTATTATGAATTAATCTGTTATGTGCATAGTTAATTCACAAAGAAAATCACTTCACTAGTTATGCAAATCCAAAAAGTGTGAATCCAACTTCTACAGAAAGGTATTGGAAATACGTAACATGTGTCATTGGTTTCATATCAATAGCCCCTATAGATTTAATCTGGTGAAAAAGACAAGGTATTTAAAGAACTGAATTTGGGATTTTCCCAAGGGCATTATGGTAATTGTTTTTAGGTGAATCCACCTCTAAATGAACCACTACATAAAGCACTACATAACCTTCCAAGGAAATAATTTTTGGGCATACAGATCTTTTCTGGATAATTATTTCCTAAAACTAGAGTTTATTTCACTACAAAAAACATAACTAAATATAGGGAATTTCTAAAATCATGAACCACTTTTGTTGGTCTTGCTATTCCAATACCTACAAGATGGTATCATTTTGTATATTGATATCATACAAACCCAAGGCCTAGTTCAAAACCCCCTTATTAGGTGGTATTTGACTTTTACAACACAAAAGAGGTTCTACAAATGCTTTTCCATTACTTCCAAATGCAGCAAACTCAATCTATCAAAATCTACTGAAGTGAATAATGCGTTGAATGTTTATTTTCTGTATGGTATTGGTGTTTGTATGCCTAGTGTTGATTGTGGCCTTTGTTTGCTTGCATGTGATCCATATCACCGATAGATGGGATTATATCAGAGACCAGAAGAAGTTGGTTATTATTATTGGTTATATGGTTTTCTAAGGAGAAATCAAGGGACATATATTGCCATATTGCTGATCTCAGGCAAGCCACCTTCTTGCTCATAAGCCTTGTCCTACTGTTTTACTTATGCATGTTTTATCTACTATTTATTAAAACTACATTGTTTACTATATGTTGATGTATATATGGTAGTGGTTTCGCTCCTCCGAACTACTACACTTTGGTACTACTAAGAACAACCCCCTTGACGACACCTACTTGTCCCTAGTATGGTAAATGGTGTAATACACCATACCCCTTTTGGAGACCCCAATTTAGCCGAAGCAAAGCTATAGGATGGGAAGACCCCGAAAAAGTTTACAAAATATTTTATAATGAAACCTTGGTGAGGTTTGACCTACCAAGAGAAGTTTGAGAAAGAAAAAGGTTTTAGTTTCACAAAAGATGCTGAAGGAAAGAGGAGGTAAAAATGTTTACAAAAATGCACCCGGTTCTTTGCAGCTTTAGCTATAACAACTTAACCCGTGCAACCACATTGCTCTGAAATGGGACAAGGATGGATTTAATGTTTGTCTATTCTGGTATAAGCTCCCTCACAACTACTAGAGGGGGATATAACAATCCCTAGTGGGTGGGCCTTCTCTGGTAGGGTCCATGTAAAACATCGACCGGGAGAAGGAACGAAGGGTCTACGAGCCTCCACGCGTTACTATGAGCCCCTCATTGAAAGTGCACACTTGGGAAGTGGAAAAAGCGCGCTGATTGGCTTGGGAACTATATAGGGCGTCCTGATGTTGAGGGAAACAACACTCATAGGGTAGGCACTTATATTGGATTGGGCATCCGGAGAGTCTTGATCGGTTACTGGACTCACGATCGGTGTAGATCAGGGTAGGGTACTCGGTTGGTGTGGGTAAAGTGTACAACCTCTGCAGAGTGTAAATCTATTCGAATAGCCGTGTCCATGGTTATGTACGGGTTGAACAAACTACTATAGAGAAGTGCTGGTTTTGTTTTCTAAAAGGATTGCGAAAAAGCAATGGCTTTGGAAATGTTTTGACCATGGGATGGTCGGAAAGGATACATGTTTTGACGATGGAATGGTCGGAGAGGAAGGAAAGGAGTTTGGTCATGGGATGACCGGAAGGAGGAACAAATGGGTGACCCAGTCCTTTTGTTTTCCAAAACTTTTCAAAAAGGTTTCCAAGATGTTTTACAAAGGTTTTCAACAAATTTATGTAGATGCTATATCTACAAGAGAAACTAATTGAGAAAAGAACCTCTCGTGGAGCCATCCTACTACCACAGCCATATTGCATATCCTCTTGTTATTATTATTATTCTCTAAGGTGGTTTGCGAGTACATTCAAAGTACTCATTGGCATTGTCCCTGGCTATTAACTTGGTCAGATATGGAGAAGAAGGTGAAGTTGAAGACTATGCGAGCTAGGACGTTCTCCTAGTCAGCTGCCTATAGGTTAAGGCATGGCTCGGGCTCTACGCTTGATGAAGTTCTGCTGATGATTATTGATGTAGCCATAATGGACGGTAAGGTATGCCAAGTATCCTCTTAAGTAATCGATGTTTACTTTGATACTTGTCGGTTATGTGCCATGACTAACTGATCATGGGATCGTGGCGTATGCATAACAGGGATTCTCGGAGGATTAATCCGGGGGCCCGACATAGAGGGAAGGTTATTCAAAAGATAGTGGTGCACAAGGGATTGTTTATACTATATGCAATATGTCCCATCGCATTCAATTCACTTCATTATGACCTGGTTAGCTTTACCACAACTCCGTAGTACTCCATTCTCGTTCCATTTCACACCCTATGAAGAGGAAGCCACCAAGCACACCCGCTGCACGCTGGTTCGAAATTACGGTAGGATTAGTATGAAGGGTATAGCTCAGCCACTCGCTCGAGAAGTACCCAGACTCGACTGCTTTTCGTTGCTTCATTTTAGGGCCCTTTGTGCTAAATGTATGGACCTCTATGCAATTTTCTATTTTTTGAGGACTTCGATGTAAACTGTACTCCCACCGACCGTGTCAAATTTTAACTAAAAGTAAGCGTGATAGATTGCTCTTAAAATTTTCCAAAAAACTTTTGAACCTAAGCAGGAATTCAGTACATCAAAAACCACCGAAAGTTCTGAAAAAATCATGTTCTTGCTATGCATCCAAAATCATATTCGTTGTGGCATCATGTTACATGTATCCAAAAACATGTGTTATAAAAAGTATAATACAAACATTATTAATTGTTCTTTGGTTTCAATAATACTTTATGTTGATGATAGCATACCCAAGATTTTGCAGGCCGCCAAATTTGACCATATTTTGAAAACTAACAAAGAGGAAGTAGTATGAAGAGTATGGCTCGGTCAACTTCTCTCTCTAGAAGGAGCCGATCCGACTGTTTTCCTTGCTTAATCTTAGGGCGCTTCATGCTAAATGTATGGATGTGATGTAATTTACCTCTTTTAGGTCCTTGATGTAAAATGTACTCCCACCGTCCATTTATACTTCGAACCTAAAAGTAAGTGGTACATTTAAGCTTAGTTGTCAATGAGTATGAACATTCTTAGATTTCAAGCCGAACGACCAAGGTAATTGCCATATCTACATCATACTTTATGCTCATGTTGATACCATATCCAATAATTTGCATGTCTACAAATTTAGCCATATTTTGAAAATGATCGAATAGGAAGTAGTATGAAGAGTATAGTTCGATCAGCAGCTCTCTTGAGAAGGAGCCGACCAGACTATTTTCCTAGCTTAATTTTAGGGTACTTCGTGCTAAATTTATGGAACTCAATGTAATTTCCCCCCTTTTTAGGTCCTTGATGTAAAATGTACTCCCACCATCCATGTAAAATTTGAACCTAAAAGTTAGTGGTAAAACTTAAACGAATTTAAGGTTAGTTGTGAATGAGTATGAACATTCTTGGATTTCAAGCCGAACGACCAAGGTGATGGCCATACCTACATCATACTCTATGCTAATGATTCATGATCCCATATCCAAGAATTTGCAAGCCGCCAAATTTGGCCATATTTTGAAAACAAACAAAGAGGGAGTAGTATGAAGAGTATGGCTTGATCAGCATCTCTCTCGAATAGGAGCCAAACCTGACTATTTTCCTTTCTTAATTTTAGGGTGCTTCGTGCTAAATGTATGGACCTCGATGTAATTTTCCCTCTTTTTAGATCCTTGATGTAAAATGTACTCCCACCGCCCGTGTAAAATTTAAACGTATTTAAGCTTATTAGTTGTCAATGAGTATGAACATTCTTGAATTTCAAGCCGAATGACCAAGGCCATGGCAATATCTACATCATACTTTATGATGATGATTATCACATATCCAAGAATTTCATACCGCCAAAATTGGCCATATTTTGAAAACAAACAGAGAGGAAGTAGTATCAAGAGTATGGCTCAATTAGCTGCTCTCTCGAGAAGGAGCCAAACTCGACTATTTTTCTTGCTTAATTTTAGGGCACTTCGTGTTAAATGTATGGACCTCGATGTTATTTTCCCCCTTTTAGGTCCTTGATGTGAAATGTACTCCCACCGTCCATGTAAAATTAGAACCTAAAAACAAGTCCTAAAAATTAAATGTATTTAAGCTTAGTTGTCAATGAGTATGAATATTCTTGGATTTCAAGCCGAACAACCAAGGTCATGGCCATATCTACATCAAACTTTATACTGATGATTCATGATCCCATATCCAAGAATTTTCATGGCGCCAAATTTGGCCATATTTTGAAAACAAACAAAGAGGAAGTAGTATGAAGAGTACGGCTCAATCAGCGTCTCTCTCGAGAAGGAGCCAAACCTGACAGTTTTCCTTTCTTAATTTTAGGGTGCTTCATTTTAAATGTATTGTCTTCGATGTAATTTTCTCTCTTTTAGGTCCTTGATGTAAAATGTACTCCCACCGTCTGTGTAAAATGCAAACCTAAAAGCAATTGGTAAAATTTAAACGTATTTAAGATTATTAGTTGTCAATGATTATGAACATTCTTTGTTTTCAAGCCGAACGACGAAGGTCATGGCCATATCTACATCATACTTTATGCTGATGATGATCCCATATCCAAGAATTTGCATGCCGCCAAATTTGGCCATATTTTGAAAACAAATGAAGAAGTAGTATGAAGAGTATGGCTCAATCAGCTTTTCTCTCGAGAAGGAGCCAAACCCGACTGTTTTCCTTTCTTAATTTTAGGGTGGTTCATGCTAAATGTATGGACCTCTATGTAATTTCCCCCTTTTTAGGTCCTTGATGTAAAATGTACTCCCACCGTCCGTGTAAAATTCGAACCTGAAAAGTTAGTGGTAAAACTTAATCGAATTTAAGGTTAGCTGTGAATGAGTATGAACATTATTGCATTTCAAGCCGAACCACCAAGGCCATGGCCAGATCTACATCATACTTTATGCTGATGATGATCCCATATTCAAGAATTTGCATTCCGCCAAAGCCCATATTTTGAAAACGATCAAAGAAGAAGTAGTATGAATAGTATGGTTTGATCTGCTGCTCTCTCGAGAAGGAGCTGAGCCGACTGTTTTTCTTGCTTAATTTTAGTGTGCTTCGTGCTAAATGTATGGACCTCGATGTAATTTTATCTTTTTATGTCCTTGATGTAAAATGTACTTCCACCGTACATGTAAAATTCGAACCTAAAAGTAAGTGGTAAAATTTAAACGAATTTAAGCTTAGCTGTCAATGAGAATGAACATTCTTGGGTTTCAAGACGAATGGATAAGGTCATGGCCATATCTACATCATACATTATGCTGATGATGATCCCAGATCCAAGAATTTTCATACCACCAAATTTGGCCATATTTTGAAAACGATTGAAGAGGAAGTAGTATGGTTCGATTAGCTGCTCTCTCAAGGAGCCGACCCGACTATTTTCGTTGCTTAATTTTAGGGTGCTTCATTCTAAATGTTGGACCTCGATGTAATTTTACCTTTTTCTGGTCATTGATGTAAAATGTACTCTCACCATTCATGTAAAATTTGAACCTAAAAGTAAGTGGTAAAATTTAAACGAATTTAAGCTTAGTTTTCAATGAGTATGAATATTCTTGGGTTTCAAGCCGTACGGCCAAGGTCATGGTCATATGTACATCATACTTTGTGTTAATGATGATACCAGATTCAAGAATTTTCATGGCACCAAATTTGCCATATTTGGAAAATGATCGAAGAGGAAGTATTATGAAGAGTATGGTTTGATGAACTGCTCTCTCGAGAAGGAGCCAACCCGACTATTTTCCTTGCTTAATTTTAGGGTGCTTTTTGCTAAATGTATGGACCTCGATGTAATTTCACCTTTTTTGTCCTTGATGTAAAATGTACTCCCACCGTCCATGATGTTCCCATATTTGGGAGTAGATGGGCAAATCTTGGCATGGTAAATATTGTTGCTGCTGGTGTTTCCAACCATTAGGAAAATAAAAAACAATTTTCCAAGTGACAGGAGTGTATTTTATGTATATCAAGTAGGAAGAATATGTATTTTCTGTAGAAAAAAAGAGCAAGAAGAGAAACTATGAGCACAAAGGAGGCAGCTCGAGAGAGTAGCAAAGAGGAGGAGTTTTGCGATATCAGAGCAAAGCTGTGATGGCTTCCTGACACGAGGTACAAGGTACGGTCACCTAGTAGTACTTGTAGTATGGAGTAGTAGTAAATTTCAGGACCTTTACTATAGTAGTACTCCCTCCGATCCAAATTAAAGTTCTAAATTTTTTTCTAGATTCGGATGTATCTAGCACTAAAACATGACTAGATACATTCGAATCTAGACAAATCTAAGAACATTATATGGATCAGAGGGAGTAGTATATATGCACTCAAAACAAATTGTGTTTTATATCTTCTTCAGTGCCTCATCACCATTGTCACATCCCAAAATTTTCCAAATTTTGAAATGTGAAAATTTTAAACAAAATGAAGAACCAAGTTCTTCATTATTTCAGAAGGAACAAAAACTTTTGGAACATTTAATATAATGCCTCCAAAACCCAAGCCAAATAAAATGGTTTTTGTTTGTGAAGTAGTGTGCATGTTTTAAAATCCGAAATCATGGAGCATGCATGAGCATCTTGACTTGGTTGCATTTTAAAAACCTAAGAGAAGTGAAAAATATCTCAAACCCTAAAACTTTAATTATTGGTTAACCCTAAGAACAACACAATACTATGGATATACTCCATATTTATATTAAACAAAAGAACTCCTATGAGGGCTAAAAAGATAAAGGACAAATTAATAAAACAATAGAAATTGGTTTCATCCAATTTGGAGCCATGGATAAAAAGATATGAATTATTTTGAGAATATAATTAAGAAAGGCAATATTAACTATTAAAGCCAAAGTGAATAAATTTGATTAGAAAAATTTGAGTTAGAAAGTAAATGTGTTCTATAATGCCCTAAAAACCTAATTTGAGTTTTACAAATTTTTAGAAATTTGTTTGATCCAAATTGGATCATTAAATCAAAAGTTATTTAAGAAAACAGAAAAAGAAAAAGAAAAACTGAAGGAAAAAAAAACACAGCAGCAGCAACTCGGCCCAAACCTATCCCACTAAGCCCACCCGGCACTCCCCCTTCCCCTCTCTTTCTCACCGACCCCTCCTCACACCCCCTCGCTGACTGCTCGACCCCACCTCCACGTCACCCTCCACCTCACCATCTTCAACCGAACGATGAACAGCCCACTCCCCTCCTCTGCCGTTTCCAAATCGGCTCGAATTCGAGCGTTTCTATGAATTAAACCCCACTCCGACCATGGCCTCTTAATCCCCACCCCCTCCTCTTTGTTTTCCCCTCAGACACCGCCACCTGAGAGCCACTAGGCTGCTCGGAATCTTGCTCGGACCACCACAGACCCCGACGAGCTCCGGCGAGAACCGACAACCCCACGCCCTCCCCTCTGTCCTGTTAGCTTCGCCATGCTCTGGCGCACCTACTGACAAATCACGTTCTTTTTTTGTACCCTAGGTCATCGCCACGGTCACCACCGGCGTCACCCTCTGCCGCCACCGTTCACCGGTGATTTCCGGTGAGTCGCAGGTTCCCGCCGCCCTCTTTTGGTTACAACCAACTTCTACACGACCAAGCACACCTCGCTGACCTATTGCCTTGTCTGCTCGAGCCCCAGGTCGACGACACCGTCTCGGAGACACGAGCTCACCGGCGAACTCCGTAGGAATCCGGCAAATCTGAGCGCCCCTTCATCGACCGTGACCATCCCCGAGACCACCTCGACCGCGGCGATTGCTGGTAATAGTCCACGGTCTCCCTGCCCCTCTAGAATCACCGGAGCACCACCCACCTGACGCACCGCCACCGCGCACCGTCGCCAGCGCCGCCAGTCTGTGGTCGACACGCTGAGCGCCATCCGATCCATCGTCTGCGGCTAGGATTAGATCGGCGAGCGAAACGGTACAGGCTAATCTGGATCGCCTGTTGCCACTTAAAATCCAACGGCCCACGTTATCGATCCGCCCGAACCGGTATGAGCCAATAAGAGCATGCCACGTAGGCCTGAGCGTCTGTTTAAATTAGAAAATAGGCAGAATTTGTATTAAACTTAGAAATTCAATAACTTTTGATCCACAAATCAGAAAAATGCAAATTTGGTGTCTATGGATTCACAAAAATGAGTGCTTCACTGCTGAAGCCTTATTTCACCCTTTAACTTCTGTAAAATAGAAGTTTTAGGCAGAACCTTTTTAGGAGTATTTTAACCATAAAAATTGTTTTGTAAATTATTTTTGGGTGAATCTTTTTGCTATGGATTGCAAATTGAACCCTCTATCCAGTAAGACCAAAATATAAATTTGGTTGGCTATGCCTAATAGCATGGAAATTATTTAGTGAGTTTGGCCTTTCCAAATGATAGAAATTATTGCTAATTGTTACAATTGCACAAATGGTTGCATTTGTAATCCTGCAATTATAAAATGTTCAGGAACACTTAGTATTGTTCAAAACCTTGTTATAACAATTTGTATAATAAAATTTGCCATCTTGCATGCTTGCATATTTTGCATGATTTTTGTATTGCCATTAGTGTTGACTTTGTGCATGTTTTGTCTTGGTTGCTTTGTTTGATAGATTGTGTGGATTGTCAAGTGTGTTACTGCAAAGAGTGTACCAACACCACCAACTACTAAGGCAAGTGGCACTATCATCCATGTCCTACTATTTTCATTACACTTAGTGGATTTTTGTAGTATGCATGATAGGACTACTATGATACTATGCTATGCTATGTCCTATTTAGGATATCCTTTATATCTTCCTTAGTGGAAATACTGTAGTTGTAGATGCTTAGCCCTGCTATAGATTCAGGGTGGATTATACCATATTGTGATTATATGAAGTGTTGGAAAATATATGTTTTGTATAATAAAACAAGTACTCAATGAATCACCTGGGTGGAATGTGGATACTCAGTTGAGAATAAGGTGGCAACAAAGGGAACCATGTCTATGGCTATCTCTTTCGTGTGTGCACTAGGAGAATACCACCCAGGAACTTAGAGATTGAACATGTTTCTCGTACAGTGGCTTTCGTGTACAGCCACATGCCAAATGGGCTCTGGCCTAGTCAATTACATAGTGGGAGACCCATGCATTGGTACCTCTTCAGGTTAACTAGAATTATGCATTGGAGGTTTATCCTTGCATTGGTGCCTGGTAGATGTGCTGGCATTATGTATTGGGAGGACTTCTATGGAAAGACTTTGTCACATTCTCGATTTGCCGGTACTCCATCTTGGTGAGTACTAATCCAGCGGCCACTGGTGGCGTCAAGACGAGATTGTGTCTTGTGGGTAAAGTGTACAACTTCTGCAGAAGATCAAATTCTAAGTACTTAGCCGTGTCCCCGGTTATGGGCAACTCTGAGCAACTAAGGCCTGAAGCTATGGAAGATCTCGACATTCTAATTTCTCAAAGTAAAACTTAATGGTGACAACAAGGGAGTAGAAGCACTTGGAGTTTGCCAAGGAGTTCAGAATGTTGTTGAAAGATCAAAACTATTTTGCAAAGATAGGATAAAACCATGTTGCTTTCTGCAAATAAGCCTAAGCTCTACTTAGCCAAATATGCATGTAGTAATAGTCCTACTTATATTCACCAACTTGTGACACTTACCAATACATTCAAAGTAATGACCTTTTTGTGGCTGCAACCTATCATGTTGCAGGTTATTCTATTGATGAGTGTGGATTGACGATAGAGGTTATGAGTCTACACCCAACATGTTTGCCTGTGGCACATGAAGATGAAGGACTCCATGCTTTACTTGTATTATGCTGCTCTGTAATAAGATAGCCTATGGCTGTGAGTATGTAATAAAGTATTTATATTCTGGATCATGCGATGTAATATGACCTTTGTATCTTGGTATTACATCTTAAACTGTGGGTGCTAGCTATTCGATCCAGGGACTAGCACTATAAACACAGGGATCTGTACCTTAACAGGTTCGGGTCTTTACAACCATCCCCACACAAAAAACAAATTTTAGGACATTTCGAACTTTTTTCTTCGGCATGGTGTGATTTGCCTTGCGATTATGCCCTAGCTACTGACAGGAAAAAACAATAGAGCCTCAAACTAGCAGCTAGCATTTAAGAAATATATCTAATTTTCTGTTATTACTCCTTTTTGCATAAGCGTATATGTTAACATCCCGCGTTAGTTTTCCTCTTATATACCTGGTTGGAGGAGTCGATCTGACAACCACAGGAGAACCGCCCACCCCCCATGTTTTTTTTGCTGAGAAACTGGGCGCCCCTCATCGTCTTCCTCTGCCGCTCCGGCCGCTTGTGTTCCATCGTAGCCCCTCTCCACCCTTGTAGAAAGGTATAAACTGTGAACCCATCCCGACTAATCTTCCTCAGTACTCTTCCCTGGAACAACATCTAGAGTGATGAAGTGTAAGATATCTGAGCGCTACAGCCAGGCAATGCGATTAGGCAACCTCCACTACGGACCGTTAAGCAACATCACCCATGTTGGCATGGATCGAGGGATTGCGGAAGATCCTAGTCTTCCATTTGGTTTGCCCTCCCTACTTTACTTTGACCCGTAGACATGGCCACTAGACCGTGACGAGCACATAAAAATCAGTTTTGCATGATTTTTGTAGGATTAGAATCCTTAGATTCTTTCCTATGGATTGCATTTGGATAAAAGGAATCGTGGTACCCAAATTCTTTTGAAATGCACCCCCACCCATGCTTAAATCTAGTAGGGATTGGAACATCTACTTGAGCCTCAACTCTCATCATGTGCGTAGGATCGAAACATGCCATTCATGTAGGTAGTTTTCCTATGTTTTACAATTTCCTATTTTTTATCGGCAAACCTGTGACATTCCTGTGTTCTCAATCCTGTGATCCAAAGAGGCCCAAGAAGGTTTCTTCATTGTCCCTCTCTCTCTCCTCCAAACATACTAAATTGAAAACACAAGAACGACCTGGATTGTTGATTCCTGTAACGGGAGGTGTATTGGCCAATCAAGGCTATCCTTATATTTTAAGTTTCATGTGTTTGACAAAAAAAATATTTCTGTAAAAATTTGGCCGTTTGGTTTACATGAATACAAAAACATAGGATTCCTTTAAAACATGGTAACATCAAAGTCAAACCTGATGGGAGAGTGTTGTGGATATACTTTCTGGGTATCCTCACAGTTCCTCACTGACCAAGGTGGCCCACTTCGGTTAGAGCTTTGCTTCACGGGCGGCCCAGTCAGGGAGAAGAAACAGAGTCCAGTCCGGCTACGGGTAGGCCCAGGAGACTTACCGACATAGGCCCATAGTGTTACTTGTAGTTCAAGATGTACTCTATAACCGACTCTTAGCCGTAGCCACATAGATCTCTCCTGTAAACCCTAGGCCGGATATCTATATAAGCCGTCCTAGGGAGAGACTTTAGGGCACCCTCACAACAGTTTACAATCTCAACTCACACAGGCGAAACCATAGTAAACCATATTCTAGCTCTGCTGTATTACTGGATTGCTAGCAGGAGTAGGATCCGTCCAAAGCCGGCGGATCCGAACCTGGGTAAACTTGTGTGCTCACCGTCTCGGAACACCGTACGTCTCACGCCCCTCTCTTCCACACGCCCCTAGGAACCCCTCATGGCGTACTTGTCATCAATTCGACGACAGTTGGCGCCCACCGTGGGGCGGGTGAGCTTCGGATCTGCGTTCTGAGCGGAATCTGCAAGAATCGGAATCAGCGAGACTATCGCTATTGGTCGCATCCTCTACGCCAGCGATGTCCCTCTCATCGTTCTCGATGAGACCTAGATTCCGGCTAGGGAGGCCATGACTGCCTACACCATCATGCCTTTCGGTGATATTGATGTGTACATCGGATTTGCCGAACCTACCCCATCCACCCCAGCGGTGATGATAGAGGTAGAAGAAATTTCTGGATCCCCTTTGTCCGCAGAGGCGGTAGAATTCCAGATCTCAGAAAACCCTAATCCCACCTAGCCCGCACCTATAGCGGAGATAGTGGAGAAATCCGAGCCTGAAGTAGACCTAGAGGTTCAAGTCGAATCTGGAGTGTATCTCCCTGGCGAGGCTGAATCCTAGATCGATCCACCCGCCGAAGTCGAAATCAAGGAGGATCATAGCAACAACCTTGGTTCCGGCCCTGTCAATGCCAGAACAGATCAACCATTCCTAAGGCACACGTTGAGGCGCATGATGATGCAAGACGCAAGCATGGATGAGGTTCTCAAGACTATCAGGATCTCTGAGGAAGCTCATGAGGAAATCCGCAACAACCTTAGCACCCACATGTTGCACTTCGTCGGATACGTTGGATCTGGATCCGGCTCTGCCGACGCTGGAGAAAACACCGACTCAGTGATGGAGGCGATCGGAACAAACACCGACTTACCCGCATCCTCAGATGACTCGATGTTGTCGGCAGATTTCTGAAAGTTCTCCGCGGAGTATGAAGAGGAGTATAACTCCAAAGCTGTAGAGGAAGGAGAAGCCATGGATGAAGGATCTGGGGAAAACTCTCCCAAAGCGCAAGATGACATGGATATCGGAGATAATCCCGAGGTCCAGATGTCTGAAAGTATCGATCAGAGCCTGACTCTGGGAAACGGACCCAAAGCCGTCTTTGCTACCGGCGCTGCCAAGAAGGCAAAGAAGAAGAACAAGACCCCGGCAAAAGATCCTCTGACAGAGGAAGTGATTGCCTAGGAATACGAGGAAGACTCGGAGGGAGTGCTGATCCCAGAAGAGCCCAAAGATGAGTCGGTGGATGGACACGTGATCACTGAAGGTGCGCATAAACTCATCGATGCTGCATTAACCACACCTATTCCTACAGCTGCAGAACTTACTGCTGAAGAGCTGGACGAAAGGGCCCAAGCCCTAGAAGCGCATCGCCAAGTACTCCTCGATGAGGCCAAAAACATTGAGGAAGAAAAGAAAGCATGGAAACTGCGGAGAAGTACATCTCTCGGTAGCATCAGAAGACCCGGAAACGTCACACTCATGATGACCAATTCCCGGAGATTCACAAAGTCCTCTTTGGAGGAGACCATGGGATGCCTCGACGCGACAGCGAGGGAGACTGGGTGTATCCAACACCAGTGCAAAACATCGTTGCGGCTCGAGAAATCCTAGAAAGTAATCCACGCCCAGAGCAGATTCGATTGGGCATCAAACTACTCAACAAGGGTCTGGAGTAGCAAAAGGCCGCCCTGTCCGGAAGCAGAAAACTGGTCTCCCAATCTGACCAATGCCGCACGGATCCGACCTGGAATGACGTAAGACCCCAACGTGTTTCGAAACAGCATCACCGTTCCGACCGTCGGGAAGACAACTACTCAAGAACCGGATCTTCAGGACAACATCACAAAGCTACACGTGACTGGCGCAACATCACCCCAGCTGTGGAGCAACAGGCAATTGCTGCGCTGAATCCGAAGAAACCTCCCCGGCGCGAGTCGAACAATCGCAGGGAAGAAGCCAAAGAGAAGCGTCGGGAGGAGGACCGTCAAAGAATGCCACCTCCTAGACACACAAGCCATCCGACTGACAGACGAAGGAACGACGGACACCGTGCTAAGTCAAGCCGGCAAGGGGCTCGTTGTAATGAAGATCCTCCCCGGAACCGAAATAATAACGCTCCGGATAGAGGCCGGCGATCAGTCGGAAACAACCCAGCTGCTCCACCCTCTCCACCAAGTAGCCATCACAACGGCTCCGAAGGAGGCCAAGGAGGGCGTCATGGTGGAGGAGGTGGTGGCAGAAGCCGAAGTCCAGCTCCAAGGCACTTTAGCCACAGCCGTCATTCGGGACGATCTTTATCCCCAAGTGACGCAAGGCACAGGATCAACTCCAACATAGAGGCACGACGCTACGAAATGATATATACGTGGGCCCAAAATGCTTCAGACCACGCATAAGAGCCACAAAATTCCCGGAAGGATTTGCCATCTCAAGACACATTCAAGCCTACGACGGCATAGCTCAGCCAGATACTTGGCTCTAGGATTTTTTCCAAGCATGATGTATCGCCAAAGGCGGAAACAACCTGGTCGCGACCAGATACCTCCCACTCATGTTGCAGAAGACGGCACGACCATGACTCAATGAACTTCCGGAGAACACCATCCACAACTGGTATGACATGCAAAGTGTGTTCTTTTGGAATTTCGAAGGCACATATCGAAGGCCCTGTACGGTAGGAGACCTACATCGTTGCACCTAGAAAGCCGGAGAAACTTGCCGGGATTATCTCGGGCGATGGATCGACACCAAGAACTCCTGTGAAGGAGTAAATGACCAAACTGCGATTGAAGCTTTCATTGCAGGACTACCAATTGGTTTACTACGTCATCACTTGAAGTATGACAAGGTCACTGATTTGGGGGAGATGATAGAAACATCGAGCAAGTATGCAGATGCGGACGACGATGCACAGGGATTACTTAACGCCCTAGTCGTGCCACAATCGGCAAAACAACCAAAGCAGCAAGCTCAGAAGTGCAAGAACACCTCGGAAGAAAATCCCAATGCGGAAACGGCAGTGGTCACTGCTACTTTCGGGTCTAGAGGACGAGGAGGGCACGGCGGTGGTCGTGGACGCGGTTGCGGGACATCAAGGGTCCAGGGTAGAGGAGACCAGCAACCCGGCAAAACCTACTCCTGGGCCAACATTGCCAATAACCCATGTGTGCATCACTTAGACGCCAATGGGGGCTCGTCCCACACAAACGCCGAGTGTCGTTTCAATGACGACATAAAGAAAGACGATACTGCTGGTTACAGGGCTAAGAGGAAGAAGGGAAAGAAGAATCCCGAAAAAGATAATGAGACCAAGGATGATTCCGACATGGAGGAAGCCAATACTTGAAATCCCAAGCCGGAAGGGAAAAAGAATTTACCGACAAAGAAAGACACTTACATCACCTTCCTTGGATCTCAACCAGCTAAGGTCAAAAAAGCAGTTCTACATGAGCTCAACGCAACAGTCCTGGCTGTCCCTCAGTTCCTAGACTGGTCGGAAGTGGCAATCACCTTTGACCATGCTGATCATCCGCCTAAGTTGCACAGGCGAGGAAAATACACCTTAGTCGTCAATCCACTTATTAACGGCTATCATTTCTCCAAGACTCTCATGGACAGCGGCAGCAACATCAGCATTTTGTATGTCGAAACGCTATGCCGGATGAAGATCTCCGAGACCTAGCTGAACTACAGCTCGATGATCTTTCACGGAGTTGTTCCAGGAAGACAAGAAAATTCCCTAGGAGAGATCACTTTGGATGTTACCTTTAGAGCTCCAAAAAACTATCGGACGGAAGCACTTTCTTTCGAAGTGGTCCCGTTCAAGAGCGTGTACCACGCTATATTCGGACGTTCGGCTTACTAGGCTTTTATGGCTCATCCGTGTTAAATTTACAATATACTGAAAATTCCAGGTCCCAACAGCGTGATCACCATCAGGGGAGACCCGAAGAAGGTGCGAGAGTGCGAGGACGGAAATGTCGCCTTTGCTGAAGCCGTGATGCACGCCCAGGACTACCTGGAGATCAAAAAGACCATAGATCCGTCCAGATACCCGCGACGAAGAAGGAGGTGACAAAGCCGAATCCGGAGTTCAAGGCATCAGAAGAGACGAAGAAGACGCTGTTGAAGGGTGATGACCCCTCAAAGGTGACCCAGATAGGCGTAGGCCTAGATAGTGGATAGGAAAGCACGCTCGTCAAGTTCCTCCAAGAAAATCAAGACATCTTGGCATGGCAGCCATCTGACCTAACCGGAGTACCTAGGGAACTTGTCGAGCACTCTTTAAATGTACACCCGAATGCTAAACCCGTCAAACAGTCCCTACGATGTTTTGGCGACGAAAAGCGCAAGGCAATACCTAAGGAACTAGCATGGCTCGAGTTAGCCGGATTCATAGAAGAGGTCATCCACACTAAGTGGTCGGCCAATCCTGTAATGGTCCCTAAAAGAACACCACTGATTTAAGGATGTGTGTTGATTATACTGCCTTGAACAAGGCTTGTCCCAAAGATCTGTTCGCTCTGCTTAGTATTGATCAAGTTATTGATTCTACGGTAGGCTCGGAACTCCTATGTTTTCTCGACACATATTTCGGTTATCACCAAATCCGGATGAACGAATCTGACAAAGTCAAATCTTAATTCATAACCCCCTTCGGAACCTTCTATTTTGTTACGATGCCCTTTGGGCTGAAGAATGCAGGAGCTACGTACCACTGCACAATGCAGTGTTGCCTCCACGATCAAATCGGACGCAATATACGTGCATATGTGGATGATATTGCGGTGATGTCCAAAAAGAAGGAAACCCTGATTTCTGACATGGAGGAAACATTCGCCAATCTACGAAAATACAACATAATGCTTAACCCGAAGAAATGCTTCTTTGGAATCCCAGCCGGAAAATTGTTAGGTTTTATCATGTCTCAAAGAGGCATAGAAGTAAACCGAGACAAAATCAAGGCTATACTAAATATTTCCAAGACAACTCGCCTAATGGACGTTCAGAGACTAACTGGCTACATTATCGCAATCAGTCGGTTTGTAAGCCGGCTCGGTGAAAGAGCCGCACCACTATACAAGCTCCTAAAAAAGACCAATAAATTCTTTTGGAACGACGAAGCTGAAGCTGCACTACAAGACCTGAAAGCAATACTCTCATCTTCTCCCATCCTCACAGCACTGGAGCCACAGGAAACGATGTTGCTCTATCTCACTGCGACAAACAAAGTCGTCAGTATCGTCATGGTGGTGGAGAGACCGAAGGAAAATCAGGAACACCTGGTGCAGCGTCTGACTTATTATCTCAGCGAGGTCTTAACAGAATCAAAACAGCGGTATCCGCATTATCAAAAGCTGGATTATGGTGTGTTCTTAGCATCTCGTAAGTTACAGCATTATTTTCAGGAACATCCAATTACCATGGTGAGCACAACTCCCATGAGAGATATAATCAACAATAGTGACGCCACAAGACGCATCGCCAAATGGGGCATAGAGCTCTCAGCTTTCGACATTGAGTACAAACCTCGTACAACAATCAAATCCCAAATCCTCACTGACTTTGTCGCTGATTGGACAGAGAAAACGGAGAATATGACCTTGCTAGAGTCGGAATACTGGATCTTGCATTTTGACGAGTCTAAAGCGCTCGGGGGCTCAGGGGCTGGCGTGGTGCTCAAGTCATGCCAAGGAGATAAACTTTTTTATGTATTGCAGATACACTTCATAGAAACAAACAATGTTGCCGAGTATGAAGCATTACTGCATAGAATCCGGATTGCTAAGGACATCGGCATCCGACATTTAAGTGTTACGGAGATTTGGATCTTGTTGCACAACAAGTGTCGGATATCTGTAAGGCAAACAAGCACATGGAAGCATATAGGGTTGTCGTGGATGAACTATCTAAATCGTTTGAAGGGTTTGAAGGTCAACACATCCCTCGAGCAGAAAATGAGGAAGCAGATGCACTATCTCGAATAGGCTCTGCCCGGAAAAAGGTCCCGGATGGCGCTTTTTTAGAGCACATAAAAGTTCCCTCTATAATGGCAGTGGACAAGGAATATCCGACCAAATCTGACTCACCTTTAGTAGCAGTCCTGGCCGTGATTCCTAGCCGGACTCAACCCTACCTTGATTTCTTGGTAGACGGAAAATTACCTGAAGATGAAGCTCTTAGCCGGCAGATCGTCCGACGAGCAAAAGCTTATACTATAATTAGTGGTGAGCTCTATAAGCGGAGTGCATCTGGGGTCTTTCAGCGCTGTGTATCTCCGGAGGAAGGAGTGGAAATTTTATGAGAGATCCATGAAGGCGAGTGTGGTCACCACGCTGCAGCCAAATCTTTAGTGGAAAAAGCTTTCCAACACGGTTTTTTCTGGTTTACAGCCAAGGCAGATGCCGAACGGCTAGTCAAGACGTGCAAGGGCTGCCAAAAGCACGCCAAACAAACTCACATTCCGGCTGATCAGCTGCGAACAATACCTATAACATGGCCTTTTGCGGTCTGGGGGATTGACATGATAGGACCGTTTAAACGGGCTCCAAGTGGATTTACACACCTCTTAGTGATGGTGGATAAGTTCACTAAATGGATTGAGGCTAAACCCGTCACTAGTTGTGATGGAGCAACAGCCAGAAGATTTGTTGAGGATGTTATAACATTATCACGGACAACGGGAGTAACTTTTCTATGGGAGAGCTTGCTGAATTCTGCAATGAACAAAATATCCGGCTGGACATTGCGTCAGTCGCACATCCACAAACTAATGGACAAGTCGAAAGAGCAAATGGTTTAATCCTACAAGGCCTAAAACCAAGACTCGAAGAACCACTACGACGTGCTGCGAGGGCTTGGGCAGAGGAGTTACCTTCTGTAATATGGAGTTTACGAACAACTCCAAACATGTCAACCGGATACACACCTTTCTTCTTGGTTTATGGCGCAGAAGCAGTTCTTCCTAGTGATTTGATTCACAATTCTCCTAGAGTGGCCGCGTATATTGAAGAGGAGGCCGAAATTTCTCGACAAAATGATCTCGACTTAGTCGAAGAAGTTCGCGTTGTTGCTGAAATGAGATCAACAGCCTATCAGCAGAAGTTACACAAGTATCATAGCCAGAGAGTTAGAAACCGATCTTTCAATAAGGGCGATTTGGTTCTCCGGCTTGTACAACAAAGAAAGCACAAACTTTCCCCAATATGGGAAGGGCCATTTCTAGTGAGTCGAGTATTGCACAATGGTTCATACTACCTAACTGATACATTCAAAGAAAGACCTGCTACTAAGAAGAGAAAGAGAGCTGGAGGCAGTCCATATCCGGATGAGTTAGACATACCATGAAATATTGCTCAGCTACGTCCCTTTTATTCTTAGTTCATTTTTCTTTGTAATCATATATGTGTACATGTTCAATGAGAAATAAAGTCTTGGTTGCCTCTAAATTTTTCTGAGAAGTTTTTACAATCTTATTTCCAAATGATCATGTCAGTGGAAAATCCCAGGATACTTGAAAGTACTCTATGCTCATGTTTATTCTGGTTTAGATTTCTGATTCTAAAATTGATACCTTTGGGTATAAATCTAAATTTTCTAGTCTATACTTTGGTTATTTGGCTGATTGCTGGATGCTGGTATTTTCTGAGTAGTGAATTGTTGGTACTGGAAGCTGGCTTTGTTTTCGAGTTTAAACTGGTTTAGCAATTGAGCTCCGTTGCTCGGCAAAGTTTCTGTGTTGAAAGTTAGCCGGCTCACGAAAGGGACGAGGCGGACAGCCAGATAAACGATAAGTGCAGATAAAAAATATCAAAGCCAAAAGTGCTAAATAGATAAAATAAAGCTTAGCACTAGCAAAAGTATTGTACTACTTATTTACAGACCCACATTGTTTTCAGAATAACATATTGTTCTTCTAATACTCTATGATGCAGGGGAGAGGTAGGAGCTGCCGGCTCGCTGGATACATCGGCCTCGGCTTGATAGCGTTCCGAGATGTTTAAGTCCGATATGTTTTGATCATCGTCGGAAACTTCAGCTGTTTCTTCGGAAGGCGGAGGCGGCGTGTCCACGCGGGTGAAGAAGGGAGTGTCGTAGCTGGTCAAATCAGCTATGTGACACCCATATCCGGCGCAGGAGTCCATGATAGCCTTGATATCTTGCTCCTGTCCGTCTTCGTCCACCTTGCAGTACCCTCTGGTTACTTGCTAGATTTCCATGTTTCCATGGTGGCTCATAACCATGGTGAGAGCGTTTTGCGTTGCGGTTCGCGAGTAGGACATGTTCCAGTCCTGAACAAGCTGCGACATATCGTTGGACTTGTCTCGCACCTCAAAACCGTACATGCTATACATGTCCGGAACCTTGAGAACTTCGCCAATATCTTCGAGGGATTGGCGGAAGTCATGAAGCAAATCACCGACTTGGGTAAGCCGGTGGGTGCGAGGTTCGGCAGAGGCTAAGTCCATCAAGTTCAGAGGACCTGCGCATATAATGCAAAGGGTAAGTCAAGTAAACCCAGACTCTAAAAGAGTTGGAAGATGCAGATAAGTCAGAAAGAGGGAAACATACCAAAGATGACATCGTCGACTTTGTCCTTCTCTTCATGAAGACTCTAGAGTTAAGCCAAGTTTGGCATGTCCCGGATTGTCCAGGAGATTCTTAGCAAAGTTCTGTGCCAAGGAATCATTACCCAAAGAGAGTTCACCCTTATCAACACCTGAGTCACTCATGGTGATGTCAAATTGCAATTCAAGGATCGCTGGCTCTAATGGTTGAGCCAGATCTTCTACAACATTCAGAGATGGAGTAACCTTCGACACTGCAGAAGGATGAGGGGCAGGAGTCGGAGGAGCCATGGCACGAGAAGCCAATTTGAGCTTCGACTGATGCAGGGGGTTCAAGGCAGCTCCCTTCCCCTTGCCCTTGATGAGGTGATTATCTTTGAGAAGATAATAGAACAAAGAACATTACATATCAGAAGGAATTACAAGAAAAATAAAAGACCTCGTGAGGAAAGATTACCTCTTCACAACGGGAACTTCTTTGGTGCTGATGGCCAATGTCAGAGCCTTGCGTTTCCGACTAACGACATCTGGCATTGGGACCAATTCACCCTTGTCCTGAGAAAACTCAAGAGGATGTCCCTCGATAGGATCTAACTCCAACTCAGGGAGGTCAGCAAGCTGAAAAGGAGAAGTATCTCAGTATTGCAAAACTAACATAAAGATGAGCACATAAAAAGAGTTCCTACTGAAGCTTACCGGCACAACGGGATCTTCCACTGTATGCATGTCCAGGCATAGCTCCAGAATCTTCCTCTCGATCCGCTCCATTATCAGCCATCTGATTTGGCATACATAATCTTTTGGCTCTAAGGTCTTGGGGCTGATACGGAGGGAATCCTTCTTCGACAATGTGATGGAATGCATCAGTCGATCTCCATGATGCTGGAGGGGTTGGATCCGGCGTGCCACCCAAAATTGAACCAAGTCGGACCCTTTCAGGCCCTTCTGCTTCATCAAATATTCGATCCGCCTCTTGGCGAGAAGTAGATCATCACTGAGAGCCAGAGAAAGCTCGTCCCAGGACTCTTGGGGCATGGCGGCTCTATCGGCAAAAGCCGGCAAAGCATGATCTTTGCCGAGAGCGGGGATATCCTTGTGATAGAAAAAAGTGGACGACCATTGTTTGACCAACTCACTTGCCATGATCCAGTGATAAACGTGCTCTCTCCTAACCGAAAAACTAATGGTACCGGAAATATAAGGATTACCAGCAATTATGGAATTTCTCCGACATGAAAGTAGTACCGGAAGAGAGTAGGGCTCGGCCTAATGCCGAGATACCCCTCGCACAAAGAGGCGTACACACTCATCTCTAAGATGGAGTTCGGGCGGAGATGGTGGAGATGAACTCTGTAATGACTAATGACCTCGGAAAAGAAATTCGAGGGAGGAAAACTCAGACCTCTATCAAGGTGAGTGCCAAAATGCACTCGCTCGTCGTCACGGGGGTTGGGGACGGTTTCGCCGAAGCCACTCCGCTAGTCGCCGGCACGGAGGAGCCCTTCATCTTCAACGACACAGAGTTTGGGATTGTCGAGGACGCATGGGATCCAAACCCCACGGTAACTCTCCTTTTCCACCACCGCCGTCGCTGCCGCTGACGCCGCCGCCGCTGCCGAATCGGAGGATGATGCAGAAGCCATTCTTTCTCGTGCGTCGGTGACCTTGGATGGGCGGCGCTGGAGGTTTTTTCTAGGGGCAGTGAGCGCTAAGTTCGTGGGAGGTGTAGAGGAGAAGGAAACAACACTGAGAACTTTAAACGCTACAGTAAACATGCCACACGTTGTGGAAAGGACTGGGAAACCCCCGCGCGATGATTACGTCGCCTCGATCTCCATGCACACATTGAAACGGCGCCTCGGTTCCGCAAAAGGCGGACCCACCAACGGTCGTGCTGACAGGAAATGTCTGTTAGTGACATGACTTGACCATGGCTGTTGTCAGGTTACGTCAGAGACCAAGTTCCGGCTTAGTTTGAATTTCAAGATGGAAACACGAATAAATGTACTCAGGTCCGACTCGTTTTTTGAGACCCGGATCATATCTTTTGTTTTGAAGTTTCTGGAACCCTTCAAGATTCTGCAAGCCGAAGATCAAGCTATATGAGGATGAATCCAACTTTGGATCTTGGAGTCTTCTCAGGGATACTGTTGGGGATATACTTTCTGGGTATCCTCATAGTTCCTCACTGACCAGGGTGGCCTGCTTCAGGTTAGAGCTTTGCTTCACAGGCAGCCCAGTCAGGGAGAAGAAACGGAGTCCAGTCCGGCTACGGGAAGGCCCAGGAGACTTACCGACATAGGCCCATAGTGTTACTTGTAGTTCAAGATGTACTCTATAACCGACTCTTAGTCGTAGCCGGATAGATCTCTCCTGTAAACCCTAGGCCGGATATTTATATAAGCCGTCCTAGGGAGAGCGTTTAGGGCACCCTCACAATAGTCTACAATCTCAACTCGCACAGGCGAAACCCTTGTAACCCATATTCCGGCTCTGCCGTATTAGTGGATTGCTAGCAGGAGTAGGATCCGTCCAAAGCCGGCGGATTCGAACCTGGGTAAACTTGTGTGCTCACCATCCTGGAACACCTTACCTCTCACGCCCCTATATTCCACACGCCCCGAGGACCCCCTCATGGCGTACTTGTCATCAATCCGACGACAGAGAGTATATTTATGATGTTATCATGTCTCTTGGGACCTCATTCTTGTCCTTCGCGCATGTAGAAATTTGAAAATGAGGTCCAAGTTGGATATGAAGAATTGCATATGAATTTTGGAGGATTCTAACCCATAGGATTTTGGAAGATATCAAATTCCTATGGAGTCACTTTTTAGTTCCTATACCCTTCATTCCATAAAAATATAAACATGAGCTCCAACCTCATTTTATTTCTCCTTTGAGAAGTCCAATGTGCTCACACTATATTCCTGCAAAACTCATGTGTTTGTTTTCTATTCACCATTCAAAGACACCTGTCACAAAATTCCTATGTTATTAATTCCTAATATGAATTTACTGTAAATGCCATGGCAATCCTGTGTTTTTCCTATTCCTACGCTTTCTAAAAACCATTGATCGAAAGAGGCCCCTGATCTTGTTACAATCATAGGAAATTGCATGCATTTTTTCCTCTTGTCCATTCCTATGAACCAAACAGCTGAACAGTGCTAGCATAGGAAACTTTCCTATTCCTACATTTTTTCTTTAATGCAAACAAGGCGTTATTCCATGGTGTCTTTGTTTGCATGCATGATTTATTCATCATGTTTCTGCATCTTTCAGATAGTAGTTTTTCCACAAAGCTAGCTAGCACTCCCCCCTTTGTTAAACACCTTGCATGTCCCTAGATATGAAGAAAATCTATTATAGGCCTTTGACACGTTGTTGATGCCACTAGACAATCCAATAGTAGAAGCATTTGTACCAGTTGATGATGACATAACCAGAACTTGGGATGATGAAGGATTTGAAAATAAGGGTCACTGGGTTGGTGCCAATGGACAATGGATTGCGATTGCAAAGCACTCGTGGCGCTGGTACCTCCCAAACATTTACAGTATGGCACATATCGAGATGCCACATGTGTAGTGTGTTGATATTTATCCATCAGGTAACCAGTGTTTCCTCGGCCCCACATGTACTTATAGCTACAAGCACGTGAGTACCGAGCTGCTAAAGATACAAATAACAGATAAATCGTATAGATTTGGTAATAAATGACACTACAACATGATGGCGGTGTTTGACAAATTCATTGCTACCATAGATTTTCCTAGTCAGGGGGACTGGATTATCCTTCAAAACGACTATCTTGCACAAACAACGTATGTCGATGCCATTGCCACGAGTCTAATCAGTGGTTCTATTAATCACATATACACGGTAACAGAACCGTTAGGAGATGTTCTAGTCTGGGAACCAAACAAGGGGCGTGAGTCCCATTGTTTAAAAGTAAAATTTATAAATTCATTACAACTGCATTGTTCATGATACTTTTGCTAACTGAAATGCACACACAGGTATACTACATGTTTGCATGTCATACAGGTGATACGTTGCTAACGTATCCATAATTTTTGATGTTCCATGCTTGGTTTTATCTACTTTCTTATGTTTTGTCCACACTTTGGAGTACTTTTCATATGATTTCTTGGACTAACCTATTAACAAGGGCCACTGTGCCAGCTTCCTGTTTTCTGCTGTTTTTGGTTCCAGGAAATTCAAAAAATCAATATTCTTGGAATTGGACCGGACAAAAGGCAAAGTCGATATTTTACCGGAAGACTCACGGAGCCAGAAGACGAGACGGAGAGGGGCCACATGCTGGCCACACCATATGGTGGCGCAGGCTAGCCTGTCAGCGCCACTCGTGGTGTGGGCCCCCTGGCCGCCCACCGACCTTGCCTCTTCGCCTATAAGAAGCCTCCCGATGCATAAACCCTAAATCATCAAGCCTCCTGCCACGAAAAGTTCCGTAGCGCCACCGCAACCGAAGGGGAGATTCGGGGGACAAAAAGTCTCTGTTCCGACACCCTGCCAGGATGGGGAAGTGCCCCTGGAGCCATCAAGCTATTTTCTATCACCACTACCACTTATAATTATCTATACCATTTGTATTTCACTATCTCTTTGCCGAACTAGTGCACCTATACACCTGACAAGTGTATTGGGTGTGTTGGGGACACAAGAGACTTCTTGTATCTTGATTGCAGGGTTGCTTGAGAGGGGATACCTTTGGCCACTTCCTCCCTGAGTTTGATAAACCTTGGGTAATCCACTTAAGGGAAAACTTGCTTCTGTTCTACAAACCTCTGCACTTGGAGGCCCAACAACTGTCTACAAGAATATAAGTGCATAGACATCAAGCTATTTTCTGGCGCCGTTGCCGAGGAACGAAGAAGAAGAAACTCCCACGTCAACACCGCACCAGAAAAGCTATTTTCTGGCGCTGTTGCTGGGGAGGTAAGGTAAAAGGTACTCACATCCTCTGGTGTGAGTTCTCGAAGTTATTTCCTTTAGATTCTGCAATTTTGTCTTTTTGTTTGTTGTTTTCACTAGTTAGGCTTAATGGAAAACAACAACAAAATTAGAGAGCTTTATAGTATTTATCTTGAGTTAGGACATGAAGTGTTTGAAGAGAAAATTAAAAAACCTATGGAACTTTATTTGTGTGCTAATAGCAATGTTATTAGTATGAATTCTTTGAACACCATTATTGCTAATGCTATGGAAAAGTCTAAGCTTGGGGAAGCTAGTTTTGATGAAAATGATCTTTTTAGTCCCCGAAGCACGGAGGAGAAAATTTACTTTGATGATACTATGCCTCCAATATATGATGATTACAATGATGAATATGATATTTTCAGTCCACCTACTATTGAGGAGAAAATAATTATGATTACAATATGCCTCCTATATTTGATGATTACGGTGATGAGAATAATAATGATAGCTATTTTGTTGAATTTGCTAACACTACAATTAATAAGAATGACTATGCTTATGTGGAGAGTGATAATGATTATATGCATGTGGCTCATGATAAGAATGTTTTATGTGATAGTTATATTGTTAATTTTATTCATGATGCTACTGAAAGTTATTATGAAAGTCTTGAAGTTGCACTTGTTTTGCTTTACTATGCTTATTGCTTTGTGCTTTCATGACTTGTTTATTTACAAGATTCCTATGCATAGGAAGTGCGTTAGACTTAAATGTGCTTTGAATTTGCTTCTTCATGCTCTCTTTTACTTCAATTCATATTTCTTATGTGAGCATCTTCTCAAACTATCATGCCTAACTTAAAGGCGTTAAAGAAAAGTACTTATTAGGAGATAACCCAAAAGTTTTAGATGAGTCTTGGAAGTTATTACCGCTCCTTATCCTTTTTATTTGCTTTTTGTGCCAAGAGTAACCTCTAATGAGAGAGAAGTAATGCTCGGGAAAGTTGTTGTCCCGAAACAGATTTTTGTGCTTCACTGTAAAAATTCTTGTAAAATCTCTGTACGTCGTGTTGAGGCGTGAATTTTTGTGCTTCTGCCCCAGGTTGTTATCTAACTTTCGTTAGTTCAACACTTTTAGATTTGAGCAATATAAGGTCTTCAAAAAAATTGGTTTTTACCTACTGGTCTGTTTTGACAGATTTCTGCCATTATTTGCATTTGCTTCTTGTTGGTTCCTTTTTGGGTTCTCTTTGGGGAATTGAGCTTTTCAAGGGAAGTGCTACAGTAGATTGTGTTTTAGTGGAAGTTTTATTGGTGTTGGAACTGAACCTAAAGACTTATTATCTTGAGTGCACTAATGTTGCTAATAAGATTGTGTGAAGTTTTGTATGAGGGAAAAATTTCAGGTGTATGGAAGGAATGAGTAATGAGATGAAGGATGGACTAAAGCTCAAGCTTGGGGATGCCACGCGAGTCACCCCAAAAATATCCAATAAGTACAAGCGTCAAAGCTTGGGGATGCCCAAGGCATCCCCTTCTTCATCAATAAAAATTCCAGGTTCCTTCCAAACACTTCATTTTTATTGTTTCATGCACAGTTGTGTTATTCTTGGAGCGTCTTCTTTTTCATTTTTCTTTTTGGTTTTCGTTTGCTTGGTTTGCTTAGTTTGCTGAATAAATTGTTTGGAACCCCTCTTTCATGCATTGGTTTTCAAATAGTTTGGTTTGGAATGGAAAAGAGTAGGAAAGTTCATGCTTAAGTGGTAAAGAGAGCTTGTTTTTGACTGTGGCCTATGCTTTGTCATGCCATGCTTGATATTGTTTTGGCTTTATGCTTAGTATTCTTTGCTGTAGCATGACTTGTTATAAATAATTGAGATTGCTTAATGTGCCTTGGATGAATCATGCGTTTTTTTAGCATATTAAAGCATAGTATTGTGGTATTCTCCTTTGATGCTTTATTTGGGTTGACTTGGCGCAAGCTCACACCATGTTATGACTATCCCAAGTCACCATAAGCCTTTATGATCCTTTAGTTTTCAGCTTGTAGTATCACTTTATGCTTGGATCAATGATTTTTTGTCGCTCTGCATGATTATGGCCATTATTGCTCTCTTAGTTTGTCGCTCGCAGTCTTTTGCTAGCCTCCGTAACCAAGTATGAGTTCCACTAATGCATCCAACTCCTAAAACCAAGTTATTCCAAAGAGTCCACCATACCTACCTACTATCATATGCTATTCCAAGTATATTCATGTTTTTATCTACCTTCCGAATTAAACTTGTTATGAGAAAACTAGTGATTAAAGCTCTTACGAACTTGATGGCACACTTTACTTTTATTGCCCTTAATAAACTTGAACCATTGTGTCGTCTATGTTGTATATGCTTGCACTTATTTGTTGGGGATTAGCAGAACCATGCTGTCATGGGGAACGCTTTCAACATTGCACTTGTACTTTGTACCTAGTTGATATCATGCTCTTTTGTCTATGGATGTCATCGGTGTGAAATGAAAGGGGAGCTTGTAAGTCCATGGAGTTATGTATGTGTGTTAGAGAAACGCTTGGGCCGCCGGTCTAATCCATGCTGTCATGGTGGAAACCTGCAGCGTAACCATAATGAGCTGTCTATGAAGCATTCTTCTTATAAAAAAAGAGTCAGATATTGAGAAAAAGAGAAAAAGAAAAAAAAGATATGATAAAAGAGGAAAGAGAGAAAAAAGCACCATTTTCCCATGGTAAATAAGAAGATTGCTGAGATGCTCGTTGTCTGCTTGCCTTGTCATTTTGATATGGGGATTCTTCCGTTTCATCGGGCAAGGGGTACCCCGTTGGCGGTTCTCTATGATACACATGTACTTACGATGACAAGAACTTACCGGTGACTAAACTTGAGTAGCATGAGGAGCGGCCCTCGTATTCAAGGGACATGAGATTTCCAACTTATACTTTGTCAAGCATATACTCCATAGTTTGTTAACTTTAACCTTAATCACTTCAAGATGCTTATGATAGGGGCAATGATAGCTGAAAGCTATAAGTACCATAATTTTTGGAAGCTCTTTATGAAACTTGAATCTCTGCTTCCTTCTATAAAGGCCTTTCTTCCACTTTTATATTGAGTCTCCACCTTTTATCTTTATGCACCTACTTTGAGAGCATAGTGTCCATTCTTAGTTCTATGTGAATTGTCCCAAGACTTGTTGATTGATGCATAACTTTGATATTGCTTGTTTTAAACTATTTGTATCTAGTCACGCTTATGAACTTTGAAGGTTTCCTATGCATTTATATTTGCTACTCTATGAGGGACAAGCTGAATACTATTATGCTATGTTTTCTTTATGTGAAACAAATAAATGTCTTACAAAGCATTGTTATTCATTAATCTTTTGTTTGTGCCTTTTCATGTTGCAACATAGTTTCTTTCTCTTATTGCTAGAACTTTGTCTTTCATGTTATGATTGAAGTACTATGATCCCAACTTTGAATGTTTTACAAATACTTTGATCAAGTTTATGATGGTGCATGTCACCTCAAAAATTATTCTTTCTTTTTATCACTTACCTACTCGAGGACGAGCAGAAGTTAAGCTTGGGGATGTTGATATGCTGCTAACGTATCCATAATTTTTGATGTTCCATGTTTGGTTTTATCTACTTTCTTATGTTTTGTCCACACTTTGGAGTACTTTTCATATGATTTCTTGGACTAACCTATTAACAAGACCATAGTGCCAGCTGCCTATTTTCTGCTGTTTTTGGTTCCAGGAAAGTTAGAAAATCAATATTCTCGGAATTGGACCGGACAAAAGGCGAAGTCGATATTTTACCGGAAGACTCACGGAGCCAGAAGACGAGACTGAGAGGGGCCGCAGGGTGGCCACACCATATGGTGGCGCGGACTAGCCCTGGCCACGCCACCAGGTGGTGTGGGCCCCCTGGCCGCCCACCGACCTTGCCTCTTCGCTTATAAGAAGCCTCCCGATGCATAAACCCTAAATCATCAAGCCTCCTTCAACGAAAAGTTCCGCAGCGCCGCTGCCACCAAACGTCCGATTCGGGGGACAGAAAGTCTCTGTTCCGGCACCCTGCCGGGACAGGGAAGTGCCCCTGGAGCCATCTCCATCGATCTCCACCACCATCTCCATCACCGTTGCTGATTCCCATGATGATGAGGGAGTAGTTATCTCTCGAGGCTAAGGGTTCTACCGGTAGCTATGTGTTCATCTCTCTCTCTATGCATGATCTTATTGAGATCATGAGCTTGTAATCTATAGATCTACCTTGCTACTCAAGTGCTTTAATAGATCTCTGCTCTCCCCATGTGTGTGAAGTTGATAGTGTGCACACCATGGTGGCACTTAGGATAGAGATTACAAATACTTGTTATGAGTTATATTTGGAGTTGGATGTCTTTATGAAATTGTGGTGTTTGTTTGAACCATCTAGTGCTCAAGGTGACAGTGTGGGGTTATCTAGATGGGAAAGGCTTACTTTGAGGTGTGCTGTTATAGCCCTACCATGGATTAGAGTGTCCAACCGGAGAGTAGTTCAGAGTAGTATCATAAAGAGATGATATTTATATGAGAGTGTTCACTAGTGAAAGTATGATTCCTAGGCCTTGTTTCTAAGCATTTAAATACCGTTTGCAACTAGATCTATTACATGTTTGCTTCCTTTCATCTTTATTTCAGTTTGCCTTTAGTCTCTTCCACGCCATCAAGCTATTTTCTATCACCAATACCACTTATAATTATCTATACCACTTGTATTTCACTATCTCTTCACCGAACAAGTGCACCTATACACCTGACAAGTGTATTGGGTGTGTTGGGGACACAAGAGACTTCTTATATCTTGATTGCAGGGTTGCTTGAGAGGGGATACCTTTGACCACTTCCTCCCTGAGTTCGATAAACCTTGGGTAATCCACTTAAGGGAAAACTTGCTGCTGTTCTACAAACCTTTGCACTTGGAGGCCCAACAACTCTCTACAAGAATAGAAGTGCGTAGACATCAACAGGCTCCTGAAATATAAGTGCCGGCTAACTTCCAAGTTGGTGACGATGCCGAGGCTGAAGATATTGCATTACGCAGCTGGTACTTGGCAAATCTTGGCTTGAATATCCTGTGGATTCACACCAGGGGTGCACGAACCAACAGCCATGGTGATCCTATATCATACATGGGTAGAGAGCTGCTCTCTTATCCCTCTCTGAATGACCTTGTAGCATCGGACTAGATCAGAAGGGACAATGTTGAACAGAGGTCAGTGTTTGTGGGAATCAACCATCCATTCATCATCGAGCTCCCTACAAACCCCGAACCTACTGTTGCCGATGTTGACGAAGCTCTAGTAGTGTTTAGAGCAGACCGTGTGTTTGCTACACATGTGTGCTGCCAACATCTCCCACAGTCGGTTCCAGATTGGAGTTGCATGCACGTCAATGCGGGGCTGCCATAGGTTCATAAATTAACTACATGGGAGCAAAACATAGGGAGCAAATATTCGAGGCACCAATGTGGTTCGTGCCATTCCTGTCTCATTAGAACTATGTGAAGTTTGACCAAAATGCAGAAAAGCTGATTATCAGCACTCGCAACATTATTTCTATAGATAGTAGTTGTCACCATGTAATGTACAATACTACATACATAGTACTTTCATACTGTATTGTAGTATCAGCACTTGCAACATCATTTCCACTATTGCTTGTACTAGGCACCATGTACGTAATATACTTTCATATTATGTGTTTGATGTTTCCCTATTCAAGCACTCAAACTGACGTGCCCAAATTTTTAGGCTATTAATTTTGGCATGACAATTAGTAGTACTGTATTGGTGGCCATTGGATTTGCTATACGGTGGATATTGCGGGGAAAGGTAAGCTTTCCTTTGTCCACAACATACGTCTAACCTCGCCGCATTTATTCTCTCACCAGCCCTAGCCCTAGCTCTCTCTCACACAACACTCCTTCATCGTCATTGCGCTTCCCTCCATTGACGACCACCACCACCGCAACTTACTCGACTTAGGCGGGTCGGCTGCGGGCGGCGGGCCCTGCAACCTCATCTATAGAGCCGTCGCATCCCTCAGACATCGTGGTGGCAGTGCGGTATGTATATAATCCCTGAAACCCTTGATCTTGATGATGAAATGCAGTCACGCTTTTATTAGCGCGTGGTTAACATTGGGTTGGTGTTGAGTAGTTTTCATCTAGTGCATTTAACCCGTTTGTATACTACAATATAGTTTTCCACATGCAAGCTAGTTCTAGGGCTAGATCTATGGTGAATTGTAATAATAAGTTCAAATTTTGCATTGATCGATCCATGGATGATGATGATTTGGGAGGCCACTCGGCATGCTTTGTTTGGTTGTTCTCACGGGCAGAGATCCCTTTAATTTGGGCAAGTTAGGGAAGCTGCTGCCCTGCCCTGATTTACGCCAAAATTTCAAGTATATGTATGCATCTCTAGCATCGGCAGCAGATAGAGCTCATCATGTTCGTCTGTTTGTTTGTTCCTGGGTGTTCCATATTTGTACTGCTCAATAATGAACCGCACTAATGTGATGCCTAGACCTTGGCAGTACTAATATAACCGACGTTCATGCTAGCTAGAGTTCAGACTTTGAATACTTTGATAAGAAAATTGCTCCACTTTACTTTCTTAGCTAATCTTGTATTGTACTCTATCAGATAATATTGTATTTCACAATTATTGACAGTTGGTAGAGACAATATCTTTGCACGGGCATTTTTTGTAGTGTTTGGGCAAGAAGCTCAAGCTTGGAGAGACTCATCATCTAAGAAGACAGGAGAGCCCTATGCAGTCTGGATGGAGGGGCGAGCCAGGAACACCCTGTGGAGAACACCTATGACGAGTTCTACAAGGTGTTGTTAATACCGGGAGGGTTAGACGGGTGGAGCTAGCATACCCAACTCCTTTTTGCCAATGTTTGGCAGTGATTATCCAGAGGCCATCAACCTGAAGATATGCAAACCTGCAGCTGGGGCATCAAACTGAAGAAGAAAGATGGCAAGGTTATCCTTGATGAAGGATGGATAGATTTTGTCAAAGCACATGACTTGAAGGTAGGATAATTTCTGGTATTCAAGAAACTTGCCACCACTTCCTTTAAGGTGATAGTATTTGATCATGATAACTGCGAGAAGGAGAGCAGATGTGCAGGTTATCACCCATTCAGGAACAATTTACTATATCGTAGGTGTATTCAGGCGGTGACTGTTCGCTTCTAATTATAACTATTATGTAAAGAGGTGGTCTATAACTGTACCCCTCTAGTCATGCATTGTGTTGGAACACCGTGGTACTTGATCGCGCTAGGCTCCAATGTGGAGGTATTTACTGTACTATGTTTGCAGCAAAACTGCAAAACAAACATCTAGTGTACTACTTCTA
This sequence comes from Avena insularis, assembly GCA_023614405.1. NCBI lineage: Eukaryota > Viridiplantae > Streptophyta > Magnoliopsida > Poales > Poaceae > Avena > Avena insularis. The sequence goes on from CM042688.1 coordinate 246,919,078, forward strand.
GTATTGTACTACCTATGTTCCACAGTATAATCCTTTTTAGCAAACTAAACAATCATCTTGTTAGTTCCGCCGCATACAAGAGATGTAGTACCTAACAATCAAGTGCGTAGGTGTAGTACAACTCATGTATGCAGTGGAGCTAACGAGATGATTGTTCATTGTACTCTACCGCTAGTAGTAGTCTTGTACTAGTACAAGTGTACTACTACTAGATACTATTTTTTAGGAAAATAGAAGATATAAATAAACATCATCTTGTCAAACATGACAATAGTAGTAACTATAATCGGCGTGCACGACAGCATGCCTCCCTACTGTAATGTCATGGGATGTGACATGGTTAATTTAGTGCAGGGCAGCATGCCAGCCTAGCTATAAAATGCCCCAGGATGTGAGATGGTTAATTTAGTGCATTGCAGCGTGTCGGCCAAGCTATAGTAGGCATCCTGGATGCAGCTCCGGAGGCCTTGCAAAAAAAACTTGTTCAAAGAGCCATCCCATCTCGACTATTTATCCCCACTCACCAACGCTGCCTGGCCGCATTTGGGATCATCTCTAGTGCGCGCTTCGCACATTTTCCTCACCATATTGCATGTTGCATCAGATCTTGTAGGCCACACCACCCCTCTCTAAAAGTGCCCCGACAATCATACTCTGGTCCGACCTCTTTCCTTAATCCATCCCGATGTCGCAATCGATGCATAACCGGCTGCACGATGTCTAGAGAAAGGTCGGCGACGATGTTTTCAATAAAATCGCTATGCGTATGGACACTACCACCGCCGACCAGATGTCCGCATGCTCCAAAGAGTTGTGCCGCCAAGTTGCGGGCGGAAAAGGTAGCAGATGCCCCAATGACTGTTGGAAATATGCCCTAGAGACAAATAATAATATGGATTATTATCATATTTCATAAACTTTATGATTAAGTTTTATATCATGCTATAACTGTATTGAAAGGAAACATCAATACTCGGGTGATATATAAACAACCAGAAGTTCCTGGTGAAGCTCTACTCACTATTTCATTGGTCAACAAATGATCAAGGTTTCCTGATCATGTGGCATTTTTTCCAATTGACAATGGAGTCACCTCATTGCGAGAAAAAAATAATGAGCTATACCCAACCTAAGCATTGATGTCTACAAGTGCACAGATCGTTTGTAGCTAGTTTCGAAGTATAGATATTTATCCCACAGGGAGCCAAAAGGTAAGTGTTTATGGGTGAAGTCTCTATCACACCCGAAGTTTTCACAGGTCTTCGAGTGAATTAATTGCAAGTGTTAAAATAAGAATGGGGTTTTGATTAAATGAGAAATATTTAAATAGAACTAAAATGTAAACTTCAGAAATAGAAAGCATAAAAGTAAAGAATGACTTGGTTGTTTGTTGTTTTCTGCAGATGGCAAAAGAAGGCACGGGGAGATTCAGTTCATGGTGATAGTGACTATGCCAGGTGGACGAATGATAACTGTAACAATTATAATCTTATAAATATATGTGTAGGCAAGCAACCCATAATTAGCCGGAACTCCTCTTGGTAGATTTCATCCCAACTTCAATAATCCTACTAGCCTATTACCAAAACCATGGTCAGACACTAGACGATTAAGACCCATCAGGTCACTTAGCGATTAAGCTCCTTGGATCATACTAATGCAATAAGCACATTGATTCCTCGTTATCCTCGAGTCTACTAGTTTTCCATTGATATCCCCATGTCACCCGAGGGTCACCGGTCTTCTAGCGAACAAGATCTTATCTATGTAGAACAAATCATTATGTTGTCTGGGCCCTTAATTGGACAACAAGCATTAGGCATCCCACAGATAGTCAAGCACACATAATATAGTAATTAGAATCAATCACAAACTAATGGAAAATATATGAAGGCACATCACATCTCACCAATCCCCTACATCTCCCACGCCCAAGGAAATCACTCACACATGAGCGAAGAACGGATCATCAATATAATTAAAGAAAGGGGAATCTTCTTGATATTACCGTGGAGATCCACAATAAGAATAGGAAAATATCTAACACAATTAAAGATGGGAAGAAACAATCTCAAACCCTAGTCTTGCAAGGTGAAGATCTCTCTCTCTCTCTCTCTGTCTAGTACAAGTAGTGGCTATGGGGGTGTATTGGCTAGGAGGTCGAAGATCGTGGAGCAAGATGAAGAACGTCTCCTGTAACACCCCAAAACTTTAATGAACATTATCAAGTTCCTAATCACCCAATTTAGGGTTAACAAAAACTTTTTTAAGAAAAATGGATATGAATGCATGTGTGTTTGCATTAGTGTAGCATTGAGTGTATATGCCATGTTTGATTGTTCTAAATGTTGTGAAATGGTTTAAAGGTGAATGTCACATCATATAGACCATTTACAAACAATTTCCAAAGAGAAAGAAATCAAATAATAATAAATAAAGCAAATTGTCATTTTGACGATTTTAAACCACTAGCCCACTTTAGGTGTTCCTAGAAGAAATTTTCCAACAGAAACAATTCTATTTCTTTTCACCCCTTGCTAGACCAAGTAAAAGTGTATCAACGCCCACTTTACAAACTTACAAAAACATATAGCAAGTCCATTTAAAGGACATTTGAAAATTCAATCCAATTCATATGGGAAGATCACACTTTTTCGAAAACCCATCAAATCAATTCCCCTTGACCTCTCCAAGCAAACCTAGTCTCTCAAGCTTAATATAAGATCACTCAAAAATTCAAAAAAAAAATTCATGCAGCCATTAACACAAACACTTGGCATGCACAGAATAATGTCCAGCCTAACATCATTGTTTCGTACAGTGATCATCGACCAATTGATCTTCTTCTTAACCCCCTTGTTCCCCTGAGTGTCTAGCAGTAGCAGACAAACCCCCCCTTCGCCGTGGAGAACAGTGGAGCACCGATGTTTTGTGGTCATCGCTGGCCAACCATGGTCAGCTCGCACCAGACCAGCCCGCGCCCATCCAGGATGTCCACTAGCACCACCGTAGCCTACCGCCACTCCCTGTCCATGCCACAACCCTAGCCGAGCCGTGGACCACCCTAGTCGCGCCGCGCACTACCTCTCTGTGCCGTGTCTAGAGCGCGCCAGTGCGCCGTGCCCGACCAGCCCCGCCAGCTCACGTCTTGCCCTCACCGTGCACGTGCAGCCTTGCCATGATCACACCACCCCGGCAGACACCCCCATTTGCCGCCGCGCGACCCGCAGTTGCCGCACGCCACCGCAAGCACCTCTTCCTCCGCTCAGAGTGCCACACGCACCAGACCAAACCACACTGCCCCACTCCGCGCCTTTAAGTCCGTGAGAACTGCCAGGGAGCATCGCAGCGTCCTACACCCTCGCCCATGCCATTAGCTGCTTGTAGCGACGACACTGTCGAGCTCACCGCCGCACTGCTTGGTCCCCTCGCCGAGCTATAAAAGGAGGCCACCCCAGCCTCCATTCCTCACACCATTCGACTCCCCACTCCTCACTGACCTTCTCCACCTCTCCCCGAGCAAGGCGAGCACCACCGCGCCGGAATTTCACCAGAGTCCGCCGCTGCTGGAGGAGAAGGGTGCCGTCGATTCAGACCACCCCGAGCCCTGCCGTGACCGTGCCTCGCCTCATCGTTGTCTACCTTGTCATTTGCCCCTTTCACCGAGCCTAGCTGGAGCCCAGGTGAGCCTAGAGAGACCCCCACCGAGCTGTTTGTCGTTGACGACGACTCTCAGCCGTTGATCTTTCTTCGAATCGCACGGCCTAGAATCAACGATACCGCTTCGCGTTAGATGAGTCACTAACTAGTGGACCCCCTCTGTCAGTCACGCGCTCCGCTGTGCTGTGCAGTTGGGCCGGCCCGTTTAGCGTTCCTGCCCAGGTGTGGAAATTCAAATATGGATTTTCCAATTTAGTGGAAATCCTATTCTGTCCCTAGTTTCAAAAATCAATTCAGAGAGCTTTACTTAACCAAATTGCATGATTCAAATTTTTCTAGAAAGATAATTAAAATATCTATCCAAGCCCATTAGATTTAAATCATTTGGAGTTACAGATAATCTATAACAAAAATAATAAGTCAGAGACTTTTACAACTTCAAACATTTTTCAAAAATCAACCATAATAGCTTTTGAGTTGAATCCAACTCTCAAAAATCACATTGGATAATACCTATCTGAATATGTAATAATATTTAGGTTTGCATGAAGTGACATTGGACTAGTACCAAAAGAATGCTATTAGAGCATTTCTAGTCACTTTAAATCATTTAAATGATAATCTTAAACTTTATAAAATGTGACCAACCCTTTAAATCACATTCCCATGAATTAGAATATGTGGTGATAACATGTGTCCACATTATCCCATATTTTAATTGGAGAATAGGTTAAATCTTAATTAATTTCAATGAGTAGAAATTACTTTTCTCAAATAAACTAAATAAAACTAGTTCTTTATTTTATGTGATGATTGTGATGATGCTAGATCATCAAGTGTGAGCCTTAGTGTGCTAAATAGACTTGGTTAAGTATTGTTTGGTGATTGTGTACCCCGTATTCATTTATAGACGACAGTACCGACCAAGGATACGAGGAGGAGGAGTTCTACCCCGAAGAAGACGAAGAAAACTTCAATCACTGCACCAATCAAGGCAAACTAGAATTATACAAGATGACCTAAGCAAGATGCATTAGGCATGCTTGGTTATACATTTTGATTTATACCCATCCCAAGTTTTACTTGCAAGCTTTACTCTTTTATTTTACCAAAGTTCTTTACTTTTAGTTAATGCTTTGTGAGGTTTTGGAAAGATAATATAGATAACATAAAGAGTATAAAACTAGGCCTATACTAGATGTCATTCTATGGAATGAGATTGAGATTAGCATCCGTCATTAGTGAACACTCTTAACTTAGTGGCTAGTGATAAGCATAAAACTTGATCACCTTAGATGGGAATACTTGGTGAAAAGGATTATGAAAACCTTGGAATGATGAGTCATTCTATTGAGATGTTTTGACATGTGTTGAGAAACACAAATGGATTTGATGATGAAAATGTTGAGGCATGAGCCTTAGCCCTTTATAAAAACTGATGGTTGGGTTCGGATGCGATACCTTTCCAATTTTACCGTACAACCACAATACTTGAATTGGGTAGGGCTTAGCTGGAAGTTTATATGCATTAGTATGGGTTCCCTCGCGGAGGAGGTTTGGGCTGAGGCTACCTCTTGATGATGTCCACCTATGCAGTGCCCAAGATGGCAGATGGCCATGGCAGGGAGGCCAAGCTCATAGGGGAGGTGCTTATACTAGAGTGTGTAAAGGAAAGGTTATGATTGATTATCCGCATACTAAGTATGATGATTCAAGGTTATCCCTGATGGATGTATTGAATTTTGTGGTGAAAGTGTACCACCTTTGCAGAGTGTCAAACTATTCGAATAGCCGCGTCCGTGGTCATGGACAGTTGGAGTGGCCATACTGTTCCGTCGTCAGATGTTTTCAAAATGACTTGTGAAGTGAACTATGATTTTGACTTGACCATAACAGGGTTGTGAATATGAAACTAGGTTCCCAACTTAAAGTGATTTTGAATATTTACTTAGTTTTGTTTACTTCTGAACTCAGTTTAGATAAATATGGCTTTATGCAAATAAATTTAGAGATTAGGATTCCTACTAGAACTACCTTACTTGTTAGTGATAGTTTGCGAGTACTTAAAGAGTACTCATGGATTTGTCCCTGTCTATTCTCGTGGCCAGACTATGAGGAGGACTACCAGGAGGAAGGACAGCAGGACGACTACGACAACTAGGATCATCCCCCATCGTCAACATTGCATGTGACACTGAAGATGGAGCCCGCTGCTACGCTTATTATTCCGCTGCTTGTTTATACTAAGACTGGATCATGAGATCCATTATTTGTGTAAGACCTTCTTATGGTTTGTAATGGATGATGTACTGTGATATCCAATATGTTATGTCTCGTAAAATGGTAATCCTGGGATTGCGATGTATGGCATAACAGGCATCTGGGATTAAAAATCCGGGTGTTGACATCTCCCCCTTCTTCTCTGGATCTCTTCTTTCTCCATTCTAGATGGTATGGCGGCTGCTGTGTTGTGTTTTCGTCCTTGGTTCCTTCATGGAAGTTGTCCCTTTTGACAAGACAGAGGCGGCAGCAACTATACGGCAAGAACTATACGGCCGGAGAAATATTCCTGCCGTATAGTTGCTCGTTATAGCCTCTGTATGCTCCCCTCAAGTGCTTCCAAAGAGAGACTTGCTTGTTTTCTCTAGAATATTGTGTTTCTCTAGTTAAACCTTTTGTTGACATTTAGAACCTGAAATACACATTAAAAACCAAGTTTTCTTCGCTACCGAAGTATTAGCATTAGGTAAATCTAGAAAATGATCAAATCTGGGAGAAAACCATCAATAAAACCCATCAAAAATGTGTCGAATCTCATAGCTATCAACTTCCCCAAGCTTAGATGTTGCTCGCCCTCGAGTGACAAGGAAATAAGGAAGAATAGCGGAGATTCGAGACTAAAAAAAAAGAACTTACAAGTTTGAATTGGGGTCAAATTCTTTTCTTCACAATCCTGCAATCTTAAATATGATCATACAAGTATTCACAAGATGGCACTAAGTCCACTTCCTAACCACGCATATCTTGTTAGCAAATAAATCATATGCCCAAGCAAGTGTCAAAAGTTTTAGCTAGGAAAGTGAGACAAATTCTTTTGGTGTCTCTCTTCGTCGAGAGATGAAAACTTTTTGTTCTTGTTTGTTTATTCAATTAAGAGTACTCAAGTTGGCACCAAAACATTTAATTTAAGAACAACTCATCTACTCCCATGTCAAAATTTCAAGACTCTCAAAGCACCTTTTTCTGTCTTTTGTCTTTCAAAAACTTCAGCTCTTTCATAGAGAAATCATGCCACTATTTTTAACATGTTAATTGGGGTTGTGTTGTGCACTCATCACCATGCCAATAAATAATTGTTGAGCAATAATGGGTTAGAGGAGTACTACAACTTCACTTGGAACGTGAAACCATGAGGAGACTAAAAATTTTACTCATCATAGCATTGCTGCTACAGACGTTTACATAACTCAATAGCCGAAATCAAGTGGTTTCCCACATTTAGATCATTCGTTCGCTAGCGGAGTTAATAGTTCCCCATGGAGAACAACATAGTTCTAATGACACGGTAAAGCAATATATTACTGTAATTATTAGAAAAAGTAGTGGCATAATTCCTACTACTTCAAAACATCCATTTTATCGAACAATTTCATTCAAAGGTACTATTGAGTCTATTTGGATTAAGCTCAAATGGGATGGAGTAGTTCTAAAATTAAATTCTTTGAGCTAAGCGTGGACTCAAGTCATCTTTCAGATGTTTTTTCTTTTTGTAAAAATGTAGGAAGTTTTTTTAACCAAGTTCATTGCTCAATGTTTCAAAGCTAAAGAAAGAAGACACTAGCAAAGGAATATAATTTGTAGGATAACAAGTTAAGTGGGGAGTGACCCTAGTGAAAGCGAGTAAATAATAGTAGGATCAATTTAAGGTTGCAAAGAGGGTGATGAAAGGAATATGATACCTACTCTTGCTTGCTTCGTTCTCGTATTTGATTCGAACCCCTTCTGTATTTCCATATTGCCAAGTCACCTGAAATTGAGCAATCTCTGAGAGAAACAAAGAAACGAACTTGTAAATAAAGTTACAACTATTTTTTTGTATTTTTCATTTAAGAATGCAAACTGAGAATAAATATGCAACTTGAAGAAATAAAATAAATCAAAAGAAGAAACAAAAACATGAATGCAAAGTTTGGTGGTTTTCAAACCTCCCCCAAGCTTAGGATATTGCCAGGCTCAGTTGTTGCCGTCATTTGGTGGCTGGTGTGGATACTGCTGGTAGTACTCGGAAAGTGGTTCATGAAGTGACTAAAGTTGTGAGTCAAAGTACTCACATATTCACTCACTCCTTGAATAGTGTGGTCGATCTCCCCAACACGCTGGTTTAGCTTCTGGAATTCCTGATAGGGGACCTAGCTGTACCCCTGCTTTGGCTGGTTGGGCCACGGTTCCCAAGCTCCCCCTTGCTGTTGCTACTACTATTGTTGTTGTACCTCCCAAGCAGGGTTGTTTCCTTGCTCGTCCTCATGCTCCTACTCATCCTCATCATGCTGCTCTCCTTCTCCATCTTCCAATTGGTCAGGCTAGAGTTCAGCCATGATCTCCATCACTTGGTCCTTGGTGAGGATCCAAGTGTCCTCCAAAATCAAGAAGGTTTGGGGACAAGGCAACGGAACCTGCTCACCCTGTGCATCATCAATATAACTAAATTGATAGGCCAGAGCCTCCGGTTAGCTTGCTAAACACCAAGGAAGCCACAAGCAGTTAAATATTTGACGTCCATAAGCTTGGAACCATCAACAGATTGCATAATAGGTAGTATAATGTTTAATGCATGGCAAGGTGGGTTACCAATCCACCAATGCGGATATCACCTTTGATCTTATTGCTTTGGTGGCGAAAGTGCTGGATGAGTAGAGCTGCAGGATTTGGGCTTTGCAACACAGTGGGAAAGAGAGCCCGTGTGATCATTGCCATGTCCACATTGGCCATGGAACTAGTGTCACCTCTTCCCAATAGTGTGTTGGTGAGGAACAAGGTGTAGTAACGGATTGTTGGGTTCTGAATGGTGGACATCTTCTTCTGATAGAAGTTTGTGCCACCATTAACAGAAATAGCCTCCCAAGTTTCTCTGCTTGTGATGCCATAGAGGTTAGTAACAGTTGGCTCCCGAACGTGGGGGAAGACAAAAGCATCGCAAAATTGTTCAAAATTTATTTCATATGGCTGCCAGTTCATGGTGAAGCTTACCGTGCATGCATTAACTTTCTCCCTGTGGTCGTCGTAGAAGGAGGCAAGGAACTCATGGGTAAGCTTGGTGTAGGTGTCGTGGCTTGCGCAGCCAAGCACTGTTACACATGAGGTCGAAGTCCGCCTTCATCCCCGCTGCAGTGAGAAAGATGTGGTAGGCCCAACGTGTGGGCAGCACTATCCTCGATGAAACCATGGCCAACTTGGGGTTGCTCTCGACTTGGGACCCCGATCCCGAGCCCTCACCCCCTTGGTGTTTGCTCAAACGAAAGAGGTTACTGATTTTGTTCATCATGATGCACTGAAAAATTTCACCATAAAACCTTAGACATATAGTTTCTATATGATATATGAACGATCCTACGTGGAAAATTCAATCCTAACATGGGAAATCAATAATGAAAACAAAATAAGCTTGAGTTAATCTACTAGATCAATGTGAGAGTTTCAACCATGGAATTCTGAAAATAAAGCATGGATAGGGATATAAACATACCAATATGTTGATTCCCCCACTCAAACAAATGACATCCATGAAGAATGAAGAGTTCTAGGTGGATTTTGAGAGGTTTGGAGAGAGAATATGAGATAAATAATGAGGAGGGGTGAAAGACCTAGCCACCCCGGTGCGATTTTGTGGTCGCACCAAACTATACGGCCGGAACTATATGGGCAGGTGATGTTGTTCCGCCCATATAGTTGCAGCGGCACCGCCAACTAGGGTTTCTTTACACGGAAAACAACTATATGGACACAACTATATGGCTGGATCGCAATGATCCCGCCGTATAGTTGGTTGTTAAACCGTCTGTCCCTCGAGATAAATTTCTAAAACTAGCATCGATATCTATACGACCGGAACTGTATGGCGGGAATTTTTATTCCCACTGTATAGTTGGTCGTTAAACTCTCAGTACCTTTCAGAAAATTTAGTACGAAGGCATTGATATCTATACAAATGGAGCTATATGGCCGGAATTTTTATTCTCGCCGTATAGTTGGTCGTTAAACTCTCATTACTTTTTAGAATATTTTGTACGAAGACATTGATATCTATATGACGGGAGCTATATGGCCGGAATTTTTATTCCTGCCATATAGTTGGTCGTTAAATTCTTTGTGTCTTCGAAGAAAATTTGTTGATGGCAAAGATATCTTTACGACTGAAACTACCCGGCCGAAATTTTATTTCCCGCCGTATAGTTGGTCGTTAAACCATCAGTAGTCATCAAAAAACTTCCACTTCTTCGAGAATACCTTCTTATCCCAAAACTTAGTGAAATACCTTATTTTTGATAGAAAATTGATAGTAGAAACTGTCGACTAACATTGGCGTATTAAAAGCAAAATTTTAGCTTCTATAGATGAAAAACTCAAACTTTTATTTTTATTCTTATTCTATAGTCATTCAATCGATGTTTCTACTACTTTTTGACAGCGGCATCTTACCTTGGGTTGCCTCTTATCAAAGGCACTTACCACATGAACCCTTTTTGCCGGTGGAATATATATTTCTCCTGCTTCTAGCTTCTTTGGAAAATACCGGATGATTTCAGCATCATAAACATTGAAGATTATCTTTCCTTCAACACAATCCACTGATGCCCATGCAGTACTAAGGAAAGGTCTTCCAAGTATTATGGATAATTTCTCATCTTCAGGCATCTCAAGAATAATAAAATCAGCGGGAATAACATGGTCATCTATTCTAAGTAGAACATCCTCAATCATACCAACAGGTTGTTTAGTGCACTTGTCAGCCATCTGTAAAATGATAGTAGTAGGAGAATACTCTCGTAATCCTAACCTTTTATAGAGGGAGTATTGCATTACACTAACTCCTGCTCCTAGATCACACAAGGCATTGTGAATATGAGTTTTACCTATTTAGCATGAAAGATTTGGTATTCCGAGATCTCCAGACTTAGACAACAACTTCCCATTAGCAGGATAACTAGTTACCATGGCAACAGTTTTAGTTATTTCTTTCTTTCTACTAAGAATATCACGGAGGAACTTAGAATAGGTAGGAACTTTTATTGCATCCGCAAATGGAATTTCTAGACAAAGGTCATTAAGTGCCTTGGTAAAAGAATTATAAATTACCTGGTCTGGTGCTTTCTTTTTTCGATGTTGGTAAGGAAGATTTTTCTCACCTGACTTATTCTTGTCTTTTACCTTTTGTGGGGGGTCAGGCTATTTTGTTGCTTTCTTTTGTTGTTGCTTATTGCTTTTCTTCTTTTCTACTACAACAACTTTGACTTCCTTGCTTATTTGATTTTCTTCGCTTGGATCAACCGTCTCTACATCAGAGTCATAATGGTCATCATGTGCATCATTTTGGTCCTCCTTGGTTTGATCTTGTGTTTTAGTTTCATCTTGAGGATCCGCCAATGTATCATCTTCTTGGCTTGCTTCGAGCAAGGCTTTTTCCTTTCGCTCTTTTTCAGCTTCATATTCTGGTGGTCCTAATGGTCTTGTAACAACTGCACCTCTTCTCCTGACAACATTAGTAGAAACAGGAATATCTTTATCATTACAAAGAAAAATTTGATAACCAGATGCTATTTGTTCACACTGGGTTTCAATCATACTAAGATACTTGTGAAATAATTTTTTTTCTTGGCCAATTTCATCATAATTTTCCGTGAGTTCCACAAAACTCTTTTTGTGTTTTTGAAAGTGCTTATGCAAGTTATTATGAGATTTCACTTGTCGATGTATTAATTCTTGAAAAAAATTCTAGTCTCATCTTCTTTAGTTAAAACTTGTAAATAATCTACTTTGTTTTCCTTAACAAGTTCAGAAGGTATACCTTTTTCTTTCATTGTTTCGCGCACTTCAGGCATAAGATCAGGAGTTATCCGAAGTATCCATTTTTCCAGCTTAGTGTGAAAATCAGGATTATATAAAGAATCATTCTTAGCCCTAATATACATCAATTCCAAACATTCTTTAATAGTTAAAGTATTTATAGATCCTCCTGCTGAGAAGTCAAGCAATTCTTTACATTTAGTATTAAGACTGTGGTAAAATAAATCGCAAATAGTTGATTTAGAATAGCCATGATTAGGAATACTATTGATCATTCCAAAGAATCTTTCCCAAACTTGTGGGTAGTTTTCTCCCACGTTCTGACTAAAGCTGCCTATACTCTTTCTTCATTCAGTTACCCTTTTAAAAGGATTAAACTTGTTTATGAATTTAATAAATGTAGTTTTCCCAACATTTAATGTAATTGCGAGGGAGAGAATATAACCAGTCTCGAGCTTTAACTTTAAGAGACCATCGAAATAATTTTAGATGAGAGAAATCTCTTGGCAAACCTTTTGGTCCAACTGATGTTATCACATCGTGGAACTCTCTAATATGTCTTCCTGGGTCTTCATCTTCCCTTCCATTGAAAATTTTAATTTTCCTACAAAATTTTAATAATTCCACCATCAAATCAATATTCTCTAACTCCAGGATTAGGGAATTCTATTTGTTGTTTAAGAAATTCAGAACTTGGAGCACTATATTCTCTGAGAGTTTTCTCAGGTTTCATAGGAGTTGTCCTGTAAATAGACATGATTTCCATAATATCACTCATGTTTTCAACTTCAACTTTATTTGATCTTAAATGTTTTTCAATAATTTCTTCGCGCCTTTGAGCAGGTACGCGCTCAATATAATCCGGTAGATAGGTCCTACCAGAGCGTGTAGACCCTTTGTCTCCTAAGGAGAACATGTTGTAATAGCAACACTTGAAATGTCAAAAGACAAACACTTAGCGCTTAGCTCGCTGGTAATAGCTTGATGTCTACAAGTGCACAGTCGTTTGTAGCTAGTTTCGAAGTATGGATATCGATCCCACAGGGATCCAAAAGGTAAGTGTTTATGGGTGAAATCTCTATCACACCCAAAGTTATCACAGGTCTTCGACTGAATTGACTGCAAGTGTTGAAATAAGAATGGGGTTTTGATTAAATGAGATATATTTAAATATAACTAAAATGTAAACTTTAGAAATATAAAGCATATAAGTAAAGAACGACTTGGTTGTTTATTGTTTTCTGCAGATACCAAAAAGAAGGCACGGGGAGATTCAGTTCCTGGTGATAATGACTGTGCCAGGCGGACGAATGATAACTGTAACAATTATAATCTTATAAATATATGTTTAGGCGAGCAACCAATAATAAGCCGGAACTCGTCTTGGTAGATTTCATCCCAACTTCAATAATCCTACTATCCTGTTACCAAAACCATGGTCAGACACTAGACGATTAAGACCCATCAGGTCACTTAGTGATTAAGCCCCTTGGATCGGACTAATGCAATAAGCAAAGTGGTTCCTCGTTATCCTTAAGTCTACTAGTTTTCCATTGATATCCCCGTGTCACCCGGGGGTTGCCGGTCTGCTAGCGAACAAGATCTTATCTATGTAGAACAAAGCATCATGTTGTCTGGGCCCTTAATTGGACAACAAGCATTAGGCATCCCACAGATAGTCAAGCACACATAATGTAGTAATTAGAATCAATCACAAACTAATGGAAAATATATGAAGGCACATCACATCTCACCAATCCCCTACATCTCCCACACCCAAGGAAATTACACACACATGAGAGAAGAACGGGTCATCAATATAATTAAATAGAGGGAAATCTTCTTGATATTACCGTGGAGATCCACAATAAGAATAGGAAAATATCCAACACAATTCAAGATGGGAAGAAACAATCTCAAACCCTAGTCTTGCAAGGTGAAGATGTCTCTCTCTCTAGTACAAGTAGTGGCTATGGGGGTGTATTGGATAGGAGGTCGAAGATCATGGAGCGAGATGAAAAACATCTCCCCCTTTTCTCCGGATCGCTTCTTTCGCCCTTCTAGATGGTATGGCGGATGCTATGTTGTGTTTTCGTCCTTGGTCCCTTCATGGAAGTTGTCCCTTTGATAAGTCAGAGGCAGCGGGAACTATACGGCAGGAACTATACGGCTGGAAAAATATTGCTGCTGTATAGTTGCTCGTTAAAGCCTCTATATGCTCCCCTCGAGTGCTTCCAAAGAGAGACTTGCTTGTTTTCTCCAGAATATTGTGTTTCGCTAGTTAAAACCTTCTCTTGACATTCAAAACCTGAAACACACATTAAAAACCAAGTTTTCTTTGTTACTGAAGTATTAGAGTTAGGTAAAGCTAGAAAAGGATCAAATCAGGGATAAAACCATCAATAAAAGCCATAAAAATGTCGAATCTCACAGCTATCAAGCATCGTGACCCGATCATGTCATGAAGCAGTTACAATGATTAGAATATACTTAGTGTACTATTTCTTAGACCGTGAGACCATATCAATCACTGTTACCGGAGGATACTTAGATAACATCAAACGTCATCTAGTGACTTGGTGATCATAAAGATGTGTTTAGGTATTCGGAGGAATAGTTGAGGCAATATGCGTTGAGAGCTGGATTTGTCCATCCGTGTGACGGAAAAGATAATCGAGGGCCCACTCAGAGAAGTTGTATCCAATAACTGTGCAACGTGTGATTTGATCATAGGGATATCACTTGTCGGAACGAGTCAAGTAGCATTTGTTGATCACATGAAATGGTGATGTCATTGATCAGATCTCGGACAATGCAAGTATCGAGAGACAAAAGGAATACGACACGACGTTCATGGTTCAACGACGAAAGATTTCGTGGAATGCACAGGGACCAACATGGCCATCCAGGTCCCTCTAATGATAATTGGTATGGGAGGGTCCCGATCCTATCGGGAGTGTTCCTGAACCATGGGGTAACATGCTTAAGGGCTTGATGATGCTTAGAGAGTGTTTTGGTATCGGCACAATCATCAAAGAAAAGAGAAAAAAGAAAACCGGAAGGGTTTCGCTAAGTCCGGAGGATGTCCAGAATGAGATGAAATGATTTCCACATAAATGGGAATTGAATAATATGTAAGTGAATGTTGAATATTGATTTAATCATTCATTTATATTTATTCAATAAAAGAAAAAGGAATTAAAAAGGTCAAATACCTAATTAAGCCAAATGCGGAGGGAAAAGGGCCCATGAGGGAAAGACCAAAGGGAGGAAGGAGGAAGGGGTGGTCAGCTGGGCCTTGGGCACCCCTTGCGGGTCCCACAAGAGCCAGTGCCGTCTAGTTCTTCGAGTCCATTGTCTATCGTTTCGGAGTGCCACACAGCATCATCATGGACAATGGAACGAACTTCACCTCTAAGGAGTTCCAGGGTTTCTGCGAGAACCTGGGAATCAACATAAGCTATGCTTCCGTAGCTCATCCACAGACCAACGGTCAAGTCGAAAATGCCAACAGCCTCGTCTGCGGTGGAATTAAGAAGCGACTCCTTCGCACACTCGAGCAAGCCCTCGGATGTTGGCCAGACGAGCTCCAGTCCGTACTCTGGAGCCTGTGCACAACACCAAATAGCGCCACGGGATATACCCCATTCTTCATGGTGTACGGTGCTGAAGTAGTGCTAGCCGCAGAAGTACGCTTTAAAGCCCGACGGGTGGTCACGTACCGCGAGCAGGAGTCAACACTTGCACTCGAAGACTCCATTGATCTCCTTGACGAGGCACGGGACATCATAGAAGAAAGATCGACGATCTACCAGCAGAATCACAAGAATTACCACAATGGGGCTACGCCTGCATCCTTCATCGAAGGAGACCTGGTCCTGCGACTGAAGCAACAAGGACACCTCAAGCTCGAGTCCCCTTGGGAGGGACCACATGTGATTAGAGAAGTAATCCCAGGTGGCGCCTATCGCCTTAAAGATTTTGATATAGGAGTCGCATACTCCAACCCTTGGAATGTCGCACAGCTGCGTCGCTTCTACCCCTAGTCGTTTTTTACAAATAAGGCTATTCAGCCGGGCTACTTATCCACATATTGTAACTCGTACTGTTTTGCGAATAAATAAAGCTAAGTGCCCCAAAACTCTGTGTTTTTCCTCATTTTTCTAGCAATCTTATTACTCGTGGGCTACGCCACCCTTTACATCCTCGTTCTACAAACAAGTCGCAGCATCCCGAGTAGCTGACACAACATCAATCGAACCCTTGATAAAACAACAACCCAGTTGCAACGCACCTGATAGGTTGGCAAGGTGCTGAGATAAAATAAGTCAGGCTAACGAAAAGTAACTGCAGAGTACAAATACACTCGCAAAACATATAAGCTAACAAGCTCTTTACATATCAATAGAAATTAATTACATCCAGTATATCCATACGAACTTTACAACACTAGTACACTTATGTGCAGGATATATGTTAAACTACTAC
The DNA here is from genome assembly GCA_023614405.1 of Avena insularis. Taxonomy (NCBI): domain Eukaryota; kingdom Viridiplantae; phylum Streptophyta; class Magnoliopsida; order Poales; family Poaceae; genus Avena; species Avena insularis. The sequence continues at coordinate 246,935,287 of CM042688.1, forward strand.
TGCAGCAGAAGAATGTTTGTTTGTTCCTCAAAGAAGTCGACAATTTCTTCTGCTGGACGATCCACCGCTTGTTAATGTGGAACCATGTTCCAGGCCGAACCTTCCGGCAGGGTCGGCGGTCCAGCAGCAACAACTGCAATGTTTACATCAGGCATATGCAGTCGCACCAGTGACAAAGCAGCCTTGGCACCAGCCACTAACTGCTGCCGCACGCACTCGCGTACTGCACTCAAATAATGGAACTTAGCCAGGAGAGCCAATAGGCTCGAAGGGACGGCGTCCAGTGGAAACATCAGCTGGTAGATATTTCTCAGGCACGACTACGCCTTCTTCAGAAAGTGGAGTACTCGGGAAGCACGATCTTGTAGGGTCGCAAGTGCGATCGCACGATCATGGTCCACCCAAAAATACCCACTCGCCTGAAGCTCCTCCTGGGTCAGGTCGTTCATTCGAATGGCGATTCTGTCTTTCTCATCCTGCGGATGGCGAGCACTGACAACTACACCAAGCAAAAAGGCAAAATATGAAGACAGGGAACTGCCACGATTGACTAAAAGAAAAGATAAGAGGGCAGGAAGCTAACACTTGAACTGATCGCCCAACTGTGTCACCTCCTCCAATAGATATTGCTCGCGGGCGGTAGCCTTCTCTTCCCTCGACTTCCATATATCCACGTTACCGCGGAGGATGGGCAACTCAAGTTCCAGCTGCTTAGCGCGACCACGCAGTCGCGAAAGTAGGGACAACTCATCCACCCATGAGCGTGGCTGCTCCAAGATCTCATCAGTGGGTGACGGATCTCGAGGATCACTCGAAGGACCACTCGAGGTACCCTATCACGAACCAAACAAAATCAAAATAAGAGGCCAAGGATACACTGACGAAAGGCTTGGATGCATTCAAACATATCAAAGTCCTGATTGGGGTACCCCCATAAAAGCATTATTTCACAGACACAAAAGGTCAAGCACTAGAACTATTACATATAAAGACTAAGAAGCAGTATGCTTCTTCGGCTTCGACTTCGGCCTCGGGGGCTTCATCGCATCTGTGGCAGTTTCCAACTCCACGGACTTGCTGGTAGTACCCCCAGAAGCCGCGGCCTTCGCTTGATGCTGCTCCTCGGAGTACTTGGCGAGTGTCTTGATAAGATGGTGACCATAATTTTTGCATTTACCAGCAAAGGGAGCAAACACTACCTGATGGCCTCCAGCGACGACAGGCATCGCCTCAGAGATAGTGGCTGGATCCATCTCCACACCATGGACATTCACCATCGCGAGTGCCATGGTGGAGCCAACGGAGCGCTGCGAGTTCTTGAAATCAGCAGGAATTCCTCCAGCCAGGGACTCCACCAAGTAGCCGAGGTTGTCGATCAATCCGGCCTTGGGAGTTAAATCCTCATGGATGCGGCTAAGCACATCCCTAGCGTCTCCTAGAGGGATACACTGCGGTCTTCGACTGCGGTGACGGAACCAGCCAAGGCATCCGCATGGCACAGAGATTGGGCATCAAAGCTCAAGCCGTTGGGTTCTGCATACACAAAATTGTTAGTACAACAACCACACGTCAAAGAACAGAAAAGCAAGGCACATCCAGATGAAAAAGAAGACCTGAGAGGGACTAGGCAATCGATAAAAGTTGCTCCTCGAACAACTTCTCCCTCTTAGCAGTGGAGGCACGGAGATCCTCCTCCCGCTTTCGTGACTCCTCCAAAGTTGCGACCGCCTCGTCGCGATTCTTCGTTGCTGCGGCTAGCGTCTTCTCCAGTGCAGCAGCATGGCGAAGTAATTCATTATGCTGAGCTGCAACATACAGGGAATGTCACCAAATCGAATCAATAAAATTCACAAAGACAAAGATGAAGTCAAGACTTACTTTCGACAATGCGATGGCGATTGTCCAGTCGTGCATGTTGTCGACCCATGTTAAGGACTTGCTCCGCCAGGCGGGCGGCTTCCTTCATGATGAGCTGCATCAGGAGACAATAAAAGTTCAAGTAAAACAGAGCCAAGAATAAATTCGACTGCCAATTACAAAATACCTACATGATCCTCCACAGACTCCCAAGAAGGCCATTGCATAGTCATCTGGGTAACCATCTGATGTTTCCCATCATGCGGGGAACTCGATGAATTATGCCCAGAGTGGGCCGCCAATGGAGGAGAAGGAGACCGTGAAGCCACCTTCTTGGACTTGGAGTCTGCGACTCCGGACTCCTTCACAAATTAGACGTCGTCAGAAGACGACGTTGCTTGACTAAAACACAAATCAAGTAAAAGCTTCAGGAAAGATGGCAACTCAAAGAAGAAATCAAAACAAGGTCGCGAACATAGAACTTACCAGTCAAATCTATCAAGATTGAAGGACTGCTCCTCCGACTCTGACGATTCCTTTGGCAGTCGAAGCTTCTTCCAAACAGGAGGAGCCATGGACCGCACAGGAACGGTAGGAATCGAATCCTCTACACCAATAGATGGGCCTTCTAGAGTCGACGGAGACGAAGCATCCGAGTCCTTGCTGTGAGAACGCTTGCGAGTGTCTGGATCATTGGACTCGGGGGCTCCCTCCTCCTCTTCAAGTGGGACGGTCGATTCCGACTCGTCCTCTTCATCCACTTCACGAGGAATAACCCCTTAAGGAAGAGGGGCAAATTGGGAGACACCTTCCAATCCTACATTCAGAAAACAGTTCATTATACATCAAGAACTTAATGGAAATCGACAAAGAAAGCTACTTCGTAGCACAATTCTACCTCAGGAGGAGGGTTAGAGGTGTCGAAGGGAGGCACGACTAGTTCGCTTAGGAGAACCTCCTTGGCCGTATACTTCGTCACCAGTCGCAGACTCTTATCTACTTCACCCGCAGAAATGCCATCGGCAGATACGCGAGTGGCATTGTCCGCACCAGCCCATTGGAACATGGGGTGGACTCTGGCCTGCAGAGGCTAGATGCGACAGCGCAACCATGTGCGAATGAGGGTGGCCCCTGCCTCTTCTTTACCCATACGGCTCTCGAGGTCACAGACGCGCTTGTATAGCACTTCCGTCTCCTCGGACTCGCCAGGCATCATTATGTTCTTCTAAGAACGCCTCCTCTTGCACGGCGTCGCGGGATCAAAGGGCGCGAGTCCGTAGTGCTCTCCGTCGGCCTTCTGGTCGCGGATGTAGAACCACTTGTGTCTGCACCCTTGGACGGACTCCATGAGTTTGATATCGAAATAAGTGGCAGAGGAGTCGACATGGATTCCGCAGCCTCCTACATCATAGACTACAGAACCAGATGCTGACTGGTGCTTCAGCTTAAAAATCCTCTTAAAGAGGCCAAAATGCGGCTTGACTCCAAGCCAACACTCGCAAAGGGTAATGTAGCAGGTGATGTGGAGAACAGAATTTGGGGACAGCTGATGCAGCTGGAGCCCGTAGAAGCAAAGGAGGCCCCTGAAGAAAGGATGCACGGGCAGAGAAAGACCGCGGATGATGAACGCAAGGAACATCACCCGGAAACCAGCAGGAGGACAAGGAATTACCTCGCCGCCTAGCACTCGTGACTCATCCTCCACGGGTGATAGAACTCCATCTTGACGAAGGAGATGGAGCTCGGAGGACTTGATGATGGATGCACGCTATGCACCATTGGTGACGCGGGTACCCGTGCCCTTCTTCTTCCCAGTGCAGGCAGCGCTGCTGCCCACAGTGGTGGAGCTGCCCTTCTTCTTGGCGGCGGCAATGGCGGCGACAGACTCAGCAGCGGCGCCTCCCTTCTTCTTGCCAATCTTGCGATGGCGTTGAGAGCAGAGGAAGTAGCTCGAAAAGACACGAAGTTGGTCCAGTGTCGCGAAGAGGATGAGCGCTAGCAAGCAGAGAGCAGCAGCAATGGCAATGGAGGCACGAGCAGAAAAAGGCAGATGTGAAAATTACCGCAGCTGCGCTGCTACTTAGCCCCCTCACGGAAGCCATCCAACGGACATTATAAACCCTACTGGACGCGTGGCGCACATCGCCATCAACACGTGGAGAAGCAAAAACACAAACCGTGCCCCACTATCTCCATTACACGCGGAAATCGAGGAGACGCAGTTAAAATACAAAATTACGCACGCCCGGTCAAATCAAAGTCAGAAAATGCGACCCACCACTCGTCACGTCCCGTCAAAGCCGCTCACGTGGGAAACCAAGGTCATCATATCGTCAGCACTGACGTCATTTCAGCAGCAGAAGATTTCGATTACTTTAGTCCTTGCTTGTGTCTTCGACTCAACCAAGCACTCGGGGGCTACTCCCATAGGGAGCCCTGGTCGCGCACCCTACGATTGATTTTTTTGCAGGAATATGAACACTAAAGTCATAACCACAACTCGAATCTACGATTCGGTTATGGATCATGGGTTACTCCCATAGGGAGCGCTGGAAGCAAATTCGACTGAAACAAGCAACAAAAAGGCGGCGATCATGCAAAAGTTCTTTAGTCCTACGAAGTCTTCGACTCAACCAGGCACTCGGGGGCTACTCCCATCGGGAGAGCTGGTCGCGCACCCTATGATTATTTGTACATTGTACTGTGTGTTGATAACATCCACACTCGAATGCTATGGCGATTCCGCCTCATACTATCACTACAAAGAGACTGCGTCTCCTGGGCCACCCAAATCATCTTCGCGATGACAAAAATTCGGATGCCGCGCTTATAGCGTGAAGATAAGACCTGAATAAGGCCTGGAAACGCATCTGCTACGCACTACGAGAAACAAATCCGTGCCTGCAGGTACGATGAACATGCCTTGACGGACGCGTCGAGTGCTCACACCCATACACTAGAATTCGACTCTTTGTAATACCTCTGTGGCCTGAGTCGAATTACGCCAGCACTTTTCCGAATTCAAGAACGGGGACTCAAGTTTGAGTAGATTGCGTTGTTTTTCCCTAAGGCAGTTAACTAATACCGATACATCAGCTAAATCAGGCACGCATATTAACAATCCCTATGACATGAAACTGAACGCTCGAAAAATACTCAATCATGCACTCAAAAGGCTTCATAAAGCCCCTAGTCGAATATGCGATTCCATTGGACACTTGGGGGCTACTGACATGGGTGTACCCTATAGGTACTCGAGTTTGATATATACAACATGGATACAGCAGAAGCCCACAACATTGCCAAGGCCCAATATAGAATTTGAGTGGCCCACAGACTCTCGATTACTTGCGAGACAAGAAGAAGCTTAAGATAGAAAGTTCAAAGGGAAAACCCTAATCTGTAACCGACTCGACCTGCTACCTGAGACCTAGCCTATCTATATAAAGGCTAGGACGGGACGGCGAGGAGGACACACGCAACCCTAGTTAACACAACTCTCGCCAGATTGCATCTGCGCGCCCCTGTAATCTTCGATTCCTTCGTTAATTCCAAGAGCAGACAAGCAGGAGTAGAGACCTCTACGAGGCTTGAACCTGGGTAAACCTTCGTCCCTGTGTGCTTGTTTGCTAGCCGACTGATGCCTCCAGTGCTCCCTCCTTCTCCAAAACCCAAGTCCATAACAATGGGCATTGATGAGTTAAACCCTTGTCACCATGTATTGCATGAATACAAAGTGTTTGATAAATTATTGAAAGAGAATACATATTCGATGTATCAAATTTCAGTGAAGTGGTGATTATCATTTTGTGATTGTTAGAATTTAGTAAAAGAGTTTACCGAAGGAAACATAAGCATGAAACTATTTGATATGATCAAAGTATTTCATCATCCAAGGCTATTAAATATAAAAGAGAATCTAATTACTACGATTTGATCAATACTAATGAAATTCGACATTATAAGATTGGCATAAGAGAATTGTGAAATGCAATGCATTTGATACATCGAAATGCAAAGCGTCGCAATGTGATATTAGTTATCAAGTGGTTTAATAGATGGTGCCGAATAAATCGTTGTAGTGTAAGTGTAAAGACCATTAGTTAGAAATAGTAAACACACAATTAGAATATAAACTGAACCATCTGAATTTGTGATATCGGCGCCATATTTTGTATGGATCATCATGATAGTTTTGGAGATATTCGATATGACTAAAACAATAGAGAATAAGTCTTTATAGAGTATTCATTGGAAACTTTGAATATGAAATCCATTGCTGGAACCAAATAAAAGGCAAAACTAGTGTTGCTTGAATTTTGGTGCTTTCTCGAGAAAGTTTATGTTCTCGACTGTAAAGCTTATGGAAGATAGTAAAAACACGATGAGGGTTCAAAACCCTTCATCAGAGTGTTGAGAAGTGCAACGGAAAGCATTCCTGGACGATTCTCTTTATAAAGGAAAGAATCAATTATAATGATCATTGTGATTTCCCCACTAGTGTTTTCACTGCATGAAGTAGGATTCAAAAATGTGCCCCACATCTTTTATGGAGACTTTTGTGAATTACTTGTCATGTTACTTGAATATGGCATACCTACAAACTACGAAGGAAATAATGTTAAACAAAAGTTATGAGAAATCCTAGAGGCAAATTTCAGTTAAGATTAGAAAGCAATTCATTGCTACATCTTACCAAGTAAAGGGTTACTTGAATTTTCCAAATGACTGCAAAGTCATGGTGTAAAAGGTGAATGACAAAGGCACGATTTGTCATGAATACTGTATTGGACAAATTCAAAATAATTTGATTCAGAAGTGCTGAAAGTTTAGTGGATTTAATACTAGTAAGGTACTAGCATCTCGTAATAAAAATCTCAGTTTGATAATTGATCAAAGGATTTTGAAGTCATTCAAAATAATGAGAGGATATGAAATTTGCATGAAATTGAGTGGGGGATGTAAAAGTCTTCCTAAAACAATATGTGAATGACATATTTTTTGAGTGGGAGCGATATAAGTCTTGAACTCAAATATGTTGGGAACATATTTTGAGTGGGAGCTTAATGATTGATTCTTAAGTGTGCACGATGGTACCTTTGATCTAGATTCATGGACGTAGTATAGTAGCTTTTTCCCTAGACGACCTAGTTTAATAGAACCTCGAAAAGCACTACTAAAACGTAATAAAAAGGACACATCTACAAGACTTTGTTTGTTCGTTTTACCTTAGTTGACCGGACCAATCTAGTTTACTTTATAATCGTTTTGAATCAATGGATGGAGATAGTTTAGGGTTGAAGATCCACCTGTAGATGCACATCAAATGGGATAATAGATAATAATAAGCATAGTAATGTATAATGCTTGTATCGAGATAATCTCTTGTGGGCAACACATCCTAATATTCTACAGCCCCGGTGATGTAGTGGGCATAGCAATAGACATTTAATCCAACCGAGAGTACACCGAAGCCACGGGTTACAAACGATTATTAAGTGGAAAACACAGATTAAAGCTTTAAGTGGTGATGTTGTTGTTGATCCCAAATGGGGTGCTAAGCGAAGAACGTACTACCCTTTCTATCACTAAGATTCCTATGAGATCGCCGCTAGCCAAGTATCTCACCTCAAGCCTTTATCAATCTATGGGATCTTCAGTACCTACAAGTCCATAGATCGAGTCAAGAGAAGAAGAAACAAAAGATACAAATCACAATCTCAAACAAAATACAATTCTCCCATGATCTAGATGCATATAATTGGTACGAGGTTTCTCCCCAACCCGCAGCCCGTGAGAACTACTCACTCATAACAAATAGATCGGAGATAGAAAATGTGGGGCCCCCGGATTAATCCTCCGAGAATCCCTGTTATGCATATACCACAATCCCATGATTAGTTAGTCGTGGCACATAAACGACAAGTATCAAAGTAAACATCCATTTCTTAAGCGGATACATGTCATACCTTACATGCCATTATGGCTACATCAATAATAATCAGCGGAACTTCATCAAGCGTAGAGCCCGAACCATTCCATAACCTACAGGCAACTTACTGGTAGAACGTCCTAGCTCGCATAGCCGTCAACTTCATCCTCTTCTTAATATCTGACCAAGTTAATAGCTAGGGACAATGCCAGTGAGTAATTTGAATGTACTCGCAAACCACCTTAAGAGAATAATAATGACAAGAGGATATGCAATATGGTTGTGGTAGTAGGAGGGCTCCAAGAGAGGTTCTTTTCTCAAATAGTTTCTCTTGTAGATATAGCATCTACATATCTTTGTTGAAAACTTTTATAAAACATTTTGGAAACCTTTTTGAAAGGTGTTGGAAAACACTAGGATTGGGTCACCCATTAGTTCCTCCTTTCGGTCATCCCATGAACAAACCCTTTCCTTTCTGTCCGACCATCCCATGGTCCAAAATTTATCCTTTCCGACCATCCCATGGTCAGAACATTTCCAAAGCCATTACTTTTCCAAAATCCTTTTCGAAACCAAAACCAGCACCGCTCTACAGTAGTTTGTCCAACCTATCCTTAACCGCGAACATGGCTATTCGAATAGATTTACACTCTGCAGAGGTTGTACACTTTACCCACACCATCCGGGTACCCTACCCTGATCTACACCGATCGTGGGTTGAGTAACCGATCAAGACTCTCTGGATGCCCACTCCAATATAAGTGCCTACCCTATGAGTGTTATTCCCCTCAACACCGGGATGCCCTATATAGTTCCCAAGCCAACCTGAGCGCTTTTGCACTGCACAAAGTTTGCACTTTCAATGAGGGGCTCATAGTAACGCGTGGAGGCCCGTAGACCCTTCGTTCCTTCTCCAGGTCGATGTCTCACATGGACCTTTACAGGAGAAGGCCCACCCTCTAGGATTTCCCCTGTAGTAGTTGTAGGCAGCATATACCAGAGTAAACAAACATCAAGCCCAGCCCTATCCCATTCTAGAGTAATGTGGTTGCATGGATTAAGTTGTTATAGCTAAAGCTGCAAAGAACCGGGTGCATTTTCGTAAACATTTTACCTCCTCTTTCCTTTATCATCTTTTGTAAAACAAAAACCTTTTTCTTTCTCAAACTTCTCTTGGTAGGTCAAACCTCACCAAGGTTTCATCATAAAACATCTTGTAAACCTTTTCGGGGTCTTCCCATCCTATAGCTTTGCTTTGGCTAAATCGGGGTCTCCAAAAGGGGTATTGTTTATTACACCATCTACCATACTAGGGATAAGTAGGTGTCGTCAAGGGGGTTGTACTTAGTAGTACCAAAGTGTAATTGACGAGGGTTTAACTCATCAATGCCCATTGTTATGGACTTGGGTTTTGGAAAAGGATGGAGCGCTAGAAGCATCAATTGTCTAGCAAACAAGCACATAGGGACGCAAGGTTTACCCAGGTTCAGGCCTCGTAGAGGTCCCTACTCCTGCTTGTCTACTCTTGGAATTAACGGAGGAATCGAAGATTACAGGGGCGCGCAGATGCAATCTGGCGAGAGTTGTGGAAACTAGGGTTGCGTGTTTCCTCCTCGCCGCCCCCTCCTAGCCTTTATATAAATAGGCTAGGTCTCGAGTAGCAGGTCGAGTCGGTTACAGATTAGGGTTTTCCCTTTAAACTTTCTATCTTTATGCTTCTTCTTTTCTCGCAAGTAATCGAGAGTCCGTGGGCCACTCGAAGTCTTCATCGGGCCGTGGCAACACCGTGGGCTTCCATTGTATCTGGACCGTATATACTAAGCTCGAGTACCTGCAGGGTATACCCATGTCAGTAGCCCCCGAGTGTCCAGTGGAATCGTAGATTGGACTGGGGACTTTATGAAGCCTTTTGAGTGCATGAGTGAGAATTCTTTTGAGCGTTCTGTTTACGTCATAGGGATTGTTCATATGCGTGCCTGATTTAACCGATGTATCGGTATCAGTTAACTGCCTTAGAGCAAAACAACACAATCTACTCGAACTCGAGTCCCCGGACTCGAATTTGGAAAAGTGCTGGTGTAATTCGACTCAAGCCGCGGAGGTCTTACAGGAGTCGAATTCCAGTATATGGGTGTGAGTACTCGACGCGTCCATCAAGGCATGTTCATCGTACCTGTAGGCCCGGATATATTTCTGGAAGTGCACAGAAAATGCGTTGCCAGGCCTTATTCAGGTCTTACCTTCACGCTGCAAGCGCGACATCCGATTTTTTTTCATCGCGGAGATGATTCGGGTGGCCCAGGAGACAAAGTCTCTTTGTAGGGAAAAAATATGAGGCGGTGTCGCCATAGACTTCGAGTGTGGATGTTATCCACACATAGTACGGCGTACAAATAATCATAGGTTGTGCGACCAGCGCTCCCTATGGGAGTAGCCCCCGAGTGCCTGGTTGAGTCGAAGACTCAGGCAGGAACTAAAGAACTTTTGCGACTGCTGTCGTCTTTTGTTTGCTTGTTTCAGACGAATTTGCTTCCGGCGCTCCCAATGGGAGTAACCCATGATCCATAGTCGAATCGAAGATTCAAGTGGTTGGGTATGCTTTGAATGTCCATATTCCTACATGAAAAAGAAAATCGTAGGGTGCGCGACCAGCACTCCCTATGGGAGTAGCCCCCGAGTGCTTGGTGGAGTCCCAGACTCGAGCAAGGACTAAAATAGTCGAAGCCTTCTAGTGCTCAACTTGATGACATCAGTGCTGACGATGTGATGACCTTAGTTGCCCGCGTGAGCGGCTTTGACGAGACGTGACGAGCGGTGGGTCCCATTTTCTGACTTTGATTTGACCGGGATGGTTCATGCTTTGGCCTCTCCATGTGTCGATAGCGATGTGCGCCACACGTCCAATAGGGTTTCTGCTAGCCATTGGATTGCATCCGCAAGGTGGTTAAGTAGCAGCGCAGCTGCGGTAATTTCCCATCTGCTCTTTCTCTCCTTGTTCTTCCATCGCCATTGTCGCTGCTCTCTGTTTCCTAGAGCTAATCCTCTTTGCGGCACTGGACCAACTCCGCGTGTTCCCGAGCTACTTCCTCCGCACTCACCGCCACCACAAGATGGGGAAAAAGAAGGGAGGCGTCACCGCTGAATCCGACGCCGCCATTACTGCTGCCAAGAAGAAGGGCGGCTCCGCCGGTGTGGGCACCAGCGCCACCGGTGCTGGGAAGAAAAAGGGCGCGGGTACTCGTGTCACCAATGGTGTGTGGCGCGCATCCATTATCAAATCTTCCGAGCTCCGTCTCCTCCGTCAATATGGAGTTTTGTCACCTGTGGAGGATGACTCGTGATTGCCAGGTGATGAGGTAACTCCTTGTCCTCCTGCTGGTTTCCAGGTGATGTTCCTCGCGTTCATCATTATTGGTCTGTCTCTGCCCCTGCATCCTTTTTTCAGGGGCCTTCTTTGTTTCTATGGGCTCCAGCTGCACCAGTTGTCCCCAAACTCTCTTCTTCACATTGCGTGCTATATCACGCTTTGCGAGTGCTGGCTCAGAATCGAGCCACACTTTGTTCTCTTCAAGCGGCTTTTCAAGCTGAAGCGTCAGTCGGCATCTGGTTCCGTAGTCTATGACGTAGGGGGCTGTGGGATCCATGTCGACTCCTCCATCACATACTTCGATATCAAGCTGATGGCGTCCGTCCAAGGGTGGAGGGACAAGTGGTTCTACATCCGCGACCAGAAGGCCGACGAAGAGCACTAAGGACTCGCGCCCTTCGATCCCGCGACGCCATGTAGGAGGAGGCGTTCTGGGAAGAACATGGTGATGCCTAGCGAGTCCAAGGAGACGGAAGTGTTGTACGAGCACATTTGCGACCTCGAGAGTCGCATGGGTAAAGAAGAAGGAGGCGCCGCCCTCATTCGCACATGGTTGCACCGTCGCATCCAGCCTCTGCAGGCCAGAGTCCACCCCATGTTCCAATGGGCTGGTGCGGACGATGTCACTCGCGGATCTGCCGATGGCATTTCCGTGCGTGAAGTAGATAAGAGGGTGCGACTGTTGACCAAGTACACCACCAAGGATGTTCTCCCAGTGAACCATTCGTGCCTCCATTCGATGCCTCTAATCCTCTCCTGAGGTTTGATTGTTCTACGAAGTAGATTTATTTGTCGATTGCTTTTTGATTTCTTGACGTATACTAAATTGTTTTCTGTATGCAGGATTGGAAGGTGCCTCCCAGTTTGCCCCCTCTTCCTGAGGGGTTATTCCTCGTGAAGTAGATGAAGAGGACGAGTCCGAACAACCGTCCCACTTGAAGAGGAGGAGGAAGCCCCCGAGTCCAGCGATCCGAACACTCGCAAGTGTTCTCGCAGCTAGGATTCGGATGCTTCGTCTCCATCGACTCCATAGGGTCCATCCATTGGTGCGGAGGAACCGATTCCCGCTGTTCCTGTATGCTCCATGGCGCCACCTGCTCGCAAGAAGATGCGGCTGCCGAAGGAGTTGCCAGAGTCAGAGGAGTAGTCCTTCGATCTTGATAGATTTGATTGGTAAGTTCTGTATTCGCGAATTCGTTTTCGGTTACTTATTTGAGTTATCATCTATCTTGAGGCTCTTGTTTGATTTTGTGTTTCAGTCAAGTGGCGACATCGTCTTCTCACGACGTCCAATTTTTGGAAGAGTCCAGAGTCGCGGACTCCTAGTCCAAGAAGGTGGCATCACGATCTCCTTCTCCTCCATTGGCGGCCCACTCCGGGCATAACTCATCGAGTTCCCCCCATGCTGGGGAGCATCAGATGGTTACCCGGATGACTGTGCAACAGCCTTCTTCGGAGTCTGTGGAGGAACATGTAAGTATCTTATAGTTCGAAGTCGAATTTGTTCTTGGCATGCTTTATCTTGAACTTGGAATGTCTCTGATGCAGCTCATCATGAAGGAAGCTGCCCGTCTGGCGGAGCAGGTCCTTAACATGGGTCGATAGCATGCGTGACTGGACAATCGCCATCGCGTTGTCGAAAGTAAGTTTTGACTTCATCCTTGTGTTTTGCGAATACTATTGATTTGATTTGGTAAAATTTTTGTTTGTTGCAGCCGAGCACAATGAATTACTTTGCCATGTTGCTGCATTGGAGAAGACATTGGCCATGGCGACGAAGAATCGTGACGAGGCAGTCGCAGCCTTGGAGGAGTTGCGGAAGAGAGAGCAGGATCTCATTGCCTCCACTATTGAGAGGGAGAAGATGTTCGAGGAGGAGCTTCTCGATTGCCAACTCCCTCTCAGGTATAGCCTTTTTCATCTAGATATGTCTTGCACTTCTGCGCTTTGACGTATAATTGCTGTATTAATGCTTTTTGTATGCAGATGTCAGTGGCTTGAGTTTTGATGCCTAATCTCTGTGCCGTGCGGATGCTTTGGCTGGTGCCATCGCCGTAGTCCAGGACCGCCGCGTTTCCCTCTAGGAGATGTTCGGGAAGGACAAGGATGTGCTCAGTCGCATCCGTGAGGACTTGACTCCGAAGGCTGGGATGATCGACAACCTCGGCGACCTGGTGGAATCCGTGGCTCGAGGAATCCCTGCAGACTTCAAAAATTCGTAGCGCTCCGTCGGCGCCACTATGGCACTCGCAATGGTGCAGGCCCATGGCGTGGATATGGATCACGCAGCTATATCTGAGGCGATGCCCTATCGACGCTGGAGGCCAGCAGGTAGTTTTTGATCCCTATGCTAGTAAATGCAAAAATTACGGTCCTCAGCTTATTTAGACACTCGCCAAGTACTCCGAAGAGTGGCGTTAGGCTAAGGCTGCGAAGGCTGCGGCTTCTCGGTGTGCTGCCGGCGAGTCCGTGGCGTCGGAGACAGCCAGGGATGCGATGAAGCCCTCGAGGCCTAAGTCCAAGTCGAAGAAACATGCTGCGCCTTAGTCTCCTTCTGTAATAGCTGTAGTGGCTTAGCCTTTTCTTTAGGGAACAATGATTTTGTGGGTGTCCAAATAGAAATTTTTCCTGTATCTGAATGCGTATATGTCCTTTGCCAAATATAATCTTGGTCTCTTATTTGCTCTTTGCTTGATTCGTGGTAGGGTACATCGAGTACTCCTTCGAGTGATCCTTGTGATCCTCCTTCTACCGATGAGAACTTGGCATAGCCTCGTTCGAAGGTGGAGGAGTTGTCGTTGCTTTCGTGACTCCGCAACCGTATTAAACAACTGGAGCGTGAGTTTACAATCCTCCATGGTAACATTGATGTATGGAAGTCGAAGGCGGAGAAAGCTTCTTCTCACGAGAAGTACCTATTGGAGGAGGTGGCCCGGCTGAGTGAGCAGTTCAAGTGTTAGCCTTCTATCCTCTTATCTTTTCTTTTAGTCAGTCGCGGTGATGCCTATCTTTCACACTTTGCTTTTGTGTAGTGTATTTCTCAGTGCTTTCCATCCACAGGATGAAAAAGATCGGATCGCTGTTCAAATGAATGATTTGACCCAGGTGCAACTGCAGGCGACTGGGTATTTCTGGGTGGATCATGACTGTGCAATTGCACTTGCGACCGTGCACGATCGTGCTTCTCGAGTCTTCATTTTTTGAAGAAAGCGTAGTCATCCCTCAGGCACATCTATCAGACGATGTTTCCACTGGACTTAAGTGCAGTTCGTGAGTGTGTGCGACAGTAGTTAGTGGCTGGTGCCAAGGCTACCCTCTCGCTGGTGTGACTGCACAGGCCTGATATGGACATTGCGGCTATTGCTACTGGGCCACCGACTCCACCGGCAGGTTTGACCTGGAACATGGTTCCGCATTACCAGGCGGTGGACCGCCCAACAGAGGAAATTGTCGACTTCTTTGAGGAACAAACAAACGTTCTTCTGCTGCAGTAGTAGTTTTGAATTGTATCCTGCACATAGGTATACCAGTGTTGTAAAGTTCGTATGTGTATGGTGTATGTAATAGATTGATATTGATATGTAAAGAGCTTGCTAGCTCATATGTTTTGCAAGTGTATTTTGTACTCTGCAGATCCTTTTTGTTGGCCTGACTTATTTTATCTCAGCTCCTTGCCAACCTGTCGGTTGCGTTGCAACTAGGTTGGTGTATCAAGGGTTCGATTGTTCTTGTGTCAGCTACTCGGGATACTGCGTATTGTTCAAAGAACGAGGGTGTAAAGGGTGGCGTAGCGCCCGAGTGATAAAATTGCTAGAAGAACGAGGAAAAATAGAGTTTTGAGGCACTTAGCTTTATTTATTCGCAGAATCACTACAAGGTACAACGTGTGGCTAAGTAGCCTGGCTGAATAGCCTTATTTGTAGTGTAAGAAAAAAAAAGGAACGACTAAGGGTAGAAGCGCCGCAGCTGCGCGACGTTCCAGGGGTTGGAGTATGCAACTCCTGTCTCAAAATCTTTGAGGCGATAGGCGCCCTGAGATTACTTCTGTAATCACGTATGGTCCTTCCCAAGGGGACTCGAGCTTGAGGTTCCCTTGCTGCTTCAGTCGCAAGACCAGGTCCCCTTCGACGAAGGATCTGGGGCATAGCCTTCTGCTATGGTAGTTGCGCAGGTTCTGCTGGTAGATCGTCTATCTTTCTACTGCAATGCCTGGTGCCTCGTCAAGGAGATGGACGGAGTCTTTGAGTGCAAGTGTTGCCTCCTAATTGCTGTACGCGACTTCCAATGGGGCTTTAGAGCGCACTTCTGCGGGTAGCACTGCTTCGGCACCGTGCACCATGAAGAACGGGGTGTATCCCGTGGCGCTATTTGGGGTTGTGCGCCGGCTCCACAGTACGGACTATAGCTCGTCTGGCCAGCATCCAGCGGCTTGCTCGAGTCGTCGGAGGAGTCACTTCTGATTCCGCCGCAGACGAGGAAGTTGGCCTTTTCGAATTGACCGTTGGTCTGTGGATGAGCTACGGAGGCATACCTTACGTTGATTCCCAGGTTTTCGCAGAAACCCTAGAACTCTTTAGAGGTGAAGTTCGTTCCATTGTCCGTGATGATGTTGTGAGGCACTCCGAAGTAATAGACAATGGACTCGAAGAACATGATGGCGCTGGCTCCTGACTGGTTTGTCACCGACATGGCCTCTATCCACTTGGTGAATTTGTCGACTGCGACCAAGAGGTAGACGTAGCCTCCTGGTGAGGACTTTGGGAGCTTGCCGACCATGTCGAGTCCCCATTGCGCAAAGGGCCAAGACAATGGTATTGGCCGGAGTTCCGCGCCAGGTGCATGCGATTTGTCCATGAATCGCTGGCAAGCATTGCCTCTCTGGACGATGTCCTTAGCGTTGCGCACGGCCGTGGGCCAGTAGAATCCAGCTCGTAGAGCTTTGGCGACGAGGGCGCGACTGCCGGCATGGTGCCCACAAGTCCCTTCATGGATGTTGAGGAGGACGGCCCTTCTGTCCGTGTTGGAGACGCACCGTTGGAGTACTCCTGTAATGCTGCGCTTATATAGTTCGCCGTTTATGACGGCGAATGCCTTGGATCACCGTGCGATATGTCGCACGTTAGTCGGGTCGTCCGACAGCTTCTTGTTGAGAAGGTATGTGATGTAGGGTTGAGTCCAAGATGTCTCGATCATCATAGCCCCCATTGGTCCCTCGAGTCCTGTGTCAAGCTCCAGGTCGTCGACTGCCATTGGCTCATTGGGTGGCGTAGCCCCCGAGTCCGTTGTTGACCTTGTTTTCTTCTCTGCGGCCTTTGGCTTGATGGAGTGTTCGCAGATATGCTCGAGAAATACCCCAGGTGGTATGGGGGCGTAGGTGGAGCCAATGTTGGCGAGTGCATCCGCCTCTTCGTTGCTTTCACGGCCTACGTGCCATAGCTCACAGCCGTCAAAGTCCCCTTCGAGTGTGTCGTAGAGGTCACGGTAGGAGATCATATTGTCGTTCAGCGCGTCGCACTCGTGCACCATTTGGTTGACGACCAGCTTAGAGTCGCCGTAGATGATGATCCTCTTGGCGCCGCAGGCTTTTGCCATCTGCATCCCGTGCAACAGGGCCTCTTATTCAGCTTCATTGTTGGAGGCGGTGAACTTCATTCACAGAATGTATTTCAGCTTGTCTCCTTGGGGCGATGTCAGTATGACACTTGCGCCAGCCCCGTCTTTACGCTTGGATCCGTCAAAGTGCATCATCGAGAGGTAAGACATATCTGGTTTTTCAGGGGGCTGATTCTCCATCCAGTGTACGAGGAAATCAGGGAGGACTTGCGACTTGATCGCGTTGCGCTTCTCCTATGTAATGTCTCATGGAGACAGTTCGATTCCCCAGAGCGCGACTCGTCTGGTGGCGTCGGGATTGTTAAGAATATGCCCAAGTGGGGCGTCATTTACCACCACGATTGGGTGCTCCTGGAAGTAGTGGCGCAATCGCCTGGCTGTCATCAAGACGCCGTATCCCATCTTCTGGTAGTGCGGGTACCTCTGCTTTGTTGGCATGAGCACCTTGCTGAGGTAGTAGACTGGTCGCTGCAACCCATGGACTTTGTTTTCTTCGGCTCGTTCCACCACGAGTACTGTGCTGACCACCTGGTTGGTGGCGGAGATATTTAGCAGCAATGGTTCTCTTTCGTGTGAGGTCACTAGTACTGGTGAGGTAGATAGTAGACGCTTGAGGTCTTCGAATGCTTCCTGCGCCTCATCGGTCCACTCGAACTTGTCAGTTTTGTGGAGAAGTTGGTAGAAGGGCAGTGCCTTTTCGCCCATTCGAGTGATGAATGGACTGAGCGCCGCGATTCGCCCAGCCTGCTGTTGGACGCCTCTTATATTTTTCGGCTTCTCCATGGCCAGTATCGCTTTTATTTTCTTCGGGTTCGCCTCAATTCCCCTCGCGGAGATGAGATACCCGAGTAACTGCCCAGATGGTACGCCGAAGGCGCACTTGTCCGGATTGAGCTTGATCCGGTAGTGATCGAGGTTGGCAAAGGTTTCACGTAAATCGTCTATTAGCGAGGCTTCCTCCTTTGTTTTGATGACGATGTCGTCAACATAGACTTGGATGTTGCGACCAAGTTGATCCTTGACGCAATCCTGCATGCACCGTTGATAGGTGGCTCCTGCGTTTTTGAGCCCGAAGGGCATTGTGTTGTAGCAGAACACACCAAAAGGCATTGTAAATGCCGTTTTCTCTTGATCTTCCTCCTTCATTTGAATCTGATTATAGCCTGAGTAGGCGTCTAGGAAGCAGAGGCGCTCACATCCCGCGGTGGAGTCGATGATTTGGTCGATTTGCGGTAGCAGGAAGTCATCCTTTGGGCAGTGCTTGTTCAGGGAGGTAAAGGCCACGCGCATCCGCAGGATATCCGTGTCTTTTTTCGGTACCAGCATCGTGTTGGCGAGCCATGTACTTTCCTTGATCTCACATATGAACTTGGCATCGAGGAGTCTATTGATCTCCATTCCGACCGCCCTTGCCATTGGTTTGGGCAGTCGCCGAATTGTCTATTTGATTGGCCATGCGTCTGGGTTGACGTTGAGTGCGTGCTCGGCGAATTCCCTGGGAACCCCTGGCATGTCCGCTGGACACCAGGCAAAGATTTCCTAGTGCTCATGGAGGAATTCGACGGGCACGAGTTCCTATGCGGAACTCAAGTTGTTGGTGATGAGGGACATCTTGGTCGGGTCCGATGGGTGGACCTGGAATTTATTTGTGTGCACCGACGCGTCGAAGGACAGGTCGGGTGAACTTGGCCGGCTCAGGGGAGGCAGACTGTTGTCTGTCAACTCCTTCAATCTTGCGAGATCCTCCTGCATGCCGAAGGACTCGGAGATTCTGTTGAATTCCCTGTCGCAGCTGCCGGACCTCTCGAAGCCCTAGTTGATTGTGATGACACTGTTTGGGCCTATCACTTTCATTTGCAGTTAGGCGTAGTGCGGTACTCCCATGAACCTAGCGAACGCGACACATTCGAAGATGTAGTGGTACTGTGAGGGCTAGTCGACGACTTCGAAGTCTATGCGTCCGCGTCGAAAAAAATTTGGCGTGCCGAAGATGGCGTCGAGGTTGATTTTTCCCAGGGGATATATACTCTTCCCTGGGACAATGCCGTGGAACATTGTGTCTGAGACCTCGAGACACGTCAGAGAGATCCTCATTGCTCGCAAGGTACTTGCGAACATGAGGTTAATGCCGCTTCTTCCATCCATGAAGACGCGACTCATGTCGACGCCTGCGATCTGCACCTCGAGTACGAGGGGACAGTGGCCTGGACAAGGTACTTGTCATGGATGGTCGCGCTTGTCGAAGGTGATGCAGGAGTCCTTCCACTGAGGTACTCAGTGGTGGATGGTGGAGAGTTTGTGGCCAAGTTGACTTGGCGAGTGATGGCCTTCTGCACCCGATTTGAGGGGCGCCCCTTTTGGATCATCATGTTGCCCACAGCCCGTGGGTATGGCTCGCCGCCTTGATTCTAGACTGGTGCAGCCGCGGGTGGTGGTACTCCAGGTGGTGGTGGAGGAGCGTCATGTGCTACAGCACCTGGGGCGACTCCGTAGCCCCTGTCGACTGCACCGTGATTCATCCGAGCCAAACCCTCGTGGAGCTTGAGGAACTCGCGATAGTCCTTGAGAAGGTGGCTGGATTTTTTCTTGCCGTCGTGCTTGTCGATGTAGAAGTGTACATTGCATGGCCCAGACAGTTTGTCCTCAATTGTTGTTGTGGGTACCTCTTCGTGAGTGCGGCGCTGCCATACCTGCGTGGTTTTCCCGGAGTCACGGTGTCCGCCGCTGCGATAGCCGCTGTTGTGGTTGTCGTCGCGCCTGTCGGCATAGCCGGCTGCGGCCATGTTGACGTCGTCACGATCATCCATGACAAGGGGCTACGGAGTCAAGGACCAGCTAGCATGTGATGTTCAGTGACTGTTGTAACTCAGCTACCTTTTTCGCACCAGCTAGCATTTTCTGCCTAGTTTCCTCTAACTCGACACTATGGGTGTTGCTAAGCTATCTATTTCCTGCTACAGTACATTCTCCGACCTCTCTAGTGAAGGGAATCTAGACCTTGCATGCTTCGGCGTGACATCCGGATCTGGCATTGGGTCTTTGCTTGCTCCTGCACCAGGCACCGTCATCATGACCTCAACGCCGCTAGTGGGGCGAGTGATACACGAGCCGCGAGCCGCGCTGAGAGGTGGTTTGCCTCCCTCGACAACATGCTGCGGGTGAAGGCAGGACTCGTCGACGCCGACGTAGATCTTGTGAGCACCAAACTTGATGAAGAGGCTGTTGCACAGAGGAGGCCACCTACTGAAGCTCCCAAAATGTCGCTGACGTAGTCCAGCGTACCAAAGTGTTGAACAAGCTCGGAGACAATGCGCTCGCCGGTGCCGAAGATGTTTCCCGTCCATATTTTTACTTCTGCTAGCGCCGCTAGCCCGACGGTGGGCGCCAACTGTCATGGTGGTGGCATGTCACATGCCATGTATAGGCTAAAGATGGGGACAATGTGCACTAGAGGAATCCATGGAGGGATAGTGTGGTGATTCCACACGCGGAGGTATATATTTCTCTCTTGTTGATGTACGATTACAAGGGCTCCTCTAGCTGTTCGTGAGAAGGAGACTAGTTCTCTTACTTCCCACTACTATGCTCTAGGGTTCTTCCTTAGCCAAAGTGATCGATCCCTCTCTATGGAGGCCCTAGTGTTCCTTATATAGGGGAGCCTAGGTTACAAATCTAGGGCACACGTGGAGAAATATTCTCCGAATATGCCCTTTGGTAAAGCTAGATGCCTCTTTTTACACTTTAAACGGCTAGTCCGGACTCAGGGCGTAAGCCTCCCTAAGCCCCTTTGTGGTGCAATGTCATCCGACATTGGTGGTGTCAGCCGACACTGGCTGCGTCACCCTTGTCGGCCACGCCTCGCTGGTCCTCTCCTATGTCCGCTTCGCTTAGGTTACAGTGGACAGGGGCCACCTTTTGACCAGCGAGATTCCTTCCTTCTCCTGGAAGCCAAGCTATAACCTAGCTCGCGCTCGGCTAACTCCGCAACGCACATACCTGCAAACATAGTAGATCAAACATAGTCGACATATGTTTTATGCCGGACGGGGTACTGTTAGGCGAACATCCTCTGGGCCAGGTCATTCCGTAAGTCTGCCTGCCTTGAGGTGACTCGGCCAGCACTTTCTTTGACCTTGCGGTACCTCGGCTAACTCAGCCTTTATACCCCGGCGTGACCCTACCCGGGGGTATCCTCCCAACAGTAGTCATATGTGCTCAACACTTCATTCATTTGTGAAGCTTATATAAGTTAGAGAGATGACAAGAATACTATACAAGCTTTAGTAAGTCAAGATAATCAAAGTAAAGTTTAATATAAGTATAAGTAACTAGAAGTGTAGCAAACAATCCAATTCTTCTAATTAACTCTCAGCTTGCCAAGGAACACTAGGATGTTTAAAGTAGCATAATTGAGTAAGAGAGTTTCATGTCCCAAGTAGTATAACAACGAAGTGTCTTATTTACACCCACATCAATAAATCAAGTATATCTAAAACACTTCTAATCCAATCATTTTCTTTCAAGAAAAATTCGTAAAGTAGTAATGAGACCATGCCAAGGACTTGTTATGTGGATCCTCATAGATATATTTTTTTATTTCTTTTATTTTTCAAGGATTGCTGATTGTTTTCTTTTGCAAGTGTTTGCATAGCGTTTGAGAGTACCAATACTTTTGCCCATACATTGACACGGGTGCCACTCATGTTATCAACTCATAGCCGAAATCCGGGGTTATACCATAGATCATTCAAAAGCTAGCAGAGTTATTGGCACATTGAAGGTTTGCATTAGAGACATAGAACAAAGTTGTCTCACTTCTTTATCTTACTCTTTATTTGAGCTATTACCGTGGTTTGATCCACAAGGTTAGATTTGGCATACATCACAATCACCACTAGACTTATTTCAATCAAACAAATCCTTTCATGAGTGTCATCGAGACTATCAAAATATCTATGGGTTTAAGTATCATCAAGGGTATATGAAAGAACATTTCATGGTTCCCTGTGTTTTGCGTGCTAGATAACAATATCGTGGAGTTTTCTCATCTGTGCTAAGTGTGTAGGGAAAAGTTATTGTGTTTGCGGCCCAGATTAAACGCCCCCAAAGGGCCGGATAATCCGGCCTGACTGACTTGGCAAAGGCAGGCAGGGCGCATTGGTCTATCTGGGGGCGGACTTTCCCCCAGAAAATCCGAAAAGGGGTGGATTTTCTTTCCCTGACTAGATAATACGGCCCACGCCTTGGGCCGGATAATCCGGCACTCAGGAGATGATCAAGGACAGGCATGGCGCGACACTCTGACTGGGGGCGGATTTTCCGCCGAAAAATCCGAAGTGGGGGGGACTTTCTTCCCCCACTGGATAATCCGGCCCCCAAGAGACAAGCAAGGGCTGGCTCGGCGCGTCACTCTGACTGGGGGCGGATTATTTGCCGGATAATCCGAGACTGGGGCGGAGTTTTCCCCAGGCCGGATAATCCGAGCCTCACATGGGCTGGATAATCTGGCCCCCAAAGGCTCCAATGGCTCAGTTGGGACAGGGGGTATAAAATCCCCTTCATCCCCTTCGGTCAGAACTCTTGGTTCATTCGAAAAAGGCCAGACCTGTTGCAAGAGCTCTCTCTCTAGATCTCCCACTTCAACCACCCGAAGGCTTTGATCTTTGGGGGAATTGAATGAAGAGAAAACCTACATCATCATCACGAATCAAGCGCATCAACTCGTCTCCATTCACTTAGAGAAATCCTCAATCTAGTATTCTCGTCAATATCTAGATCTTGTGTTTTTTTTATTGATAACTTGTTCTTGTGGCAGCTTGTTGTCATTACGGGAGCCTCCAATTTGGTTGTGGATTTGTTCACCGCTAGTTGTGTAAAGGCGCCGGTTCTGCCTCGAAGGGTTCCTATAGTGGAAAGGTGGATTAGGCCTTTGGTGGCAGGATCCATCGGAGAACAGGGTGAGGCCTATTGTGGTGTGGTGGTCTTAGTAACGCCCACCCCCTCCAACATAGATGTACTTCCCTTAACAAGGAAGGAACTGCGGTAAAACAAATCCTTTTTCTACGCGTGCTCCACTATGGTTTACTCGTTCCTCTACCCCACTCGCCTTTACTCATTGGTAGTTAGGTTTGCATATAGGGAAATTCTATTTAATAACATATCTAGAGAATTTACCTTTTGTGTCAAGCCTAAAATTGAAAATGCATTAAACATTTGAAGTAGCACCTATTCACCCCCCTCTAGGTTCCCATACGATCCATTTTAATTGGTATCAGAGCCCCGGCTCTTTATTGAAATCGTTTGAGTCCAAAATGGAGGAGATGCAGCAAATGATTGCTCGCCTCACATCATCTACAGACCCATCTCCATCTTCTTCTGAGACTGCCACTCCTTCATCCAAGGATAAAGCTCACGCCGGATCTAAGGAAGATGAAGTGGTAGTTGAAAAACATAATGGTTCCGCCTCCAAGAAGGGAAGTGGTAAGGTGGACTATAGTGAGGTCCCTCACCTATATTATCCTGACCCACCTATCCCTCATCCTCATATAAACAATAGGGGTGATCCACCCAAACTTAATGCATCTCCATTTAATCAATGGCAATTCTTAATCAAACCTTATGTATGTAGTTCATCAATTCAACTTTGGAGGATTATCGAAGAGGGTCTTCATGTTGGAGATCACACCAACTTGACAAGAAGATAAGTTGTGGATAGTCAATTGAATGCAATGGCTCTCCACATGATACAACTCGGAGTGGGTCCCAAGGACATGCCCCAGATTGAGCATTTCAACAACACCGAAGAAGCTTGGGATGCTCTCACCGACCTATTCACTGGAAATGAAAGCATGAGAAGGAATAGGTACGATGCTCTTAGTAATGAAGCTGAAGGTTTCTACATGTTGGATGGTGAGGACCATGAAGACATGTATAGAAGGATCAAGAGCATTGCAACAACATTTAGAAAGCTTAGAGCCACTCACATTGATGATGCCTGGATCAAAAGGAAATGTGTGAGTGCTCTCATGCGGTTTGAGCCAATGTATTTGAATAGTTTGTAAGGTAGACACAACTACCACCAAATGACTTCCAATGAAGTCATGCAAGAAATGGAGGCCTTTAAGGTTTCCGCCAAGAACGCTGAAGATGCCCGTGCTCGGGCTATTGGAATGCAAAAGGGAGTTAATGTGGCTCTAAAAGCAAATGTTGTTGAGAAAGATGAAGATGAAAGAGGATACGATGTAGTCTCCATGGGCTGTCCCGAGGAAGTCAAGCATGCTCATGGGGAGGACGTGGCCTTTTATGCAAGGAATTTTTGGAAGGATCCAGCCAAGGCCAAGTCTGAACCTGCACACAAGAATGTGTCATGTGGAAGAAGGGAGACTGGCCCAAAACTGAGGACATGCTACAATTGTGGAGATAGGTTGGACTTTGTGGCTGAATGTCCATATCAAAATAGAGAAGACAATGGTGGTAGGCTCATCCTTAAAGAAAACTCCAAGGCTCCTCAAAAGAAGCCAATTATAAAAAATAATGGTCCCTACAAGAAGCAACACAAGATTGTCTTGGTGGCACAAGAAGAATATTCCTCTACTAGTGAATACGAAGAGGATGAAGATAGCTCTCGAGAGGTAGCTGCTATAGCCACCACATCTACCCCGTCATCTCTCTTCGACTCACCTAACGAAAATTTCATCAACAACAACGTCACATGCCTTATGGCAAGATGGTCCGAGGTATCATCTTCTATTTCTTCATTTCCTAAGACTAATATAAATATGGATATGGATGATCATACTAGACTTAAGATAAAAGAAGAAGTTATTGCTTTGGGCAATTTTTTCATTAACTTGCAAGGCGAGCACAGACTTCATTTTGATGCTCTTGTGAGTCAACTTGCCCAATCCGAATAACTCCTTGAAGAAAAGGGTAGAATTGAAAGAGAAGATGCCTTAGAGATAGCCTCCTTGAATAATGCCTTGGAAGAAGAAGAGGAAGCTCGAGTATCCTTAGAAGAGAGACTCGAGTCAATTGAGGAGTCCCATGAAGAGGTTGTTGCTCAGCTCATCAAAGAACATGACAACGCTCTTGCTAAGGTAAAGAAACTAAAGAAGGAAAAGATTGAATTTTGGGATGCTCATGCTAGACTCTCAGAGAAGTTTGAGAAACATGACATTGTACACAAGGCATTGGAGAGTGAACATTCTACTCTAAATGAGTCTCGTGACCAGCTCCAAACTCAATTGGAGAAGTATGATATGCCCAGCACCTCCACTCCATCTTGTGGACAAGAAGAACTTGTAAAGTGATCTTAACATAAAGGTAAAGAAGTTCTAGATGAGGTCATTAGCAAGCAAAGGACAAATAATGGAAAAGAGGGTCTTGGTTATGTTCCCAAGACAAAGAAGAAGAAGAACAAGAAGAACAAGAAGAAGAGAAAAACTGCTCAACCAAAGACAAGCAGCACCACTAATGACCAGACTAACTATGATGGTTTTGCAGGGGCTAATAATCCTAACTATGAATTATTTTGTGATTATTATGGTGATGTCTATGCTAGCTATGTAGGTCCTTTTCATAGTTACATATCTTGGTCTATTTGGGTTCCCAAAACCCTTGTCACTAACATGAGAGGACCCATTGAGAAATGGGTACCTAAAACCAAGAAGTAACATTCTTGTAGGGTTATGCTTCCGGTGGGTCTAAATGGGTACTCGATAGCGGGTGCACTAGTCATATGACTAGAAGCAAGGAGATCATCTCGGAGATGCAGCCAAACCATGATCACATAACCGTCTCCTATGGTGACAAGTCTAAATCTGAGGTATTGGGTCTTGGCAAAGTTGTGGTTGCTCACGACATCTCTCTCGTGGACGTTATGCTTGTTGAGACCCTCGGTTACAATTTAATTTCAGTTCGTGCCCTTGGTAAGATGTGCTTTGTGGTTTTTATTGATGCTGATTTGGTGGTACTCTTGTGGAGCAAGTCTCTAAAGGTCGCTTTCATGGGATATGTCGAAAATGACCTGTACATGGTGGACTTCTTAGGGAAAAACACTATAGGCCCGATGTGTCTTTTCGGAAAGGCCGACGCGGGTTGGTTATGGCATCGCCGACTAGCCCACGTCAACATTTGAACTTTGCAAAGTCTCCACAAGGGTGGCCACATCCTTGGACTAAAAGAAAATGTTTCCTTTGCTAGAGATCGTGAATCCAGGGCTTGTGTTGATGGAAAAATGCATGACTCTCCCCATCGACGGAAGACCATTATTTCATCAACGAGGATTTTGGAGCTCCTTCATGTGGATCTCTTTGGTCCTCCATCTCATGCAAGGCTCGGTGAGAAGAAATATTGCCTCATAATTGTTGATGATTATTCAATATATACTTGGGTCTATTTTTAAGTTGAAGAGTGAGACTCAACAAATGGTCATTGATTTTCCCAACAAGGTTCAACGTCAACACAATCTCCCAATTTTGGCAATTAGAAGCGATAACGGCTCCGAGTTCAAGAACTACACCTTAAATGAATTTCTAAGTGAAGAGGGGATAAGACATCAATATTCCGCTGTGTACACCCCTCAACAAGATGGTGTTGTTGAAAGGAAGAAGCGTACCTTAATGGATATGACAAGATCTATGCTAGCTGAATTCAAGTCTCCGTATAACTTCTGGGCTGAAGCAATCTCTACCGCTTGCCATTCATCCAACTGGCTATATCTCCATAAAATTTTGGACAAGACTCCATATGAAATACTTACCGGTAACAAGCCAAACATCTCATACTTATGGGTATTTGGTTGTAAGTGTTTCTTTATCATTAAAGGAGTTTGTTTATCTAAATTTGAGTCTAAGGCTTTAGAAGGCATTTTTGTTGGTTATGGTGCCGAATCCCACACTTATAGAGTCTACAATAAGCTCTCTGGAACTGTTGTAGAATCTTGTAGTGTGGTGTTCGAGGAAAATGTTGGCTCCCGTGTGGAGCAAGTTGATGTTTGTGATGCAGATGTTGAAATACCCCAAGATGCCATAAGAAGAATGGGCGTGGGATTTTTCTACCCCATTGAGGAACCCCTTGTGGCAGATCGGGAAGGACAATGCTCTACTCAAGTCGAGCCCTCATCGACACAATCTCAACATGCTCCAACCATTGGAGAAACTTCTACACCAACCACACAAAATGCTGAAGATCAAAATGCTCCTGAAAGCTCCAGGCCGTATTATCCTGTGGACACCGGATTATCCGTCCAACCCTCCTCTGCTGGCCAAAATGATCAACCTATCGAAGAAACTGCTGCAAGCTCCGGGATGGATTTTCTGGCTGACCCCGGATTATCCGGTCACTCTCCAGTTCGAGCAAGATCTAGTCCAACATGTGAAGATGTTTCAGGTTCTCCCAGGCCAGATTATCCGACCTCACCCTCAGCCGGATTATCTGGCCCTGAAACTCCTAAAGAGCAGCATCCTCCTGTTAAGGCTGTTGATCAACATCAAGGGCAAGGTTCATCATCTCCTACTACTACAAATCAAGCTACAGATCAAGGCCAAGCCAATGATTCCAACGAAGACTCAAATGATGAAGTTATTCCCCCAAGAGACAACAAGCTAATTGAACTTCGTCGCAAAGCTCGTGTAGATAGGAACCTTGAGTTAAGGGGTCACACTCTTGAGAAAGTTGTAGGTGATCTTCAACGAACGGTATCCACAAGAAGGGAGTTGGCAAGTTTCGGTGAGCATCAAGCTCACATCTCAATGGTGGAACCCAAGAAAGTGTTTGAAGCTCTTGAAGATCCGGACTGGGTTGTATATATGCATGAAGAGTTGAATAACTTTGAACGCAACAAGGTTTGGAAATTAGTAGAGGAGCCCAAGGATTGCCTCAATGTTATCGGCACAAAATGGATATTTAAAAACAAGCAAGATGAGATGGCATTGTTGTGAGGAACAAGGGAAGACTCATGGCACAAGGTATTCCCAAGTTGAGGGTATTGACTTCGGCGAGACTTATGCTCATGTGGCTCATCTTGAGTCCATCTGTATCCTTCTTGCTTATGCATATCATAATAATTTTAAATTATAGCAAATGGATGTTAAGAGTGCTTTTCTTAATTGTCCTCTACATGAGTTGGTATATGTAAAGCAACCCCCAGGATTTGAGGATCCTAACTTCCTAAACCATGTCTACAAACTCGATAAGGCACTCTATGGCCTTAAACAAGCCCCACGTGTGTGGTATGAGGACCTTAAAGTGCTTTTGTTAGACCGTGGCTTTGAAGTTGGGAAAATCGATCCCACTCTTTTTACTAAGAAGGTTAAGGGGGATCTCTTTGTATGCCAGCTATATGTAGATGACATTATCTTTGGCTCTACTAATAAAGCTTTTAATGATGACTTTTCAAAGCTTATGACCGACAGGTTTGAGATTTCTATGATGGGGGAGTTACGGTTTTTTCTTGGATTCGAGATCAAACAACTTAGCGAAGGAACCTTCATCAATCAAGCAAAATACATCCAAGACTTGGTCAAGAGATTCAATATGACGGATCTTAAAGGCATCACCACTCCGATGCAAACAAAATGTCACCTTGAACTTAATCCCCATGGTAAAGATGTGGACCAAAAGGTATACCGGTCCATGATCGACTCTCTTGTTTACCTCTGTGCATCTAGACCCGATATTGTGTTAAGTGTAGGTGTGTGTGCAAGGTATCAAGTCGCTCCTAAATAAAGCCACTTAGTGGCGGCCAAGAGGATATTTCGATATTTGGTTCATTCCCCTAATTTTGGTCTATGGTATCCCAAGGGCTGCAATTTCTCTCTATGTGGTTATACTGATTCAGATTGGGCTGGTGATAAGGATGATCAGAAATCAGCTTCTGGATCTTGTTAGTTCTTGGGAAGGTCTCTAGTATGTTGGTCTTCTAAAATGCAGAATTGTATATCTCTCTCCACCATGTATCCGGTGCATCAGGCGATCTCCCTACTCCTACTACTCCCACCCCATATGCTTGATGGAACTCTTCTTCTAGGCTCAACTATGGTGAGATTGAGCATCACGTGTTTCCTTTTGCGGCCACTGCTGATGATGAGGAGGATGACACCGAGGAGCTTGAGGATGAGGACAAGGACGGGGACGAGGAAGACGATGATGACTACAAGTGATCCCTTGGGACGCTAGCATCGCTCTTCTTCCTTTTTGGCATTTCGATGCCAAAGGGGGAGAAGTAGTTCTAGTAGGTCTTCGTGGATTTGCATGGGTCAGACACAAGCTTTTGCACTTTAGCTTTTCGTTATTTCTCTCGCTTGTGCCCATTTAGCGTTGAACTTTTATTTGTGCTTTGTGCTATATGAGACTATGTATGTGTGGCTCTAGATTTATCTTGTGGATTATTCTTATGGATTCATCTATCATATTGGCTATATTGGATATCTATATCGAGGGAGGTACTCATTATGGCTATCATTCGATATTCTTATAATATTTCGAGGATGCATCTATCTCCCCTCCAGTTGTATGAATTTTTCGCGTATGTTTCAATGAAATAGACTTGTACCTTCTTGTGTGTATTTGTAATCAAATGCAAATTTTAGTATGCACACATTTAGGGGGGAGTCTTTTTCATTCATTAAATATTGTTGTATTGAGAACTATCTTGCAAATCCTAGTATTGTCATC
The DNA here is from genome assembly GCA_023614405.1 of Avena insularis. NCBI lineage: Eukaryota > Viridiplantae > Streptophyta > Magnoliopsida > Poales > Poaceae > Avena > Avena insularis. The sequence goes on from CM042688.1 coordinate 246,964,731, forward strand.
TAACACCAAAAAGGGGGAGATTGAAAGAACATTTCATGGTTCCCTGTGTTTTGCGTGTTAGATAAAAATACCGTGGAGTTTTCTCATGTGTGCTAAGTGTGTAGGGAAAAGTTATTGTGTTTGGGGGCTGGATTATCTGCCCCCCAAGGGCCGGATAATCCGTCCTGACTCAATTGGCAAAGGCAGGCAGGGCGTGTCGCTCTGTCTGGGGGCGGACTTTCCCCTGGAAAATCCGAAAAGGGGCAGATTTTCATCCCCTGACCGGATAATCCGCCCCACGCCTTGGGCCGGTTAATCCAGCACTCAGGAGACGATCAAGGACAAGCATGGCACGACGCTCTGACTGGGGGTGGATTTTCCCCCAGAAAATTTGAAGTGGGGCGGACTTTCTTCCCCCACCAGATAATCCAGTCCTCACCTTCAGCCGAATAATCCAGCCCCTAGGAGACAAGCAAGGGCTGGCTCGGCGCGTCGCTCTGACTAGGGGCGGATTATTTTCTGGATAATCTGAGTCTAGGGCGGAGTTTTCCCTAGGCCGGATAATCTGGCCCCAAAATGCTCCAACAGCTCAATTGGGACAGGGGTATAAAAGCCCCTTCATCCCCTTCAGTCAGAACTCTTGGTTCATTCGAAAAAGGCCAGACCTATTGCAAGAGCTCTCTCTCTCCAGATATCCCACTTCAACTACCCGAAGGCTTTGATCTTTGGGGGAATTGAAGGAAGATACAACCTACATCGTCATCACGAATCAAGCACACCAACTCCTCTCCATTCACTTGGAGAAATCCCCGATCTATTATTCTCGTCAATATCTAGATCTTATGTTTTGTTATTGATAACTTGTTCTTGTGGCAGCTTGTTGTCATTACGGGAGCCTCCAATTTGGTTGTGGAGTTGTGCCCCGCTAGTTGTGTAAAGGCGTCGGTTCCCGCCTCGAAGGGTTCCTATAGTGGAAAGGTGGATCAGGCCTTTGGTGGTGGGATCTATCGGAGAACCGGGTGAGGCCTATTGTGGCGTGGTGGTCTTAGTATCGCCCACCCCTCCAACGCAGATGTACTTCCCTTAACAAGGAAGGAACTGCGGTAAAACAAATCATGTGTCTTCGCGTGCTCCACTACGGTTTACTCGTTCCTCTATCCCACTCGCCTTTACTCGCTAGTAGTTAGGTTTTCATATGGGGAAATTCTATTTAATAGCATATCAAGAGAATTTACCTTTTGTGTCAAGCCTAAAATTGAAAAAGCATTAAAAATTTGAAGTAGCACCTATTCACCCCCCTCTAGGTGCCCATATGATCCATTTAAATTGGTATCAGAGCCCCGACTCTTTATTCGGGCTTAACCGCCTAAGAGAAGTATGGGTACTAAGGAAAATGGGAATGAGGCGGTGGATAAGGTCACAATGGATGACCTCAAGACGCTGGAAACAACCTTGTTGAAATCCTTTGATACCAAGATGGAGGAGATGCAGCAAATGATTGCTCGCCTCACATCATCTACAGCCCCATCTCCATCTTCCTCTGAGGCTACCACTCCTTCATCCAAGTATAAGGCTCACGCCGGATCTAAGGAAGATGAAGTAGTAGGTGAAAAACATAATGGTTCCGCCTCCAAGAAGGGAAGTGGTAAGGAGGACTATAGTGAGGTCCCTCACCTATATTCTCCTAACCCACCTATCCCTCGTCCTCATATAAACAATAGGGGTGATCCACCCAAACTTACTGCATCTACATTTAATCAATGGCAATTCTTAATGAAATCTCATGTATATAGTTCGTCAATTGAACTTTGGAGGATTATCGAAGAGGGTCTTTATGTTGGAGATCACACCAACTTGACAAGAAGAGAAGTTGTGGATAGTCAATTGAATGCAACGGAACTCCACATGATAGATCTCGGAGTGGGTCCCAAGGACATGCCCCACATTGAGCATTTCAACACCGCCAAAGAAGCTTGGGATGCTCTCACCGACCTATTGATTGGAAATGAAAGCATGAGAAGGAATAGGTACGATGCTCTTAGTAATGAAGTTGAAGGTTTCTACATGTTGGATGGTGAGGACCATGAAGACATGTATAGAAGGCTCAAGAGCATTGCAACAACATTGAAGAGCCACTCACATTGACGATGCCTGGATCAAAAGGAAATATGTGAGTGCTCTCATGCCATTTGAGCCAATGGATTTGAAGAGTTTGCAAGGTAGACACAACTACCACCAAATGACTTCCAATGAAGTCATGCAAGAAATGGCGTCCTTCAAGGTTATCGCCAAGAACGTCGAAGATTCCTGTGCTCGGGCTATTGGAATACAAAAGGGAGTCAATGTGGCTCTAAAAGAAAATGTTGTCGAGCAAGATGAAGATGAAAGAGGATATGATATAGTATCCATGGGCTGTCCTGAGGAAGTCAAGCGTGCTCATGGGGAGTACATGGCCTTTTATGCAAGGAATTTTTGGAAGGATCCAGCCAAGGCCAAGTCTAAACTTGAACGCAAGAATGGGTCAAGTGGAAGAAGAGAGAATGGCCCAAAACTGAGGACATGCTACAATTGTGGAGATAGGTTGCACTTTGTGGCTGAATGTCCGTATCAAAGTAGAGAAGACAATGGTGGTAGGCTCATCCTTCAAGAAAAATCCAAGGCTCCTCGAAAGAAGCCATTTATCAAAAAGAATAGTCCCTACAAGAAGCAACCCAAGATTGTCTTGGTGGCACAAGAAGAATATTCCTCTACGAGTGAAGACGAAGAGGATGAAGATAGCTCTCGAGAGGTGGCTACTATAGCCACCACATCTACCCCGTCATCTCTCTTCGACTCTCCTAACAAAAATTTCATCAACAACAATGTCACTTGCCTTATGGCAAGAGGGTCCGAGGTATCATCTTCTATTTCTTCATTTCCTAAGACTAATATAAATATGGATATGGATGATCATACTAGTCTTAAGATAAAAGAAGAAGTTATTGCTTTGGGCAATTTTTTCATTAACTTGCAAGGTGAGCAAAAACTTCATTTTGATACTCTTATGAGTCAACTTTCCCAATCCGAAGAACTCCTCGAAGAAAAGGGTAGAATTGAAAGAGAAGATGCTTTGGAGATAGCCTCCTTAACGAATGCCTTGGAAGAATAAGAGGAAGCTCGAGTATCCTTGGAAGAGAGACTCGAGTCAATTGAGGAGTCCCATGAAGAGGTTGTTGCTCAGCTCATCAAAGAACATGACAACGCTCTTGCTAAGGGAAAGAAACTAAAGAAGGAAAAGATTGAATTTGAGCTACTCATGCTAGACTCTCTGAGAAGTTTGAGAAACTTGACATTGCTCACAAGGCTTTGGAGTGTGAACATTCTACTCTAAATGTGTCTCGTGACCAGCTCCAAACTCAATTGGAGAAGTATGATATGCCCAGCACCTCCACTCCATCTTGTGGACAAGAAGAACTTATAAAGGGATCTCAACATAAAGGTAAATAAATTCTAGATGAGGTCCTTAGCAATAAAAGGACAAACAATGGAAAAGAGGGTCTTGGTTATGTTCAGGATATATGGACACGCCCACTTGGTGGACTTGATCTCTTGAATCTTGAGATGATCGAAATGGGTCAGATGAAACTCCTCAGTGAACTCGATGCCAAGTGACTTGGGGGTTAACGTATCAACGGGAGGTGCGGAGGATTCCGTAGCCATCTCACATGTACGACTCCTCATGTTCATCTAATAAATAAAAACAAGACAAAGTAAATAAAGATTGCCAATATTTTTTTTGGTCCAATAGAAACATAGCATAAGTTATTCTCTACACTAACTGGAAAAGAAACTCTTCTAAAACAATGCTAAGCATACTTAATATCAAGATTGAATCAAGAACAAGACCTATGTCTAGATTGACAATGATGAATGATTGAGTGAAGCTTTCGCACGAATAAGTTGGAGATCGGAGGAGCATCATACCTTAGATTGAGAGAGTGTGAAGAATCAAAGATATATTGAGTAAATTTGAAGATCCAATGGAGGTGGTTTGAGTAAATTGATTTGGGGATTATTAGGTTACTTCCTCGGGGTGCTTATGGCGGCCGCATACATGGTACATGCGGGCAGTACGGATGGATCCCGCCCATACCGGGTGACTTACCTTGGGGGCGATGACTGCTCCTAGGCGGTGCAATCAGTATGGGCGCACGGTACGGTCGCGCGCGCCTATACTACTGGTTGTTAACTATACGGTGACTTCTTCTTAAAATCTGATATTTTCTCGGGTACAGTGCAGGCTGGCAGCGGAAAAGGTTCGTCCGCATACAGTGGTCGTTATCGACACTGTTCCTTTTGGCAAACATGAAAAACATTATCTTCCTTTGCCTTGAGGTGGTACGGGCGCACGGTACGGTCCAGTCCGGCCGTACCAATGGTCATTATGAACACTGTGACCTACAAAACTCAATGAATTTGGTTAGTAGCTTTGTGCGCCTTTGCACATCTTATCAAAGGGTTAGATAACAGCAAAAATACTAAGTAACGTTCCAGCAATACTTCTTAGGCCATGTGTCTTATAGAGGTTTACTTATTTCTTCTCCTCTCTCCATAGGTCTTCTTGAACACTCTTTATTTAAAACAAAACTAACACAATAAAAATATAATAGGAAATATAAAGAAAATTTTATTTCACATGGGTTGCCTCCCATGAAGCACTTCTAGTTAAGGCCAATTAGCTTAACCTCGATGGCAATCACTTAGGCTTATGAAGTGGAACACCCACTCCAAAGTAATTTGCTTTTAAAGTAATTACACCATCATCATCATCATTAGGCTTGGCCTTCTTTTTCCGAGGGAAGTGGACTACAAAAGGATCTCTAGATGGTAGCCCTATTCTCACATTCCCTTCATGTAAATTAATCAAAGCTATAATAGTTCTTAGGAATGGCCTACCTAGAATTATAGGTGTTATGGGATCTTCAGGCATGTCCACAATAACAAGATCAATAAGAGCAAGACTACCTTTAATTTCAACAACTATATTTTCTTTTATCCCAATAGCTTATTTATAAGTTGAATCGCCTAGATTGAGTCTCAATTCAGTTGTAACAAATGGCCCGAAGTTTAACTTATCGAATAGGCTGTGGGAAATCATTGAGACGCTTGCACCAAGATCACAAAGTGCGGATATCTCATTAACTCCCAACTTAATTTTAATAGTGGGCTCAAATATATCATCTAGCTTAGCTGGAAGCTTATCAGCTAGTGTTTTATACTCCATCTCTAAATCACGAACCTTAGATGCTACTTTTTGTATAAATTGTTGGTACATAGCATCATTACCTTGTTCTATACCTAGATTCTTAACGGTGATCATCTTCAATAGATCTTCCACGGTATATTCTGGTGTTGGCGCGTTGCTATAATCTAGATCTTTAGGTTTTTCATCATTGGTTACCACCCTCATCATTTTGAGGTCTTCTACCAGAGTTTGCTCGGGTTTTCCAGCAAACTTTGCTAGTATGAGAGCTTGGCTCTCGTCTATGTTACCCAACTGAGCCTCCACGGTCTTTGTTCTTTCCTTTAGAGACTAGACATCATTTCTAATTGCAACGGCCTAGTTAGATAATCTTCCGATACTACTTTCATGGTTCTCCGTAATCTTAATAAGCATATTATTTTGCTCGGTTTGAGCTTTTATAAATGTTCTAACGGTTTGCTCGAACAGGAGATTGCCATGATTTGCTCCATTAATATTATCATAATTAATATAAGGAGATCCTACAGGATTAGCATGATATTTTTGAACATTAGAAGCATAATTATTTTTCCATGCATGATTAAAAGGAGTGCGATCTATAAAATTGACATCACTAATGTTGGTAGTGATAGTGTTAACTTGGGTATCTTCCTCACCCTTTACTAAGTTAAGCAACTCATCTACCTTAGATGTAAGCTCCTCATTTTTTACCTCAGTAATTGAACTTACTCTCTTCGAGGTTCTTGCCACATGCCATTGGGCATGGTTATTTTGCATATCATCAAGTAACTTCTTTGCAACACTCACATGCTTTCCCATGATCATTCCTCTTGCTGCAGTATCTAGCATAGACTTAGACATTGGGTTAAGACCATTAAAAATGCAATATAAGCCACTCTTCCATCCCATGATTAGGACAGATCATTATGACTTCTTTCATCCTTTCCCACGCAAGCGCTAGTGGCTCACGGTCTTCTTGTCTAAAACTTGTAATGTTGGATCTTTGCTGCATAGTCTTAGCTGGGGGAAAAATTTAGTCATAAATAAATTAGTACATTCCTCCCAAGATTTAATAGTTCCCTTTCATAGATCTAGCAACCAATCCTTAGTCTTTCCTGTAAGAGAGAAAGGAAACAATCTTAACTTAATAGCATTTGGATCTACATCCTTAATACGCATCATGTCACAAATTTCAGTAAAAGTATTTAAGTGCAATCCCGAATCTTCAGAGGATGAACCCCCAAATTGGTTGTATTGAACCAAACTTAAAAGGTTAGGCTTTATCTCATATGTTTCCACATCAACTTCGGGCTAAGTGATGGGCGCATGAATAAAATCATCAGTAGGAGTAGCATACTCCCCTAATCTCTTTTGAGCCATGGATCTTATCTTTTTGGTAATTTTTAAGTAATGAAAACAAATAACAAGTAACTATGGGTTTTCAAATAAATAGCAAGAAAGTAAACTAATAACAATAATTAAACTACAACTAATAATAAAACTAAAAACAAGGTCTCTAATGACCTCACAAGAATAGCGAAATTGCATCCTCAGCAACGGCGCCAGAAAAAGGGTTGATACCTTCGATCTGAATTCACGGATGTAGTATAATAGGTTTTTCCGTACAAGACCTAGGTTTAATCGAACCTCGGAAAGCACTGCTAAAAGGTAATAAAAAGGACACATCTACAAGACTTTGTTTGTTTGTTTTACCTTAGTTGACCGGACCAATCTAGTTTAATTTATAATGGGTTTGAATCAATGGATGGAGATAGGATAGGGTTGAAGATCCACCTGTGCTACATATCAAATTGGATAAAAGTTAATATAGTCATGTATAATGTTTGTATCAAGATAATCTCTTGTGGGCAACACATCCTAATATTCTAGAGACCCCATGATGCAGCTGGCATAGCAATAGACTTTTAGTCCAACCGAGAGTACACCGAAGCCACGGGTTACAAATGATTATTAAGTGCAAAACACAAATCAAAGCATTAAGTGGTGATGTTGTTGTTGATTCCGAATGGGGCGCTAAGCAAAGACCGTACTACCCTTTATGTCACTAAGGTTCCTATGAGATCGCCGCTAGACAAGTATCTCACCTCAACCCTTTATCAATCTATGGGATATTGGGTACCTACATGTCCACACATCGAGACAAGAGACGAAGAAACAAAAGATACAAATCACAATCTCAAACAAAATACAATTCTCCCATGATCTAGATGCACATAATTGCTGAGAGGCTTCTCCCCAACCTGCAGACCGTGAGGACTACTCACTCATAACAAATAGATCGGAGATAGAAAACAACATGCAAATACTTAGATTGAAATGAAATATTCTTACAATGGTACCCAAATCACAAGGAGATCTAAAGTACAAAGCAATGGCAATGGCTAGTGGATGGATGGGGGAAGTGATGAACAATGGATGAACAATGGTGTGGATCTCCTTTGGTGGTGTTGTGATGCAATCTGAGAATGCGGCTCTCTGGCCAGCGCTTGGAGCCTCGAAATTTATAGGCGTCTTCACGAGTTTGATGAAACGAATCCATCGCCACCTGGTACGGGTGGGCGGTACGGGCGGACCACGCCCATACCAGTGGTCGTTAAGTTTGCTGATGCCCTGTAATGCTTCTCCAATTACTTGGTCGTGTGTACTTCCTCAAAATCTTTCATTATGACTCCTTATTTCGATTTAAAAGCTGTGATTTCCTGCACAACATAAATCAAAGAAGGGATTTCCATATCATTGCAATTATTAGTCATTAGTTGCAAGAGTTGAGAGTTTCTTTGGCCATTTCTTGACCAAAAACAACGTTTAAACACATTGGAAGATGGCAAAAACGGAGCCATCATACAACACATTAAGAATAAAAGCGCAAGTACCGATAAATAATGATTTGCATGGATTAGAAGTTGAAAGTAAGTATGTTATGATATTATGTTGTATTCCTAAAAGAGATTCAAAAAAAATAGTTTCGGAATAGAAATTGATTAAGGAATGGTCCTTAGTCACTCGAATTAGGAATAACATTAAGTTAAACATCAATGGTTAAAAGAAAGAAAAGGATGATCGTCATCCACTATGTTGAGACATAGGTTCTATCTTGAAAATCCATGATGAAAACTTAACATAATATATGATCCAAGAAGGAACATTTGAAAAGTGATTAAGTGTGAATCATGAAACGTTGAGCTAAGTTTTGTCCATAGTATCCGAATGAGAACTGTAGACATGTTTTCAAATCTATGAAGCATGACATATCTTAAAACATAAAGGGTTTTGTTATAAGGGCATGTGTTAACCTTAGAATATTGGAAATTCCTGCATCGATAATACCGACTGAAGTCAAGTAGGAAGCGAGGTGGTAAAACATCGAAAGTTGCACATAGTGCACTAGTGTTTTGATGATTACATTTATAATAAAATATAAGGGTACCATCTAACGTAATGTATATTGTTATGGCGGGACTAGTTCGTCTTTACGTAGAAGGTGTGTCCCAGGGCACAGTGCCCATGAGAAAGCTCACTGAGGCTGATCTAACGTCACTGTTGGCTCCTGGAAACCGACCTCATTCTGTTGCCATGACTATGATGCAGACACAAAGATGTTATAATAAGATGATAAAGTATTAATGTCAATCAAGGTGACATCAGTAAGTTGCAAAGGATTTGGGGATGTAAAGTCCAAACCCAAGACTCAACCTCTTCCATGAGCAAGAATGATCAAAGGTGCCAGGATATATGGTGCCAATGATTAGGAACAAATGCAGCTAGTTTATTTGTACTCTAGTGCAAGTGGGAGACTATTGGAAATATGTCCTAGAGACAAATAATAATATGGATTATTATCATATTTCATAAAGTTTAACATTAAGTTTTATATCATGCTATAACTGTATTGAAAGGAAACGTCAATACATGTGTGATATATAAACAACCAGAAGTTCCCGGTGAAGCTCTAGTCATTGGTTCATTGGTCAATAGATAATCAAGGTTTCCTGATCATGTGTCATTTATGTCAGTTGACAATGGAGTCGCCTCATTGCGATAATGAGATGATGATCTATACCCAACCTAAGCATCGTGACCCGATCATGTCTTGAAGTTCAAGTTACGATGATTAGAATATACTTAGTGTACTATTTCTTAGACCGTGAGACCATATCAATCATTGTTACCCAAGGATACTTAGATAGCATCAAACATCATCTGGTGACTCGATGATCATAAAGGTGTGTTTAGGTATTCGGAACGAGTCAAGTAGCATTTGTTGACAACAAGATTTAACACGACATGGTGATGTCATTGATCAAATCTCGGATAGTGCAAGTGTCAAGAGACAAAAGGAATACGACACGATGTTCATGGTTCAATGATGAAAGATTTCATGGAATACACAGGGATCAACATGGCCATCCAGGTCCCTCTTATGATCAGTGGTATGGGAGGGTCCTGACCATGTCTGGAGTGTTCCCGAACCGTGGGGTATCATGCTTAAGGTCTTGATGATGCTCAGAGAGTGTTTTGGTATCGGCAGAATCACCAAAGAAAAGAGAAGAGAGAAAACCGGAAGGGTTCCGGTAAGTCTGGAGGATGTCCGGAATGAGATGGAATGAGTTCCACAATAACAGGGATTGAACAATATGTAAGTGAATGTTGAATATTGATTTAATCATTCATTTGTATTTATTAAATAAAATAAAATGGAATTAAAAAGGTCAAATATCTAATTGGGCCAAATATAGAGGGAAAAGGGCCCATGAGAGAAAGACCAAAGGGAGGAAGGAGGAAGGGGTGGCTAGTTGGGCCTTGGGCACCCCACGTGGGGCCCACAAGGGCCTTGGCCAGTTGGCCAAGCTCCCCCTCCCCCCTCTCCTATGTTTAGTCCCACATGGCTAAGCTAGTTGGCTATGGGGTGGGTTTTCCCCTATATAAAGAGAGGTATTTTGACAAATTAAATACAAGATAATCAATAATAGGTTCCCTCTCTTTTGGGGAGACCTCCAGTTGATTCTCTCTCTGCCATGAGCGTGGTCCCAAGTCTGGATTGTGCGAGCAGGAGTATTGTTCACCGCGGAGCACCATCGCGCTACAGGATTCGGATCGAGAATCTCTACTTACGCAACTGCTGCTGGATCAGAGGAGCAGAAGTCCTCGTCAAGCACTGGACATGTGTAACTCCCTGCGAGGTGCAACACTTGGGGCACTAGAAGTCGTTGGAGCTGCACGAACTGTCGAGACTTCAACATGACCTCGAGGTCGGCTTCGGTTCGTCTACATCAACCACGCCCCCCCCCGAGCGTTGACAATGCTTTTTGGTCTTCAAGGTTAAGTTCAGGAAAAGCCCCTCCCGTTACTGCATTACTGATATATAGGTCCTGGCATTAGGGTTCTTGGTGTAGGAAAATTTATTGTTTTCATGTGCGAACCCCTACAACGATCACTGCGGGACATTCGTCCCCGACAACAACGTCTACGACCACATAATCTGTTGCTTTCACGGCCAACAAGTCTGCATGGAGCCTGGATGCAAGTCCATCACCTCGTCGGTAGAGCAAGCACCTATGGTAGAGCTTGTCCGCCACCTCAGAGTTGCCCACTTGAGGACTGCGGCCATAATTCCCTATAGCCACAAACACTAGGAGTCGTCTAAGCTGGTACCCACAAGAGGCTCACGGAGAGCAGATATCATCATCATCAGGAAAGAGGGAACCATGTTCATCGCCCAAATTGACGGCCACACCACGGACATCGTCATATCCCCTAGGTTCGTCAGTTCAGGGGTGTGAGAATCGCCGCGGTACAAGGTGAAGCTTTGGTTGCTGTCTCTATGGCATGAGCTCCATGTGGTTGAAATGGTGGCGACATCTGAGCTGACAAACGGGCCATCATCGGCTGAAGTCGCCCTAGAAGGGCTCATGTCATACCTATCATAGCCGCAGTGTTACCTAGAAGCTTCTGAAACGTTCGTCATAATTCCCTGTGGATTAGGAGTATTGCATCAACAAGTTTCAAAACTGATATAACACATCTAAATCTTCTTGTGATGATCCCACTTTTAAGATATGTATTGTCGTACTAATTAATTACTAGTTTATGTTCACGACAGATTCAATTTGAATGGGAAGAGGTGGAACAAGATTGCGGTAATGTATACCTATTTCCAATGTACACTTCTGACATAGTGGGCCCACAGGTGACAGTGTGATAAGGAAAGCATAACAGACAGGAAAGAAAGTGCTACCCGGCCAACACTTGGACATGCTATTGTGTTATGCTGAGTATTTTGTATGGATGTCTGCTACTACTAACCTATTTTGTAGTAATACATATGTACTATTACTTGTTCAAATCGACAGATCGAGTGCTAAATATGTACTCTCTTTCCTTTTGAGTCATGGCCTTGCTAAAACTATTGAATTTCCATGTCTGCATTGCTAAATTTGTCATTTCTTTTGGCCATTGTCTATAGTGCTGAATCTGTCAAGTGGTACTAAATATGAACTAGGAATATATCAATATTTTTTCTATCTTATTATGTACTACTGAATCTTTCAAATGCTACTGAATATGTCGTGTTATGTCGTTACTATTACTAAAGTATTTTCTAGAACTAATACTGATGTACTGGTACTTCTTCAGATCAAGTGCAGTACATGGTCTTGCTTTTCTTTTTAAACTTGGCCTTGTCACAATCTAGATGAGGCTTGGGCATTTTGTGATGCATACATGGGGGTCACACCGCTATTGATGTAAACAGGAGGTATGCACACAAAAGCATACTTGATCGTCAGTTTTGCATGCTCCAATGATCGAGTGCGTTTGGAGAAAAGGGCAAACTGATCACGCGACAAGGTTTTTAGAGATGAAAGATGAACTGGTTCCCTTTGTACTACTATTGAATTTCAATGTCTGTATTGCTGAAACGGTCACTTTGGAATGTTGTAGAATCGGTCAGGTGCTGCAGAATATGAACTAGGAATCTGTCAATATTTTTTCTGTCTTACTCTACACTGCTGGATCTTTCAAATGCTACTGAATTTGTGAAAAAATTTGTCGCTGCTGCTGGGCTGCTTGCACTAGAGCTTTTGCATCTGTGTCACCAGAACTGTTGGATGTGTTTTGGATAGAGGTGAGAGGGTACCAAGTGAAGTCACTGGGTACCAGTCTAGTTTTGGCGCACGCGGTCTGTGTCCCCGGTTCTTTAGATATTTTACACGAATATATGTCAAAAGAATTATCACTTGTTTACCTCTAGTAGTGAGGTCTGTGTTCCGAATCCGGCTGAGCCACAGCACAATGCAAATTTTACTAACGAGGAGATAAAATATAGCCCATTCGGCCCCTCTTTAGCCTAAAACTATTTAATTCAGCCTTTTAGGGGTCAGGGGAGTTTCTAACCACAATCCATTCAAATTTTAGAACGGAGCCCATGGATAATAGCGCATGGAGTATAGCCCATTGAGTATAGCACATGTAGAATAGCCCAAAATCTTTAATTTAGCGTTTTTGGAATTCCCTTTAAAAAAATCAGCCTACCCATTTTTTTAAGAAACTACTCCATTATGTGGCATTGAATAAATTGAGATGTCAGGATTGCTTCCCTTTTATTTTAAGAGAGATACATGGACACACAAAGACTTTTTAAGAAGACTAATACATAAGTTTGTCGTAGTGGCAACGCACACGGTTTATACGTGTTTTGAAGTCTTGAGTTCGGATCTTTGTGCTTGACATAAAATTATCTTGGGTTTACATTCTTTTTTTCTAGCAATATTGCTGTATGGAGAGGCTAACATCACGGACCCACTAGCCTGCAGCGTCCCTCGAGTTTGATGGGCTGGTTTGAAAAAAAAGTTAAGAACTTGTACAGAGAGGATGGCGTCAGGGACTGATGAGTGCATATTTCCATCATGTTTTATATTATCATTTTGCATTGTAGATGTAGGATCTTGGTATTTTAAGGCACCTGCGTGCACATTTTATGTCTGTTTTCACCAGGATCAGGACAGATGATGGATCCAATGAACACAATTCTTGGAGCAGTTGTATTAGGGAGAAAAGGAGTATACAACAACGTAAATCGCTTATTCGGGGAATATCATAATACCAGAAGAAAACCCGAAGCATTCGAGGCACACAGACGGTTCAACGACCAACTATACAACCGGAATACTTTTTCCGGCCATATAGTTCCGGTCGGATAGTTGGCGTCGCCTTTGCCTCTTCAAATGGTTTCACCCCGTGCAACTAGATCGGAGAGATGACATACAGAACAACCATAAATCGTGAAAACCTCACCTCCGGAAGGCATCTGGAGGGGGAACTTGCCCAAGGATCCATCTTCACCCAACATAAATCTGGGAGGCCAAGGCATCGATCTCCATCTTCATCAACCACTTCACCATCACCATCACCATCTCATCCATCTAGATATTTTTGTAATTTCCATACTTGTTGTGGATTTATACAAGTACCATTCATCTATGATTGTTTCCATCACCATTGCCATGATGTTGATTGCCTCCATGCCTGAGTATATTGTGGGCTCCCCAGATTAACCATCCGAGAAATCCCTGTTATGTATATACCCACGTTCCCATGATCAGTGAGCGTGGAACATAACCGACAAGTATCATTACAATATCCGAGAACATAACGAATTACAAGACTTACATACATGACATTATGGCTACAACATCTTTAGCAGCAGAACATTCTCACGCATAGAGCCCAATCGTGCCTCAACCTACAGGCAACTGACTGGGAAGACTGCCTAGCTCGCTGGACGTCACCTTAATCTTCTGATGTCGAACCTCTAAAAGTCTGGCCAAGTAAATAGCCAGGGACAAAGCCGTGAGTACTTTTGAATGTACTCGCAAAACCACCAGGATAAATGAAATAAGGAAATGCAAGTCTGGCTGTGGCCAGATAGCTCTATCTGGGGTTGTTTTGAAAAGCCTAGACTACCTCTTCTAGTTATGGCATTTCCATATCTTTGTTGAAAAAGTGTTTTGAATACATGCCTTTGTTTTATAAATCAAGACATCTCCATATCTTTGTTGAAAAGAGTTTTGAAAACAGTTTTGGAGTAAAACCCCTTTTTAAACCTCTTCGACCACCTCTGGTCAAAACAAAGCTTTTAAACTCGGGTTCCCCCGGAACCATCATCCTCTTCGTCCTTGTTTCCCCAAACAAGCACAGTTTGGGTACTCCTAGCCAACACCTTTACAACCGTCCTTGACCGTGGACACGGCTACTCAAATAGATTATACTCTACAGAGTTTGTGCACTTTCCCCATAAGAATCAATACATCCGCCGGGATACAACCACGGCCCACTACCACTGTAGATGGGGGTCCGGATAATCAAACCTAACCTTTCGCTTGTCGACCCTAGCAAAGGCATGCTCTTACTTTTGGGTTTGCTCTCCCCGACAACGAGTATGTCGCTCCTAGCCATAGTCCTGCCTTCCGTACACGCGCATACCCAAGCCGTGACTTGGCGTATACCTGAAATCTGGTGACTCCACTTCCTTCTGTACTCCAAGTCATACCGTCCGCGGGAGACCCAATTGTTGCACCGGCCTCCTGCCAGTATAGGCTCAATCTTGTCGAAGCAAGCAACAGGCTTCAGATCCGAGATCTAGTAGCGCCTGCCCGGAATTCTAGGGATCTCTCCCTATAAGCATGGTATAAGGTGCCTCGGCCAATGCGGACAAACTACGAGCTAAGCCCCAGCACCTGGGGTAATGTGGTTGCACTGATAGAAATTGTTCCGGTAAAGGCATAGAACATCCCATTACATTCTCATCATCACCATTTCTTTCGTTAAAACATCCGCTAGGAACGATGCCTCTCCCCAAGGGTTTTACAAAAGTATTTTTGAAACCTTTGAAGTGGGGTAAATCCCCAAAACAGTTTGTTTTCTCAAAAACCAGGGTTTCCAACGAGGTAGGATGCTAACCATCATACTCTCGGTCAAAAGGGGTAAAATGGTAGGTTCAGCAGGGTGGTGCCTCGAAGGACACAAAGTCATAAATTGGAAGGAGCCAAGTTACTCTCGCAGTATTTGTAAAACAAGATATGCAGGTAGATAATGCAATTTATAAAGAGGATACAAAACAGGTAAAAGAGAGTAGGACATATAGTAGAGTTCAGGAGTGGTGGATTTCCTATGATCATCGATAAGTCCCTGGACTTCTTTAGATAACCAAGAATACCCAATAAATAATAATAAGAAGTCCCTTCCTTCTTGTCGTCAAACACTCACACTATCGTCGTCATCAAGTACACATGCAAGCAGACAGTACCACAATCAATACAAGGCATACACGCATCAAACCATACAGCAGACAAACATACTGAATACTACTGAACTTGGTAGGTTTTGGAGGAGTGGGCTACTAGAAGTGGAAATTACTAGATTGCCATTGTAGTGTTTTTCTCTTGGAAGATAGATGTCTAGGATAAATACTATGAACCTGGAGTGCGTTTCTGGGGTCAGTAGGCTACAAAAGGGTAACCATGATATCCTCAGATAGGTCTTGACAAAACAAAACTAACACAAGTGGTTTTACTTGATTATCAATTTTCTAGAATTAGTTATGCCTTTTTTAGTGGAATAAACTCTAGTTTGAGGAAATAATTCACCAGAATTTATCTGGAGCTCCAAAAATTATTCCCTTGGGTGGTTAGGTAGTGTTTTCTGTACTGAACCACCTAGAGTTGGAATTGTTCCAAAATAATTACCAAAATGCCCTTAGGAAATTCCCAAAGGCAGTTCTATATGGTTTTTCTCTTTGTCACCAGATTAAATCTACAGAAGCTATTGAGTTGGTTCCAAGGGCATGAGATGGGCATTTAGAATACCTTTTTTAGAAATTGTATTTACCCTTTTTTGAGTGGTCAAACTCTAGGAGTGATTTATTTAGTGATAAAACCACTTACAGAAGTAATTAAATCACAAAAATTCAACTAGAGCTCAATAAAATCTTAGCTGCTAGAATTTGATAGATGTTGATACTATGAGGTACTGGGAGGTGGAATTAGGTCATTACCTCATTTGGTTTGACCTAGAGAGTTTATCCAAGGCAGATAAAGGCTATTCTTGTTATTTTTCTTAAAGGCACACCTCAGTTCACCTTGGCATAGGACCTATGCAAGATGGTAGGTATATCAAATACCTCTCAGTAGGACCTTGTTTAAACACAAATGAGTATGGCTAGCTCACAGAGGAAATGGTTTAGTGCAAAGTATACTTGGAAGCAGAATAAATTCCTGCCATTAATGGAAATTAGTTTGGACTGGTGGTTGCCTCTGCATGTTTGAGAAAACATCAGGGAACAACCAGAAATTTGAATCTTGTCATTTGGATTTTATTTCCAGTTTTAAAAGGATTTAATCCGACTGGTCTTTTTCTAGATCTAGAATAAAAAGAAAAGAAACAGAGTAGGCTGGGCTAGCTTCTAGGGCTACTGGGCCGTGGGGAGAAATCGGCCAATAGCAGAGGCGACAGCGAGGAGCTGAGGCTTGAACCTGCCGTGAGCGGGGCCGGTCAGGAGAGGCGGCGAATGCAATCGGCCAGATCTGGCCGTTGATTTAAGACATGATGGACGGCGGAGCGTCGTCGTCCACTGGGGCTCGCCGGCGACGAGGGCTAACCCTAGCAGAGGGTGGCGCGGGGCGGGGAGTTCACCTGAGGGGTCGGGAGAGGTCGTGGAGGCGGCAGGGCGACGCGGTCGACGATGTCGAGCAGATCGATGGGCGGCACAGCGGGGTTGGCCTCTAGTAAGCAGCTTTTGCGACATCGGCCGAGAGTGACCTCGTCGGAGCTCACTGGCAGGGACGGAGGAGTTGATCCTAGACAGAAGGAAGAGTATGGTTAGATAGAGGAGGAGGAGGGGATCTCGTGAGCAGACATGCAGAGGAAAGGGAGCAAGGGAGAAGGAGCCTTGCTCGATTTAGTGAGGAGGCCGAGAGCTCCTCTTCTTCTTCCTCTGGTCAGCACAGGGCAGGGGAGTGGGAGTGGAGCCTGGGAGAGTGAGTGGAGGTGGGTGGGAGCAAATGCGGGGCAGTGGCTCACAGGGGGAGGCCTGTGGCCTATATACTAGGGGAGGAGGGGTAGATGAGGTAAAAGACCCATCTGGACATGGGGGAGAGGGGATGCTGGCCAGGGATTGGTCCAGGGGACGGTGGGGAGGGGTAGGATTGGTATTTGGTCATGCTGGATAAGAGAGGGAGGTGGTGGCAGCTGTGGTAATTAAGTAGGGGTAAATCTTTGTAAGATTGTGATGTCTCTCTCTCTCTTTCTACTAGTCCAAGGGTAAAATGGGGATTGGTTGGGGTGGAGCTACACTGCTGGTCGACCAGGGGAGTGTCTGGTGTTGAGGAGATGCATTGAGCAAGATTGGATGAGATTTGGAAGAGCTTTGAGTAGTGGTTTGCTTAATTGACAAATTTGATCAAAATAGATGGTTATGAAGTAAGTCCAAAAACTTGCATTGGGCCAGAGGAGGAAATGGTACTGGGGGGTAGATGAGGTCAAGGTAGACTCCTAGGATTTAATTGAGATTTTTATATGGGGTTTAGCCTATGTAAATCCATTTATTCAAAATGGACAAAAGTGGTTTCTGGAAGATCATTTGATATTTTTATTTTGGACAAGGTTGGTTTCTGGTTTGAGAGGGTCCCAAATGTGAATGCACACTTAGGGGAATTTTCCCAAGATTAATTAAGATCAAGAAGTATTTTTAAGGAATTATTTCTTGTTTCTGCCATTTAAGCAAATGGGTAAAAAGAAATAATAAAGCTTCTCAAAAATATTTATTTTTGAGAGGGGAAGGTGAGGTATGATATATGGAACTCACATGATACAAAAATTGGAGAAGTGTTTTGGCAAAAACCAAACTTTCCTTTATGGAGGGAGTTTTGGAGATTTTGACTACTAAAGGAATTAAATAGATTTGGAGCCATAATAATTATTGATAAAATTAGATAAATCTTGATGACCAAAGTAGTTCGTGTAGACAAGGTGTAGAAAGCATTTGCAACCTTGGGAAATGGAAGTCCAAGTTGATTTTGGTGGAATACCCTAGATTAGGGATCTAGGGAGGTGTTAATTTCGTACCACCAAAACATGCTTGCATCTTGGAGCTCAGAGCTCATCTTGGTGCAAGGGATAGGTGGGTAGCTAGACCAGGTCATATATATGACCATGGCTGAAGAAGTTTGGATTAAATGCATTTGAGGTGATCTAGAAGTGATGGCAAACTTTGTTGAAATTAAGTCTGCCATGCAAAAATAGTCATGATGCCTTATGAACCAGGTGGGTTTAAGCAGCACAGAGATCCACTTGGAGCAAGTGAGGTAGTTTTGGATAGAACTAAATTAGTAGATCACAACCCTGCAGAGAGTTGGTCCATAGGAGGTTGGATGAGGGTGTGAGATTGTACCCAAGTAGGTATGATGACTAGATTTGCAGGAAAAGTTATTTTCTTGTTGGCAAAATCATCAAGAACAAGTGGGTTGGAGGAGGATTTACCACGGACAAATGTGGGCCTTGATAGTCCTTGGGATGGTTAACAAGATGGTTCAAGTGCATTTCCAAAAATGCGCATCGTTTGAGAAAAGGAGGCATTCAAAAAGGTGATGTTGAAATTGTTTCCAGACAGTCCAATTTGGCAGTTTTGAGGATTTTGGCTAGAGTATGAGAGGGAAGTTCTTGGAGGATTTGCAAGGTATCAGAGCATTAACTAGTGGATGGTATTGAAGTGTAGATGTAGTAGAAGGGATCCATGCTTGACATTGGTCCTCATAGACTTGGAAACTTCTAGAATAGGAATCTTTAGGATTGATCTGGTAAAGGTTTTGGATGATTAACTAGTGGATAGGGATCAATTCCTGGTTTGTATTATTGCTTGAGGGATGAGGATTTTGTAAGTGATGGCTCAATGCACGATGCCCAAAAAAATGCTTGATGGCGGTGTTGATGTAGAGCTCGTTGGGAACCCCAAGAGGAAGGTATGATGAGCACAGCAGCAAGTTTCCCTCAGTTATGAAACCAAGGTTTAATCGAACTAGTAGGAGCAAGGAAACACCCCACAGGTGTTACTAGCTGAGCTTTGGTAGGGCGCACTACCGGTGCTAGTAGCAACGTGGAGACCTGCACAACACAACCACAGAACTTTGTCCCCAACTTGCGATGAGGTTGTCAATCTCACCGTGTTTTGAGGAAAACAAAGGATTAAACATATCGAATGGAAAGAAGTAAAAGTTTGCATAAAGTAAACACAAAGCAGAAACAGTTTATAGATTGTATGTAAAGAAAAAGGACCGGGATCCATAGTTCAGTAGAGGTGGCTCTGCTTAAGATAGATAACATGCTGGGTGAACAAATTACAGCGGGGCAATTAACAAACACCGAGAAAGCAATACATGCATATACTAATCATCTTGACTCCTTTGAGACTTGATTGGGCGTTACAACATAATACATAGACCGCCATCCAACTGCATCTATGACTAATAATCCACCTTCAGGTTATCATCCGAACCCCCTCCAGTATTAAGTTGCAAGCAATAGATTATTGCTTTACGATCATGTAAAGTAAACAATAAGATTGTTCTATGAACAAAGGATTGTTGTTTTCTCCCTAGTAGCAACAGACATCTAGTACCTTAGAGATTTCGCCACTTCCCAGTTACGGAGGCATGAACCCACTATCGAGCATAAATACTAACTCTTGGAGTTACTAGCATCTACTTGGGCAAGATAGCTACTAACAACGGAAAGCATGCAAGATCACAAATAACAAAGACATGATAGAATCAGTAATCAATCTGAAATAGCATCTCAATATCCATCGGATCCCCACAAACACAACATGTATGATTACAAATAGATGATCTTGATCATGAACGGAGCTCACAAGATCTAAACATGAAAGCACAGAGGAGGAGAACCAGCCATCTAGCTACTACATGGATCCGTAGTCCAAGGATGAACTACTCACGCATCACACTGGAGGCTTACATGGTGATGAAGAAGGCCTCCAGGGTGAATTCCCCTCTCCGGCAGGGTTCCAGGAAGAGCTTCAGATCCCTCCTGATCTAGGGATGGAGATGACGGCGGCTACAGACTCTTTCGTGGATTTTTTGATCGGGTCCTTAGGGTTTTCATCCCGAGAGCTTCAGATCCATCCCGATCTAGGAGAGGCCGAGGGGGTGCCGGGAGCGGCCACCACCACACAGCACGAGCAGGCTGGCATGTGACGGTGGTGTGGTGGCTCCTGGCCTTCTCCGCCTCGTATTCGCACTTGATCCCTTCGGAAAATAGGCACTTTGGCTTTGTCCCGTCCAATTCGAGAATATTCATTTCGACTTTCCTGGAACCAAAACAGCAGCGGATAACAGGCAGCCTTTGTGGCTCTTGTTAATAGGTTAGTCCAAGAAATCATATGAAAAGTACTCCAAAGTTGGAACAAAACACAAGAAAGTGGATAAAACCAAGCATGGAACATTAAAAAGTATAGATACATTTGCAATGTATCAGGAAGCAACTTGATCCTAGTGATGAGCTCCTAGAATGGCTCATACAACTTCCTAGGCAAACAAGTCAAGCAATAGATCAAGGCAATTCATCAGACAGTAGATCAAGGCAACTCATCTTATGACTAAGCACACCCACTATTGAAGTTACCATCAAGCCTAGCTTGAGGTAAGGTTGGGGAATTTTGAAGAGGTTGGAGATTGAATAAGGTGAGAGTCCTTGGTACCTCTACCAAGGGTAGAATTTCAAAAGCTTTCAGAAGAGGTTTTGGGAAACTAGAGATAAGGTTAGTTGAGGGTTCTGTCTTGAAAACCTAAGAAGATTGTGTTATATATCTCTCCATAGTTTTGTCAATAGAAGCTACCAAAATAGTTTTGGTTACACAAGCACCTTGGCTCAGGTTTTGAATTGTCACAATGTTTGAGAATATGTAAAATGAGCCAGGATAGTTTTGGTAAATAGCTTTTGTTAACTGAGGGTGAGGTAGGGAGTATCATAAGATACACTCTCATATGCACAAGCACAAACAAACAACAAGAAAGCACTACACCAATGAACAAGAAAAGGTTTTGTTCCCCCCTATTTTGCATTTTGGTCAATAAACCAGGGTTGCTGAAATTGGGATGTTACATATATCTCTTGTTCTTGGGGAGATGGAGAAACCCTAGCATATGATTGTGATGAGATAGATATTATTATGTTATACATCATTTTGTGTATGTGTTAAGTTTCTTCATCTTGATGGTGGGAGTTTTGCACCTCCTTAATATTTGCCTCCTATGGGGACTAGATGAAGGGATTACTTGTTAGTAGAAGGAGGGATGATAACACTTATTGTGACTATAAAGCTATTGTTATTCTTTACGTACTAACTTTGGGAATCAAGGAGAACTCATTAAGCCATGTCCATGCCACGAGAGAAATACTTAATAGTGGAAAAATAAGATTGATGCCGTTTATTCGTCAGCTGTGGTTATGAAGGATGATGTGAGTAGCAACCTATTTGTCCATATATGGAGCTCCTCCCACATAAATACATATCATGAGAATATCTGTTATAATAATCTTGATCGCTTAGTACAAATTGCTAGCCGTGTATCCACCACTCCCTAAGAACGCCTTTTTCCCTATTGCAGTTCTAAGTTCTTTTACACACGCGATTCTTACATTCTACATTAAGTTTTACTTTACTTTAATTTGCCTTGTACAATCAAAAACCCAAAAACAACTCTACTATTCTTGCATCTTAAATTTATTCCTTAAGTACTTCGTTTAGTTTTAGTTAAAAGCATTTTAGTCCTTTGCCTACTGCTCCCTATGGGATTGATATCTTTATTTCGAAACTAGCTACAAACGATATGTGCACTAGCAGTCATCAAGCTATTTTCTGGCACCGTTGTCGGGGATCTTAGCGTTATAAGTTACTTTACTTTTAGTTATTTACTTTCATTGTACAAATTTTTAATTTAAGTTGCAGGACCCCAACAATGGACAATACTCAAAATTTAAACCATCTTGACACGGTAAGGAAAATGGGTTCCCCCATGGACGCTTTTATAACTGTCAATAAAAGCATAAATCAGGATGGAATTTACATCCACCCTTTATTATTTGAACTACTGCACTCTAAGAAATTTGCAGGAACCAATGAAGAGAGTCCATATGGACACTTACAATTCTTTGAAGACGTTCACAGTTTCTTTATATTTGATGACTATAATCTTGATATGGTTAAAACCCAGTTGTTTAGACAAATTCTCTCTAATAATGTTTGCAACTAGTACAGATCTTTTTGTGGAGAAGCACCAAGGACTTGGAAGGAACTAACAACCAATTTTCTATCAAAATATTATTCAGAAAGCAAAGCTCACAAGATGAGAGGTATTATTATTAGTTTCAAAAATAATCCTAGTGAGGGTGTATATGAAGGATATCTAAGGTACAAAAGTTACCTATATAATTGCCCCCCATTAGCATTTGCCTGATTGGTTAATCACTCATACTTTTTATGGAGGGCTTTATATTGAAAATAGAATGAATCTAGACACTGCTTCTTATGGCACCTTTTTATCTTATACCTATGATGAAGTTTGGAATCTAATAATAAGAATGAGGGAAGCAATGGAAAATTTTAAAGATAGGGGAAAAATTATAAATAGTTTTTGTGAATATGCTTGCGTTAATGATTTCCTTGTAGATGAAAGGATTGTTGCAATGATTAAAACCCTCGGTATTGATTCTTACTCAGTAAAGAAAATTATTGAGGATTATGCAGGACATTTGCAGGTACCGGCAGAATGGGAACCATGCGAACCCCTCTAAGAGAAGAAGCGTGCAAGAGCACTAATGGAAGGATTCTCCTCAGTACCTATTCAAGAGATCATCAAGAGAAGGAAAAAAGAGGAAGACCAAATAAATGAGAGATCAAAGAAACCAGAAAAGAACCCTGAAGCTACCAATATAAATAATGTTATGTTAAAGGATCTTATGGAAGGACGAATAGTGGATGATGAAGTAGTTATTCTAGACCGCAAAACTACAGAGTTTATCAAAGGTAAGGTACGAGGTAATGAAACTTCTAAACCTATGACTCCTATATATTGCGGAGAAACTTTCTTGTACGAAATTTGTGAGACGATTTCCACTATAAATATTATGCCTTCATCACTTTATGAGGAACTTTGCTACAATTTAAATAATCCAGATGTGGAACCGGTGAAGACTACTATTAAATTGTCTAATAGGACCAATATAAAACCGGAAGGTGTAATCAGAAATATCTATGTCTTTATTGGATCACTCATGTACCCCCTTGATTTTCATATTGTTGATATGCCTTGAGATTCTTTTTGTCCTATTCTTTTAGGTAGGCCTTTTGTTTCCATAACCAAAGATCGAGTTGACAATAAGAAGGAGAATATTTCGCTAACGTTTGGAGAAGAGGAAATGACATTCCACTTCACGAAACCAAAGACGAGGCCATATGAAGTGGAAGATATCAAGGAAGAGAAAACAATTGCCGAGCCAGCCACAATTCATTTTAGTACTCCACAAGATGAATTAGAGAGGAGCCTAATTAATTGGGAGGAAGCATCGGATGATGAGGAGAGAGAAGACATGGATGATTACCTTGATGCAGTTCTCAAAGCGCAAAATCCACATGACTATGAAGAACTGGTAAGAAAAGGAGATGAAGAACCTCCACCAATTGAATTGAAACAACTTCCAAACGATATGAGGTATGAGTTTTTATATAATGAAAATAAATGTCCTGTTATTATTAGCAAACATTTATCAGAGAATGAAACAAATAATCTCCTTTCGGTCTTGGTTACGCATCATGAAGCCTTTGGATATACTCTAAGTGATATTAAAGGAATAGATCCATCTATAGTAACATATAAGATTACCATGCTTGATGATGCTAAACCTGTAGTGGACACGCAAAGAAGACTTAATCCGAAAATGAAGGAAGTAGTAAGAAAAGAGGTTATACGCTTATTAGATTCTGGCATAATATATCCTATCTCTGACTGTAAGTGGGTTAGCCCAGCTCATTGCATACCAAGACAAGGTGGGGTTGGCGCTGCTATGAATGAGGATGGTGAGCTAGTTCCTGTAAGGCCTGTTGTAGGATATCATATGTGCATTGATTTTACGAAGATAAATCTATACATAGAAAAATCATAAACCTATACCATTCATGGATAAAATTTTAGACAGACTTAGTAATAATTCTTATTTCTATTTTCTTGATGGTTATTCTAGATATTCTCAAATTTCCATATAGCCGTCAGATCAAGAGAAAACAAGTTTCACTTGCCCTTATGGCACATATGCTTATATATTAATTCTGTTTAGCTTATGTAACCCAACAACAACTTTTCAAGAATGTGTTCTAAAAATCTTTGATGATTTTGTTGAGAAGATTATGGAAGTTCTAACAAATGATGTTGTTGTTTGCGGAATAACCTTTGATAATTTCCTCTACAATCTAACCAAAGTCTTGCAGAGATGTAGGCAATCGAATTTGGTTTTGAATTGGGAACAATGTCGTTTCACGGAAAGAGAAGGTAAAGATTTCAGGCATAAGGTTTCGGAAAAGGTAATACAAATAGATAACACTAATATAAATGCTATAGAAAATCTTCCAATACCTCAGGACATTAAAAACTTAAAAATGTTTCTAGGACATGCAGGTTTTTATAAGCGTTTTATAAAATATTTTGCTAAAATAGCTATGCCTCTCACCAACCTTCTTCATAAAGAAACTCCATTCTACTTAGATCATGACTACATTGCAGCTTTTGAGAACCTTAAGTATAAATTAGTTTCAACATCTATCATGCAATCTCCAAAATGGGATGAACCTTTCGAAATCATGTGTGATGCTAGTGACTATGCCTTAGGGACTGTGTTGGGACAGCGAGACGGAAAGAATTTAAATGTTATTTATTACGTTAGTAGACCTCTTAATAAGATTCAGAAAAATTATGCTACTACAGAAAAAGAGTTCCTAGCTATAATCTTTGTTTATGACAAATTAGATCCTACATCATTAATTCTAAGCTAATAATTCATACGGATCACTAAGCTTTGTGTCACCTCCTTGTGAAAAAGGATGTGAAGCCCAAGTTGATTAGGTGGGTTTTGTTACTACAAGAATATGATTTACAAATAGTAGATAGGAGGGGTAAAGACAATCCGTTGGCAGATCATATCTCTAGGATGGAGGGAATAATTACTAACCCCGTACATATAAATGAATCATTTCCGGAAGAATATTTAGAAAATGTTGAAGTTGCTGATCCATGGTATGCAGACTATGCTAATTATCTTGCAACAAAATTTATACCTCCTGGTATGACAAGAAATCAAAGAATGAAATTCTTTAATGATCTTAAAAATTACTTTTGGGATGATCCATATCTATATCGTCATGGACCTAATGGAATGATTCGGAAGTGTGTTCCTAACCATGAAATGAATGAAATATTGAAAGCTTGTCATGACAGTCCGTATGGAGGACAAATACCTTCGATCCGGATTACAAATGTAGTATATCTATTTTTCCCTAGTAGACCTAGGTTATCGAATCTACGGGAAGCGAATGCGTAGTGAAGTTACTTTAACGGACCTTCGGAAGTTTTAGAATTCCTTTTGTGTTTTTCCCAGACCAGTAGCTTGCGTATTTTGTTGTTGTCGATGATAGAGAGCAAGGGCCTAGGGCTTTTGGTTTCACCTGTAGCTGTGCAAAAACATCTGATGGAAATAAAAGATAGAAATAAAGTATGCGTGTGCTTGTTAGATCAAGATAAATTATATGTGGGAAGTGCGTCCATAATTGCTATTGCCTCCACAACCGCTTATAGCAATAACCTGTGGGGCCCCCAGATTAATCCTCTGAGAATCCCTGTTATGCATACACCACGATCCCATGATCAGTTAGTCGTGGCACATAACTGACAAGTATCAAAGTAAACATCCATTACTTAAACGGATACATGTCATACCTTATTTGCCATTATGGCTACATTAACCATCATCAGTGGAACTTCATCAAGCGTAGAGCCTGAGCCATGCCTTAACCTACAGGCAACTGACTGGGAGAACGTCCTAGCTCGCATAGACATCAACTTCATCATCTTCCTGATATCTGACCAAGTTAATAACCAGGGACAATGCCAATGAGTACTTTGAATGCACTCGTAAACCACCTTAAGATGACAATAATAACAAGAGGATATGCATTATGGCTATGGTAGTAGGAGGGCTCCAATGGAGGTTCTTTCCTCAAATAGTTTCTCTTGTAGATATACCATCTACATATCTTATTGAAAACTTTTGTAAAACAATTTTGAAACCTTTCTGAAAAGTTTTGGAAAACACTAGGATTGGGTCACCCATTAGTTCCCCCTTCCGGTCATCCCATGACCAACTCCTTTCCTTTCCTTCCGACCATCCCATGGTCAACACATTCATCCTTTTTGACCATCCCATGGTCAAAACATTTCCAAAGCCATTACTTTTCCGAAATCCTTTTTGAAAACAAAACCAGCACCGCTCTACAACAACCTTCCCAACCATCCATGACCGTGCACACGGCTATTCGAATAGATTTACACTCTGTAGAGGTTGTACACTTTACCCACACCATCCGTGTACCCTACCCTGATCTACACCGATCGTGGGTCGAGTAACCGATCAAGACTCTCCTGATGGCCACTCCAATATAAGTGCCTAACCTATGAGTGTTTTCCACTCAACACCGGGACACCCTATATAGTTCCCAAGCCAAGTGGAGCGCTTTTTCCACTGCACAAAGTGTGCGCTTTCAATGAGGGGCTCATAGTCATGCGTGGAAGCCCGTAGACCCTTTGTTCCTTCTCTAGGTCGATGTCTCACATGGACCTTTACAGGAGAAGGCCCACACTCCAAGGATTTTCTTTCGTTCCCCTGTAGTCATTGAAGGTTTTTTATACCAGAATAAATAAGCTTCAAATCCAGCCCTGTCCCAATCCAGAGTAATGTGGTTGCACGTGTTAAGTGTTCTAGCAAAACTGCAAAGAACCGAGTGCGTTTTTGTAAACCTTTTTCCTCCATCTTTCTTTCAGAATTTTGTAAAACAAAACCCTTTTTATTTCCTCAAACATCTCTTGGTAGGTCTAACCTCACCAACGTTTCATCATAAAACATTTTGTAAACTTTTCCGGGGGTCTTCCCATCCTCTAGTTTTGCTTCGGCTAAAGCGGGGTCTCCAAAGGGGTATGGTGTTGTGCACCATCTTTCATACTAGGGACAAGTAGGCGTAAACAACGGGGTTGTACTTAATAGTACCATCGTGTAATGGTTTGGAGGAGCCAAGCCACTACCAGAGATAACACATCATATAATAAAACAATGCAGTTTCGTAAACAGTAGATAAAAACATGCATAAGTAAAACAGTAGGACAAGGCTTATGAGCAAGAAGGTGGCTTGCTTGAGATCAAAAATCTGGCAAAATATGTCCCTGGACTTCTCCTTTGAAAAAATTAATAACCAATAATAATAACCAACCTCTTCTGGTCTCCGATATAATCGCATCTATCGTTGATATGGATCACATACAAGCAAGCAAATGAAACAATCAACACCAGGCATACAAACATCAATACATACAGCAAGCAATGAACAATTCAAGTTTACAATTCAGTAGGTTTTGAGTGGTTGGCTTCTACACAAGTGGAATTACTTGAAATGCCTTTGTGGGTTTTCTTTAATGATTTGGATGCCAAAACTACTTAATTAAGGGGTTTAAATAAAAGTTCCAAGTTCTGTAGGATACCTTTGTATAAAAATGTTACCATCAGATAGGTAGTGATAATATGAAATCAACAAAAGTAGCTTCGCTATTTTATCATTTTCCTTTGATTTTAATATGCATTTTCTAGTGATAAAAGCTCTAGTTTTAGGAAATAATTCAGAAGAAAAGTTCTGTGTGTCCAAGAATTATTTCCTTGGATGGTTAAGTAGGAGTTGATGTACTGGCTCAGTGAGAGTTCAATTCATCTCAAAATATTTACCAGAATGCCCTTGGGAAATTCCCAAAGTCAGTTATGTAGTATATTTGTCTTTTTAACCATATTTATTCCATAGGTCCAAATGATATGAGGTAACGGATAATGGATATGTATTGCAAATACCTTCCAGTAAAAATTCGAATCACTATTTTTGGAGTTGCTAAGCTTCTGAAATGAATTATTTAGTGATAAAACCACATACAAAAGTGTTTAATTTATTGAAATTCAACAGAGGCTCAAACATGCATGGGCTCATGGTATTTGATAAGTATTGCTATAACTAACCACTGAGAGTTGGAACTTGGTCAATAAAAAATTTGGTTTGAGTCAGAGAAATTCCTAAAGGCAGATTAGAGCTATATTTGTTATCTTTGCTACGGGCAGAATGTAGCTTAACATGGCATGAGATAAATACTCACTAATAGGTGAATCAAATACCATTCAGGGGAACTTGGGCTTACTCCATTTGGAGATGTGAATCTCCCTAAGGGGTATATTGATTGAGATAGATACTTTTTAGTAGATAAATTGCCAGTAAATAATAAAGATTATTTTTGGAAGTGGGCCAACTCTACATGTTGCACAAAACATGCATGAACAAAGATGAATTTAGATCTAGAGATTTTGCGTTGATTTCCATTTTTCAAACGATTTAAATCAGACTGCCATTATTAGATCTGGAAATACAGGAAAAAGGGAAAAATAAAAGGTGGCATCGCGGGCCGGATCTGGAGGGAACCAGGCCACATAGAGGAAGGCCGGCCCAACTCCGCCCGCGGAAGTGCGCGCGGGCGAGTTCAAAATGGGGCGCCGGGCCCACCCGTCAGTGGCTCGACGAGGCAAAGGGGTATGGGCGCTCGAAGACCGTCGGATTAGAGGGGAGATTGACATCACGACGTCGTCTCCCAGCTCCCGTCACGGCGGCAGGGATGGAACCCTAGCAGAGGGAAGCGAGGCGCAGGGAGGCTCACTGGGCTCACGGGCTGGAGAAGTGAGGTGTGTGACGCATGTCTATGACGGGAGCCGACGAGCGTTAGGCAGCGACTTCTTCTGTCGGGAGCTTCGCCGCGATGTCGGCTGAGGGGTAGCTTCAGGAGCTCGCCGGAGTTGCTTCTAGAGCTGCTGCATGGGGGAAAAAGGGGCAAGATCAGATGCGGAAGGTCAAGGGGAGTCCAGCAGAGTGACATGCAGGGGGAGAGAACCAGTGGGGAGGAAGCTATGCTCGATTTCTGAGGGAGGCCGAAGTGCCTTCTCCGCCCGTTTTCCTGTGTGAGGCAGAACATGGGAGAGGACAAGTGTTTTGGGGAGGTGAGTGGAGAAGGGAGGAAGTGAAATGAGGCAGAGAGAGGCGAGGGGGTGTCCTCCTAGCCTTATATCCGAAGGGGGTCAGGTGTATGGTGGACAAAGTCCATTGCCATGCTTGGGATGGTGGTTGGCCAGGGATTGGCCAAGAGGGGTGGTGCTGGGGTGGTGTCTGGGGCCTGGGCACGACCAGAGAGAGAGAGGGGAGTGGTTGCTGCCTAGCTTTTGATATAAAGAGGGAAACACCAATAAATTACATATCTTTTTCTCCTTTCAAGGGGTAAAGGACATTGGAGAAGGTGATGCTACATTTATTTCGACTAGAGGGTGATGGTGGTTGTTGTGGAGAAGTATTGGAGAGGTTTGACTTGGTTTGGATCATAGTTTAGATTAAATTCAAATATTGGCCAAACTAGTAGTTATGATGGAATTTCTCCAACATGATTTTGGCAAGATGGGATAAAGGTGCTGGTAGATAGGTATAGGCAGGGTGTACCTCCAGGAATTTTGTGGCATTTATTAGGTCATTTTAGATCATGTTTATCTCATTTATTCAAATAGTGCAGAAATGGTTTGTAGAAGCTAATTTGATATTTTCACATTGGGCAAGGTGGTTTTTTGATGTGAGATGATCTTAGATATGAATCCATACCTTGAGGAATTTTCCCATGATTTATTGGGTATTAAAAGTATTTAAAACAATTATTATTCCATTTCTACCATTTAAGAAAAAGGGCAAAAATAAATAATAAAGCTCTTCAAAAATATTTATTTTTGAAGTTGGAAGATAGGGTAGGATAAAAAGGCATCAAAAGTGACCTAAGTTAGAGAAGTGTTTTGGCAAAACCAAACTTTCCTTTATGGAGGGAGTGTTGGGGTTTTTGCCCATTAAAAGAATTTAATAGGTTTCGTGTCATAATAATTATGGATAATACTTGATAAATATTTATAAGTAGGGTAGATGATGTACACAAGGTGTATCTTTTCATTACAACCTTTGGTGTTGAGAATCTAACTTGATTTTGGGAAGAAACAAGGAAGAAAGGATCTAGGGTGATGTTGTTTTCATACCAACAAAACCTTGTTGGAGCTTAGAGCTCAAATCTCCCCTTGGGGCATGGTATATATGGATGGGTAGACCAAGTGATGTATATTACCAAGGTACAATAATTTGAGATTGATCATTCTTGAGTTCTTCAAGAATTGATTTCAAACTTTGAATAAAATAAGGGTGCCATAACATATTGTTAGATAGCCTTCAAAACCTTGTGGGTTTTTTAATCACTAAGATCCAGTTGGAACATGTCAAGTAGGTATTAGTATAAATTTATTATTAGAACACAATAATGCAAATATTTGGTCCAAAGAAGGTAGGATGAAGGTGTGAACTTCTGACCAAGTAGGCTAGTTGATAAGATTTGCAAAAAATGTTATTTTCTTGCCTGCAAAACCATCAAGAACAAGTAGGTTAAAAGGTGATATAGACAAGGGAAAGATTGGTCCTTGGTAGTCCTTATGATGGTCTACAATATTGTTCAAGTGCATTTCCAAAAATGCACAAGGGTTGAGAGAGGGAGACATTCAAATTTGGCAGTTTTGAGGATTTTGACTAGAGTACAAGGGGGATGCTTTTGAGAGGATACAAGGTTCCAAATCATCATCAAGTAGATGGTGATGAAGGGTAGATTGAGTAGGATAGATCCATGCTTGATATTGGTCTTCAATGATTTGGTTAAGGGTTTTGGATGATCACCTAATGTATAGAGATTAGATCTAGCTTTGTATTCTTTCTTAGGTTGTTGTGATCTTAAAACATCTTGATCCTAGTGGATGAGCCCCTAGATTAGGTTAAACTACCGCCTAAGAAAACAAATCAAATAGCAGATCAAGGAAATTCATCTTCCAGACAAGTCACTCTACTTCTATGGATACCATCAAGCCTAGCTTCGGGTAGAGATGGGTATTTTGAAGAGTTGGAGTTGAGTAAGGCGAGAGTCCTTCGTATTTCTACCAAGAGTATAAATCAAAAGATTTATAAAAGGTTTTAGAGAGACCTAGAGGTAAGAGTATTTTGAAGGTTCTGTCTTTGAAAACAGAGGGAGATTATATCATATAGATCTCCATAACATTGTCAATAGAACCTAGTAAAAGGTTTTAGGGTTGCAAGGCATCTTAGCTCATGTTTTTTTTAAATGCCAGAACATTTGAGAATATGAAACATAAGCCAAGACAATTTTTGTTAAATAGTTTTTGTCAACTGAGGTTGAGGCAAGGAGTATATCATTTGCTACACACTCAATGCATAATCATCAACAAACAAGCAAGCAAACATTGCATCAATAAACAAGAAAAAGTTTTTGTTCCCCTGATTTTTGCATTCTAGACAACTAATCAGGGTTGCTGAAATTGGGATGTTACATAACCTATTAGTCTCATCCATAGAAGAAAGAGAACTACTGATATGCATAGTGATGTCACCGTTAATCCCAAGAAAATCCCTCACATATAGCTATATTACCCCTTCTGTCACTGGGGTTCCCAACCTGCATATCAGTCATCACTCAAACTCCCTATACCTAGCTCAACCCTCGGGGTCTTATGTACCTGACAAGTCCATGGATTGAGGCAAGAGAGGATACAATAATCATCATGCCATAGAAACTAATACATGATCCCATCTATGATAAATCACATGGACAATTGCTACATGGCTAGGCCGAAGCCCTTAGACCAAGGAGAATTACTCACACATAGAGATGAGATCAACAATCACAAACATTTTAATGAAAATCATAAGATTGATAGCAATAGTCTTACAGTGTCACCAATCGGAGAAGAAATCTACTATTACAAGTGGTGGAATATGGCTATGGAGATGGAGAAGGGTTTGGAGATCTGGAGGCGGCTGGAGATCTGTGGCAGAGACTTTTTGGCGAGGTATGGCTTGTTTTCTCGTCGCCCGAGGCTTCTTTATATAGGGTCCCTTCACGAAAGTTGTTCTGTTTGACCTAATGTTGGCAGCACCAACTATACGACTAGAGCTATACGGTCGGAATTTTCGCTCCAGCCATATAGTTGCTCGTTAAGGCGTTTGCCTCTGTTGTTCGGCTCTTGGTTTCTTCTGGTTGTTGGAAATCTCGTATCTTTGACTTTAATGTAGTGATTCCCACCTTTAAACGACATTATCTACGCATGAAAAATACAAAAAGAAAGGATTGCATACCCCTCTGAATATTAGCATTAGTGGTATGGTTTAGAGAGATATTTCGTCATGAATATGATTTAATATCCAATTTAAATGTGGACGTAGATGGCTATATTTCAGAGCCATCAACCCTCCCAAGCTTAAAATCGATCGTCCCGAGAAAGAAAACCAAAATCAAAAAGGAACTCAGCATTTAAACTGAAACAACGAGATGGTGATCTTACTCATGATTAGTAGTGTCATGTTTCCTCCACTTCATAAATCTGAAAAACTTCAGCATAGATAGAGTAATGGCAATCATATCATACGGGTTTCATGCATCCTTATAGCGCAACAAAATTATTGTAAACATGGATGATTCAAACGAGTAAACTTTATTCCATGTCAAGTAATCAACTCATAGGCTTGACTTTGAACGGTAAAGTATAATCATGTAAATTAATAGTGTGAAAGTTGTCATGAAAAGCATATATACTAGAATATCTCAATTCTCCTACATCAATGAATCAAGACTCTGCAAGCACTATTTTCTATTCATTGTCATTCAAGAATTTTAGTTTTTAAGTAATTGAGAGCAGGACAAAGTTTTTATTAGTTTATCGGGCTATGATGGACACTCGTGGCATCACTAAGGTTTTTGTTCCTTTTGCATAATGATTACTCATAATAGCCAGAGGAGTGATTTTGTCATGATTACAACTACCCGGGAGTGCCAAGAATCTTATCCACTATAGCATTACTGCTACAAATGTTTAATCAACTAATAGCCGAAATCTAGGAGTTTCCTCCATGAAGATCGTTCATAGGCCATGGAGTTGTTGGCATTCCATGAAGTTTGACATGCATAAAGATATATCATTCTTATGATTAACAAGTGAAACTTTGGCATGCTCACAAAAACTGCTAAACATTAATTCAATCAAACAAATCCTTTTAAAGAGAGTTATCAAGTGAATTAACATTTTTAGTGGTGTTGAGTGTCTCTAGAAATAAGCCTTCAGGATTAAGCACTACAACACCCAAGTCTTCAATTGTGACACTTTTCTTATTACAATTATTTAGCAATTTTTAGGCAAGACTTTGTTAATTACGAGATCTGGAACAAAATGAGCCCAATTAAATACCCATGCAAATGACAATCTTACAATGATACAAAGACTCACTCTACCAATATAATATCTCAACATTTACTACTAACTAGCATGGGTTTCAAACTTCAGAAGTGGGGAGTCATAAGGCATACCTCTCATGTTTGGTTACACTTCTCTCTTCCTTTTTTATTTGTTTCTTGGAAACTCGAAGTAGATCACTCTCCTGCAAATATATGAAGACCTCGAGGCAGAAAGAAAAGAAAGAGGAAAAATAAGGAAAAATGGAGAAATCTCTTTGTGATTTTTAAGAGAGGGAATTTAAAGAATAGAAAATTGGCGGCAAAGCTCGGCTAGAAAATTTCGAAAGAAAAATATAGAAAGAACTAAAGATAAAGTGTTGGGGAAACCAACACGAGTGCTTATAAACACAAATAAAAATGCAACCTCGAAATAAATAAAAGCAAATGAACGCCAAATAAAGATACATGAGGAAACTTCCCCAAGCTTAGGCTTTTGCAAGCCCTTCAAATCATTGTGGTGGCGGGTAAAAGTCATTACTACAATTCGCAAATTGAGTTGAGAGGTTACTTGTTGATTCTCGGAGGTTCAAAGAGAGGTTGTGCATCCTCTCCACAGTCCCTCCAAATCCTTGGAAATCTTGATATGTGGCGAACTGGGTTTGTGGCTGCTCCTCTTGATAAGGAACTTCTTGCTCCTCCTCTTGGTCCTCATCCTCTTTAGGAATCTCTTCCTCAGGTTGGTGTTGCTCAACCTGCATATCATATAGCAAATGTCCTTCCTCGATAGAGAAAAGACCATTAGGCATAGGAGCAGGGTAGATACGCCCAACTCCAGCAATATGCAGGTAATAAACACCACCTCTCCTAGTGAGCATTCCACAGGCCCTCAAGGTGGAGAAACCAAGACGTGTCTCACCTAGTACGGGTTGCAAGTCACCTAGATCGATGTCTAGGGAAGTGGAAAGCATGGTGATGACGCCTCCTCCTGTGATTAGCCCTTGGCTTTTGGAGGCTTGGTTCTCCAGGTAGCGCACAAGGATAGCGCCCAAGTTGAGTGATAGGTTGCAGTTGATGTAAGCAGCCTTTGCAAGGACTAGGATGTCCTTCTTGTTGAGTCTCGTGAACTCATTACGTGCCTACAAGGTGTTAGTAGTAACATAGAACAAATACTGAATTGCAGGATGTTGAATATTCTTCCCCTTGTTCACTCTACTAGTGAAGCTCAGTCCATTATAGTATTGATCGGGGGAAGGATTTAAGCCAGTAAAGGATGCGCGTAAAGCATGAACATCATTGTTTCGCAAATTAAAGCAAGCGCCCCATTCATATAATGTTAAAGTGTAGTTGTTGTTCATCAAACAGAAATAAATAGTATCCTCTTCATGCCATAGTTTAATAGTGCTTTGCAACGAACTTAGGAATTCAATGGTTAAGCGGCGATAAGTAGGTACATCATTGTACACAAAGTTTTGAAGGCCAGCTCTATTGCAAAGTAAATTAAAGTCATCAAAAATACCGAGTTGGCTCAATATAATGGGGCAAGCCCATTTGGTGGCCTTCACTTCACGGTTCTTGATCCTATTGAAGCGATCATGATGGGCCTCATCGCTGAACAATATCCCCAGGTGTTCCTAAGCAAAAGCCCGAGAAGCACTAGCGGTGGCACAAGCATGAGTTTGGCTCCTTGTGTTCATCATCTAAAACATTGAAGAAAGGAAAAAATAAAATGTTTTGATCCAGCGATAGTAAGTATAATATATTCCTCATCTAAGCACACTAAAGAATCTCCTCAAGATAATAATCTAGGCAAAAAAATCTTGCCAATTGGTTCATAGTAGGTCTCACCCTAGATTGACAATGAAAATAGATTTAAGAGGAATTTGCAAAAAAGTAATTGGAGGATCAGAGGAGAAACATACCGTAGATCACTCGTGCACGAGGAAATCGAACGAAATTGAGTAGAGATGGAGATCCCTTGAGGTTTTGAGAGAGTTTGGAGGTAGAAGAAAGAAAAAGGATTGAATTTTTGGAGTTGGGAGTACCTTCCCGTGCTATTTTGTGGTCGGACGAAACTATACGGGCGCAACTATATGGGCGAAACATGTGTTCCGACCGTATAGTTGGCGTTCTGTCAAAATATTAGGGTTTCCTCCTAGCGGTGCAGCTATACAGACGCAACTATACGGGCGGAACTAAATGTTCCGGCCGTATAGTTGGTCATTGAACTGTCTGTCCCTGCGAAAGAAAATTTCCAAAGGCATCGATATCTATATGACCGGAACTATACGGCTGGAATTTTTATTCCCGCCGTATAGTTGGTCGTTAAACTCTCAGTACATATGAAAATAAATTGTATGGAGGCATTGATATCTATACGGCTGGAACTACACGGCTGGAATTTTTATTCCCGCCATATAGTTGGTCGTTAAACTCTCAGTACATATTGCAGAAAAAAATTCGATGGCAAAGATAACTATATGACCAGAACTGTATGGCCAAAAATTTTATTCCCGCCGTATAGTTGGTTGTTAAACTCTGTGTGTGCATCAAAAAAATTCTTTTTCTTTGTAAACTATTTCTTTTCCTGTAACTTAGCGATATACCTTGTTTTTGACAGAAAATTGACAGTAAATATTGTCGACCAACAATAACATGAATAAAGCAGAATTTCAAGTACTACAGAATTTCTTATCCTCAAATGGAGTTTTCTAGCACTCTTTACTAAACATGAACTTAAAATAAAACTAAAAACTTAACTCAAACCTTTATTTAACATGGGTTGCCTCCCATGGAGCGTTCTTTTATGGTAAATAGCTTGACCTTGGTGATATTTACTTGGGCCAGATGAGTGGAACACCCACTCCAAAGTTATTGGCCTTCAAAGTGATGGCCTCTTTCTCGTCATGCTTGGCTTTCTTCTTCCTGGGGAAGTGGATAACAAAAGGATCCCCCGAAGGCAGTTACAACTTCACGTTCCCTTCATGAAGGTTAATTAAAGCCTTTATAGTTCTTAAGAAAAGACGGCCTAGTATTATAGGAGCAACGGTATCTTTAGTCATGTCAACAATAACAAAGTCAATTAGAGCAGGACAACCTTTGATGTAAACTAAAGTGTTCTCCTTAATCCCTACATCTTGTTTGTAGGTAGAATCTGCTAGATGTAATTTTAATTCAGTAATTTCAAAGGAGCCAAGATTTAACTTGTTAAAAAGACTCTTTGGAATTGTTGAGACGCTTGCATCTAGATCACAAAGTGCAGCTATCTCATTGGTTCCAATCTTTATCTTAATAGTAGGATCGAATATGTCATCTAGTTTAACAGGTAACTTTTCAGTGATTTTCTTGTATTCCTCTTCAAGATCACGTACCTTAATTGCTACTTGATCAACAAAGTGTTGATACATCGCTTCATCATAACCTTCACTTACCAGAATTTTTACGTTGATCCTCTTTACAAGATATTCAATGGTGTAGCTTGGTGAAGGGGCATTACTATAATCAAGTTCTTCAGGCTCCTCCCTTTAGATCCTCATCATTCTGAGTTCTTCAACAGGATTGGGCTCAACTTTACCTGCAAATTTAACTAGAATGAGAGTTTGACTCTTGGTTATCTTACCTAGCTGTGCCTCAATGATCCTTGTTCTTTCTTGAAGGGCCTGCACATCATTTCTCAAACTAACATCTTGGTTAGATAATTTATCAAGCATAGCATCATGGTTCTCCGTAATTTTGACTAGAATATTATTTTGTTCATCTTGTGAGTCTATGAAAGACTTAAGCGTTTCTTGGAGACTACCATTACTAGTTCCCATATTATTATTAGAGTTACTTGCAGGACTAGCATAATGTTTCTGAAAGGTAGGATTGTAACTCTTCTTCCAAGCAGGGTTTTAATCATTACGAGCTACGAATTCTATTTCTTCTATGTTTGTTTCAGGGGTGGATCTTACCTGAGTTTCCTTACCTCTTACGGCTAGTATGAGCTCATCCAACTTAGTATCGAGATCTTCGTTCGCTTGTGGTGAGACAAAGTTCACCTTCTTTGTGTTTGATCTTTCCACATGCCATTGGGCATGGTTGTTTTGCATATTGTCTAGCAGCTGCTTTGCTTCGGTAATATGTTTACCCATAAATGTTCCTCCAGCTGCAGTATCAAGCATAGACTTAGACACAGTATTAAGAGCATTGTAATAAAGCATTAACCAATCTTCCATCCCATGACTAGGATAGTTTCTTAGGCATTCTTTCATCCTCTCCCATGCCAGCTCTAGTGGCTCAGGCTCTTCCTGTCTAAAGCTAGTAATATTAGATCGAAGTTGCATAGTCTTTGCAGGTGGGAAAAATTTAGTCATAAATAAAGAAGTACATCCCACCCATGATGTAATAGTGTTTTTAGGCAAAGATAGCAACCATTATTTAGCTCTCCCTCTTAGAGAGAAAGTAAATAGATGCAATTTGACCGCATAAGGGTCAACGTCCTTTATACGCATCATGTCACATATTTCAGTGAAAGTATTTAAGTGCATACCTGCGTGTTCAACAGCAGAGCCTCCAAATTGATTCTGCTGAACCAAACTTAAGTACTGGGGCTTAATTTCATAGTCATCAGAAGTGATTGATGGATGAGTAATAGGAGTACGCAAATAATCTTTATTGGGAGTAGCAAACTCCCCAAGTTTCTTTTCAGCCATATTTCCTATGTTTTTGGGTTTTTCTTTGATTAAAAAGTATAACAGTAAAAGCAAGAATTTAAAGACTAACTTTTTTTGGTTTATCAAATAAAGACTAAATAGCAAACTAACAAATTTAAAAAAAACAAGAATTAAAACTACTAAGGTTCCTAATAACCTCACCAGCGTAGCTATTGCTTCCCCGGCAACAGCGCCAGAAAAAGGGTTGATACCTCCGATCCGGATTACAAATGTAGTATAGCTCTTTTTCCCTAGTAGACCTAGGTTATCGAATCCACGGGAAGCGAATACATAGTGAAGTTACTTTAATAGAACTTCAGGAGTTTTAGACTTCCTTTTGTGTTTTACCGGACCAGTAGCTTGCGTCTTTTTGTTGTTGTCGATGATGGAGAGAGAGGGCCTAGGGCATTCGGTTTCACCTATAGCTATGCAAAAACATCTGATGGAAATAAAAGATAGAAATAAAGTATGTGTGTACTTGTTAGAGCAAGATAAATTATATGTGGGCAGTGCATCCATAATTGCTATTGCCTCCGCAACCGCTTATATCAATAACCTATTAGTTTCATCCATAGAAGAAAGATAACTAATGATATGCATAGTGATTTCACCATTAATCCCAAGCAAATCCCTCACATACAGCCATACTACCCCTTCTATCACTTGGGTTCCCATCCTGCAGATCAGGCATCACTCATACTCCTTATACCTGGATCAACCCTCTGGGTCTTGGGTACCTGACAAGTCCTAGGATTGAGGCAAGATAGGATACATTAATCATCATGTCATACAAACTAATACACGATCCCATCTATGATAAATCACATGTACAATTGCTACATGGCTAGGCCGAAGCCCTTAGCCCAAGGAGAATTACTCACACATAGAGATGAGATAAAAAATTACAAAAATTGTAATGAAAATCATAAGATTGATAGCAATAGTCTTACAATGTCTCCAATTGGAGAATAGATCTACTATTACAAGTGGTGGAATATGGCTATGGAGACGGAGAAGGGTTTGGAGATCTGGAGGCGGCTAGAGATCTGTGGCAGAAACTTTTTGGCGAGGACTGGCTTGTTTTCTTGTCGTCCGAGGCTTCTTTATATAGGGGTCCCTTCACGAAAGTTGTTTTGTTTGACCTAACGGTGGCAGCGCCAACTATACGACCGGAGCTATACGGTCTGAATTTTTGCTCCGGCCGTATAGTTGGTCAATAAGGCGTCTGCCTCTGTTGTTCGGCTCCTTGTTTCTTCTAGTTGTTGGAAATCTCATATCTTTGACTTTAATGTAATGATTACCTCCTTTAAACGACATTATCTGCGTAGGAGTGGCAGGGTTTAGAGAGATATTTCATCAAGAATATGATTAATATCTAGTTTAAATATGGACGTAGATGGCTATATTTTAGAGCCATCAAGGACATCATGCAGGTAAGCGAACTGCGGCGAAGGTACTTCAATCTGGATTCTATTAGCCCACCTTGCTCAAGGATGCACACAAATATGTGGAATACTGTGATGTTTGCCAAAGAAGACATAATATAGGTAGGAGATAAGAAATGGCAATGAATCATAGTCTCATAATAGAACCCTTTGATGTATTGGGAATGGATTACATGGGACCTTTTATTGAATCAAATGGTTATACTCATATTCTTCTTGTTGTTGATTATGTTACCAGATGGGTTGAAGCTATTCCAACAAGTCAGGTAGATGCAGCCACCTCCGTGAAGATGATCAAGGATTTCATATTCCCCGGGTTTGGAGTTCCTAGATGTTTAATCACTGATAGTGGTTCTCATATTATGAAAGGGACTTTCAGGAAAATCCTTAGCAAATACGGAGTAACTCACCGTGTTGCTTCACCATATCATCCTCAACAAGTGTGGACCTCTATAATAGAGAATTAAAGACCATACTCGCGAAGACAATGGACAAATCAAGGAAAGATTGGTCATACAAGCTAAATGACACTCTATGGGCATACGATACTGCGTTTAAAAATCCAATGGGTATGACACCTTATAATATGGTGTATGGTAAGGCATGCCATTTACCTTTAGAATTGGAACACAAAGCTTTTTGGGCAATCAAGAACCTAAATTATGATCTTAAAGCAGCAGGAGAAAAACGTCTATTAGATATTCATGCTTTAGATGAGTTTAGAAGTGAGGCCTATGAAAATGCTAGGTTGTTTAAGGAAAAAATGAAAAGATTGCATGATAGAAAATAGAGAATAAGACCTTTAAAAGTGGAGACAAAGTGTTGCTCTATAATTATCGTCTTAAATTGTTTCTAGGAAAGCTCAGATCAAAGTGGGAAGGTCCCTATATAGTTGAAGAAGCTTATTCATCGGGAGCAGTGAAGCTCAAAGGAAAGACACCCTCTCTTGCATGGGTGGTGAATGGACAACGCTTGAAGCATTATCGAGTAAAACAAGATATAAGTGCAATCACCATAGAAGTGATCACCCAAGAAGAGTTGATTGAGCAAAGATATGTAAGGGATGGCAGCTTCAAGAAAAATGGACTCTGGACAAAATAAGAAACACTACAGTCAAGATATTGACCATAAAAGAGCGCTTCATGGGAGGCAACCCATGCAAGGTAAAGGTTTGAGTAAGTTTTAAAAGTTTTTATAAGCTTGTGTTAAAAGAGGAACATATTGAAACTCTAAGCAAAGAAGAAGGAAGATTGATAATGCCAAAATTGGTTGAAAGTTTAAGCTGTTATTTTTCTGTCAAAACTTGATATTTCATTAAGTTTCAGAATAATAAAGAGTCCTTCGAGAAGCAGGAAATTTTTGGTGGACACAAAAGGTTCAACGACCAACTATATGGCAGGAATAAAAATTCCGGCCATATAGCTGCGGTCGTATAGTTGTTTCAACATCACCCCTTCCGTCCATGAAAGGTACTGATAGTTTAACAACCAACTATACGGCGAGAATTAAAATACCGCCTGTATAGTTGCCGTCATATAGATATCGATGCCTTTGATGAAACTATTCCGTGAGTACTAATAGTTTAATGACCAACTATACGGCGGGAATAAAAATTCTGTCCGTATAGTTGTGGTCGTATAGATATCGACCAATCTCCAAAAAAATATTCAGAGTACAAAGAGTTTAACGACCAACTATACAGCGGGAACAAAATTCATGCCCGTATAGTTCCGATCATACATTTGGTTCCACCGTCGATGTAATCTATAGTCTGTTCATAACTATACGGCGAGATCTATACGGGCCGCTCCCGTATAGTTGATTGTTACGAAAGGCAGCTATGGTTTTTGACCTCCACTTTTAAAGTTGGTCTCATCTAACCTTTTTCATTAAGTTTTCGTAGAGCTAGAGCCTCTAGCCTCGAGAAATCCTTGCCATCCCTATACAAGCCCCTCTAACAATATTTGTGCAGCGCAGCCATGCAGCCCTTCCATGTCAACAAGATCTGGAAGAAGAAAGAAGAGAAACCTGTGAAGAGGATCGAACAAGTACAACCTAAAGGATCATCGTCATCATCCAGCCCGGAGATCAAGCCTCTCCCAAATCGGGAAGACATGTTACCGCAACGGATGGAGATGATGAGGCAAGCTGAGCGGGGAAAGAAAAAAGATGAGTATCTCCCAAATCCCTATCATCACAACATAGTATCCTATTATAAACCTCCTCTTGGTCCATCACCTCTTAAACCTAATAAGGTGCGGCAATATGAGATTCATGATAAGATCTATGAGTTGGAAAAAGCTTCAAAGGCATGTGTGGAAACAATTGAAGAAGGAATTAACTCCTACTGGGTGATGAGCAAAGACCTTGAAAAGAGGGTCGATGACATCGATGGTAGAGTTGGTTTCTTGATTAAAACTGTCTTTGTGTTGATAGAGGAGAAGAAATTCCTCAAGAAGAAAATGCTAAAGCTTCAATACAACATGGCCGAGCTCAGCATCCGCTTTGCAAGCATAGTTAAAGATGGCAACACCAAAGAAGAGGGCAACACTCTTCCTACCCAGGAGGAGGAATAGGTACCAACAAGGAGTTATTCCATCCCGCCTGGCTTGATTCCAAGCTTGGGGAGATCTTTAAAGACCTTGTAATCTATCTTACAAGTTTTATATCACTATTTTTTTTTTGCATTAGTTCAAACTAGAAATAAAGTTTCCATCATTAGAATTCCCTTCAAGAATAGTCGATCCCTTTTATGGAATTTCATGTTTATTATTATGGAGCAATTTTGAGTTTGTGTTTGTCTTATTAGATATATGAATAACTTGAGTATAATTTTACTTGCACTTGATGATAGCAATAGGAGTCTTCCACACCATTGGTATTAATGGAACATACAAAGATAATTTGGTCAATATGTTGTAAATACATGGTTTTATTTACATAGAAAGAATAATTATCTCAGTTGTTAAGTTGAAAAACAAAACCTTGAAAAAAGGAAAATAAAGAGTGCTATCAAAAATAGAGTGAGAACAAGTCGAGGTAGAATCTTCAAGTCATACGAATGCTTCATATACAATTGGAATTTGATAACTGAGATTGTTAAACTTTGAATTCCTACATGAAGTGGAATGTATGGCTAGCTCCTTTGCACAACACTTAAACAAAAGTGTGAGCATTTAAACAAAAGAGAAGAAAAGAAAGAAGAAAAAGAGTGAATGTGCAAAGAGCAAACAGGCATACACCACTATATTGTAGTATGACAAAGAGACACTTTTGAGATTTTGAATCCCAAGTGAATATGTTAATACTAAAACACTTGGGACTACCTCGCTAACTCATTCGGTTGAACTGGATACTTTTACATTATGTTGAGATTCATCTTTTATGAATTGTTGATCACTAAGGTGTGGAGGCCTTCTAATATTATTCGGATGGTTCGAGTAAGGTACTATTCATGAACTTATTCCTATGTATCATATATGATAAACACATGTTGCATCTGCCTCTTTTTTTCTCGACTCACCTTCATGGATATGGGGATCACATCCATTAAGCTGAACTTGCTCGGGACGAGCAAGAGTCTAAGCTTGGGGAAGTTGATGAATGCATATTTGCATCATCTTTTATATTATTATTTTTCATTGTAGATGTAGGATCTTGGTATTTTACGGTGCTCGCGCACACATTTTATGTCTGTTTTCACCAAGATCACGACAGATGATGGATCCAATGGACACAATTCTTGTAGAAGTTGTATTGGGGAGAAAAGGAGTAAAAAACAACGTAAATCGCTTATTTGGAAAATATCAATAATACTAGAAGAAAAACCAAAGCAGTCGAGGCACACAGACGGTTCAACGACCAACTATATGACCGGAATACTTTTTATGGCTGTATAGTTCCGGTCGTATAGTTGGAGCCGCCTCCGCCTCTTCAAATAGCTTCACCCCATGCAACTGGATCGGAGAGACGACATACAGAACAATCAGAAATTGCGAAAACCTCACCTCCGGAAGGCATCTGGAGGGGGAACTTGCCCAAGGCATCCATCTTCGCCCTACAGAGATCTGGGAGGCCAAGGCATTGATCTCCATCGTCATCAACCGCTGCACCATCACCATCTCCATCCATCCCATCTCATCCATCTAGATCTTGTTGTAATTTTTGTACTCGTTGTGGATTTATACAAGTACCATTCATCTATGATTGTTTCCATCACCATTGCCATGATGTTGATTGCCTCCATGTCTGAGCAGATCTCTAGTTCTTGGGGAGATGGAGAAACCCTAACATATGATTGAGATGAGATAGAGATTTTTATGTTATACATCATTATGTATATGTGTTAATTGTCTTCATCTTGATGTTGGGAGTTGTGCACCTCCTTAATATTTGCCTCCTATGGGGATTAGATGAAGGGATTACTTGTTGGTAGACGGAGGGATGATAGCACTTATTGTGACTATAAAACTATTGTCATTCTTTACGTCCTAACTTGGGGAATCAAGGAGAACTCATTAAGCCATGTCCATGCCACGAGAGAAATCCCTTAATAGCGGGATAATATGATTGATGTCGCTTATTCGTCAGCTGTGGT
The DNA here is from genome assembly GCA_023614405.1 of Avena insularis. Lineage (NCBI taxonomy): Eukaryota > Viridiplantae > Streptophyta > Magnoliopsida > Poales > Poaceae > Avena > Avena insularis. The sequence goes on from CM042688.1 coordinate 247,009,424, forward strand.
TATGAAGGATGATGTGAGCAGCGGTTGCTGCCTATTTGTCCATATATGGAGCTCCTCCCACATATATACATATCATGAGAATATACGTTATAATAATCTTGATCGCTTAGTCCAAATTGCTAGCGGTGTATCCACCACTCCATGAGAACGCCTTTTCCCCTATTGTAGTTCTAAGTTCTTTTACACACGCGATTCTTCCTTTCTGCATTAAGTTTTACTTTACTTTAATTTGCCTTGTTCATCCAAAAACCACAAAACAACTCTACTATTCTTGCATCTTAAATTTATTACTTAAGTACTTCGTTTAGTTTTAGTTAAAAGCATATTAGTCTTTTGCCTACTTCTCCCTGTGGGATCGATATATTTATTTCGAAACTAGCTACAAACGATTTGTGTACTTGTAGTCATTAGGGACCCACAAGACAGAACATACCAGGGAGGCTAACATGCCCAAGCCAGAACATACCAGGGAGGCTGACATGTGGGCCCCATCAGCAAGACCATACACAGCTGCCGCATTGAGCAACGTTGCCAAGGTCAAAACAGTACAAGTAGCCAAAAAATCCATTATACACACGTTTCATTTTTATAGAGAGACTTACATGGGGGACCCGGTAGTGAGACCTTATATAGGTGTTGCATCGAGCAATGTTGCGATGTTCGAAACAGGGACGGGCGAGCGACAAAAAAGTCTAGCATGCACACGTTTCTTCTAATGAGAGGCTGACATAGGGGACTGCTAACCATAACCCAGAGAAATTTGAGAAAGCAGCCCATGGAGCATTGCCCTGGACATATTTTAGTTTGGCCTTTTAGGGGTAAGGGGACTGCTGAGCACATCCTAGTGAAATTTGAGAAAGGAGCCCATGTAGATAGCCAAACTCTTTTTAATTTGGCCTTTTAGGCATTTCCCCCACATATCAAAATAAAAAAAGCTTTGCCGACCCATGTTTTAAAGAAAATGTTGCATTATGTGGCATTTTATAAATTGAGATGTTTGAGCGTTGCCATTTTATATTTTAAAAGAGATAAACATAGACACAAAAAATATTTTTAAGAAGACTGATACATAAGTTATAGTACTAATATTGGTTTAATGACATATATTATATAAACATCTTTGGTGTAGTGGAGAAGCACTCGGTTTACGTCTATTTGATTTGAAGGTCTTGAGTTCAAATCCCCTTTGCGTACATATATATATTGGGTTTACATTTTTTATTTTAGTAATATCACATTATGGAGAGGATGACATCACGGATCCCACCAGCCTGTAGCATCCCTCGAGTTTAATGGTCAGGTTTGAAAAACGTTAAATACTTGTACAGAGAGGCTGGCGTTGGGAACCTACCAGCCAGAACATACAAGGATGCATCGGAGACCCACAAGTCAGAACATAGCAGAGAGGCTAACATGCATGCCCCAGACATCAAGACCACACACAGCTGCCGCATCGAGCAACATTGGAAAGGTCAAAACAGCAGACGCGGCCGAAATAAAGTCCATCATACACACGTCTCAATTACAGAGAGACTGACATGTGGGACCCAGTAGCCTGAAAAAATAGCTGATGCAGCAGGCAACACTATCCACTTTGAAACAAGGAGGTGCGGGCGAAATAAAAAAGTCAATCATACAACTGATCCTTCTAATGAGAGGCTAACATGTGGGACCCAGCTGTGTGACCAAACAACAGATACATCGAGCAACGCTATCTAGTTTGGAACAGGGTAGCTCTAGATAAGAAAATATTCCATCATACACAAGATTCTTCTGGTGAGAGGCTGACATAGGTTACCCACTAGCCTGAATAAATAGCGACTGCAGCGAGCAACGTTTTCAAGTTCGGAACATGGATGCGTGATCGAGGGAAAAATTTCCACCATACACATGTTTCTTCTAATGAGAGGATGACATGTGGGGCCCAACAGCGTGATTAAATAGTAGATGCATTGAGCAGTGCTATCAAGTTCGGAACAGGGTAGCACGAGCGCATGAAAAAAATGACAACATACACACAATTCTTCTAATGAGAGGCTGAAATGTCGGAACCAGCAGCCTGACTAAACGACAGACGCATCGAGCAATGTTATCGAGTTCACATCAAGGATGCACAAGCCAAGGAAAAAATTCCATCATGCACACATTTCTTCTAATGAGAGGATTACATGTGGAACCCATCAGCGTAATTGAATGGTATATGCATCGAGCGGCGCTATCAAGTTTGGAACAGGGTAGCGTGAGCGTAGGAAAAAATTTCCATCATCCACACGATTCTTCTAATGAGAAGCTGACATGTGGGACCCAACAACCTTACTAAACGGCAGACACATCGAGCAATATTATCAAGTTCAAATCAGGGAGGCACGACCGAAAATTATGGTCCGCTAGAGACAATGACGTTTGGGACCCACATGCCTCAAAAGACTTCGGCAAGTCAACATCACACGAGGAACCGAAAATCTAGTTTCTTCCACGCGCTAGCCGAGCTTCCTCCATGTTTTTAGCGGTTTCATCATAGTAGAGGGCCGCGAAACCAGAAAAAAGTTTTCGATCAGTCACGGTCGAGCCAAGAAATTCGTCACCAAAGACGTAGCTTCAACAACGACCAATGGGCCAAGTCGTTGCGGATGGATACTTTTCTTGTAGTGTTTATTAGGATTATGTTAGCAATTGCTGCATTCTTCGATTATGAAATCTGGTAGGTGGATATCAAAACAGCATTCCTAAATGGAAACATTGAGGAAGAGTTATATATGATGCAACCCAAAGTTTTTGTCGATCCTAAGGATGCTGACAAGGTATGCAAACATCAGCGTTCTATTTATGGACAGAAGAAAGCATCCCGAAGTTGGAATCTCCGCTTTGATGAGGTGATCAAAGGGTTTGGATTTCTCTAAAATATAGTAGAGGCTTGTATTTATAAGAAAGTGAGTGGGAGCTCTATAGCATTTCTGATATTATTTGTGAATGACATATTATTAATTGGAAATGATATAGATCTTTTGAATAGCTGATGACCCACAAGTATAGGGGGTGTATCGCAGTATTTTCGAGGGAAGTGAAACCCAATTTATTGATTCGACACAAGGGGAGCCAAAGAATATTTATAAGCCTTAACAACTGAGTTGTCAATTCAGCTGCACCTGGAAATAATCTTGCTCACAACAGTTTATCAGTAGCAACTGTTTTGTAGTAGTAATAGTAAAGTAACAAAAGTAGTAAAGCAAAGACAGTAGTAACAAAAGCAGTAAACAATGGGATTCGAGTGCGGTAGGCATAGGGATGGATGGACGGGCGTTGCATGGACAAGACAATTCAAATAGAAATCAGAACATAGGGCAATTGCATATAAATAAGATAAAGCATCCAAGTACTAGACAATCATAGGCATGTGTTCCGTATATAGTCATACGTGCTCGCAATGAGAACTTGCACAACATATTTTGTCCTGCCAGCCCGTTTGCAGCGGGGCCTCTAGGGAACTACTGGCAATTAAGGTGCTCCTTTTAATAGAGCACCGGAGCAAAGCATTAACACTCCGTGAACACATGTGATCCTCACATCAAAGCCATTCCCTTCCGGTTATCCCGATTTCTGTCACTTCGGGGCCATAGGTTCCGGACAACAATGTGTGTATACAACTTGTAGATAAGACCAAAAACAATACTATAATAATGAATCAATAACATGTCCAGATCTGAAATCATGGCACTCGGGCCCTAGTGATAAGCATTAAGCACAACAAGTCGCAACAAAGTCATAAAGCACTAATAAAAGATACTAGGCACCATGCCCTAACAATCTGATGCCATTACATGAATGATCTCATCCAATCCCTACCATCCCCATAGCCTACAACCGGGGATTACTCACTCATAGATGGGGGTAACATGGATGGTCGATGGAGAAGCGATGGTGATGATGATGGCGATGATCTCCTCCAATTCCTCGTCCCGGCAGGGTGCTAGAACGGAGTTTCTGGTGCTGTTTCGTGGAATCTGGTGGTGGCGGCGGAGCGGAACTCCTTCTAGAAAAACGTCGAACCCCCCAGAGTTTTTAGGTCAGAAGGCTTCTTATAGGCGAAGAGGGAGACCGAGGGGGTGCCTGTGGCCACCACACCATGCCCTGGCGCGGCCAGGCCCAGCCCACGCCTGGGGGGGTGTGGCTAGCCCCTGGCCCTCCTTCGTCTCGTATTCTGGCTCCTGGAGTCTTCTGGAAAAATAGGCACTTTGGCTTTTGTCCCGTCCAATTCCGAGAATATTCATTTTCTGACTTTCCTGGAACCAAAAACAGCAGAAAAGCAGTAGGCACTGTGGCTCTTGTTAATAGGTTAGTCCAAGAAATCATATGAGAAGTACTCCAAAGTGTGGACAAAACACAAGAAAGTGGATAAAACCAAGCATGGATCATCAAAAATTATAGATACATTTGCAATGTATCAATAGCATAAAGGATTACTTAAATAGTAAGTTTTCAATGAAGGACCTTGGTGAAGTTGCCTATATTTTAGGCATCAAGATCTATAGAGATAGATCAAGGCGCTTAATTGGATTGTCACAGAGTACATACCTTGGCAAGATTTTCAAAAAGTTAAAAATGCATGAAAGTAAGCAAGGGCTCTTACCCGTGTTGCAAGGTGCGACTTTGAGCAAGACTCAGAGTCCAGCTTCGGCAGAAGATAGAGAATTTATGGTCAATGTCCCCTATGCCTCAGCCATAGACTCTCTTATGTATGCTATGTTGTGTACAAGACCGGATGTGGCACATGTTGTTAGTTTGACTAGCAGGTACGAATCTAATCAAGGTGTGGAACATAGGAAGGCGGTCAAGAATATCTATAAGTACTTAATAAGAACTAAAGATATGTTTCTCATCTATGGTAGTGAAGAAGAGCTTGTCATAAAGTGTTATGTTGATGCTGGCTTCGACATGGATCCGTATGACTCTAAGTCACAATCCGGATATGTATTTCTTATGAATAGAGCAGCGGTGATTTGGAGGAGCTCCAAACAACCTGTGGTGGCAAGATCTTCAATGGAGGCGGAGTATATCTCTGCTTCAGAAGCAGTGGCGGAAGAAGTTTGTATGAAGGAGTTCTTTTCCGAACTAGATGTGGTTCCAAGTGCGTTGGATCCAATGGTTATCTGTTGTGACAACAATGGTGCCAGAGTCAATGCTAAAAAACCAAGGTATCACAAGAATTCCAAGCATATCAAATGTCGTTTTCACTCCATCCGAGAACATGTCCAGGATGGCGATATAGAGATTTCCAAAGTAGACATGGATCTGAACATTGCAGACCCGTTGACTAAAGCTGTTCCAGGGGAAAAACATGATCAACACCAGAACGCTATGGGTGTTAGATTCATGACTATGTAAAACTAGATTATTGACTCTAGTGCAAGTGGGAGACTGATAGGAATATGCCCGAGAGGCAATAATAAATGGTTATTATCTTATTCTAGGTTTCTAATAGATGTTTATTTCTCATTTTATAATTGTGTTAATAGGAAACGTTGATACATCTGTGTTTAATAAACAAAAGAACAGGTTCCTAGTAATGCCTCTCATTACACTAGCTCGTTGATTAACTGATGTGATGTGATATGATCATTGATACAGTAGTTAGTGATATGGTCATTGATAAACAAAAGAACAGGTTCCTAGTAATGCCTCTCATTACACTAGCTAGTAATGCCTCTCATTACACTAGCTCTCCTAGCATAGTCATGATATAATTTACAACAGTTTGCTAATAACTTAATTATCACCGTTGTGGTTAAAGTTCGTAGGTAGAGAAGTTCTTTCCTAGAAAGCCCACATCCACGTAAAATACAAAAATGAGAATGTGATGTGATATGGTCATTGATATAAAAATTGTTGTATGCAATGAAATTTATTCTAAGTTAAACAACCGGCATGAGCCATATGGTTGTCTTTATCTTTTTATGGCTGATACGTTGCTAACGAATCCATAATTTTTGATGTTCCATGCTTGGTTTTATCTACTTTCTTATGTTTTGTCCACACTTTGGAGTACTTTTCATTTGATTTCTTGGACTAACATATTAACAAGATGCCAAAGTGCCAGTTGCCTGTTTTCTGCTGTTTTTGGTTCCTGGAAAGTCAAAAAATCAATATTCTCGGAATTGGACCAGACAAAAGTCAAAGTCAATATTTTACCGGAAGACTCACGGAGCGATAAGACGAGACGGAGAGGGGCCACAGGGTGGCCACACCATATGGTGGCGCAGTCTAGCCCTGGCCGCGCCACCAGGTAGTGTGGGCCCCCTGGCCGCCCACCAACCTTGCCTCTTCGCCTATAAGATGCCTCCCAATGCAAAAACCGTAAATCATCCAGCCTCTAGGCACGAAAAGTTCCGCAGCGCCGCCGCCACTGAAGGGGAGATTCGGGGGACAGAAAGTCTCTATTCGGGCACCCTCCCGGGACGGGGAAGTGCCCTCGGAGCCATATCCATCGATCTCCATCACCATCTCCATCACCATTGTTGATTCCCATAATGAGGAGGGAGTAGATCTCTCTCGAGGCTAAGTGTTCTACCGGTAGCTATGTGTTCATCTCTCTCTCTATGCATGATCTTATTGAGATCATGAGCTTGTAATCTATAGATCTACCTTGCTACTCAAGTGCTTTAATAGATCTCTACTCTCCCCATGTGTGTGAAGTTGACAGTGTGCACACCATGGTGGCACTTAGGCTAGAGATTACAAATACTCATTATGAGTTATATTTGAGTTGGATGTCTTTATGAAATTGTGGTGTTTGTTTGAACCATCTAGTGCTCAAGGTGACAGTGTGGGGTTATCTAGATGGGAAAGATGAACTTTGAGGTGTGTTGTTATAGCCCTACCATGGATTAGAGTGTCCAATCAGAGAGTAGTTCAGAGTAGTATCATAAAGAGAAGATATTTATATGAGAGTGTTCACTAGTGAATGTATGATCCCTAGGCCTTGTTTCTAAGAATTGAAACATTGTTTGCAACTAGATCTGTTACATGTTTGCTTGCTTCCATTTTTATTTCAGTTTCCCTTTAGTCTTTTCCACACCATCAAGCTATTTTCTAGCACCGTTACCACTTATAATTATCCATACCACTTAGATTTCACTATCTCTTCGCCGAACTAGTGCACCTATACACCTGACAAGTGTATTGGGTGTGATGGGGACACAAGTGACTTCTTGTATCTTGATTGCAGGGCTGCTTGAGAGGGGATACCTTTGACCACTTCCTCCCTTAGTTTGGTAAACCTTGGGTGATCCACTTAAGGGAAAACTTGTTGCTGTTCTACAAACCTCTACACTTGGAGGCCCAACAACTGTCTACAATAATAGAAGTGCGTAGACATCAAGCTATTTTCTGGCGCCGTTGCCGGGGAGGTAAGGTAAAAGGTACTCACATCCTCCGGTGTGAGTGCTCGAAGTTATTTCCTTTAGATTCTGCAATTTTTTCTTTTTGTTTCTTGTTTTACTAGTTAGGCTTAATGGAAAATAACAAAAAAAATTAGAGAACTTTATAATATTTATCTTGAGTTAGGACATGAAGTGTTTGAAGAGAAAATTAAAAAACCTATGGAACTTTATTTGCATGCTAATAGCAATGTTGTTAGTATGAATTCTTTGGACACCATTATTGCTAATGCTATGGAAAAGTCTAAGCTTGGGGAAGCTAGTTTTTATGAAAATGATCTTTTTAGTTCCGCAGCTTTGGAAGATAGCTATTCTATTGTGTTTGATGATACCAAACCACCAATATATGATGATTATAATGATGAATATGATATTTTCAGTCCACCTACTATTGAGGAGAAAATTAATTATGATTACAATATGCCTCCTATATTTGATGACTATGGTGATGAGAATAATAATGATAGCTATTTTGTTAAATTTGCTCCCACCATAATTAATAAGAATGACTATGCTTATGTGGAGAGTAATAATCATTTTATGCATGTGGCTCATGATAAGAATGTTTTATGTGATAGTTATATTGTTAATTTTATTCATGATACTACTGAAAGTTATTATGAGAGAGGGAAACATGGTTTTATGTATCTCAACAATATTAAGTTTCCCCTCTTTATGTTGAAAGTCATGAAGTTGCACTTGTTTTGCTTTAGTATGCTTGTTGCTTTGTGCTTTCATGACTTATTTCTTTACAAGATTCCTATGCATAGGATGTGAGTTAGACTTAAATTTGTTTTGGATTTGCTTCTTGATGCTCTTTTTTACTTCAATTTATATTTCTTATGTGAGCATCCTCTCAAACTATCATGCCTAACTTAAAGGCGTTAAAGAAAAGTACTTATTGGGAGATAACCCAAAAGTTTTAGATGGGTCTTGGAAGTTATTACCTCTGTAATAACTACTCCTTATCCTTTTTATTTGCTTTTTGTGCCAAGAGTAACCTCTAATGAGAGAGAAGTAAGACTTGGGAAAGTTGTTGTCCCAAACAGATTTATGTGCTTCACCGTAACAATTCGTGTAAAATCTTTGTACGTCCTTTTGAGGCATGAATTTTTCTGCTTCTGCCCCAGGTTGTTATCTAACTTTCGTTAGATCAACACTTTTCGATTTGAGCAATAGAAGGTCTTCGAAAAATTTCATCTTTACCTGCTGGTCTATTTTGACAGATTTCTGCCATTTTCTGCATTTGCTTCTTGTTGGTTCCTTTTTGAGTTCTTTTGGGGAATTGAGCTTTTTGAGGGAAGTGCTACAATAGCTTGTGTTCTAACGGAAGTTTTATTGGTGTTAGAACTGAAGCTAAAGACCTATTATCTTGAGTACACTAATGTTGCTAATAAAGATTGTGTGAAGTTTTGTATGAAGGAAAAATTTCAGGTGTATGGGAGGAATGAGTAATGAGATGAAGGATGGACTAAAGATCAAGCTTGGGTATGCCATGCGTGTCACTCCAAGAATTATCCAAGAAGTACAAGCGTCAAAGCTTGGGGATGCCCAAGGCATCCCTTTCTTCATCAATAAAAATCCTAGGTTTCTTCCAAACGCTTCATTTTTATTGTTTCATGCACAGTTGTGTTGTTCTTGGAGCGTCTTCTTTTTCGTTTTTGTTTTGGTTTTTGTTTGCTTTGTTTGCTTAGTTTGCTGAATAAATTGGTTGGACCCCCTCTTTCATACATTGGTTTTCAAATAGTTTGGTTTGGATTGGAAAAGAGTAGGAAAGTTCATGCTTAAGTGGTAAAGAGAGCTTGTTTTTGACTGTGGCCTATGCTCTGTCATGCCATGCGTGATATTGTTTTGGCTTTATGTTTAGTATTCTTTGCTGTAGCATGACTTGTTATAAACAATTGAAATTGCTTAATGTGCCTTGGAAGGATCATGCATTGTTTTAGCATATTAAAGCATAATATTGTGGTATTCTCCTTTGATGCTTTATTTGGGTTGACTTGGAGCATGCTCACGCCATGTTATGACTATCCCAAGTCACCATAGCCTTTATGATCTTTTAGTTTTCAACTTGTAGTATCACTTTATGCTTTGATCAATGATGTTTTGTCGCTCTGCATGATTATGGCCATTATTGCTCTCTTAGTTTGTCGCTCCCAGTCTTTTGCTAGCCTCCACAACCAAGTATGAGTTCTACTCATGCATCCAACTCCTAAAACCAAGTTATTCCAAAGAGTCCACCATACCTACCTACTAGCCTACGCTATTCCAAGTATATTCATGTTTTTATCTACCTTCCAAATTAAACTTTTTATGAGAAAACTAGTGATTAAATCTCTCACGAACTTGATGGCACACTTTACTTTTTTGCATTTATTAAATTTGAACCATTGCGTCCATCTTTCTTGCGTATATGCTTGTGCTTTATAAGTTGAAGTTAGCAGAATCATGTATCATGGGGAACACTTTCAACATTGCACCTGTACTTAGTACCCCGTTGATATCATGTTCTTTTGCTTATGGATCCCGATGGTGTGAAATAAAAGGAACTTGTAAGATCATGGAGTTTGTATGTGTGTTAGAGAAACGCCTGGGCCGCTGCCTAAGCCATGCCTAATCATGGTGGAAACTTGTAGCATCACCATAATGAGCACTCTATGAAGCATCCTCAATAAAAACATATGCAAATAGCAAATAAAAAGATCGCTGAGATGCTCATTGTCTGCTTGCCTTGTCATTTTGATTATGGGATAGCTCCTGTATCATGTGCAAGGGGTACCCCATTGACGGTTCTCTATGATACATATGTACTTACAATGATAATATATTACTTGTGACTAAAGTTGAGTAGCATGAGGTTCGGTCTTCGTAAGTAAGGGGCATGAGATTTCAGCTTATAACTTGTCAAGCATATCCTCTTAGTCGTGTCACTTTAACCTTAATCACCTTAAAGATGCTTATGATAGGGGCAATGAGAGTTGAAAGCTAACAATGAAACTTGAATCTCTACTTTCTTCTATGAAGGCCTTTCTTTTACTTTTATGTTGAGTCTCCATCTTCTATCTTTATGCACCTACTTTGAGAGCATAGTGGCCATTCTTAGTTCTATGTGCATTGTCCCAAAACATGCTGATTGATGCATAGCTTTGATATTGCTTGTTTTAAACTATTTGTATCTAGTCACTCTTATGAACTTTGAAGGTGTCCTATGCATTTATGTTTACTACTCTATGAGGGACAAGCTGAATGCCACTATACTATGTTTTCTTTATGTGAAACAAAAAAACGTCTTGCAAAGCATTGTTATTCATGAATCTTTTGTTTCTGCCTTTTCATGTTGAAACATAGTTGCTATGTATTATTGTTAGAACTTTATCTTTCATTCTATGTTGAAGTACTATGATCCCAGCTTTCAATGCTTTACAAATACTTTGATCAAGTTTATGATGGTGCATGTCACCTCAAAAATTATTCTTTCTTTTTATCACTTACCTACTCGAGGACGAGAAGGAGTTAAGCTTGGGGATGTTGATACGTTGCTAACGTATCCATAATTTTTGATGTTCCATGCTTGGTTTTATCTACTTTCTTATGTTTTGTCCACACTTTGGAGTACTTTTCATTTGATTTCTTAGACTAACCTATTAACAAGATGCCACAGTGTCAGTTGCCTGTTTTCTCCTGTTTTTGGTTCCAGGAAAGTCAGAAAATCAATATTCTCGGAATTGGACCAGACAAAAGTCAAAGTCGATATTTTACCAGAAGACTGACGGAGCCAGAAAACAAGACGGAGAGGGGCCACAGGGTGGCCACACCATATGGTGGCGCGGGCTAGCCCTGGCCGCACCACCAGGTTGTGTGGGCCCCTGCAGCATGCAATTACCTCTTCGCCTATAAGATGCCTCCCGATGCAAAAACCCTAAATCATCCAGCCTCCAGCCACGAAAAGTTCCGCAGCGCCGCCACCACCGAAGGGGAGATTCGGGGGACAGAAAGTCTCTGTTCCGGCACCCTGCCGAGACGGGGAAGTTCCCCCGGAGCAATCTCCATCGATATCCACCACCATCTCCATCACCATTGCTGATTCCCATGATGAGGAGGGAGTAGATCTCTCTCAAGGCTAAGGGTTCTACCGGTAGCTATGTGTTCATCGCTCTCTCTATGCATGATCTTATTGAGATCATGAGATTGTAATCTATAGATCTACCTTGCTACTCAAGTGCTTTAATAGATCTCTGCTCTCCCCATGTGTGTGAAGTTGACAGTGTGCACACCATGGTGGCACTTAGGCTAGATATTACAAATACTTGTTATGAGTTATATTTGGAGTTGGATGTCTTGATGAAATCGTGGTGTTTGTTTGAACCATCTAGTGCTCAAGGTGACAATGCGGGGTTATCTAGATGGGAAAGATGAACTTCGAGGTGTGCTGTTATAGCCCTACCATGGATTAGAGTGTCCAACCGGAGAGTCGTTCAGAGTAGTATCATAAAGAGAAGATATTTATATGAGAGTGTTCACTAGTGAAAGTATGATCCCTGGGCCTTGTTTCTAAGAATTGAAACACTGTTTGCAACTACATCTGTTACATGTTTGCTTGCTTCCATCTTTATTTCAGTTTGCCTTTAGTCTTTTCCACACCATCAAGCTATTTTCTAGCACCGTTACCACTTATAATTATCCATACCACTTGTATTTCACCATCTCTTCGTGGAACTAGTGCACCTATACACCTAACAAGTGTATTGGGTGTGTTGGGGACAGAAGAGACTTCTTGTATCTTGATTGCAGGGTTGCTTGAGAGGGGATACCTTTGACCACTTCCTCCCTGAGTTTGATAAACCTTGGGTGATCCACTTAAGGGAAAACTTGCTGCTGTTCTAGAAACCTCCACACTTGGAGGCCCAACAACTGTCTACAAGAATAGAAGTGCGTAGAAATCAATGGCCTGCGTGCTATTCATGTATATCCAAGAGATATATTGTAATGGTGGAGATGGTCATGATGGTGGCGCCATGGACCTTGGTTCCACGTCGGTGGAATAATGGAGATCATACCATGATGCATAAGATGGAGATCGAATGCGAGAAGGACCATATCATATCGCATTATATATGCATGTGATGTTTATCCCTTTTATGCATCTCAGTTTGCTTATGTATTTCTTAGTTGTTGGCGGTAGAATTATAAGATGATCCCTCTCACTAATATCAAGATAAGAATATTTTCTTCCTTAGTATGCACCATTAAGAAAGATCATCATTTCATGTAACATCCCAAGAATTTAGAAATTGGGACTAGGGGAAAAATGTTTTTACATGTCATACATGAGCATTGCATTGCATTCATTCGAAATCTTGAAAATTTCGAATTGAAAACCAAACCCTACTCGGTTTTGCAAATATTTCTATGAGGAATAAATAAGGATTGTATAAATCCGATATTTTCAAACTAAATAAAAATATACAAAAATGGTCCCACATCGATCTGCTGAATTTTATAAAAAAATAGAAACAAGAATCATGTCATTTGAAGTTCATATGCAAAAGATATGAAGTATAAAAAAAATAAAGAAAAATAAAAAAACACATGGGCCTGCCCAACTAGGCCGACTGAACGAGCCACACGCGAGGAGAGGTGATCTATCCGGGGTTCCCTTTAAAAAGCGTGCGAAATTCTTTTTTCTAAACCTATCTCTATTCAAACTCCAATATATTCTAATCTACAACTCTGAATTGACTTCCATTTGTTTCTACTTGTTTCATACACCAAGATCTACCTTTCCACCATCTTAAACCTCTATATAAACCCCTAGAGTCATATCTAATCGAGACAAATGGTAAGAACACTCAGAAAGGTCTACTCGGAGGATTATTAATCACCATCGGAGGAAGACCACATAAAATCAAGCTATGATCAGGCTTAATAGCCGATTATTCTAGTGTTCAGAAGAGACTCGGAGATTCATATATGTAAGATTTCACTGTAACTCTTTAGAGATGACCTCAAATAAAAAAGTGTCGAACATGAAAGTTGTGCGTATCATCGAAACAAGCAACTTTTGTTTTTAAATAATCTTGATCTAGTTTAGTATGCAAAATTGAGAGCCAAAATATTACCAGAGACCAAATTACCACAATTAGGTTCGCCGGACCACTGTCCTTTGCCGTGGGCTATACCAAAAAATGCATTAGCAAATTTATGTTCGTGCGATCTGCATAAATCCTTCAAGATCAACTCGGATAAAAAATTGATAAATATGAAAGTTCTTCAGTTTTTCGAGATGAACAACTTTTATTTTGGAGCCATCTTCATTTGAGAAAGAATGTGGCCTCCAGATTTAAAATACGGTCGAATTGAGTTAAATTTGTTCGGTCTAAATCCGAGTTTGATACGAAAACAAGAGAAAATTACTATGAATATAAAGTCATATGAAAACATGCAAAACATCAAAGTTCTTCATGTTTTGAGGCGAACAACTTTTATTTTGGACTCATCTCAATTTGAGCAAGTTTACTATCCCAAAAAGTGGTCGGATCATTCAGGCAGACTCTAAACTGAACAGTTCGGCCAATATATGGAAAGTTCGGACCACCGGTCCGAATTTAACCCAAGCTAGGTTTTTGGGCATGGATCCAAGCTTCTATCTTCCACGGGAAGTCCAGCCGCCCCTCATATTGAAGGGAATATGCCCGAGAGGCAATAATAAAGTGGTTATTATCTTATTCCATGTTTATGATAAATGTTTATTTTGCATGCTATAATTGTGTTAATTGGAAACATTAATACATGTGTGTTTAATAAACAAAATACAAAGTTCCTAGTAATGTCTCTCATATAAACTAGCTCGTTGATTAACAAGATGATCAAGGTTTCCTGATCATGGACATTGGATGATGTTAATAACGAGGTCACACCATTTGTAGAATGTTGTGATGAACATTCATCCGAAGTATAGCATTGCGATCAAAGTCATTATGTTTATATTGCTATAACATCATACGAAGTAATCTTAGTCCTTAGACCATGAGATCATATTAATTGGTAACACCGGAAGAGTATCTTGATAACACCAAACGTCACACCGTAACAGGGTGACTATAAAGGCGTTATGTTGAGGCTCATGGATCAAGAGTGGGATTTGTCCATCCTGATGATGGATAGATATACTCTGGGCCCTCTCGGTGATATCACATTAAGATAGCTTGCAAGCAAGTGACGTGATCACTAGAATGTTATATCACGGGAACGAGAAAAGAGTGCATGTCGGTAACGAGATCAAACTACGTATTTGGATGCCAATGATCGAATCTCGGACATGTAATATATTCCAAGACAAAGGGATTTAGTTACGATGTTAAAGGTTCACACAATCACAAGAGTCATCATTGAATATGTGGGAGTCAGTATGGATCTCCAGGTCTCGATGCTAATTATTGATCGGAGAGGGGTCTCGATCATGTCTGCATTATTCGTGAACCGTATGGTGACACACTTAAGGGAGACCGATACCATTTGGAGTAAATATGTTTCAGATAAAGATTTAAGAAAGCGCTGGAATTATTTCAATAGACACCGAAACTGTTTTGGGTGAAATTGCTGAAATTGGTTCTGCATGTAATATTGGAAAGTTGCAGGGGTTTTATGTGAATGTTTGTTAATTAAAGTAATTAACTAAATTCTGAATAAAAATAATAAAAGAGTTTTATTAAATGAGAGAGCATTAAATTTGGAGAAATTTAATGCATTTAAAGTGGAGACTTTAAAAGAGAATGTGAAGGGGCATTTTAATGTGCAGGGAGTTACCACCACATGAATGGGGGAGGTGAAGGGACACCCTCCCCTCCTCCTATAAAAGGCCTCCCTCTCACTCCTTCTTCCACACACCTCCTCGTGAAGGATCTATCTCCCCCTCTAGTATTTTTCCCCATGGTCTCGGATTAGCGAGATACATGTTCCCGGTGGCTTTATCTGGAAAGGAGTTGCTGCTTCCGCTGCTTTGCTGGAGGGAGGGACGGAGGTTGTCGGGGTACCGAATGCGTGTGCAATCACGGATGCACCGCTGCTTTGCGGTGCTGGACTTGGTGGTGCTGGACTTGCTGGAGCTAGATCTGAAGGACATGCTGGAGCCGGACCTGCTGGACTTCATCACGATCTTGAGATCGGAAAGTGTATGACTACGTCATCCACGAGTTCCAACTCGTTAACAAAACTCGTTGTCTTCGAGGGTGAGTTCTCCATGGATGTATATTCACCCGTTTCTCTATATCTAGTAGATAGATCTTGGCGTATAGTTCACATCATAGGAATTTTTTTGTTTTCCATGCTGCGAACCCAACAGTGGTATCAGAGCCTCGTCTATGCGTAGGTGCTTTGCACAGGTAGTACACATATGTTTATATGTGGGCGATGATGATCATGTTATTGCATCTTTCATGTATTTTGGATATTGGTGGCATAGTGGGATGAAGCGGCCCGGACCAACCTTACATGTCATCGTACATGAGAACGGTTCCACGACTGACATGCAACTAGTTTTGCATAAGTGGCTGGCAGGTGTCTGTCTCTCCTACTATAGTCAATATCTGATTTACAATGAGTTTCTAATAACTTGGTTATCCTCGTTGTGGATCCATGTTCGTAGGTAAGAATGGTTCTATCTCCGAAAGCCCTAAGCCACGTAAAACTTGCAATTGATAAATTAGAGGCATCTAGTTTAGATCGTTGCTAGGCTAGTGTCTTGATATGGTATTGTTGTAAGTAGATGTATGATAGATACTCTTACAACACACTCAATGTGTAAGTTCCATAGAACTTGGCCTTACACACAAAGAAATGATAGAGATCATACCACGATGCAAATGATAGAGATCAAATGCATGGACCATATCATCTCACTTTACACATATGATGTTTGCATCTTATATTGCTAGTTTGGCGTTTTAGTAGCATTTTAAGATGATCCCTCATTTAGATATCAAGATAAAAATGTTTTCTTCCTTAAGTATGCACCGTTCTATGGATCGTGTTTCGAGAAAACACGTGATGATGGGGTGTACTCGACTCTACGCTTTCATACAATGGGTGTAAGACAGTTTTACACACGCGAGTACTAAGGTTCTTACTTGGCGAGCCTAGCATGTACATACATGGCCTCGGAACACGGACTGAAAGGTTAAGCATGAGTCATATAGTTGATATGATGCCCATATTGATGCTTGCCTTTGAAGCTACACTGACACACATGATGATCGGACTTGGTGTAGTGGATTTGGTTCATGTAATCACCAAAAAGGCACGAGGGATGTCGTTTTTGAGTGGGAGTTCATTTCTAATTTGGATTAGTTGAACTCAATTTTTCATAAACTAAATCGAAGTGAATTTGCATAATTTGTTGTAGTCATTGGCGTCTGTTCACTACCTTATGCTTAGTTTTAATTGAGATAATAGAACTATATAATTCTGGATATTTACTTTACGAACTTGTATTGTATTATTTTGAATGTCAATTTAAAGTTTAAAAGTCCTATTGCAAACTTTTAGCAAACTCTATTTACTCCGTGAAGTTTAATAAGTAGTATTAAATCAAGAGTAAGAATTCCAATGTTAGTATCTAAAGTATCATGTTTGCCTCCATGATTCTTGATATTCAAAAGTTGTTTTAATATCGAGGTTATCTAGGATCTGAAAGAATTGTTTCAGAAACCATCACGTGTGAATGATATTGTGATATCTGAAACAAAGTTTTTGGTTGCATTATGATAGAGTGTAATTTAGCAAAATACATGTTCTCATATTGTATGAGAATTTGTCAAGGATGGAGATGCTAAGCATCCGAATCTCCCAAAAAGGTTTCGGGAACTAACATTATACTCGCGATTCTTCCTTACAGGCTATAGTAGCTTGATCATGAAAGTTGTCATGATAAGGATGAATAGAAGATGTAAGTAAAATGTTTACTACACTAATAGATTACTAAAGAATGGATTTTTGAAAGAATACCAAACATTTGATGATGGTGATC
Source organism: Avena insularis (assembly GCA_023614405.1). Classification (NCBI taxonomy): domain Eukaryota; kingdom Viridiplantae; phylum Streptophyta; class Magnoliopsida; order Poales; family Poaceae; genus Avena; species Avena insularis. The sequence goes on from CM042688.1 coordinate 247,026,881, forward strand.
CACTTCAAAGTGCAAGTCCAAAGGTATTAGTATTTGACTATATACGCTTTGTACTATGTGTCATGTGAATGACACCACTATTGATGTTGATAGATTCTTTTAAAAGGAAAAGGAATTGCTCAAAGAGAATCTATAAAATATTTGGTAGAAAAGAAAAAGTTGGAAATGTCCAGATTAGGTATATAGAAGATATACATGTTATGGTTGTATTCCTTGCTTGTTAAACAATGTGGTCCTTAGGTATTGGATACCGAATTGGTTGGTATGAAGTGTCATACAGGACAACGCAATTCATGAACTGCAATGGACTAAGTAACTAGCAAGAGAATAAGTGAAGATGTTCATCAAAAACAAATAAAGTGTTATTGTGTTTTTTCATTGTCATTAAACCTAGCCTTCAAGATTTGTTTAAATAATTGTTATTTTGTTCCGGTATTATGAGAGAAATGGTTTTTCAAATAATTACCGTATTCCATAAAGGATGGATGAACTTTTACAAGTCTAGTGGGAGAAATCACATCCATAAACATTATTGCTAAAATGCCGCTAGACAAATGATTAAAAGATCACTTATGAAGTGGCATCGCTGTTTTAAATTATATTGGAAAGAAAACATGAAGAAACTCCATGTTGATGGATTTTTGGAGTCTTTGATTTTGATAAATTCACGCATGTGAGACTTTCCTCGAGATAATTGAAACTCCGTCCATAGGCCAGAGAGGAACGGATGACTAGCTTATTGGAAATTGTGCATGCTGATGTGCATAGTCCATTATTTGTAGCCATATGCGATGGATCTTTTTGCTTCATATGCTTTCTCCGAAAATTTGAGTGAATATATCTATATATTTACTTAATAAGGAAGAAGTATGAAACATTTGAAAATTGTTCAAAGACTTTCAAGATGAAGTGGAAACTCATTGTAACAAGAAAATAAAGAGTTTATGATTCGATCATAAACGAAGATATTTGAGTTACTGTTTAGCAAAACACTTAAGATTTGAGGAATTGTTCCATGATTTGTGTTTTCCAATAAATCGTAGGAGTATGGCATATTCGAGAGATGAAATCAAACCATGTTTGGCATGGTAAGATCAAGGGTGTCATTTATAAAACTGTCATTATGTTTTAAGGATTGAAGCTTTAGAGACTACCGCTTTTACACTGAAAAGAGCACCATCGTAATCCGTTGAAATGACACCATATAAGTTATGGTTTGGGATAATACCCGAATTGTCTTTACTTAAATTTTGGTATGCTATGCATAAGTAAAATGTTTACAACCAAAGTCGGATAAGCACGTCTTTGTAGGTTATCCCAAAGAATTTGTTGGGAATTTCTCCATAACACCGAGGACAAAAGAGTTTGTCACTTGGAACGTCAAGTTTCTTGAGAAGGAATTTTTCGCGAAAAGTTAAGAGGGAGGACAATAGAACTTTGATAAGGTTGTTGAACCTTAGCTATATGTGTTGAGTAGCCTTGGCGCGGAAAGTGTCGATGCGGCCACAATGCTCATGGCTCCCGTGATTACAAAGGTTGTAATCTTGGAGATTAGAGTTCATATTGAACCGTGTGGGTCGGTAAGAATCAAATAGTGTGATTTGATAAGCAAGTCATTATTGTTTTGACAATGATGAACCGACTACATGCAAAGAAGCGATGATGGGCCCTGACTTCATAAAATGACTAGAAGTCATAGAATCCGTGATAGTATCCATACACGAGAAAGCAAGTTTCTGAACTTGGAAGACCCTCCGGAAAGGCGTGAAGCCTATCGGTCGTGTTTAGATCTATAAAGAAATAGACATGGATGTTTAACATCTATGAAATAGTCGACATGTCAGAAAGAAGTTTACGACAATGTTCAAGGAGTTGATTATGACAAGATTTGATCTTTCATAGCGATATATAGTCTTGACGGATTAATGTAGCAACCACTACATATAATTTGGTATATGGTAGTTATATAAACAAAACAAGGTTCTTCTAATAGAACGGTTACCTAGGACGTGTACATGACATAGTCCGAAGGGTTTTGTTAATTCAAAGGGTGCTAAACGGGCATGCAAACTTCAATAGTTTAAGTAAGCATAGCGGAGTTGGAATGTTCACCATGATGAAACTGTTAAAAGAGTTGAAATTCATCCGAAATGATGAAGATGCTTGCATTTGCAAGAAATTAAGTGGGAGCGCTAAGAAATATTTCTAATACATTATGTAGAGGACATATTGTTGATTGGAAATGATGTATCTTGTATTGACACAAGTTAAGAATTTCATTAAAATAAGATTTCGATGAAAGACTTGGGAAAAACCAGAATATTTGGCATCAATATCTATATGGATAGATTGAGGCGCTAATATGGTTGTGCCAGACATACATATATGAGATATTGAAAGGGTTCAATATGGAAACAACAAGAAAGGTTCTTGCTGCATGGAAAGGATTGTATCAAGATTCAAGTGTTTCAACACTTGGTGAGTAAAATCACATGAAGGTTTTGATCGATTATACCGTGATATGTATATATCCCAAATGTCCTATGCTCTAAATGTTATGAGCACATAACAGAATGATTCATAAGATGATCATTGGACAATAGTAAAGATATTCTTATGAGCTTTGTAAGAACTAAGAATATATCATGTATAAGTGACAAATAGTTAAAGGTAGTTCATTGTAAAGTGTTACATTGATACTAGTTTTGTCACAAGATACAAATTGAAATTTATCTCAATTTTAGACTATGGGTGGCACAATGTAATGGAAAGGATGTTCCATGATGGATTTGGATGAGTTCCAAAGTTGAAACATTGTGACGGATACTACAATAAAAGGGTAAGTATATTACTGCTATAGTAGCAGCAAAGGAGGGCATTTGTGTTATGTAGTTTGTTATCAAACTATGTGTGGTTCAGAGTGGGCTAATACTATGAAGATATATTGTATGACAATAATATCAACATATTTTAACCTGAACGAACTAAAGGTCTCACCAAAGGACCAAATTTATACAATGCCATCTCATTTGAGAAAGAGTGATGCGTAGAGACGCAAAGACATGCAAATACACACGGACCTGAAACTGTCAGATCCGAAGATTATGTTAACCACTAGCAATTGCGTATATGCAACACGAGAAAGCCATAGGTGTTCAATACGCAAAGTTTTTCAAACTAGATTATTGACTCAAGTGCAAGTGGGAGATTGAAGGGAATATGCCCGAGAGGCAATAATAAAGTGGTTATTATCTTATTCCATGTTTATGATAAATGTTTATTTTGCATGCTATAATTGTGTTAATTGGAAACGTTAATACATGTGTGTTTAATAAACAAAATACAAAGTTCCTAGTAATGCCTCTCATATAAACTAGCTCGTTGATTAACAAGATGATGAAGGTTTCCTGATCATGGACATTGGATGTTGTTAATAACGAGGTCACACCATTGGTGGAATGATGTGATGAACATTCATCCGAAGTATAGCATTGCGATCAAAGTCATTATGTTTATATTGCTATAACATCATTCGAAGTAATCTTAGTCCTTATACCATGAGATCATGTTAATTGCTAACACCAGAAGAGTATCTTGATAACACCAAACGTCACACCGTAACAGGGTGACTATAAAAGTGGGTTCAGTGCTACAAAGGTGTTATGTTGAGGCTCATGGATCAAGAGTGGGATTTTTCCATCCTGATGACGGATAGATATACTCTGGTCCCTCTCGGTGATATCACATTAAGACAGCTTGCAAGCAAGTGATGTGATCACTAGAATGTTATATCACGGGAAAAAGAAAATAGTGCATGTCGGTAACGAGATCAAACTACGTATTGGATGCCAATGATCGAATCTCAGACATGTAATATATCGCGAGACAAATGGATTTAGTTACGACGTTAAAGGTTCACACGATCACAAGAGTCATTGTTGAATATGTGGGAGTCAGTACGGATCTCCAGGTCCCGCTGCTGATTATTGATCGGAGAAGGGTCTCGATCATGTCTGCATTATTCGCGAACCGTAGGGTGACACACTTAAGGGATACCGACACCATTTGGAGCAAATATGTTTCAGATAAAGATTTAAGAAAGTGCTAGAATTATTTCAATACACACCAAAACTGTTTCGGGTGAAATTCCTGAAATTGGTTCTGCATGTAATATTGAAATGTTGCAGGGGGTTTTATGTGAATGTTTGTTAATTAAATTAATTAACAAAATTCTGAATAAAAATAATAAAAGGGTTTTATTAAATGAGAGAGCATTAAATTTGGAGAAATTTTTAATGCATTTAAAGTGGAGACTTTAAAAGAGAATGTGAAGGGGCATTTTAATGTGCAGGGAGTTACCACCACATGAATGGGGGAGGTGATGGGACATCCTCCCCTCCTCCTATAAAAGGCCCCCCTCTCACTCCTTCTTCCACACACCTCGTCGTGAAGGATCTCTCTCCCCCTCTAGTATTTTTCCCCATGGTCTCGGATTAGCGAGATACATGTTCCCGGTGACTTTATCTGGAAAGGAGTTCTTGCTTCGCTGCTTTCTTTGGAGCGAGGGACGGAGGTTGTCGAGTACGGACGTGTGTGCAATCACGGATGCACCGCTGCTTTGGACTTGGTGGTGTTGGACTTGCTGGAGCTAGATCTCAAGGACGGCGTCTTTGGACCTGCTGGACTTCATCACAATCTTGAGATCGGCAAGTGTACGACTACATCATCCACGAGTTCCAACTCGTTAACAAAACTCGTTGTCTTCGAGGGTGAGTTCTCCATGGATGTATATCCACCCGTTGCTCTGTATCTAGTAGATAGATCTTGGCGTATAGTTCACATCGTAGGAATTTTTTTGTTTTCCATGTTGCGAACCCAACACATATACATGAGGGGTGACGGTCGATTGAATAACAACACACAATTGCAAAAACTAATCTACAAACCTCTTCTGCCCTAGTTTCTGCTTCTCGTTCGTTGACGTTCTTCATACCAGAGATATTCGATACACGAAGTCCTAGGGGCGGGCAAACCGACCTAGGGTAGCGCATCACTGCTGTGCGTCCAAACATGGTCTCTTGCAGGCACGTGGGGTTTCGGGAACTGAAAAGATCTCACCGACTTACTTGTGTATCGCGCTTCCGGCGAGGCTCCTCCGGTGATGTGTCTTGCGTATCATGGTCGATGCCGGAGGTACATGTGACGTGTTTGTGTGCAAACACACTTTTTGGCGACTCCGCTGGGGACGATCATCATGTTGGATGGCAGGATCCCCCAGCCATCTCACATAAGCACCGAAAACATCATCAAGCCAACCTTCGAGGAGCTTTTGGCAGATCAACATGAAGTTTATGAGGCGCTCAAGAAACAACGTCAAGAGGAGTTCGATGCTTTGAAGAAAAACCAGGAGGAGCAAGACATCGATGCGTTCTTGTCAAGCTACAAGAAGGATCGCCAAGGCACCATCACCCCTCTTGGAGAAATCAAGCTACCACCAATGCTCAGCAAGTCAGCCGAACCTTCTGTAAGTAAAAGTACATTTACTCCTGAGAAAATAGCTGAAATCCAAAGTCATGTTAGTTCTGGCAATGAAAAAATGTATAATGTAATTTTGGAGTGAGACACAGGTAAAAAGAATTCACCTCCTCCTAGATCTTTGGCGTCGTACTTGCCGACAGATCCTTATCATGTCCAGAGTAACCAAATTGTGGCTGCGCTAGAATACCATACTCCGCTTCGAAGCGTCCCTTATTCGGTGACACATCCTAAATCAGGTGTGCATTTCCCAAATACCGGCATGGCGCCAAATATTAGTTCGACACTCATATCAAATCCACCATTAGTAGGATCATCTACACTAGAGGAAAGGCTAACCAAGTTTAGGGAGGATTTAGATCAATTTTTCTTTGAAAAATATGGATATGGAGTCAAGACGACTAGTCGAGTTTATAATAAATCCTACCCTGAATATTTTGATTGTTTGCCTTATCCCCAAGGTTACAAAGTGCCTGATTTTGCAAAATTTAATGGGATAGATAGAAAAACTACTTGAGAACATGTTGGCCAATATTTAGCATAGCTAGGAGAAGCTAGCAACAATGATGAACTAAAAGTGTGCTTGTTTCCTTTATCTTTTACTGGTGTCGCTTTTTCATGGTTTTCTGCTTTGCCTTATAGTCCTATTAGTACTTGGTATCAATTAGAAAAGAAATTCCATGAGCATTATTACAGTAGTGATAATGAACTTAAGTTGTCACATCTTACATCGGTTAGACAGAAGCATGACGAATCGGTCATCGATTATGTCAAATGGTTTAGGGATACAAAAAACGATGTTATAGTTTAGTGATAAATGAGAGGGACATGGAAGACTTGGTGATCAATGGTTTGAGAACTCACATCAAAGAAAGAATTGAAGATTATGAGTTTTTAAATGTTAACCAAGTTATGCAAAGAGCTTTGGCTCAAGTGATTCAAAGCAAAGAAACAAAAGATATCCATAGGTCAAAATCTGATCATCCTCGCATAAATACTATTGGATTCTGTGGGGCCCACGGATTAATCCTTCGAGAATCCCTATTATGCATACACCATGATCCCATGATCAGTTAGTCGTGGCACATAACCGACAAGCATCAAAGTAAACATCGATTAGTTAAGCGGATACAAGTCATACCTGAATGCCATTACATCTACATTAATCATCATCAGTGGAACTTTTAATATAGCATAGAGCCCGAGTCATGCCTTAACCTACAAGCAACTGACTGGGAGAACATCCTAGCTCGCATAATCGTCAATATCACCTTCATCTTCATCTTACTTCTCGTAATCTGACCAAGTTAATAGCTAGGGACAATGCTAGTGAGTACTTTGAATGTACTCACAAACCACCTTAAGAGAATAATAATAACAGGAGGATATGCAATATGGATGTGGTAGTAGGAGGGCTCCAAGAGAGGTTCTTTTCTCAAGTAGTTTCTCTTGTAGATATAGCATCTATATATCTTTGTTGAAAACTTTTGTAAAACCTTTGTGGAAACCTTTTTGAAAAGTTTTGGAATTCACTAGGATTGGGTCACCCATTTGTTTCTTCCTTCCGATCATCTCATGACCAAACTCATTTCCTTCCTTTCCGACCATCCCATGGTCAAATCATTTCCAAAACCTTTACTTTTTGGAAGTCCTTTTTTAATCAAAACCAGCACCGCTCTACAGTAGTTTATCCAACCCATCCATAACCGTAGACATGGCTATTTGAATAGATTTACACTCTATAGAGGTTGTACACTTTACCCACACCATCCGGGTACCCTTCCCTGATCCCCTACGGATTGTGGGTCGAGTAACCAATAAAGACTCTCTGGATGCCACTCTAGTATAGGCCCTACCCTATGAGTTATTCCCCTCAACACCGGGATGTCTGGGCCAAGGACCAACCAGAGCGCATTCCGACTCCTCGAGATTGGGCACTCATAGTATTGCGCGGTCACTCACATGGGTGATCCTGCTTCCTCTAGGTGACAGTTTAACAGTTGAACCTTTTTGTAACGGCAAGCCGGGAATTAGAGGGATCTGATCCCTTATAAGCAGTTATGATAATTTCCACACTATAGTAGCAAACTTCAAATCTAGCCCTATCACACGAGGTAAGTTGTTATAGCTCAAGCTGCAAAGACCCGGGTGTGTTTTCATGAACATTTTTCCTACATCTTTCTTTCATCATCTTTTGTAAAACAAAAACCTTTTTCTTTCTCAAACTTCTCTTGGTAGGTCAAACCTCACCAAGGTGTTATCATAAAACTCTTTGTAAAACTTTTTTGGGGTCTTCCCATCCTATAGCTTTGCTTCGGCTAAAATAGGGTCTCCAAAGGGTTATGGTGTTATACACCATCTACCATTCTAGGGACAAATAGGTGTCGTCAATGGGGATGTACTTAGTAGTACACATGTGTAATGGTTTGGAGGATCCAAGCCACTACCCGATATAGATCTTCATAATATAAAACAATGTAGTTTCCATAAACAGTAGATAAAACATGCATAAGTAAACTAGTAGGACAAGGCTTATGAGCAAGAAGGTGTCTTGTTTGTGATCAGCAATATGGCAATATATGTCCCTGGACTTCTCCTTAGAAAACCACAATATCCAATTATAAACATCTTCATAGGGTCTTCGATATTATCGCAACTATCGTCATCAAAGAGAGTACATGCAAACAAACAAAGGGCACAACCAATACAAGGAATACAATCACCAATACCATATAGCAACCAACATACAACAGCTTACTCACTTCGGTAAGTTTTGATAGATTGAGTTTGTTGCATTTGGAAGTAATGGAAAAACACTTGTGGAATTTCCTTTAGGATTTAATTGCCAAAACCACTTAATAAAGGGGTTTGGAACTAAGGCTTTGGTATGTATGATACCAATGTACAAAAAGGATACCATCAGATAGGTATTGAAAATACAAGGCAAACAAAAGTGGTTTATTATTTTAGCTCTTCTCTTTAATTAGTTATGATTTTTCTAGTGAAAATAACCCTAGTTTAGGTTAAAAATTCATCATAAAAGATCTGTTAGCCAAATAATTTTGTTCCCAGAGTATGTTATGTATAATTAGTTTTTTGATTTTTGAGAGGTGGAATCATCTCAAAATAATTACAAGAATGCCCTTGGGAAAATCCCAAAGTCATCTCTGCAAGTTTTTTGTCATTTTCACCAGATTAAACCTACAGGGTATTTTGATATGATTCCACATGTACATGATAGGTATTTTAAATACCTTTCCGTAGAAATTGGATTCATCCTTTTTGGGGTTATAAAACTCTTGTGGTGATTTTTCTACTAAAACAACTATTATCTGAAGGTTTTAATTCCTTCAAATTTAACCAGTGCTCAATAAATTTTGGGGTGATATGGTTTGGAGGGTAAGGTGGTTTATGAGCTCGAAGAGTTTGAATTGGGTCAAAACATTTGATTGTTTGGCCTAGGGAATTTTCTAAACTCCAAAGTGAGTTGTTCTTGTTATTTTTGTTGCAGGAAAACCAGAGTTCAACTTGCCATGAGACCAAGTCCAGGGGTTAGGTATTTCAATTACCATCTAGAGGAAGTTGACTTAACCCCATTTGGTTAAATGTAACTCACTATGGATTTTATTTTCTGAAAAGTACATGCTCTAGTAGTTTAATTTTCTAGAAATAACTAAGATGGATATTGACTTAAGACTGGCTCTGCATGTTTGAAAAAGCATGTGGTTACCTGTATAAAATTAGATCTGGGCAAAAACTTGTATTTTCCATTTTCTTAGGCAAGTAAACCTAGTTGTCTGATTTTTGGGCTAGAAATAGAATTAAGAAAAAGGAAAAATGATACAGAGAGTTACTAGGCTAGATCCGAACCTTAGCGGGCCACATGGTGCCCGGTCGACCCAGGTTGCGAGAGGCGATTCAAACTCGCGACGGCGGGGCCCACGAGCCAGCGGCTCACTCTGCCGAAGGGTTTTCGAGCGTCGCCAGCCATGCGATCTAAAGAAGATCGACGACTGCACATCTTCACCTACCTCCCGATATGGCCGGCGGGCAGAAACGCTAGCGCGGCCTGTGGCCATGCGAGGGAGTCCACCAGTGGATGGGAGACACCGGGGAGGTCCTGGAGCGACGCGGTACTCTCCGACGAGCCGGTCGATGGGAGGCATGCGATGGTTTGGTGTCGGAAGAGGTTCCGCGCGAGGACGGCCTTGCTGACCTCGTCGGAGCTCGAGGGGGAGGGTTTTCAGGTGTTCCTTGGAGCGGGATTGTCAACACCCGGATTTTTAATCCCAAATGCCTTTTATGCCATACATCGCAATCCTAGGATTACCATTTTTGCAAGACATAATAGAATTGGTACCACAGTAAATCATCCATTACAAACCATAATAAGGTCTTACAAATAAAGGATCTCATGATCCAGTCTTAATACAATCAAAGCAGCGGAAAGTAAACATAGTAGGGGCTCCATCTTTAGAGTCACAGACAATGCTGACGATGGGAGATGACCCTAGTTGTCATAGACATCCTGCTATCCATCTTCCTGGTAGTCCTCCTCATAGTTTGGCCACGGGAATAGCCAGGGACAAACCCTTGAGTACTCTTTAAGTACTCGCAAACTATCACTAACAAGTAAGGTAGTTCTAGTAGGAACCTTAAGCTCTAGGTTTGTTTGCAAAAAGGCAGGTTATTTCATAAGAGTTCAAAAGTAACGAATCTAGTTTAATCACTTAAGTGAGAACCTAGTTTTCATATCCACAACCCTGTTGTGGTCAAGTCAACGTCATAGTTCAATTCACAAGTCATTTTGAAAACATCTGACAACAGAATAGTATGGCCACTCCAACTGTCCATGACCGTGGACGGGGCTATTTGAATAGTTTGACACTCTCTAGAGGTGGTACACTTTCACCACAAAATTCGATACATCCGTCAGGGATAACCCTTAATCATCATAGTTAGTATGCGGATAATCAATCATAACCTTTCAATTACACACTCTAGTATAGGCACCTCCCCTATGAGCTTGGCCTCCCAGCCATGGCCATCTACCATCCTGGGCACTGCATAGGTGGACATTCACATTCACGAGGTAGCCACAACTCAACCTCTTTCTGCGAGGGAACCCATACTAAGGCATATAAACTTCCAGTTAAGCCCTACCCAATTCGGATATTGTGGTTGTACGGTAAAATTGGAATGGTATCGCATCTGAACCCAACCATCAGTTTTTATAAAGGGCCAAGGCTCATGCCTCAACATTTTCATCATCAAATTCTTTTGTGTTCATAACACATGTCAAAACATTTCAATAGAATGAATCATCATTCCAAGGTTTTCATAATCATTTTCACCAAGTATTCCCATCTAAAGTGATCAACTTTTATGCTTAGCACTAGCCACTAAAGTTGAGGGTATTCACTAATGAGGGGTGCTAATCAAGTGTAGCTATCCAACTCTAGTTTTATGCCTTTTGATGACATCTAAGTATAACTACTTAGGCCTAGTTTTATACTCTTTATGGTATCTATCCTATTTTTCCAATACTCAAAAATCACTAACTAAAGGTAAAAAACTTTGGTAAAAGTAAAAGAATAAAGCTTGCAAGTAAAACTTGGGATTGGTATAATCAAGGTTGCATAACCAAAGCATGCCTAATGCATCTTGCATAGGTTATCTTGCAAGGATGGCTTGCATAGTTAACTTGTAGTGTTAGGCTTGCACATATATGAGGTTTGTAAGTGTTAGCCTGCCTTGAGTAGTGTAGTGGTTGAAGTTCTCTTCTTCTTCTTGGTAGTACTCCTCCTCCACATATCATGGGTCGGTACTATCATCTATAAATGAATACGAGGTACACAATAACCAAATAATACTTAACTACTTCTATTTGGCACACAAAGGGTCACACTAGATGATCTAGCATCATCACAATCATCACATGAAATAAAGACCTAATCTTATTTTTCTTATCTTAGAGAAGTAATTTATACTCATTGAAAATACTTAAGATTCAATATTCTCCAATTTAAAATATGGGATCATGTTGACACATGTCATCACGACATATTCTAATACTTGGGAATGTGATTTAAGGTGTTGGTCATATTTTATAAAGTTTAAAATTACTATTTAATACAATTAAAGTGACTAGAAATGCCTATATAGCATTCTTTTGGTGCAAGTCCAAGATCACTGCATTTAAACCTAAATATTTGTACATAGTCAGATAGATCTTGTCAAATGTGATTTTTGAGAGTTGGAATCAACTCAAAAGCATTTATGGTTGATTTTTGAAAAATGTTTGAAGGTGGAAAAGTCTCTGTCTTGTTATTTTTACTATATGTGATCTATAATTTCAATTGGTTTGAATCCAACGGTCTTGGATAGATATTTTCAATACCTTTCTAAAAAAATTGGAATCATGCAATTTGGTTTAGTGAATCTCTTTGAATCGATTTTTGAATCTACCGACAGAATCTAGTTTTAACTAAAATGGGAAAAATCTATTTAAATCGATGGGCTCTGCGCGGGAAACTAAATGGGCCGGCCCAGCTGCACTGAGCTGGTGCAGTGGGCTGCTGATAGGATGGTCCCACTGGTCAGTGGCTCATCTAACGTGAACCGGTAAGTTTCAATCTGGGTCGTGCGATTAGAGCGCGATCGACGACTGAGCATCGTCGTCTCCGTCGCACAGCTCCGGCGAGACTGAACCCTAACGCGAACGATGGGAGTACGTGGGGCCTCACCTGGGCTCCAGCTAAGGTCGGCGATGGGGGCGAATGGGGTTATCATCTACGGCGAGTCGAATGGTGGTCGCGGTGGATCCTAGGGTGGTCGCAATCAATGAGCTCCTTCCTGCTCTGCAGCAGTGGAATCCGGCAAAATTCCGGTGGTGCGGTGCTCTCCTTGCTCCAGGGAAAGGTGTGGGACGTGTCTAAGAGAGAGGGAGTGAGATGGTGTGGCGAATGAGGGCTGGGGTGGCCTCTGTTTATACACTAGCGAGAGGGACAGAGCAGGATGGCTCGGGCTCGTCGGCGACGTTGATACATGGGCTAGAGGCCTGGCTGAGGGTAGGGGTTGACGCGGTGCTTCAAGGCGGTTGTCATGCAAGTGATGGCGCAGCAAGGAGAGGTCCAGAACAGTCTGGAGCGGTTCATGCTCCGTGCGGGAACGACGGCCTTCGAGACGGCGCACAGTGGCTATGGTCCACGTGGCGGCGAACGGGCATGTCTGGGGGAAGCTAGGGTCACGGCGAGTGCGGGCACGTGCGGAGAGGGTGAGGCGCGGCGTGTGTGCACATGTCGGCTGCGGCGCTCTTGCACGCTCTCGGCATGGCAGACAGAGAGGTGGGTGTGGCGATCATGGCTGGTCCACGGCTTGCCTGCGGTCGAGGGGTGGACAGAGGGTGGCGGTGGTGTGGCTCCTGTCTTCTAGACATCGTGGGAGAGGGCGGCGCTGTCTGTGGCGAGTTGTGCTTGGTCGACTGGCACGGTGAGCTCGGGCGATGCGTCACTGGCGCAAACGGCAAACAGGGAGGCGTGTCCTGCGCTGCTGGGCACTTGGGTGAGTGAGTGGGATGCAGAGGGGACAAAAGAGTGATCAATTACTGCTCAAAACAGTAGAAGTTAGGCAGTGTTGATTTGTGTCTGCCAGGTGCTCGACCAAATGGCCGCATGAATTTAAGTTTTGAATTTTTGGATGAATTTTAGTGAGTGGTCTGAGTACTTGCTTGGGTGTCTATGGTTGCTTGGAAAAGTCAAGGTGAATTTATTTGAGTGGTGTTTGCAAAATGGTAATCTATGCATATGAACTTGATTCAATTTTGCAATGTCCTTTAAATAGACTTGGAATTTGTTTCTGTTGGTTTGTAAAGTGGGCTTCGGTTCACTTTTACTTGGTCTAGCATGGGGTGAAAAGAATTGAGAAAGTTTATATTAGAAATCTTTGACTAGAAACACTCAAAGTGGTCTAGTGGTTAATTTTCGTCAAAATGACCATTTGATCATATGATTCATATTTGAATTTCTTTTCTTTTGCTTTTGTTTGTAATTAGCCTAGATGATGTAGTATTCATCTTTAAACCATTCCTTATCATTTGTAGCAATCAAACATGGCAAGCGCAATCATTCATAGAATAATGCAATTCACACATTCACTCATATTAAATTTAATGAGAAAAGTTTTTGTTAACCCTAAACTTGGGTGATTAGAACTTGATAATCTTGATTAATCTTTTTGGGGTGTTACAGGGGTAGAGAAGGAATTAGATGGATCTGGGGCAGAGATGAACATGCATGGTGAAAATGAGCAAGGAGGAGGTCTGAGTGGAGAGGGAGGCGACCTGCAAGTTTGCATAACTGAGAGGATGTTATCCTTCTTCTGAGCTGTAGAGAGGGAGAGGGCCTCTGGTTGTTTGGGGGAGGAGAGTACTATGGTAGGAGAGTGTGCTAGCAATAGTTGAGGGGTCGGGGTGGTTGGAAGCAAGCACTAGCTCAAGAGCCTAAAAATGACCAAAGTGGGGTTGTTCTTCCTCTCTATGGTGAAGGAGGAAGAGGGAGTCAGCAGGGGCTCGTGGGGTGGATGGAGGAGAGGTTTGGGAGCAAATGAGGGCAGCAGGATGTGTTGGGGTCGCCTGATGCCTTTTATCCAACAATGTGGCCGTCCATGATGGACCAAGATCACAAGAGACCTAGGGCAGGTCCATGGCTTGCCCATTGGTGGCTATGGGTGGTGGAGAGGGATGGTGGGGTGCTCTGGGGTCATGTGCTTAACAGGCAGAGAGAGGGAGAGGTGTGTGGTGCTCCCTAGGCAATGAATGACTCTACCTTTGTCTCCCTTTCATTCAAGCACAAAAGACAAGAGCTAGGGTTGCTACAGTAATATGCTACAGTGATGCGGCCAGAGAAAGGTAGGGTGTGACCAGAGAGAAGGTAGGGTGCTACAGTAATATTCAAGCACAATTTTGGGGAAAGTTTGTTTTAGTTTTGATCAAAGTTCTGAAATATTTTAAATCTTGTCCATTTTGAATATCATGAAGGACTTCTTGGTTTTTATGGACACCCGTATTTTTAAGTCCAGACGATCCCAAGAATACCATTTTTGCGAGACATAACAGAATTGGTAGCACAGTGCATCATCCATTACAAACCATAATAGTCTTACAAATAGTTGATCTCATGATGAAGTCTTAATACACATCAAAGCAGTGGAAATAAACGTAGTAGACTCCATCTTCATTGTCAAAGGCAATGCTAATGATGGGAGATGATCCTAGTTATCGTAGACCTCCTGTTGTCCGTCCTCCGGATAGTCCTCTTCATAGTCTAGCCATGGGAATAGCTAGGGACAAAGCCATGACTACTCTTAAAGTACTCGCAAACTATCACTACTGTAGGTAAGGCAATTCTAGTAGGAATCTTAAGCTCTAGGCTTGTTTTCAATAAGCTAGTTATATTTCAGAAGTACTTAGTTATAAAGACCTATTTTAGTTCTCTAGATTACTCAATGGGGAATCTAGTTTTCATCTCCATAACCCTATTGTGGTCAAGTCAAAGTCATAGTTCAAGTCACAAGTCATTTTGTAAACATCTGACAACGGAACAGTATGGCCACTCCAACTGTCCATGACAGCGGACGCGGCTATTCGAATAGTTTGACACTCTACAGAGGTGGTACACTTTCACAAAAAATTCGATACAACCATCAGGGATAACCCTGAATCATCTTACTTGGTATGCACATAATCAATCCTAACCTTTCAATTACGCACCTTAGTATAGGCACCTCCCTTATGAGCTTGGCCTCCCAGCCATGGCCATCTGCCATCCTGGGAACTGCATAGGTGGACATTCATATTCACGAGGCAGCCTCAGCTTAGCCACTTTCCATGAGGGAACCCATACTAAGACATATAAACTTCCAGTTAAGCCCTACCAAAATCAGGTATTGTAGTTATACGGTAAATGCTGGAATGGTATCGCATCCGAACCCAACCATCAGTTTTTATCAAAGTCAAGGCACATGCCTCATTCAGTATCATCTCCAAATCATTGTGTTTCATAACACATGTCAAAACATTTCAACAGAATGACTCATCATTCCAAGGTTTTCATAATCATTTTCTCCAAGTGTTCCCATCTAAAGTGATCAATTTTAGTTTAGCACTAGCAACTATCAATGAGGGTATCACTATTGATGGGGTTCTAAACAAGTGTAACTACCCTAGCTTAGCTCTATGCTCTTGAGGGCATCTATTTTATTTTCCACTAATCACCAATAAGTATTGTTTTAGAAACTTGAGTAAAGGGAAAAGTAAAGCTTGTAGGTAAAATATGGAATTGGTAAAGTTGCATCTCAATAGTATGCATAGGGTATCTGCACAAGTCAACTTACATAGTGGAGCTTGCATTATTTAGCTTGCCTTGGTTGGTACAGTTGTTGAAGTTCTCTTCTTCTTCTTCGTAGAACTCTACCTCCTCGTAGACCGGGTCGATACTAGCGTCTATAAATAAATACGAGGTACACAATCACCAAACAATACTTAACTACTTCTATTTAGCACACCAAGCCTCACACTAGATGATCTAGCATCATCTCAACCATCACATGAAATATGGACATATTCTTATCTATCTTATTTTAGAAATGTATTTTCTAGTCATTGAAAAATACTTAAGATTTAATATTCTCCAATTGCAAAATATGGGATCATGTTAACACATGTCATCACCACATATTCCAATACTTGGGAATGTGATTTAAAGTGGTTGGCATATATTACAAAGTTTACTATTGCTATTTAATATTATTAAAATGACTAAAAATGACTATATAGAATTCTTTTAATACTAGCCCAAGACTACTGCATGTAAAACTAAATATTTTTACATATTCAGATAGAGCATGACAAATGTGATTTTTGAGAGATGGAATCAACTCAAAAGCTTTTATGGTTGATTTTAGAAAAATATTTGAAGTTGGAAAAATCTCTGCTTTGTTATTTTTGCTATGGGTGATCTATAATTTCAAACTGTTTGAATCCAATGGCAGTGGTTAAATATTTCCATTACCTTTCTAACAAAATTTGAATTATGCAATTTGGTTCAGTAAATCTTCCTGAATTTAATTTTGAAGTCACTGACATAATAGGATTTTGAATAAAAATGAAAATCCACATTTGAATTCGTGGGCAACGTGCGGGAACGATAATGGGCCGGCCCAGCTACACGGTGCGCGTGCAGCGGGCTGCCCCTGCATTGGTCCCACATGTCAGCGGCTACTCTAACGCGAAGCGGTATGCGTGAATCTAGGATGTACGATTAGAGCATGATCAACTGCTTAGCGTCATCGTCTCTGTCGCACGGCGCGCGGGGGATTCCAACCCTAGTTCTACGGCGGGGGTCGTCGGGGGCTTACCAGGGCTCCAGCTAGGTCCGGCGATGGGGGCGAACAAAATGGTCGACGATGGTGGATCGATTGGTGGTCGCGGCAGCTCCTGGGTGGCTCCTATCGCTGGTTCCGTTCCTCCATATTAGCGGCAGGCTCCGGTGAAATTCCGGCGATGCAGTGCTCGCCTTGCTCTGGGGATGGATCAGAGGGGTTCCTGGGGGAGAGGGGAGTCGAGTGGTGTGCATTTTGCGGCAGGGGGAGGGGTCTATTTATACCCCCGGTGAGGGATCATTGGGGCATGGCTCAGGATCATCGGCAACATCGCTACAGGTCGCTATCGGCATGGTTGAGGATGTAGGTTGACATGGTGTTCCCTGGCGGTCGTCATGCGCATAGTAGTACGGTGAGGCGCGATCTTAATCGGACAGGAGACGTCCATGCTCTGCTCAGGAACCGCGGTGTTCGTCATGGCGTACGGTGGTCACGGGTCGCGCGGCGTCAAACAGGCGTGTCTGGGAGGTCGCTGGCATCGCGGAGAATGCATTTATGCAAGGGGAGAGCGAGGCGTGGCGTGGCTGCGCGGGACGGCTCGGTGCTCTGGCGTGCAAGTCGGCATGGCAGAGAGATAAATGGGCGCGGCGATGTTGGCGTCTCCACTGGCTGTCATTGGCTGAGTCATGGACTGGGGGTGCCGTCAGGTCACGCCTACCTTCTAGTGGTCGTGGACGAGGGCGGCGAGGCTTGTGGCATCGTGTCCCTGTCCGACCGACATGGCATGCTCGTGTACGGGCTGGCACTAGTCCAATTGGTGAGTGAGGGAGGCTCAATTGCACAGGCTGGTACTGGGGATGATCGTGGGCTGGTAGTGGAGCTGTGTCGAGTACAAAGATGATCACTAGATTGATCACAATAGTGTATAGTTGGTAGTGTTGTACTGTGCTCACAAAGTGCTCGATCAAATGGCCGCATGAAATAAACATTTGAATTTTCAAATTATTTTTGGTGTGTGTGTTGGTCATATGCTTGAGTGTCTCTGGTTGCAACGATTGGTCAAGTGGAGAAACTTTGAGTGGTTTTTCAAAAATGGTTATCTAGATGCATACACTTGATTCCATTTTGAAAATTCCCTCAAATGGATTTGAAAATGGTCTGGTAAATTTTGAAAGCTCACTTGTGTTCATTTTCACTTGGTCTAGCAAGGTGAGGAAGGAAATAGAATTGTTTCTGTTTGAAATCATTTACTAGAGATTCCCAAAGTGGGCTAGGTGTTAACTTTGGCAAAAATGACCATTAGATCATATGCCTTAAAATTTGATTTTCTTTCGCTTTGCTTTGGTTTGGATTTGACCTGGATGATATGGCTATGATCCTTAAACTATTTCTCAACATGTATAACAAAAAAACATGGTATAGCAAGCATTCATACATCATCAATAAACACACATGCATTCATATAGTGTTTAATAGTAAAAGCTTTTGTTAACCCTCATTTTAGATGATTGGAAATTGATATTCTCCTTTAATATTTTTGAGATGTTACAAACCTTCCCCCCCTTAAACATAATCTCGTCCCGAGATTCCGGAAAAACTAGGAACTAAAGAGATTTGGAAACTCGGTCCTAATATAATCTTCTCGCTCCCAGGTGGCTTCTCCTTCAGTATGGTTGCTCCACTAGATCTTTAGAAACTTGATACTTCAGGTCTGGGTGGTTCTAAAGGCTTCTTCCAAAATATGAATGGGTACTTCACGATAAGTTAAATCCTTGTTGATATCCACGGCTCTATGATCGATGTTCTTGAAAAGTTTGGTCTTCTCCGGAACTTCTAAACATTTACAAAGTAACGAGATATGAAAGACATCATTAAGGGTTAACATCTCTTCAGGCAATTCTAGTTGATAGGAGCCTTCTCCTCGGTGACTTAAAATATTGAAGGGTCTGATATATCGGGGTGCAAGCTTCCCTTTAAGTTGAAAACACTGCATTCCTTTCAATGGTGATACTTTGAGATACATAAAATCTCCGACATTGAAGGTCAGGTCTCGACGTCTTTTGTCAGCGTAACTCTTCTGTCTGGATTGAGCGGTCTTGAGGTCTTCATGGATCTTGTGAACCTTCTCTTCAGCTTCTTGTAGGATGTCGGGTCCAAATATCTGACTCTCTCCTACTTGCGACCAATTTAGGCGGGTACGGCACTTCCTTCCATACAAAAACTCAAATGGGGCCAATTGGAAACTAGCTTGATAACTGTTGTTGTATGATAATTCTGTGAAAGGCTTCCCATTTAAATCCATATTCTAACACACAGGCTCTCAGCATATCTTCTAGTATCTGGTTTACTCTTTCTGTCTGTCCGTCGGTCTGTGGGCGATAAGATGTGCTGAAGTTCAGTATGGTTCCTAATCCCTTTTGGACTTTCTTCCAAAACCTTGAGGTAAACTGGGTTCCTTGATCTGACACAATGGTCTTGGGGGTTCCATGCAGACTGACTATCCTAGAAATGTACAACTCTGCTTGCTTTGAGCTTTGATAGGTGGTCTTGATGGGTATGAAATGAGCTACTTTGGACAGTCTATCTACTATGACCTAGATAGAATCATTTCCCCTACTAGATGTAGGCAAACCTGTGATGGAATCCATTCCAACAGAATCCCATTTCCATTACAGAATTTCCAATGGTTGCAAAAGTCCTGCGGGTCACTGATGTTCCGCTTTGACTCTCTGACAGAAATCACACTTGGCGATATAGCTTCCGACTTCTCTCTTCATTTTGTGCCACCAAAATTGCTCCTTCAAATCATGATACATCTCCGTCCCTCTTGGATGAATAGAATAAAGAGTATCATGGGCTTCCTGCAAAAAGACTTTCTTCAACTCTGAATCTGCTGGCACACATATGCGTCCTTTATACCACATAACTCCTTCTTCATCTTCACTAAATCCAGGTACCTTCTATGTACCGATACAATGCTTAATTCCGTCGATACTAGCGTTTCCTTTCTGAGCTTCCTTTATCCGACTGATCAAAGTGGGTTGAAGTTCAATACTGGCTAGAAATCCTTCGCTAACTAGCTCCATTCTAAAATTCTCCAACTCCTCATGCAAACTTGGCTGGTCTTCCTTAATCATGGTGTTTAATCTACACGGCAGTCTACTAAGAGCATCCGCTACGACATTGGCCTTGCCGGGGTGGTAGTGAATGTCAAGGTCATAATCCTTGATTAAATCTATCCATCTCCATTGCCTCATATTCAACTCCTTCTGGGTGAAAATGTACTTCAAACTCTTTTTATTCGAATAAATCTCACAGCGGTTACCCATGAAGTAATGACGCATGTCTTCAAGGCTAAAACTATGGCTACCAGTTCTAAGTCATGGGTGGGGTAATTCTGCTCATGTTGCTTCAGTTGTCGGGACATATATGATATTACTTTGCCTTCCTGCATCAACACACATCCGAGACCAATCTTGGATGCATCACAATATACATCAAAAGGCTTCGTGATATCTGGCATGATCAAAATTGGGGCTGAAACCAATCTCCTCTTGAGCTCTTGAAAACTTGCTTCACATTTGTCCTTCCATTCAAACTTCTTTTCTTTCTTCTGTTGGAGATATGCCCTAGAGGTAATAATAAATGTAGTTATTATTATATATCTTTGTGTTTATGATAAATGTTTACATTCATGCTATAATAGTATTAACAAGGAAACCATTAATACTTGTGTGATTTGTAAACTTAATTTGAAGTCCCTAGTATAGCCTCTATACTTCACTAGCTTGTTGGTTGATTGATGATGTGGTTTCTTTGTCATGAACATTGATATGTTATCAACAACAAGATCATATCGTTAGGAGAATGATATGGTGGACATACTCCTATAGACAAGCGTAGCATAAAGATCAAGTCATTTCAATAGTTCAATTGCTATATGCTTTCTGATACATAGTAACCTAATTCCTTCGACCATGAGATCATGCATATCACCTTTACTGGATGGATGCTTTGATGTCATCAAACACCACACCGTAACAGGGTGGCTATAAAGGTGGCATTGAGTGTTTGAAAAGTATTGGTTGAAACACATGGATCAAGAGTGGGATTTGTCCATCCACATGACGGATAGATATTCTCTGGGCCCTCTCGGTGAAATGTCATCCAATTAGCTTGCGAGCATGTGACTTGGTCACAAGGGATCACATATCACGGAGCGAAAAGAGTACTTATCGATGTGAGGATGAACTAGGTATGCGAGATACCGATGATCATAACCTCGGATAAGTAACATATCGTGAGACAAAGGAAATTGGTATCGTATGTAAGTGGTTCATTCGATCGCAAAGTAATCGTAGAAATATGTGGAGCCATATGAATTTCCAGATTCCTCTATTGGTTATTGCTGGAGAAGTGTCTCGATCATGTCCGCATAATTCACGAACCGTAGGGAGACACATAAGGATTGACGTTGTTTGAGTAGTTATGGTATTATGAGAAAGACCGAATGTTGTTGAGTCTCGGATGGGATCCGGGATATCACGAGGTGATCCGGAATGGTCCGGAGAATAAGATTCATATAAGGAAAGTTCCGTTTGGAGTTGGGGAATGGTTAGGTGTTTTCCGGGAACATTCTAGAAGGTCCCTGAATGTCCGGCACTCCGGAGGGAAGGGTACATGAGTGTGTCATTACATATTGGAATGATTGCATCATGTACTAAGTATTCTTTCTGTCCCAAATAAAGGATTTATTTAAATCCTAAATTGAAAAGTCAAACGGCTAGTTTGAAAGTCAAGCAAGCAGCTTTGGGAAGTGGGAAAGAGGAGGAGAGGTGGAGGCCGAGTTGGAGGAGGTTCCTCCCTTGGCGCGCACCTCCTAGGCCGAGTTGGGGAGGAACTCCTCCCTTGGCCGGCCCTCCAACCTATATAAGGAGGGCAGGGCTCCTCCTAGACACACAAGTTTCCTATCCTCTAAACTAAACCCTAGATCTAGACCCGGTTTAGAGCTATTCGTTTAGAGCCTTCTAATTGGTTTAGAGCCTTCTAATTGGTGTGTCTAATTACTAGACCACTAATAGCCTCTCTCATAAGCTCCACCATACTCGCACCGGCTTAAGGCGAAGCCCTGCGGGATTTCCCCTCTACCTCCGGTACCACGCCGTTGTCTTTGGGAATCGCGAGGAGAGTGCTACAACCTCCGCCTGCTGGAACAAGGAGAGGAAGGTCTTCGTCGAAACCGAACGTGTGACCGACTGCGGAGCGCCTGGGAACGCAGCGCGGAAGGATCGTCTCGCGATCTTGAGATCGGAAAAATGCGACTACATCACCCACGAGAATCTGCTCTCGTTAAACACTTTGGAATCTTCGAGGGTGAGTTATTCCATCGACTCGTTGCTGCAATCTAGTAGATAGATCTTGGCTTGTTTGTTTGTATGCGATAGAAAATTTTTGTTTTCCATGCTACGAACCCCTCTGATGTATCGAGCCGTGTCTATATGTAGATCTGTTTCACGAGTAGAACACAATGGTCATTGTGGGCGTTGATGCTTTTATTGTAGATTGCTTTTTGTGTACTTTGCATCTTGCGGTATGTTGGGATGAAGCGGCCCGGGCTAACCTTACATGACATCGTTCATGAGACTTGCTCCACGCTTGACATGCAACTCGTTTTGCATAAGTGGCTTTGCGGGTGCCTGTTTCTCCTAGCATAGTAAAGATCCAATTTACAACGGGTGATCAACAATGCTAGTATCAATGTTGTGGTTCTTGTTCGTAAGTTAGAACGACACTTATGGAAAGCCCCAAACCACGTAAAATATGCAAAGAAAGTAGAAGCGTCTAACTTTGTTTTGCAGGGGTGTGCAGTGATGTGATATGGCCATGATTGTGATTATATTTGATGTATGCAATGTTCCTTATTGTAAGTTGGCAACCGGCAGGAGCCATATGGTTGTCTTTAATTCCTGTTAAGACCTGCGTGTCTATTCAAAATAGTTGTAATAGTTGAAGCTGGTGGACGACAACCATGAAGAAGCGTCAATGACCTTGATGCTATGCCGGTGATGATGGAGATCATATTCGTGCTTGAAGATGGAGATCGGAAGCACAAAGAAGAAAGGCCATATCATATCACATATTATGAATTGCATGTGATGTTAATCCTTTATGCATCTTGTATTGCTTAGTAGACGACGGTAGCATTATAAGATGATCCCTCATGCACATAAATTTCAAGTTCTAAAGTGTTCACCCTTAGTATGCACCGTTGCCAAAGCTTGCTTGAAAACACCACGTGATGATCGGGTGTCTTTGATTCATGGTGAATACAACGTAAGCAAGCCAGATTTGCTTATCACGGTAGCTAAGGTTTGATCTTGTGAGCCTAGCATGTACGGACATGGCCTCGGGAACACGGATCGCGAAAGGCAAAGCATGAATCATATAGTAGATATGATGAACATGATGATTGTTCGCCATTAAAACTATATCAGCTCTCGTGATGATCGGTGTTGATGTAGTGGATTTGGTTCGTGTGATCACTAAAACAATGTGAGGGATGTTGTTTTGAGTGGGAGTTCACCTAGTTTAATTTCATTAATTAATTTGAACTCAATTTGTCATAAACTTAGTCTAAACTATTGCAAATATGTTGTAGATCAATGGCAGCCCTACCATCAATTTTAATGCGTTCCTAGAGAAAGAAAAGTTGAAAAACAATGGAAGCAACTTCGGATTGGTTCCGCAATTTGAGGATTGTCCTCACAGCTGGTAATTTGACCTATGCTGGATGCACCGCTAGGTGACCCACTGCGGTGATGCTACCGATGAAGTAAAGAATGTTTACCTCGCTCGGAAGAATCAGTACTCCATAGTTCAGTGTGCTATCTTGTATGGTTTAGAATCGAGCTTGAAAAGGTTTGAAGAGTCGATCCATATGATATTGTTGAGGATCTCAAATTAATCTTTGAGACTCATGCGGCAATTGAAAGTTATGAAGCTTCGAAAAGTTCTATAACTGCAAGATGGAAGAGGGTAGCTCGTCGGTGAGCATGTGCTTAAGATGTCAGGCACGCAAATAAACTTCAAAGTTTGGGTATAGTGATTCCTAATACTTTGGGAGTTTACCGCATCCTCCAATCACTACCACCAAGTTACAAGAACTTTGTGATGAACTACAACATGCGAACATGAACAAAGAGTTGCGAACTATTTGCTATGTTAAAATCTGCGAAGTGGAGATCAAGAAAGAGCACCAAGTGTTGATGGTCAATAAGACCACCAAATTCAAGAAAGGCAAGTCTAAGCAAAGGGACACTTCAAGAAGGGTGGTAAGAAAGTTACCACGCCGACGAAGAAGACCAAGGCTGGACCTAAGCCTGAAACCGAGTGCTTTTACCGCAAGGGAGAAGGTCCTTTGAGCGGAATTGCCCAAGGTACTTGGCGGATTTGAAGAACGGCAACATCAAGAAGAAAGGTATATCTGATATACATGTTATTGATGTGTATCTCACTAGTACTGTAGTAGTGCACGGGTATTTGATCTTGGTTCGGTTGCTCATATTTGTAACTCGAAGCAGGAGCTGCGAATAAACGGAAGCTAGTGAAGAACGAGGTGACGATGCGCGTGAAACGGATCAAAGGTTGATGTGATCGCGGTGACACGCTACCTCTTCATCTACCATCGGGATTAGTTTTATACTTAAATAATTGTTATTTGGTGCTGCGTTAAGCATGAACATTATATCGTGATCTTGTTTATTGCGAGACGGTTACTTGTTTAAATCCGAGAATAATGGTTGTTCGATTTATATGAGTAATATGTTTTACGCACATGCACCTTTGATAGATGGTCTATTCATGTTGAATCTCGATAGTAGAAATACACATATTAATAACATTGAAGCTAAACGATTGAAATCAAGCGATAACTCGACCTATATGTAATCGCTGCCTTGGTCACATTGGAGTGAAACGATGAAGAAACTCCATTCCGATGGACTTCTTGAATCACTTGATTTTGAATCACTTGAAAGATGCGAGGCATGTCTGATGGGTAAAATGACTAAGACTCCATTTTCTGGTATGATGGAGCGAGCTACGGACTTATTGGAAATCATACATACCGATGTGTGTGGTCCAATGAGTGTAGCATCATGTGATGGTTATCGTTATGTTCTTACCTTCACGGATGACTTAAGTAGATATGGGTATATCTATTTCATGAAACATAAGTCCGAAACTTTCGAGAAGTTTAAGGAGTTTCAAAGTGAGGTAGAGAATCAACGTAACAAGAAGATTAAATTTCTACGTTCTGATCGTGGAGGTGAATATCTAAGTTGAGTTTGGCGAGCATTTAAGAAATGTGGAATACTTTCGCGATTGACACCGGGAACACCACAGTAATGGTGTGTCTCGAACGTCGTGTCGAACTCTCTTAGATATGGTTCGTTCTATGATGTCACTTACAGATCTACCACTATCATTTTGGGGTTATGCATTAGAAACAGCCGCATTCACTTTAAATAGGGCACCGTCTAAATCCGTTGAAACGACACCGTATGAATTATGGTTTGGGAAGAAACCTAAATTGTCGTTCCTTAAAGTTTGGGGATGCGAAGCCTATGTAAAGAAGTTACAGGACAAGCTTGAACCCAAAGCGGAAAAATGCGTCTTCATAGGATACCCGAAGGAAACTATTGGGTATACCTTCTATCATAGATCCGAAGGCAAAATCTTCGTTGCCAAGAATGGATCCTTTCTAGAGAAGGAATTTCTCTCGAAAGAGGTGACTGGAAGGAAAGTAGAACTCGACGAGGTTGTCGAACCTTCTCTCGAAATTACAAGTAGCGCAGCACCGGAAGAAGTTCCTGTGGTGCCTGCACCAATAAGAGAGGAAGCTAATGATGGTGATCATGAAACTTCGGTTGAAGTTGCTACAGAGCCTCGGAGGTCAACGAGAACTCGTACCACTCCAGATTGGTATGATTCCGTTATGAATGTCATGTTGGTGGACAACACCGATGACCCGAGACATATGAGGAAGCGATGATGAGCCCAGATTCCAATAAATGGCAAGAAGCCATGAAATCCGAGATTGGATCCATGTACGAAAACCAAGTATGGACTTTGGTGGACTTACCGGATGGCCGGAAGGCTGTCGAGAACAAATGGATTTTCAAGAAGAAAACAGATGCTGATGGTAATGTTCATCTATAAAGCTCGACTTGTCGCAAAAGGGTTTCGACAAATTCAAGGAGTTGACTACGATGAGACTTTCTCACCGGTAGCGAAGCTAAAGTCTGTGAGGATTATGTTAGCAATCGCTGCATATTATGATTATGAGATATGGCAGATGGATGTCAAAACAGCATTCCTCAATGGAGACATTGATGAAGAGTTGTATATGATACAACCCAAAGGTTTTGTCGATCCTAAAGATGCTAACAAGGTATGCAAACTTCAACGGTCCATCTATGGATTGAAGCAAGCATCCCGAAGTTGGAATCAACGTTTGATAAGGTAATCAAAAGTTTTGGTTTTATACAAACTTATGGAGAAGCTTGTATTTACAAGAAAGTGAGTGGGAGCTCTGTAGCATTCTTAATACTGTATGTGGATGACATATTGTTGATTGGGAATGATGTAGACCTTCTTAATAGTGTCAAAGAGTATTTGAATAATAGTTTTTCAATGAAGGATCGTGGCGAAGCAGCTTACATATTAGGCATAAAGATTTATAGAGATAGATCGAAGCAAATATCATTGTCACAAAGTACATATTTGGACAAAGTTCTAAAGAGGTTTGGAATGGAAGATAGCAAGAAAGGGTTCTTGCCCATGTTGCTATACGACCTTGAGTAAAGCTCAAAGTCCGACATCGGCGTAAGATAGAGAAAGGATGAGTAAAACTCCCTATGCCTCAGCCATAGGATCTCTAATGTATGCCATGCTATGTACTAGACCCGACATCGCATATCTTTAGTCTAACTAGCAGATATCAAAGTGATCCGAGTGGATCATTGGACATGATCAAAAACATCCTTAAGTACTTGAGAAGAACTAAGGATATGGTTCTTCTTATGGAGGTGATGAAGCGCTCGTTGTTAATGGTTACACCGATGCTAGTTGGAACACCGATCCGGATGATTCTAAATCACAATCTGGATACGTATTTATTTTGAATGGTGCAGCGATTAGCTGGAGGAGTGCAAAGCAAAGCGTTGTGGCGAGATCTTCAATGAATCGGAATACATGGCTGCTTCGGAGGCTTCACAAGAAGCGATATGGATGAAAGAGTTCATTACAGAGCTGGGTGTGGTTCCAAGTCGCTGGACCCAATGTCTATCTCTTTGTGATAACATGGGCCATAGCCAATGCGCAAGAACCAAGGTCACACAAGAAGCTGAAGCATATCAAGCTGCGTTTTCACGCTATTCGAGAACATATCCAGGATGGGGATATAAAGATTTGCAAAGTACACACAGATCTGAATGTGGCGGATCCGTTGACTAAACCTCTCGAGGGCAAAACATGACCAACACCAAACTGCCATGGGTGTTCGGTATATTACCATGTAATCTAGATTGGATGACTCTAGTGCAAGTGGGAGACTGTTGGAGATATGCCCTAGAGGTAATAATAAATGTAGTTATTATTATATATCTTTGTGTTTATGATAAATGTTTACATTCATGCTATAATAGTATTAACAAGGAAACCATTAATACTTGTGTGATTTGTAAACTTAATTTGAAGTCCCTAGTATAGCCTCTATACTTCACTAGCTTGTTGGTTGATTGATGATGTGGTTTCTTTGTCATGAACATTGAGATGTTATCAACAACAAGATCATATCGTTAGGAGAATGATATGGTGGACATACTCCTATAGACAAGCGTAGCATAAAGATCAAGTCATTTCAATAGTTCAATTGCTATATGCTTTTTGATACATAGTAACCTAATTCCTTCGACCATGAGATCATGCATATCACCTTTACTGGATGGATGCTTTGATGTCATCAAACACCACACCGTAACAGGGTGGCTATAAAGGTGGCATTGAGTGTTTGAAAAGTATTGGTTGAAACACATGGATCAAGAGTGGGATTTGTCCATCCACATGACGGATAGATATTCTCTGGGCCCTCTCGGTGAAATGTCATCCAATTAGCTTGCAAGCATGTGACTTGGTCACAAGGGATCACATATCACGGGAACGAGAAAAGAGTACTTATCGATGCGAGGATGAACTAGGTATGCGAGATACCGATGATCATAACCTCGGATAAGTAACATATCGTGAGACAAAGGGAAATTGGTATCGTATGTAAGTGGTTCATTCGATCATAAGTAATCGTAGAAATATGTAGAGCCATATGAATTTCCAGATTCCTCTATTGGTTATTGCTGGAGAAGTGTCTCGATCATGTCCATAATTCACGAACCGTAGGGAGACACATAAGGATTCGACGTTGTTTGAGTATTTATGGTTTTATGAGAAAGAGACCGAATGTTGTTGAGTCTCGGATGGGATCCGGGATATCACGAGGTGATCCGGAATGGTCCGAGAATAAGATTCATATAAGGAAAGTTCCGTTTGAGTTGGGGAATGGTTAGGTGTTTTCATGGGAACATTCTAGAAGGTCGGAATGTCCGCACTCGGAGGGAAGGGTACATGAGTGTGTCATTACATATTGGAATGATTGCAACATGTACAAAGAATTCTTGCTGTCCCAAAAAAAGGAAATAGTTAAATCCAAAATTGTAAAGTCAATAGGCTATGTTGAAAGTCAAACTGCATTTTTTGGAAGTGGGAAAAGAGGAGGAGAGGTGGAGGCCGAGTTGGAGTAGGGTTCCTCCCCTTGGACGGCGCACCTCACTAGGCCGAGTTGGGAGGAACTCCTCCCTTGGCCGGCCAGCCCTCCAACCTATATAAGGAGGCAGGGCTCCTCCTAGACACACAAGTTTCCTATCCTCTAAACTAAACCCTAGATCTAGACCCCGGTTTAGAGCTATTCGGTTTAGAGCCTTCTAATTGGTTTAGAGCCTTCTAATTGGTGTGTCTAATTACTAGACCACTAATAGCCTCTCTCATAAGCTCCACCATACTACTGGCTTAAGCGAAGCCTCGGGATTTCCCTCTACCTCCTGTACCACGCCAGTTGTCTTTGCGAGGAGAGTGCTACAACCTCCATTTTCTTTGGAACAAGGAGAGGAAGGTCTTCGTCAATCTGCGAACGTGTGATCATGGAGCGCTTCTTGGGAACGCGCCGGAAGGATCGTCTACGCGATCTTGAGATCGGAAAGAGTACGACTACATCACCCACGAGAATCTGCTCTCGTTAAACACTTTGGAATCTTCGAGGGTGAGTTATTCCATCGACTCGTTGCTGCAATCTAGTAGATAGATCTTGGCTTGTTTGTTTGTATGCGATAGAAAATTTTTGTTTTCCATGCTACGAACCCCTACATCTTCAACAGCTGGGACATCGGCCTTGCGATGCTTGAAAATCCTTCAACGAACTTACGGTAATATCCAGCTAATCGAAGAAAAGCGGACTTCGGTTTGAGTGGTTGGGGCTTTCCATTCTTCAACATCCTTAATCTTGGCGGGATCGACGACAACTCCTCCTGCTGACAAGATATGTCCTAGGAATCCTACTTCCTTTAACCAGAACTCACATTTGCTAAACTTGGCAGAAGGAGTGGAAATGAGGGAGACTCAAAGATGTGATATTGATATTAGATTTCTAGACTTAGTCATTTTTGGCAGAGTGGGAGATTTTGACTAGAATATAGGAGGAGATGATTTTGAGAGGATGCAAGGTTCAAAATCCTCATCAAATGGATGATGATGTAGAGTAGATTGAGTAGGATAGTTCCACGCTTGATATTGGTCTTCATTGACTTGGAAGCTTCTAGAAAGAATTAGTGCTTAACTCATCTGGTCAAGGGTTTTAATGAGCACCTAGTGGCTAGAGATCAGATCTAGCTTGGTAATCTTCCTTAGTGTTTGGGATCTTCAGAACATCTTGATCCTAGAGTAGGAGCCCATAGAGTAGCTCATACTACCTTCTAAGCAGACAAGCCAAACAATGGATCAAGGCAATTCATCAGATAGTAGATCAAGGCAATTCATCTTCCAAGCAAATCAATGTACTTCTATGGATACCATCAAGCCTTGCTTGAGGTAGAGATGGGTATTTTTAGAAGTTGGAGTTTGAATGAGATAAGATCCTTGGTATCTCTACCAAGAGTAGAATTCAAAAGATTTATGAAAGGTTTTGGGACAAACCTAGGGACAAGAATAGTTAAAGGTTCTGTCTTTAAAAAATAAGGAGATTATATCATATAGCTCTCCATAATTTTGTTAATAGAAGCTTGGAAAATAAGGTTTGTGGAAAAGGCATCTTGGCACAAGTTTTGGAAAGCCAGGACATTTGTGAATATGTAAATAAGCCAAGACACTTCTTTTTTTAAATAGCTTTTTCCACTAAGGTGAGGTAAGGAGTATATCATCTGCTACATAGCCAGATGCATAAGCACCAACAAACAAGCAAGCAAACTCTACATCATTAAACAAGAAAAAGTTTTTGTTCCCCCTGATTTTTGCATGATGGACAACTAAACAGGGTTGCTGAAATTGGGAAGTAATAGACCTTTCCCCCTTAAAAGAATCTTGTCCCGAGATTCTGGAGAGTACGGTTAGAGGATTTTTAGTCGGGTTATTGCTAAGTGTCTCAAGCATGCTATCTTAGAGACTTTGTCTTTGAAAGTGGGTACTACATCGATGAAGTTTGAACTTCAGTTTTCTTGGGTGCACGGAAAGTTGAGTAGATTTAGCCTGATCGCGAGGGATGATCTTCTGTTCCTTCTGGACTCGATATCTCGAGGGCTTACGCTGATGATGGCCCAAGATATCTCAAGCCCGTTGGGGAATCCCAAGAGGAAGGTACGATGAGCACAGAAGCAAGTTTTACCTTAGTAATGAAACCAAGGTTTAATTGAACCAGTAGGAGAAAGGAAACACCTCCAAGGTGTTGCTAGCTGAACTTTGGAAGGGCGCACTACCGGTGCCAATTGCAATGTGGAGACCTGCACAACACAACCACAGAACTTCGGCCCCAACTTACGATGAGGTTGTCAATCTCACTGGTTTTGCTAAAAACAAAGAATTAAACGTATCAAGTGGAAGAAAGTAATAGTTTGCAGAAAGTAAACAGAAAACAGTAAATAGTTGAAGATTGATGGTAAAAGAAAGGACCGGGGTCCATAGTTCACTAGAGGTGGCTCTCCTTAAGATAGATAACATGTTGGGTGAACAAATTATAGTGGGGCATTTGACAAACATCGAGAAAGCAATACATGCATATACTACTCATCTTGACTTCTTTGAGACTTGATTGGGCATTACAACATTATACATAGACCGTAATCCAACTCCATCTATGACTAATAATCCACCTTCAGGATATCATCCGAACCCCCTCTAGTATTAAGTTGCAAGCAACGGATAATTGCATTACGCATTGCGTGTAAAGTAAACAATACGATTGTTTTATGAACAAAGGATTGTTGTTTTCTCCCTAGTAGCAACATCACATCTAGTACCTTAGATATTTCTGTCACTTCCCCAGATTACTAGAGGCATGAACCCACTATCGAGCATAAATACTAACTCTTGGAGTTGCTAGCATCTACTTGTTGGGTCCGCAGCATAGAAAACAAAAAAATTCCTACGGTGTGAACTACACGCCAAGATCTATCTACTAGGTACAAAGAAATGGGTGGACATACATCCAACAAGAACTTACCCTCGTAGACAACAAGCTTTGTTAACGAGTAGGAACTCATGGTTGATGTAGTCGTGCACTTGCCGATCTCAAGATCGTGATGAAGTCCAGCAGGTCCGGCTCCAGCACCACCAAGTCCAGCACCGCAAAGAAGCGGTGCATCCGTGATCGCACACATGTCCGGGTATCGTACACTGAGCAAATTCATGGAAAGTTGCCACGTTAGTTATCTGAAGATGAAGTTGCCCGGGCCAAATGGAGCAATTACTATCGCTGTGGATTTCCGACGTTCTATTGAGTGCGCCTTAGCCGGGTCTAACCTAGCCGAGTCACTCATAATTGCCCAAGAGAAAAGAAAAATTCAGGAGGTGGCGGCGTTAGCTCAGTCCGCGCAGCAGTATATGCCGGCGTTAAGCAACCCACATGGAAGTGTTTCGTTTCAAGCCGCGAAGGACACCAAGAAAATTTCAGTGGATAACATGTTTCCGGAGTGTACCGTAACAATTGGTGCCGGGTTAACTGACAAATAGGAAAGTGAGCTCGTCAACTTCCTCCGTGAGAATCGGGACATTTTTGCTTGGTCCACGCAGGACTTGAAAGGTGTTCCGAGGGAGTTGGCCGAGCACTCTTTGAACGTAAGACCCGGAGCAAGGCCGGTGAAGCAGCCTCTCCGACGCTTCGCCGAGGATAGGAGAAAGGTCATTGGTGACGAGATAGCTCGGTTGCTAGCAGCAGGATTTATCATGGAAGTGCTGTATCCGGATTGGCTCTCTAATCCGGTGCTAGTAGAAAAGAAGAAGGATGATCCGAACGTGGCAGTGGTTTGGCGTATGTGTATCGATTACACGAACCTGAACAAGGTGTGTCCAAAAGATCCATTTCCACTGCCGAGGATAGATCAGGTCATTGACTCTATCGCGGGGTGTGAACTGTTGTCATTCATTGACGCTTATTCTGGTTTCCACCAGATACCTCTGAACCTGGATGATCAAATAAAAACTGCCTTTATTACCCCGTACGGGGCTTATTGCTATCGCACTATGTCGTTTGGTTTACGAAATGCAGGAGCAACGTACCAAAGATGTATGGAAAAATGTTTGCACGATCAAATAGGTCAAAATGTACAAGTCTACGTGGATGATGTGGTTATCAAGACCAAGGAAAGCACAACGCTCCTTGACGACATAAGGCAAACATTCGTGAACTTGAGGAGATTCCGGATGAAGCTTAACCCGTAGAAATGTACCTTCGGTGTCCTGGCTGGGAAATTACTCGGATTTCTCGTCTCCAGCCGAGGTATCGAGGTTAATCCAACTAAGATCCGAGCCATCGAACGAATGGAGCTGCCGAAGTGTCTCAACGACGTCCAAAAGTTCACTGGATGCCTGGCGTCGTTGAGTCGGTTTGTATGTCGGTTAGGGGAAAAGGCATTGCCTCTCTACCAACTCATGAAAAAATCAGATAAATTCGTCTAGATGCTGTAGGCCGATGAGGCTTTTGCCCACTTGAAAAAGATGTTGGCCACTGCACCAGTATTAGCTTCTCCACTGTCGAAGGAGCCAATGTTGCTCTACATAGCCGCAACTAACCGAGTTGTAAGTTCAGTGATTGTAGTGGAGCGAGATGAAGAGGGTAAGTCGGTGCAGAGGCCAGTGTATTACTTGAGCGAGGTATTGTCTGCCTTAAAACAGAACTACCCGCATTTTCGAAAGGTGGCATACGGAGTTTATATGGCGGCAAAGAAGTGAAAGCACTACTTTGAGGAGCATCCCATCAAAGTGATATGCGAAGCCCCCATATCCGAGATAATGGGTAACAAAGATGTGAATGGCAGAATTGCGAAATGGGCAATTGAGCTAGCACCTTACGCACCCCAGTATGATAGGAGAGAAGCGATCAAGTCCCAGGCTATGGCGGACTTTTTCGTGGATTGGGCCGAGGTACAATACGAACCGCCACCAGATCCGAACTACTGGAGGATGCACTTTGACGGATCGAAAACCAAAACCGGGTTAGGTGCCGGGGTTGTGCTTACCTCGCCTAAGAAGGATCAGCTCAAGTACGTATTGCATATCCATTTCGCGGCATCGAACAATGTCGCTGAGTACGAGGCTCTTGTGCATAGTCTCAAAGTGGCGAAGGAGATTGGCATACGTCGGATAATATGCTTTGGCGACTCGGATCTAGTAATACAGCAAGTGTCCGGAGTATGGGACGCCCTGGATCCAAACATGGCGCTATACAGGTTTCATGTGCAGAAAATCTCGGGTTACTTTGAGGGATGCGAATTTCACCATGTACCTCGCGTGGAAAACGAAGCTGCCGACATCGTCAAGCTTCGGATCGACCCGACAGGCAATTCCACCGGGCGTAGCATTGGAGCACCTCAGAAAACCATCTATCAGGCCGTCCCCAGGAACCGATTCAATCTATGTCCCGGAAAACGCGGAATCCGGAGTTGAGCCCATGGACATTGACATGGGAGGTAGTACGCCGAACTCGGGGACTACCTCAACAGACCCGGGGACTACCTCGCTAGACCCGGGGACTATTCAGCGTGATCCGGCTGAAGTTATGCCGGTGGATCGGATGGAAATTGATGAGGAGATGTTCCCTGCGCGAGCAGTACCAGCTTGGGCACTGCCTATATACCGGTTCTTGAAAGATGGAACGTTACCCACTGAGGAAGTGCTAGCCAGGCAAACTTAGAGGAGAGCCAAAGCTTACACAATCATCAATTCCGATCTGTACAAACGGAGTGTAACCAATGTCCTCCAGCGGTGTGTGGATCCGGAAGAAGGACTTGACATCCTCCGAGATATACACCAAGGAGAATGCGGGGATCACGCCTCATCCCGGGCCTTAGTGGCAAAGGCATTCCGGCATGGATTCTATTGGCCAAGTGCCTTGGAGCAAGCAGAAGATCTGGTGAGAAAATGCAATGGTTGTCAAAGGTACGCCACCAAGACACATATGCCTATGTCGGAACTCAAAACCATACCAATTACATGGCCATTTGCTGTGTGGTGCTTGGATATGGTTGGCCCGTTCAAACCAGCAAGAGGAAACATGACGCACATTCTGGTCATGGTGGACAAGTTTACAAAATGGATCGAAGTGAAGCCTATAAGAAAATGTGATGGAGCTACGGCTATCACATTTCTCAAAGACATCATCTTGAGATACGGTTATCCTCATAGTATCATAACTGATAACAGCACCAATTTTGCTGAAGGAGCATTTGCACGATTCTGCCGAGATAAGAAAATCCGACTCGACATAGCCTCGATAGCCCACCCCGCATCGAACGAACAAGTGGAAAGATACAACAGATTAGTGCTATCCGGGATAAAACCCCGGATCATTGAGCCGCTGC
Organism: Avena insularis; assembly: GCA_023614405.1. Taxonomy (NCBI): domain Eukaryota; kingdom Viridiplantae; phylum Streptophyta; class Magnoliopsida; order Poales; family Poaceae; genus Avena; species Avena insularis. The sequence goes on from CM042688.1 coordinate 247,061,968, forward strand.
AAAGATCAGCGGGGTGCTGGATAGAAGAACTACCAGTGGTATTGTGGAGTTTAAGAACAACTCCGAATCGATCAACAGGCTACACGCTGTTCTTTCTGGTATATGGGGCAGAAGTTGTATTACCAGCCGACATAGAGCATGATTCGCCTAGGGTCACCCAATACCCAGAAGCCGAAGTGCAAGAAGCCTGGCAAAATGATGTTGATCTGCTGGAAGAAGCGAGAGAACTGGCACTGTCCAGATCCGCCATATATCAGCAAAATCTCCGACGCTATCATAGCCGAAAAGTGTGCCCCCGAGTCTTCCGGGAAGGCGATCTGGTGCTCCGGTTGGTACAGCGTACCACTGGCATGCATAAATTATCCCCCCCATGGGAAGGACCATTTATTGTGAGCAAAACATTGCACAATGACTCTTATTATCTCATAGATGCAAAGCCACAGGAAAGAACAAGGCGGACAGATCCGGAGAGGAATCCAAGCGACCGTGGAATGTAGCACTACTTCGTCCCTTCTACACTTAGCTAAAAAGTGTATGTATCCGAGTCATCCTCATATGTCGGTATGTATGTCAGCAATGAGCTTATCAATGAAATAGCGGAGCCTCGAGCAGTAACTCGGGGACTGCCTTAATAAATGATTTGTTGTTACTTTTTATGCGTTAGCTGAAATGGCTCGTTTCGCTTAACACGGATTAGTAATGTGTGAGCACCAAAAACCCAACCCTTCGACTTGCTGCAGTCCAACAAGAATTGGCTTCATGGCGAGCAAGGGAACAAGTTTGGAATTGCGTAGCACATGAAAAACTACTAAGGAAATGATCCTATTCCAGCTAATGTTTGTTTTTTTTTCGGACTAACCCCGTATTTACTTTCAAGCTATTATTGAATTATTTTGAGCCAATCCCCAAAGTTTCTTAGTATTGTTAAAACGATTCTTGAAGCTCGGATTCGTAAGTCGTAAAACCGAATCAAGGTAGACATGGATCGAGCCGGAGAGTTGGACGAACAAGAAAATGAAACTCGGGGACTACGCCAAAGTTAATCCGGCATACAAGCATAGTATCAAAATATCATGTATTCAGCATACAATTGCACCCGGCATACCGGGGATCTGATAAATTTTCAAGTTTTTTCAACTAAGGAGCGGCAGGAGGAGGAAGTCCGGTGTCATCATCACTGTCTTCAATATCCGAAGCCACATCTTCTCCATCATCGCCTGACCCATCCTCCATGTTCTCCATCTGCTCCTCCTCGCCGGATTCCAGAAAGCTCGGCCCCTCAACCTAGTCATGGACATGAAAATATTCGATGAGGCTGTAGGCGCAAGCCTGGCGCCGAGCTACCCACTCCGGATCATCGGTCCATTTGGATCCGGTGCGCTGACGGGTGAGGAGGCTCAGATCGATTTTCACGTACCATGAAAGGATATGATGGAGAAGGGTATCTGCTGCGGCACGCCCGGCGGATTCCCTCCAGAGGTCAAGTTGAGTTTCAATCTCCATCAGTTTGTCGGCAAGGAGCATGATCCTTTCCGGAGCGTCCTCGCTTGGCCAGAATGTGTTGAAGATCCGGACCGCAACATCGAGGAGATCTTTCCCATAGTTCTTAATAGTTTCCACCCGAGCCGACACGCTGACCAGCAGGTCCTCCATGTCTAAGGGGATGCTCTCACCATCAGGAGCAATGGGAGTACCCCTCTCTTGGCGGAATTTGGCAAGGCGACCGGGCGATGGCAGTACCCTCTGGAAAGTTATCTGAAAATAAGGAAAGGAAGGATGCTGAAGCAAAGGCATATGAGCTAACCCCAAAAACTATGCCGGATAAGGGGAAGAAGCTTACGTGAGATATGGCGATGGATTCGGGTCAAATCCTTGATACAACTGTCGCGTCTCTGGCGAAGTTGTTAAAGCTCAGCGAGCGTCGACCCAAGCCGGACCTCGGATTCCTTGAGCAGGTCCTGATCCTTGGAGATCTGGAGGGTAAAGCCCTCACGCTCTTCGGTGAAGTTCTGGCCAACTTTTTGGAGCTCGGTTTTGTGTTGGGCCTTCATCTTCTCCATCTCGGCCTTGAGTATGGCTATTTCGTCGTCCTTGGTCCGGAGGAGGGCGAGCTCATCGTTTTTCTTATTCAGCTCGGCTTGATGTTGTCCTACTTGTTCGAGAAAATGCAGCATCATATCAGGCACGGGCACACTATCCTCAAGCGATGCTGAAATAGTGTGTTGACCCGGCAAAGCCGAGGAGTGAATGTTTGCCGAGCCAAGGAGAAGAAAGAATGGAAAACACAACGACGTTGGCCGAAAGGAGACATACCTCGGATTTCCTCCAAGTTCTTTCGCATAATCTTGTTTTCAGCCTCCACCCCAGCTGCAAAAAACCGAATAAGGAGGTTAGTCCGGTAGAAACAAACGAAACGGAGAGGTGTTAAGAGAGGAAATTACCCCTCTTTTCATGCTCCGCGCCAAGTGCAACATGTTTTGCACGCAAGATCTTGTGGGTATCAAGCAGGCGCTGAAACTCGGCGCTCCGACGATTGGTGGTTACCTAACAAAGGTACAGGCAGGTAATATTAGTTCGGTGCATATTCGAAGTGTACAAGATCCGGGCCAAGCGGAACTTAACCCGGCTCTAGGTGTGTGCATATTCGAAGTGTGCAAGATCCGGGCCAAGCGGAACTTAACCCGGCTCTAGGTGTGTGCATATTCGAAGTGTACAAGCTCCAGGCCAAGCGGAACTTAACCTGGCTCTAGGTGTGTGCATATTTGAAGTGTATGAGATCCGGGCCAAGCGGAACTTAACCTGGCTCTAGGCGTGTGCATATTCGAAGTGTACAAGATCCAGGCCAAGCGGAACTTAACCCGGCTCTAGGCGTTTGCATATTCGAAGTGTACAAGGTCCGGGCCAAGCGGAACTTAACCCGGCTCTAGGTGTGCGCATATTTGAAGTTTACATGCAGCTACGTTGATCTTCTAAGGAGCATCCGGCCGAGTAACAAGTTACCTCGCCAGAGGCTCGGGGACTAATGGTTATTATCTACAGCATGTAAATAAGAAACGACGTACCTCCATCATACGCCCAGTGAGGTTAATCGCCTTGGCGGCGGTATTCATCTGAGCGGAAAATTCAGCTGGGCCGAACTTTTCCGGGAGATCGTCGTTGTAGACGAACTCCGCCTTGTTCCAGTTCATGACAAACTCGATGAGGCTCGGAGGGTACCGTTTGCCAGTGGGCATGTGAGGTGCCACCAAGCCCTTTGCGTGAGCTTCTTTCCTTTCAATCAGGGCAAGAGCTAGGTTAGTGTGAAGAACCATCTGCTGCGAATCGGCTGGCTCGGCAGGAGGATCCGTCGCTGCTGGTGACTTCTTTGGAAGCATTGATGACAAAGTTTGCTGCCTAGCCTCGACGGAGGTAGACTTGCCTTTGGCTTGCTGGGAGGATGTGACCACAGTGGATTTACCCTTGGAAGCCGCTGGAGTGGGTCCTTGCCAAGCTTGAGATGACTCGGACGAGGCAGATGAGCTTGGCACGGGAGCTTTGGTGGCTGGTGCTGGAGCTGCTATTGGTTTCTTCGGAGCCGGGGCAGGCACTGATTCGGTGGTTGGTGCTGGAGCCGCTGCTGGTGCTGGAGTTGCGGTAGACTTTGTAGTTGCTGGTTGCGGCAATGCCGAAGTGCCGGACGCCGTTGCCTCGGCCGATCCGACCCCTCCCGATCCGAGGTCGCGTTCCTCTGGAGGAGGTACTGCGGAACCAGGAGCGGCCGCAGAGCCCTCCGGAATAGGGCTCAGCGGGCGTGACTCGTCGTCACGAGGAGGGGAAGGACTAGACCGAAGAGGAGAGGAGATGCTCGATCCGCTCTGAGGGACCTCCATAGGAGCCATGCAAGAGAAAATAAGGTCAGGAGTGAAATTACCCCGGTGCAGGGAGAAGTGTGTTGCGCAGTGAAAAAGAACTTACGCATCTGAGGTCTCGGCCTCCTTAGGTTTCCGGGCCCTCCGTGCCAGGGCTTTGCCTGCCCGTTTGGAGGCAGTCTTGTCTCTGGCCTTCTTTTGCCTTTTGGAAGGCTGAGAAGGTTCGGAAGAAGAACTTGACGCGGATCCGCGCTTCTTCTTTGACGCCACCAGAACAGGCTCGCCCGTGGCAAGTGGAGAATCCTCGTGGATGTGCCCACCGGGTTTAGCTGATGCCGGGAAGGTAAAAGAAAGAGGGAAAGCCTCAACGGGTTCAATCACATCGATATCCGAGTCATCCTCATCGTCGGGCCAATCTCTAAGAGAAGAGAATTTACCGCTGGGTCGTTTGGTGGCGTCGGTTGTGGGGAGGAACATCTCCTGGTCCGGCTCCTCCTCATCCGGGATTTCTCGGTCCGGGGCCCACTTAAGGGTTGGATCAGTACCATCCTCGAGGGTTTGCTGGAGAAACAGCTGAGAAAAAGGCACAAGGAGCAGAGTCAAAAATATGATAAGAACCGACACGTAATTGAACCGAAATAAATTTACTCCGTGAAGCTTACCGCGGGAGGGAGCCTGTCGCGGCAGTAATGCTCGATTCCCCATGTCCATTCGGCGGAAAAATCCTTATGGGTGGTGAAAAGATCCTTGACCCGGCGGAAGATCTCCGTGTTGCTCAACTCGAACGAGGAGGTTCGGTTGGGGTCCCGACTGAAGCTCATATGACACAACTTGTGAGTGCGCCACTGGAGGGGAGAGATTCGGTTGCGCACGAATGTGATCATGGCATCCTCGTTGCGCAATCCGAGCTTCTTCAACTCCGCAAACCTTTTGTTGACTTGGTTGGCCAGAGCTGTAGGTTTTTTGGCGACCTCCTCCCAGAAATTCGTGTCCAGGGGACCCGGAGCGTAGGGCAGCAACCGGATCAAGTCTTCGGTGCCTTTGTTCCGGACGTAGAAGAAGGTCCGGGCCCATCCTTTGCAGGAGTCAAGCCCGGTGACCCGGGGAAAGATTGAATACCTCCGGGGCGAGATCAAGGCAGCTCCGAACTAAGTGAGCTGCCTGTCCTCCGACTCGACGTGGATGTTGGGGACGACGTTGCGACGGAGGCCGAAGAACCGGATCCATAGCTCCTTCGTGAGCCATAGTCCGGTGTAGCCTTCGATCGAGGAAACGAAAGCGGACAGAGAGGTGATGGCGTTCGCCGGGAGATGATGTGGTTGCAGGTGATAGGTCCGGACCCAGTCCCGGAAGAAATCACTCACCGGAAGGCCAAATCCCCATTGGAAATGGGATAGGAAAACTACGAATTCACCTGGATTGGGTGAGGGGGCCAATTCCGAGGAGGGGAGACGAGCGGCAACGCCGGCGGGAATACGCCGGGTCCGTTAAAGCCAGTCGATGTCGTCCTCAAAGACCCACGAGCCGGCCCACGCGCCGTGGTCCGCCGCGCCGGTGTCCTCCTCCATCTCCTGCTCGACGATGATGAGCTCCTCCTCCGTCATCTCGATTCCGCTGTCCTCGCTGGAGCTGGCGGCGGTGGGGCTCTGCGGTCTAGATTCACGAGGACCCGTGGCTAAACAGTGGTGCAACGGTGACTGCGGTGCGAAGGCACGGAGAAGGTGCGGCAGCGGCGCAGCTGCAATGGGCACTGGCGGCGGCGCGGTCGCGAGGAAGAAGAAGAGGAACGGGCGAGGGGGCGCGGAGATGGAAAAGTGCTAAGGAGCGTGCCCCTCCCCTATTTAACTGCCCCCAGTAATCAACGAGTGGGATCGTGTTGCGCTGGACAGCCACGCGCTGTGGCCGTGTATCACTGGCATTAGCCAATCAGAGATAAGCCACAGCGGAGGCCACAAAGTAAATATGATCCCATGACACGATGTGTAGTTGCGGGAAATGAGGAGACAGGCGTGACGTAACCCGCGCATAGTAATCACTGACAATTACTGCGACAGTTACAGTGCAGGCCCTTAAAATAAGGTAACGCAATGATTAACCCTTACGTGGGTTGGCGTATGAGAGAAGGAAGCAAGGTCCGGATCCGAGCCTCCGTGGTAACTCGGCCGACAAGTGAAAACTTGAAATGTGCAGAGGGAAAGTAAAACCATAGGATCCGAGCTACAATGGTAACCCGGCCGGCAAGTGAAAACTTGGAACGTGCGAATGGAACGTAAACCCATATAATCCGAGACAAGAAGTCAACCCGAAACTAAACGTCCAAAGCTTAGATACGAATGAACCTGATGTGGCCTTAGCGACCGAGGCCGCTAAGGCCGCACCAGCTTCAGGGACTAATGTTGGGGGGATAACCCCGGGTAGGGTCACTCCAAGGTATAAGGGCCGAGTTAGCCGAGGTTCGGCGAGGTCAAAGCGGGTGCTAGCCGAGTCACCTCAGGGCTGGCCGGATCACGGAGTAACCCGGACCAGGGGGTCGCCTAACATTGTCTCGTCCGACTCAAGGAGTAAGTCGGAGATACTTGTCTAGCTTATATGCAGGAACAGGTGTGGCCGGATCAACTGTGATCCGGATCCTTGCTTGGCTTCTAGGAGAAGGAAGGAATCTCTCTGGTCAAAAAGAAGGATCGGTGCATACTGGATGCGCGAATAAAGCAAGGGCAGGACCACCGGATCGTGGCCGACAAGGGTGACGACGCTTACGTCGGCTGACGCGGGCGCCGCAGAGGCTACGTCGCTAAAGCAAGTGTGACGCGGGGAAAAGCACCCCTGTTGGGTTACTACTTTGGGAGGGGGCATATTCTTAGGAATATGCCTCCACATATGCCCTAGACCAGTACCGAACCACCTCTATATAAGGGGGGGTTGGGGTTCTGGTAAGGGGGTTGGGTCTTTTTCAGATACAGAGCAAGGAGAATTCTAGTTAGTTGAGCTCTAGTGGATCTAGGGTTCTTGGGCTAGTTGGTAGGCAAGAGTAAGAGAGTTTCTTCTTCCTCCTCTTGTCAATACAGCTCAAGGAGCACGTGTAATCTTGGAGATTGAACATCAATACAACGCTTCTATGTAGAGAATCACTCTACTATCCCTCCCTGGATTCCCCTAGCGCGTATTAGTCCCCACCATTAGCCTATCCATGGCATCTGCCGTGACACCACCACGACACCAGCAAAGCAGTGGAAGCAGTAACTCCTTTCTAGATAAAGCCACCGGGAACATGTATCTCGCTAATCCGAGACCACAGGGGAATAATACTAGAGGGGGAGAGAGATCCTTCACAAGGAGGTGTGAGTGAGAAGTGAGGAGGGGGTAGCCTTTTATAGGAGGAGGGGGGTGCCCCTCCTTCATGGCCGGCGCATGGAGGGGGTGACCCTTCACCTCCTCCATTCATCTGGTGGTAACCCCTCCACATTAAAATCCCCTTCACATTCTCTTTTAAAGTCTCCACTTAAAATGCATTAAATTTCTCCAAATTTAATGCTCTCTCATTTAATAAAACTCTTTTATTATTTTTATTCAGAATTTTGTTAATTACTTTAATTAACAAACATTCACATAAAACCCCCTGCAACATTTCAATATTACATGCAGAACCAATTTCAGCAATTTCACCGAAGCTTGATTTGGTGTCTATTGAAATAATTCCAGCGCTTTCTTAAATCTTTATCTGAAACATATTTGCTCCAAATGGTGTCGGTATCCCTTAAGTGTGTCACCCTACGGTTCGCGAATAATGCAGACATGATCGAGACCCCTCTCCGATCAATAATCAGCAGCGGGACCTGGAGATCCATACTGACTCCTAAACATTCAACGATGACTTCTGTGATTGTGAGAACCTTTAATGCTAGTAACTAAATCCCTTTGTCTCGCGATATATTACATGTCCAAGATTCGATCATCGGTATCTCCATACCTAGTTTGATCTCGTTACCGACATGCACTCTTTTCTCGTTCCCGTGATATAACATTCTAGTGATCACATCACTTGCTTGCAAGCTATTTCAATGTGATATCACCGAGAGGGCCCAGAGTATATCTATCCGTCATCGGGATTGACAAATTCCACTCTTGATCCATGAGCCTCAACATAACACCTTCGTAGCACTGAACCCATCTTTATATTCACCCTGTTACGGTGTGATGTTTGATGTTATCAAGATACTCTTCCGGTGTTAGCAATTAACATGATCTCATGGTCTAAGGATAAAGCTTACTTCGTATGATGTTATAGAAATATAAACATAATGACTTTGATCGTAATGCTATACTTCGGATGAATGTTCATCACATCATTCCACCAATGGTGTGACCTCGTTATTAACAACATCCAATGTCCATGATCAGGAAACCTTGATCATCTTGTTAATCAACGAGCTAGTCTATAAGAGAGGCATAACTAGGAACCCTTTTTGTTTATTAAACACACATGTATTAACGTTTCCGATCAATACAATTATAGCATGCAAAATAAACATTTATCATAAACATGGAATAAGATAATAACCACTTTATTATTGCCTCTCGGGCATATTCCCTTCACTACTTGGCCAAGATAGCTACTAACAACGGAAAGCATGCAAGATCACAAATAACAAAGACATGATAGAATCAATAATCAATCTGAAATAGCATCTCAATATCCATCGGATCCCCACAAACACAACATGTAGGAATTACAAATAGATGATCTTGATCATGAACGGAGCTCACAAGATCTAAACATGATAGAACAAAGGAGGAGATCCAGCCATCTAGCTACTACATGGACCCGTAGTCCAGAGATGAACTACTCACGCATCACACCGGAGTCTTGCATGGTGATGAAGAAGGCCTCCAGGGTGAATTCCCTTCTCCGGCAGGGTGCCGGGAAGAGCTTTAGATCCCTCCCAATCTAGGGATAGAGATGACAGCGACTACAAACTCTTTCGTGGAATTTTGATCGGGTACTTAGGGTTTCTGTATCGGAGGCATCTTATAGACAAAAGGAGAGGTCGGGGGGTGCCAGGCCTGGCCGTGCAGCCAGGTGGTGTGGCCGCCCTCTGGCCCCTCTCCGTCTCGTATTCTGGCTCCGGGTGTCCCTCGGTGAAAAAATGACTTTGGCTTTTGTCCCGTCCAATTCTGAGAATATTCATTTTCTAACTTTCCAAGAACCAAAAACAGCAGAAAACAGGCAGCTGGCACTGTGGCTCTTGTTAATAGGTTAGTCCAAGAAAGTGTATAGAAAGTACTCCAAAGTTGGAACAAAACACAAGAAAGTAGATAAAACCAAGCATGGAACATCAAAAATTATGGATACGTTAGCAACGTATCAACATCCCCAAGCTTAACTCCTGCTCGTCCTCGAGTAGGTAAGTGATAAAAGAAAGAATAATTTTTGAGGTGACATGCACCATCATAAACTTGATCAAAGTATTTGTAAAACATTGATAACTGGGATCATAGTACTTCAATCATAACAATAAGACAAAGCAACTATGTTGCAACATGAAAAGTGTCAACACCCGGGTTTTTAATCCCAGATGTCTGTTATGCCATACATCACAATCCCAGGATTATCATTTTTGCGAGACATAACAGGTTGTATATCACAGTACATCATCCATTACAAACCATAATAAGGTCTTACACAAATAAAGGATCTCATGATCCAGTCTTTGTACAAACAAGTAGCGGAATAAATAGCATAGCGGTGGGCTCCATTTTCAGTGTCACAGGCAATGCTAACGATGGGAGATGATCCTAGTTGTCGTAGCTGTCCTGATGTCCTTCTTCTGGATAGTCCTCCTCATAGTGTGGCCACGGGAATAGACAGGGACAAAGCCATGAGTACTCTTTAAGTACTCGCAAACTATCACTAATGTAAGTAAGGAAATTCTAGTAGGAATGTTAAGCTCTAGGCTTGCTTGCAATAAGATAGTTTTATTTCACAAGTACTTAGTAGTAAAGACCTATTTTAGTTCTCTAGATTACTCAAGTGGGAGTTCAGAAACTCTAAGCTCTATGTTTATTTCAGAAACAAGTAAAGTAATTCTAGTAGGAGTGCTAAACTCTAAGTTTATTTGTAAAGCTAAGTTTGAAACCTAAGCTAAGTTCAGAAACAAAGAAAGATAAAATAAATTTTGAAATCACCTAAGTGGGAACTTAGTTGTCATAGTCACAACTCTGTTGTGGTCAAGTCATTTCACAATTCATTTCATAAGTCATTTTGAAAACATATGACAACGGAACAGTGTGGCCACTCCAACTGTCCATAAACACGGACACGGCAATTCGAATAGTTTGACACTCTATAGAGGTGGTACACTTTCACCAAAAAAATCGATACATCTGTCAGGGATAACCCCGAATCATCATACTTAGTTTGCAGATAATCAAACATAACCTTTCCTTTACACACTCTAGTATAAGCACCTCTCCTAAGAGCTTGGCCTCCCATCCATGGCCATCTACCATCCTGGGCACTGCATAGGTGGACAACATTGATAGGTAGCCTCAGCTCAAACCTCTCCCACAAGGGAACTAATACTAACGCATATAAACTTCCGGCTAAGCCTTACCCAATTCAGGTATTGTGGTTGTACGGTAAAATTGGAATGGTATCGCATCCGAACCCTCAGTTTTTATAAAAGGGGCTAAGGCTCATGCCTCAGCATTTTCATCATCATAAACCAGTTGTGTTTCTCAACACATGTCAAAACATCTCAATAGAATGACTCATGATTCCAAGGTTTTCACAAGTCATTTTCACCATGTATTCCCATCTAAAGTCATCAAGTTTTTGGTTTAGCTCTAATCACTAAGCTAAGATTGCTCACTAAGGTGGGATGCTAATCTCAATTTCATGCCATAGAATGAAATCTAATTCTAACTAGATAGGCCAAGTTTTATACTCTGTATGCTATCTATAAAAAAAATAAAGAACTTTGGTAAAGTAAAAGAAGGTAAAGCTTGTAAATAAAACTTGGAGTAGGTATAAGTCAAAAGGTATAACCAAAGCATGCCTAATGCATCTTGCTTAGGTTATCTTGCTTAATTATAGCTTGCTAACAATAGCTTGCCAGTAATAGCTTGCCTTGATTGGTGTAGTGGTTGAAATTCTCCTTTTCTTCTTCGGGGTAGAACTCCTCCTCCTTGTAGACTTGGTTGGTACTATCGTCTATAAATACATACGGAATACACAATCACCAAACAATACTTAACTAGTCTATTTAGCATACTAAGGCATACACTTGATGATCTAGTATCATCACATTCATCACAAGGTTTAAAGAACTAGTTTCATTTATTTTATTTGAGAAAAGTAATTTCTACTCATTGAAACTAACTAAGATTTAATATTCTCCAATTAAAATATGGGATCATGTGGACACATGTCATCACCACATATTCCAATGTATGGGAATGTGATTTAAATGTTGGATCACATTTTAATAAGTCTAAGTTTAATATTTAATGATTTAAAGTGACTAGAAATGCCTATATAGCATTATTTTGGTACTAGTCCAAAGTCACTGCATGCAAACCTTAATATTGTTACATATTTAGATAGGTATACTCAAATGTGGTTTTTGAGAGTTGGAATCAACTCAAAAGCTATTATGGTTGATTATAGAAAAATGTTTGAATGTGAAAAGGCCTCTATCTTGTTATTTTTGCTAGGAGAGATCTCTAACTCTAATTAAATATTTTTGCTAGGAAAAGACTAAAGGCAAACTGAAATAAAGATGGAAGCCAACAAACATGTAACAGATCTACTAGCAAACGGTGTTTCAATGCTCAGAAACAAGGCCTAGGGATCATACTTTCACTAGTGAACACTCTCATATAAATATATTATCTTCATGATACTATGCTGAACTACTCTTTGGCTGGACACTCTAATCCATGGTAGGGCTATAACAACACTCCTCAAAGTCCGCTTTCCCATCTAGTAACCCCACAATGTCACCTTGAGTACTAGATGGTTAAAACAAGCACCACAATTTCATAAAGACATCCAACTTCAAATATAACTCATAACAAGTATTTGAGATCTCTAGCCTAAGTGCCACCATGGTGTGCACACTGTCAACTTCACACACATGGGGAGATCAAAGATCTATTAAAGCACTTGAGTAGCAAGGTAAGGTAGATATATAGATTACAAGCTCATGATCTCAATAAGATCATGCATAGAGAGAGATGAACACATAGCTACCGGTAGAACCCTTAGCCTCGAGAGAGAACTACTCCCTCCTCATCATGGGAATCAGTAATGGTGATGGAGATGGCAGTGGAGATCGATGGAGATGGCTCTGGGTGCACTTCCCCGTCCAGGCAGGGTGCCGGAACAGAGACTTCCTGTCCCCTGATTCTCCCCTTCGGTGGCGGCGGCGTTGCGGAACTTTTCGTGGCTAGACGCTTGATGATTTAGGGTTTTTGCATCGGGAGGCATCTTATAGGCGAAGAGGCAAGGTTGGTGGGCTCCCAAGGGGCCCAGACCACCTGGTGGCGCGGCCAGGGCTAGCCCACGCCACCACATGGTGTGGCCACCCTGTGGCCCCTCTACGTCTCGTCTACTGGCTCCCTGAGTCTTCCAGTAAAATATCGACTTTGGCTTTTGTCCAGTCCAATTCCGAGAATATTGATTTTTTGACTTTCCTGGAACCAAAAACAGCAGAAAACAGGCAACTGGCACTGTGGCATCTTGTTAATAGGTTAGTCCAAGAAAGTGTATAGAAAGTACTCCAAAGTTGGAACAAAACATAAGAAAGTAGATGAAACCAAGCATGGAACATCAAAAATTATGGATACGTTAGCAACGTATCAACATCCCCAAGCTTAACTCCTGCTCATCGTCGAGTAGGTAAGTGATAAAAAGAAAGAATAATTTTTGAGGTGACATGCAACATCATAAACTTGATCAAAGTATTTCTAAAACATTGATAGCTGGGATCATAGTACTTCAATCATAACATGAAAGACAAAGTTCTAACATTAAGACAAAGCAACTATGTTGCAACATGAAAAGGCACAAACAAAATATTAATGAATAAAAATGCTTTGCAAGACGTTTGTTTGTTTCACATAAAGAAAACATAGCATAGTGGCATTCGGCTTGTCCCTCATAGAGTAGCAAACATAAATGCATAGGACACCTTCAAAGTTCATAAGAGTGACTAGATAGAAATAGTTTAAAACAAACAATATCAAAGCTATGCATGAATCAACAAGTCTTGGGACAATGCACATAGAACTAAGAATGGCCACTATGCTCTCAAAGTAGGTGCATAAAGATAGAAGGTGGAGACTCAACATAAAAGTAAAAGAGTGCCCCTCATAGAAGGAAGTAGGGATTCAAGTTTCGTAAAGAGCTTCCAAAAATTATGGTACTTATTAGCTTTCAGCTCTCATTTCCCCTATCATAAGCATGTTGAAGTGATTAAGGTTAAAGTGAACAAACTATGAAGTATATGATTGATGTAGTATAAGTTGGGAATCTCATGTCCCTTGAATACGAGGGCCGCTCCTCATGCTACTCAAGTTTAGTCACCGGTAAGTTCTTATCATCGTAAGTACATGTGTATCATAGAGAACCGCCAACTGGGTACCCCTTGCCCGATGATACGGAAGAATCCCCATATAAAAATGACAAGGCAAGCAGACAACGAGCATCTCAGCAATCTTCTTATTACCATGGGAATATGGTGCTTTTTTCTCTCTTTCCTCTTTTCTCATATCTCTTTTTTCTTTTTTTTCTCATTTTTTCTCAATATCTGACTCTTTTTTTATAAGAAGAATGCTTCATAGACAGCTCATTATGGTTACGCTGCAGGTTTCCACCATGACAGCATGTATTAGACCGGCGGCCCAGGCGTTTCTCTAACACATATACATAACTCCATGGACTTACAAGCTCCCCTTTCATTTCACACCGACGACATCCATAGACAAAAGAGGATGATATCAACTAGGTACAAAGTACAAGTTCAATGTTGAAAGCATTCCCCATGACAGTATGGTTCTACTAATCCCCAACATATAAGTGCAAGCATATACAACATAGACTACACAATGGTTCAAGTTTATTAAGGGCAAGAAAAGTAAAGTGTGCCATCAAGTTCGTCAGAGCTTTAATCACTAGTTTTCTCATAACAAGTTTAATTTGGAAGGTAGATAAAAACATGAATATACTTGGAATAGCATATGCTAGTAGGTAGGTATGGTGCACTCTTTGGAAAAACTTGGTTTAGGGAGTTGGATGCATGAGTGGAACTCATACTTTGTTGTGGAGGCTAGCAAAAGACTGGGAGCGACAAACTAAGAGAGCAATAATGGCCATAATCATGCAGAGCGACAAAACATCATTGATCAAAGCATAAAGTGATACTACAAGTTGAAAACTAAACGATCATAAAGGCTTATGGTGACTTGGGATAGTCATAACATGGTGTGAGCATGCGCCAAGTCAACCCAAATAAAGCATCAAAGGAGAATACCACTATACTATGCTTTAATATGGTAAAACAACGCATGATCCTTCCAAGGCACATAAAGAAATCTCAATTGTTTAAAACAAGTCATGCTACAGCAAATAATACTAAGCATAAAGCCAAAACAATATCAAGCATGGCATGACAAAGCATACATTCAAAAACAAACTCTCTTTACCACTTAAGCATGAACTTTCCTACTCTTTTTCCAATCCAAACCAAACTATTTGAAAACCAATGTATGAAAGAGGGGGTCCAACCAATTTATTCAGCAAACTAAACAAACAAAGCAAACGAAAAACCAAAACAAAAAGTAAAAAGAAGAGGCTCCAAGAACAACACAACTATTCGTGAAACAATAAAAAAGAAGCGTTTGGAAGAAACCTGAGATTTTTATTGATGAAGAGGGGGATGCCTTGGGCATCCCCAAGATTTGACGCTTGTACTTCTTGGATATTTCTCGGGGTGACACGTGTGGCATCCCCAAGCTTGAGCTTTAGTCCATTCTTCATCTCATTACTTATTCCTTCCATACACCTGAAATTTTTCCATCATACAAAACTTCACACAATCTTTATTAGCAACATTAGGGCACTCAAGATAATAAGTCTTTAGGTTCAGTTCCAACACCAATAAAACTTCCATTAAAACACTAGCTACTATAGCACTTCCCTCAAAAAGCTCAATTCCCCAAAAGAACTCAAAAGGGAACCAACAAGAAGCAAATGCAGAAAATGGCAGAAATCTGTCAAAAGAGACCAGCAGGTAAAGCCTAATTTTTTCGAAGACCTACTGTTGCTCAAATCAAAAAGTGTTGAACTAAGGAAAGTTAGATAACAACCTGGGACAGAAGCACAAAAATGCGCGCCTCAAAACAACGTACAAAGATTTTACACGAATTTTTACGGTGAGGAACAGAAATCTGTTTCAGGACAGCAACTTTCCCAAGCATTACTTCTCTCTCATTAGAGGTTACACTTGGCACAAAAAGAAAAAAAAAGGATAAGGAGAGGTTATTACTGAAGCAATAACTTCCAAGACTCAACTAAAATTTTGGGTTATCTCCCAATAAGTACTTTTCTTTAACGCCTTTAAGTTAGGCTTCATAGTTTGAGAAGATGCTCACATAAGAAATACGAATTGAAGTAAAAAAGAGCATCAAGAAACAAAATGAAAGCACATTTAAGTCTAACCCACTTCCTATGCATAGGAATCTTGTCAACAAACAAGTCATGAAAGAACAAAGCAACAAGCATAGGAAAGCAAAACAAGTGCAACTTCAAGACTTTCAACATAAAGAGGGGAAACCTAATATTATTGAGATGCATAAAACCATGTTTCCCTCTCTTATAATAACTTTCAGTAGCATCATGAATAAAATTAACAATATAACTATCACATAAAACATTCTTATCATGAGCCACATGCATATAGTAATTATTACTCTCCACATAAGCATAATCATTCTTATTAATTGTAGTGGGAGCAAATTCAACAAAATAGCTATCACTATTATTCTCATCACCATAATCATCAAATATAGGAGGAATATTGTAATCATTAAATTTCTCCTCAATAGTAGGTGGACTGAAAATATCACATTCATCATTGTAATCATCATATATTGGAGGTTTGGTATCACCATAGGCAATAGAATAGCTATCTTCCAAAGACGGGGAACTAAAAAGATGATTTTCATAAAAACTAGCTTCCCCAAGCTTAGACTTTTCCATAGCATTAGCAATAATGGTGTCCAAAGAATTCATACTAACAACATTTCTATTAGCATGCAAATAAATTTCCATATGTTTTTTAATTTTCTCTTCAAACACTTCATGTCCTAACTCAAGATAATACTATAAAGATCTCTAATTTTTTTGTTGTTTTCCATTAAGCCTAACTAGTGAAAACAAGAAACAAAAAGACAAAATTGCAGTATCTAAAGGAAAGAACTTCGAGCACTCACACCGGAGGATGTGAGTACCTTTTACCTTACCTCCCCGGCAATGGCGCCAGAAAATACTTACTGGCGCGTGGTTGACATGGGAGCTCCTTCTTCTTCAATCCCCGACAACGACGCCAGAAAATAGCTTGATGTCTACGCACTTCTATTCTTGTAGACAGTTGTTGGGCCTCCAAGTGCAGAGGTTTATAGAACAGCAACAAGTTTCCCTTAAGTGGATTACCCAAGGTTTATCGAACTCAAGGAGGAAGTGGGCAAAGGTATCCCCTCTCAAGAAACCCTACAATCAAGATACAAGAAGTCTCTTGTGTCCCCAACACACCCAATACACTTGTCAGGTGTATAGGTGCACTAGTTCGGCGAAGAGATAGTGAAATACATGTGGTACAGATAATTATATGTGGTAACGGTGACAGAAAATAGCTTGAAGGCGTGGAAAAGACTAAAGGCAAACTGAAATAAAGATGGAAGCCAACAAACATGTAACAGATCTAGTAGCAAACAGTGTTTCAATGCTTAGAAACAAGGCCTAGGGATCATACTTTCACTAGTGAACACTCTCATATAAATATATTATATTCATGATACTACGCTAAACTACTCTCCGATTGGACACTCTAATCCATTCTAGGGCTATAACAGCACTCCTCAAAGTTCGCTTTCCCATCTAGATAACGCCACACTATCACCTTGAGTACTAGATGGTTCAAACAAACACCACAATTTCATAAAGACATCCAACTCCAAATATAACTCATAACAAGTATTTGAGATCTCTAGCCTAAGTGCCACCATGGTGTGCACACTGTCAACTTCACACACATGGGGAGAGCAGAGATCTATTAAAGCACTTGAGTAGCAAGGTAGATCTATAGATTACAAGCTCATGATCTCAATAAGATCATGCATAGAGAGAGAGTTGAACACATAGCTACCGGTAGAACCCTTAGCCTCGAGAGAGAACTACTCCCTCCTTATCATGGGAATCAGCAATGGTGATGGAGATGGCAGTGCAGATCGATGGAGATGGCTCCGGGGGCGCTTCCCCGTCCCGGCAGGGTGCCGGAACAGAGACTTTCTGTCCCTCGAATATCCCCTTCGGTGGCGGCGGTGCTGCGGAACTTTTCATGGCTGGAGGCTTGATGATTTAGGGTTTTTGCATCGGGAGGCATCTTATAGGCGAAGAGGCATGGTCAGTGGGCGGCCAAGGGGCCCACACCACCTGGTGGCGCGGACAGGGCTAGCCTGCGCCACCACATGGTCCCTTTCTATCTCGTCTTCTGGCTCCGTGAGTCTTCTAGTAAAATATCGACTTTGGCTTTTGTCCGGTCCAATTCCGAGAATATTGACTTTGACTTTGCCTTTTGTCTTGTCCAATTCCGAGAATATCGACTTTGACTTTGGCTTTTGTCCGGTCCAATTCCTGGAACCAAAAATAGTAGAAAACAGGCAACTGGCACTGTGGCATCTTGTTAATAGGTTAGTCCAAGAAAGTGTATAGAAATTACTCCAAAGTTGGAACAAAACATAAGAAAGGAGATAAAACCAAGCATGGAACATCAAAAATTATGGATACGTTAGCAACGTATCACCCAGTTTCACTCCGCGGCGCGGAGGACAGCTGATAGGGGGGTCCCGCATGTCAGTGTCTCTTATAACACGAAGCGGTACGGGGAAATCTGGACCGCACGATTAGAACTAGGATCTACGGCTGTGGCTCTTCGTCGATGACGGACAAGTCATCGACGAGATGGAACCCTAGCGGCTCAGTGAGGGTGCAGCAGGGGCATACCTGGGCTCCAGGTAGTGCGGCAATGGGTGTGATCGAACGAGGCGACGACGACGGACTCAAGCGAGGTAACGACAGCTCCTGGGGTGGACGAAATTGACGGGGGCTTCTCCTCCTCTGCTGCGGCTAACTCTGGCGTAATTCGGGCGACTGGCTGCTCGAGCGGCTCCGGCGAGAGGTGGGGAATGATCAGTGGTGAGAGGGGAGCTGAGTGGTGTGAAGAAATGGTGCTGGGGAGGTCTCTTTGTATACGCTCGATGAGGGGACCGACAGGGCGATGGTGAGCTCGTCGGTGACGATAGTACAGGGTGCTAGAGGCGTGGACTGGGTAGGCGGACGGTGGCTTGCCTCCTGGCGGTCAGCTACGGCTTGATGGCGATGCTAGGGGCAGTGGCGTTTGGTCGGGAAGGGCTGGCGCTCTGCACGGCAGAGGCGGTGCTCGACGCGGCGGGCGGTGGCTACTGGTCTAGCGATGTGCTGGGGTCAAGGCAAAGTGGCACGCACGGGCTATGGTCGAGGGGCGGCGTGTTCTACCTTGTCGGGCGTGGCGCACTGGCGCGTCCTCGGCATGGCACAGAGGTGCGGTGGGCGCGAGCGATGTGAGGTGGTCCAGGGGCCGGCAATGCTTGGGGAAGGGACCGTTGGCGGTGGTACTACCACGCCTATCTCCCTAGTGCGGCGGAAGAGGGCGGGGCGTGCTCCTGCAACGTGGGCATGGTCGGCCGGTGATCATGGCATCGGGGTGGCGTGGCACTGCTGCTCTAGGCCAGTTGGTAGCTTAGTTAGGGGCTGGTTAGAGCTAGGGGAGACAAGGGAACCATATTGAGCCCAAATACTTGACAAAGCATTGATCAACAAATAGTGTTAGTTAGGCAGATTTTGCTTGCATGCCACCTATTCGACACAATGGCTGCATGAAACAAAGTTTTGAATTTTTAAATGATTTTTGGTGGAGTTGTTAGTCATATGCTTGTGTATCTGTGGTTGCTTGGGATTGTTGATTTGAATTCATTTGATTGGTTTTTGAAAAAGTGGGATCTAGGTACATACACTTGATTCCATTTTCAAATGCCATTTTCAATTAGGGTTTAAATGTTTCTGTAAGAATTCAAAGTGGGCCTTGGTACATCTTTACTTGTACTATCAAGGGGTGCAAAGAGTGAGAATTGGTTATGTTGGAATTTGAGTTCTAGGAACACCTAAAGTGACCTAGTTGATTAAAATGGCAAAAGTGACCATTTCCATTTATTAATTCTATTTGATTTCTTTTTCTTTGGATTTTTCTTGGGAATGATCTAGATGATGTGGCATTCATCTTCGAATCATTGTACAACCATTAGAACAAACAATCATGGCAATTCAAAACAATTCCATATTAATGCAACACACATATGCATGCTTAATTATTTAAATGAGAAAAAGTTTTTGTTAACCCTAAATTGGGTGATTTGGATCTTGATAACTTTGATTAAAGTTTTGGGATGTTACAAACCTTCCCCCCTTAAACAAAATGTCGTCCCGAGATTTAAGAAAGAAAATTAGGAACAAAAGAGATCTGGGAACTTAGTCCTAATGTAATCTTCTCGCTCCCAAGTGTCTTCTTCTTCGGTATGGTTGCTCCATTGAATCTTGAGAAATTTGATACTCCGGATCCTGGTGGTTCTGTAAGCTTTCTCCAAGATACGGATGGGCACTTCACGATACATCAGATCCTTGTTGATATCAATAACTTGGTGATCGATGTTCTTGAAAACTTCGGTCTTCTCTGGTACTTCTAGGCATTTGCGAAGTAACGAGATATGGAACACATTGTGGATGGCAAACAACTCTTCACGTAGTTCTAGTTGATACGATACTTCTCCTCGAAGGTTCAGAATCTTGAAGGGTCCAATATATCTGGGGGCTAACTTTCCTTTCAAACTAAAACGTTGTGTTTCCTTCAATGGCGAAACTTTGAGATACACAAAATCTCTAACATTGAAAGTCCGGTCTCTCCTTCTCTTGTCAGCATATCTCTTTTGTCTTGATTGGGCGGTCTTGAGGTGCCCACGGACTTTGTGAACCTTCTCTTCGGCTTCTCATAGGATGTTGGGTCCGAAAATCTGACTCTCTCCTACTTGCGACCAATTCAAAGGGGTACGACACTTTCTTCCATATAAGAACTCAAATAGGGACATTTAAAGAACTAGCTTGATAACTGTTGTTATAGGAGAATTCTGCGAAAGGCAGGCAATCTTCCTATTTTGATCCATACTCTAACACACAAGCTCTCAACATATCTTCTAGGATTTGGTTGACTTTTTCAGTCTGTTCGTCGGTCTGCGGGTGCTAAGCTGTGCTGAAATTCAACTTGGTTCCTAATCCTTCTTGGACTTTCTACCAAAATCTCGAGGTAAATTGGGTTCCATGATCCGACACTATGGTCTTTGGGGTTCCATGCAAACTGACGATTCTAGCAATGTACAACTCTGCTAGCTTCGAACTCTGGTAGGTTGTCTAGACAGGTATAAAATGGGCAACCTTGGACAGTCTATCAACAATGACCAAGATTGAGTCATTTCCCCTACTAGAAGTAGGCAAACCGGTGATAAAGTCCATTCCGACGGAATCTCATTTCCATTCCGGAATCTGCAATGGTTGCAACAGTCCCGCGGGTGTCTGATGTTCCGTCTTGACTCTCTGATAGATATCACACTTGGCGATGTAGCTTCCGATTTCTCTCTTCATCTTGTGCCACCAAAATTTCTCCTTCCAATCTTGATACATCTTCGTTCCTCCGGGGTGGATAGAATAAAGAGTATCATGAGCTTCTTGCATGATAACTTGCTTCACCTCCGAATCTGCGGGCACACAGATACGTCCTTTGTACCACAAAACTCCTTCTTCGTTTTTAGTGAATCCATGTACCTTTCCTGTACCAATACGAAGCTTGATTCCGTCGATACTTGCATTTCCCTCCTGGGCTTCCTTGATTTGGCTAATCAAAGTGGGTTGAAGTTCAATGCTAGCTAAAAATCCTTTGCTAACCAGCTCAGTTCTAAACTGCTCCAACTCTTCATGCAAACTTGGTTGATTCTCCTTGATCATAGTGTTTAGCCTACACGGCAATCTGCTAAGAGCATCCGCTACCACATTGGCTTTGCCGGGGTGATAGTGAATGTCAAGGTCATAATCCTTGATTAACTCTATCCATCTCCTTTGCCTCATATTCATATCCTTCTGAGTGAAAATATACTTCCAGCTCTTGTGATCTGAGTAAATCTCAGAGCGATTACCCATAAGGTAGTGACGACATGTCTTCAATGCCAAAACTACGGCTGCTAATTCTAGATCATGGGTAGGGTAGTTCTGCTCATGCTGCTTTAGTTGTTGAGACAGATATGCGACAACTTTGCCTTCCTGCATTAACACACATCCGGGACCAATCTTGGATGCATCATAGTACACATCAAACGGCTTCTTGATATCATGCATAATCAATATTGGGGCTGAAATCAATCTCTTCTTGAGCTCTTGGAAACTTGCTTCACATTTGTCGGTCCATTCAAACTTCTTGTCCTTCTTCAACAATTGGGTCATGGGCCTTGCGATGCTTGAAAATCCTTCTACAAACTTGCGGTAATATCCCGCTAATCTGAGAAATGCACGGACTTGGGTTTGAGTGGTTGGAGCTTCCCATTCTTCGACATCTTTGATCTTGGCGGGATCAACAGTGACTCCTCCGACAGACACAATATGTCTGAGGAATCCTACTTCTCTCAGCCAAAACTCACATTTGCTGAACTTGGCATACAACTGATGCTCTCTAAAGGTTTCAAGAATGATTCTCAGATGTTGCTCATGCTCTTCTTCTGACTTGGAGTAGATAAGGATATCGTCGATAAACACAATGAAAAACTTATCCAGAAAATTCATAATGATCTTATTCATGAGATTCATGAAATAATCGGGGGCATTGGTTAACCCAAAAGACATGACTGTATACTCATATAATCCATATCTGGTGGTAAAGGCGGTCTTTGGAATATCCATTGCACGAATCTTAAGTTGGTGATAACCAGTCCTAAGATCAATCTTAGAGAACACACTGGCACCAGTCAACTGATCAAATAGATCCTCTATCTTTGGCAATGGATACTTGTTCTTGATGGTCACGTCATTCAACTTCCTGTAATCTGTGCACAAACGGTTGCCTCCATCTTTCTTGTCAACGAACAACACGGGCGATCTCCATGGCGATGCGCTTGGTTGAATTAAGTCTGTCTCCAACATAGCATCCAATTGCTTCTTCAGTTCCACTAACTCTGAGGGGTTCATGATATAGGGTCTCTGAGCTATGGGCCGGTTCTAGGAATTAGTTCAATAATGAACACACTATCCCGATCCGGGGGCATACCGGCAAATTCATCTGGGAATATGTCGGGGTATTCACAGACTACTCTGACTTGGTCTATGGTGGGTAGGGATAGACTCTTGTTGCACTTGAATTGACGGGGCAAGGTTTTAGATATATGCTCTACTGATAGTACAGAGTTACTGGTCATGGTGATGGCTTTCTTGGCACAGTCTATCAATCCTTTATGCTTCGACATTCAATCCATTCCTAGTACTACTTCCAAACCTTTGGTTCCAAGTACTATTAGATTGGCATAAAAATCTATCCCATGTATTTCGATAGGCACAACTTTGCAAATTTTTCTAGCTTTTGTAGTTGAGCCAGGTATTTGAACTATCATGACATGCTTCAAGTTGGTTGGGTGAATCTTACTAGTGCATGCAAATTCTTCGGTGACAAATGAGTGCAATGCTCCAGAATCAAACAACACTCTTGCTAAAACTGAGTTGACAGAAAACATACCCAGCACGACATCTGGCGCTTCTTGGGCTTCTTCGGCGTTCATGTGGAAGAGACGGCTGTTGCAGTTGTGAGGATTCCCTGGGGCGAATCTTCTTCCGGGCTGAACACGACACTGCTGTTGAGCTGGGGCATTCACATTGGCATTGGAGGCAATCTTCTTGGGACACTCATTGGAGTAGTGACCCTTCACTCCACACTCAAAACAAGTAATCTGAGACTTGCCTTTTGCTCCCACGGGCACGACATTGCTTCCAGTTCTAGGTGCAGTATTTTGTTGTTGTTGGACTTGGGCGGTGCACGGTTGAAGTTATTGAAGTTGCCGGGGTGGTTGTTGTGATTTCCTCCGGACTTCATATTTCCTCTGCTACGGTTGGGGTAGCTCGGGCAAGACATTGGGGGTCGATTGTTCTGTGGGGCATCTCTGGTAGACGGGTTGGGCGATACTTCTGGTGACTGTTGGATCCAGCTTGGTGCATCATCTGGCGTTTGCGGTTGTCGTTTGCTTGATTAATCTTCCCTTCCATCTGAATGGCAGAGTCGACTAGCTCTTCGAGATCTTCGAAATGGATGTTGACGAGTACAGTCTGCATCTCATCATGTAGTCCATTCAGGAATCTCTCCTTCTTATTGGCCTTCGTGCTGATCTCATCAGGTGCATACCTGGCGAGGAACAAGAATCTGTCACGGTATCCCACTATAGTCATTCTGCCTGGCTTTAACTCTCTGAATTCATCTCTCATTCTGGTGACTAGACCCTGCGACACATGGGTGCGGCTAAACTTGACCTTGAAGGTTTCCCACGTCATCACTTGATCGTGGTTCATCGTGCGGGTGTTGTTCCACCATGCTCTTGCATATCCTACCTAATAGTGGGTGGCAAACATAACTTTCTCGTTGGCATCCACTCGGGCGACTTCTAAGTTGTTCTCCATGGTCTGTAACCAATCATCAGCATCCAATGGGTCTTCAGTCTTGCTAAAGATTGGGGGATTGGTATTGTGGAAGGTTTTGAGTTTGGATCCATGATGATCCTGATTTCCATGGTTCTAATTGTTGTGAGCCATCTGGGCGATCTGCTGTAGGGTGGCTAGATTTGCCTGCGCTTTTCCCTACTAGCTTCACGGTCTGCAATGAGCGTCTGCAGAATCTACAGCATTGGGTCCTACGATGAGCTGCTCCCTCCTTGGTTTCCACGAGTCATCTGAAGATTCAGATAGATAATGGGGTAAGAGGTAAAGTTCTAAGGTTCATGATTTTGGTTTCAAAGCTAAAACTTTGAGTTTGACTTAGGTTTTGCAACTTCTTTTCATTCATTCAAGCAAAGCACACGATACAAACACACACACACCACAACATGAAAGGAAAAAAGATGGTTTTAAGAACCATTCTGTAAGCTAAGATACAATGGGACCGATACTTCTCATTCCTACAATGGTGCTCTAGTGCGTCTACTCGTCATCGATGAAGTCGGAGTCATCATCGTCGGTGTAGAAGTCCATGGCATCATCCTCCAGGTAGTCATCATCATTCGTGAGGTACGAGTGAATATCCCCCTGGATGTCTTCACCTTCCTCTTCTTCTTCTTTTGCTGCAAGCTGAGCTTCCTGCTCCTTGATGGTCTTCTCGAGGTCGGCCACCTTCTTGCAAAGACGGTCGATGGTGCGGTCCTTCTTTGCGTGTTGATGGTGAAGTGACTAATGATCCTTGACTAGCAGCAAGAACGTCTGGGCCTTCTGGGCGGCAATGGCAAGGTTGTGGTTGGCGAACTCTCTAGCATTGTCCAATTCCTTCTGTCTATCGTACAGTAGGAAGTCGAGGTTCTCCACTTGACGCTTCAACTCCGGGTGACTTGGCATCTCTAGAGGCATTCCCATAGAATCACGTCTTGCATAGTGAGCAAAGAGGGTTCCTTGGATCAGGTTAACATTCTGTGCGCAAAGACGAGCAAGAGCTTCATGCATTGCCCTGGCTAATCCATCTAGCTAGTTGTTCTCTCTCACGGTGAATTAAATCTTCTCGGACATTGGTGCCTCTAACTTGCCTCGAAGATCAGCAACTACTAGCCATTGTAAATCTCCTTCTCGGGGACCATTGAGTTGAGCTCAAAAGAATTACGGATGTGGGCGCTCCAAGTACTCAAACAGTGCATCAAGATCCCTCTCGAAGATCAGTTGCCCTCCATTGCCCAACTGGTAGAACTTGCAGTACTGAACTTCCATCTATAAGAATTTAGGACGAGAAAGTTAGTGAAGTGATCAAGTGTGTCAAAATTTTATGTAGTAATGTAAGAATTTTTGAGGAACATGTAATTTTTTTGAGAGAAAGAATCCCAAGGGTAAGAGAGGAAATAGATTTTCACAAATACTAACTTTGGTGTTGAAACTAAGTTTTTGTTCGGATGTCCATTCTAACTAGGGTCTCCTATGGTCAGGGTGGCTCTAATACCAACTTGTCAACACCCGGAATTTTAATCCTAGATGCCTGTTATGCCATACATCGCAATCCCAGGATTACCATTTTTGCGAGACATAACAGATTAGATATCACAGTACATCATCCATTACAAACCATAATAAGATCTTACACAAATAAAGGATCTCATGATCTAGTCTTAGTACAAACAAGTAGCAGAATAAATAGCGTAGCGGTGGGCTCCATCTTCAGTGTCACAGGCAATGCTGACGATGGGAGATGATCCTAGTTGTCGTAGCCGTCCTGATGTCCTTCTTCTAGATAGTCCTCCTCATAGTCTAGGCACGGGAATAGCCAGGGACAAAGCCATGAGTACTCTTTAAGTACTCGCAAACTATCACTAACAAGTAAAGTAATTCTAGTAGGAGTGCTAAACTCTAAGTTTATTTGTAAAGTTAAGTTTGAAACCTGAGCTGAGTTCAAAAACAAACAAAGAAAAAATAAAGTTTGAAATCACCTAAGTGGGAACTTAGTTGTCGTAGTCATAACTCTGTTGTGGTCAAGTCATGTCACAATTCATTTCATTAGTCATTTTGAAAACATCTGACAACGGAACAGTATGGCCACTCCAACTGTCCATAAACACGGACACGGCAGTTCGAATAGTTTGACACTCTATAGAGGTGGTACACTTTCACCAAAAAAATCGATACATCTGTCAGGGATAACCCCGAATCATCATACTTAGTTCGCAGATAATCAAACATAACCTTTCCTTTACACACTCTAGTATAAGCACCTCTCCTATGAGCTTGGCCTCCCAGCCATGGCCATCTACCATCCTGGGCACTCCATAGATGGACAGCATTTAGAGGTAGCCTCAGCTCAAACCTCTCCCGCGAGGGAACTAATACTAATGCATATAAACTTCCGGCTAAGCCTTACCCAATTCAGGTATTGTGGTTGTACGGTAAAATTGGAATGGTATCGCATTCGAACCCAACCATCAGTTTTTATAAAAGGGACTAAGGCTCATGCCTCAACATTTTCATCATCATAAACCAGTTGTGTTTCTCAACACATGTCAAAATATCTCAATAGAATGACTCATCATTCCAAGGTTTTCACAAGTCATTTTCACCAAGTATTCCCATCTAAAGTGATCAAGTTTTTGGTTTAGCTCTAATCACTAAGTTAAGAGTGTTCACTAAGGTGGGATGCTAATCTCAATTTCATGCCATAGAATGACATCTAATTCTAACTAGATAGGCCAAGTTTTATACTCTTTATGTTATCTATAAACAAAATAAAGAACTTTGGTAAAGTAAAAGAAGGTAAATCTTGTAAATAAAACATGGAGTAGGTATAAGTCAAAAGGTATAACCAAAGCATGCCTAATGCATCTTGCTTAATTCTAGCTTGCTAACAATAGCTTGCCAGTAATAGCTTGCCTTGATTGGTGCAGTGGTTGAAATTCTCCTCTTCTTCTTCGGGGTAGAACTCCTCCTCCTCGTAGACATTGTCGGTACTATCATCTATAAATACATACGGAATACACAATCACAAAAAAATACTTAACTAGTCTATTTAGCATACTAAGGCACACACTTGATGATCTAGTATCATCACATTCATCACAAGGTTTAAAGAACTAGTTTCATTTATTTTATTTGAAAAAAGTAATTTCTACTCACTGAAACTAACTAAGATTTAATATTCTCCAGTTAAAATGTGGGATCATGTGGACACATGTCATCACCACATATTCCAATGTATAGGAATGTGATTTAAATGTTGTATCACATTTTAATAAGTCTAAGTTTAATATTTAATGATTTAAAGTGACTAGAAATGCCTATATAGCATTATTTTGGTACTAGTCCAAAGTCACTGCATGCAAACCTTAATCTTGTTACATATTTAGATAGGTATACTCAAATGTGATTTTTGAGAGTTGGAATCAACTCAAAAGATATTATGGTTGATTTTAGAAAAATGTTTGAATGTGAAAAAGCCTCTGTCTTATTATTTTTGCTAGGAGAGATCTCTAACTCTAATTGCTTTAAATTCAATGGGCTTGGATACATATTTTAATTATATTTCTAGCAAAATTGGAATCATTCAATTTGGTTTAATAAATCTTTCTAAAATGATTTTCAAACTAGTGGACAGAAACTAGATTTAGTTAAAATAGAAAAATCTAAATTTGTATTATAGGGCCAGCCTGAACACTAACGGTCGGCCTGATTTCACTCCATGGCAGAGGACAGCTGACAGGGGGTCCCGCATGTCAGCGGCTCTTATAACGCGAAGCGGTATGGGGCAATGTGGACTACACGATTAGAACTAGGATCTACGGTTGTGGCTCGTCGTCAACAACGGACAGGCCACCGGCGAGATGGAACCCTAGCGGGTCGGTGGGAGTGCAGTGGGGGCATACCAGGGCTCCAGCTAGTGCAGCGATGGGTGATGGCTCAATGCACGGCGCCCAGAAAATTTGTTGATGGCTCGTGGTTGATGTAGAGCTTGTTGGGAACCCCAAGAGGAAGGTATGATGAGCACAGTAGCAAGTTTCCCTTAGTTATGAAACCAAGGTTTAATCGAACCAGTAGGAGCAAGGAAACACCCCAAAGGTGTTACTAGCTGAGCTTTGGCAGGGCGCACTACCGGTGCTAGTAGCAACGTGGAGACCTGCACAACACAACCACAGAACTTTGTCCCCAACTTGCGATGAGGTTGTCAATCTCACCGTGTTTTGCGGAAAACAAAGGATTAAACGTATCAAATGGAAAGAAGTAAAAGTTTGCAGAAAGTAAACACAAAGCAGTAAATAGTTGTAGATTGTATGTAAAGAAAAAGGACCGGGATCCATAGTTCACTAGAGGTGGCTCTCCTTAGATAGATAACATGTTGGGTGAACAAATTACAGCGGGGCAATTGACAAACACCGAGAAAGAAATACATGCATATACTAATCATCTTGACTCCTTTGAGACTTGATTGGGCATTACAACATAATACATAGACCGCCATCCAACTACATCTATGACTAATAATCCACCTTCAGGTTATCATCCGAACCCCCTCCAGTATTAAGTTGCAAGCAACAGATTATTGCTTTACAAACTGCGTGTAAAGTAAAAAATACGATTGTTCTATGAACAAAGGATTGTTGTTTTCTCCCTAGTAGCAACAGCACATCTAGTACCTTAGAGATTTCTGTCACTTCCCCAGATTACTAGAGGCATGAACCCACTATCGAGCATAAATACTAACTCTTGGAGTTGCTAGCATCTACTTGGCCAAGATAGCTACTAACAACGGAAAGAATGCAAGATATCAAATAACAAAGAAATGATAGAATCAATAATCAATCTGAAATAGCATCTTAATATCCATCGGATCCCCGCAAAAACAACATGTATGGATTACAAATAGATGATCTTGATCATGAACGGAGCTCACAAGATCTAAACATGAAAGCACAAAGGAGGAGAAACCAGCCATCTAGCTACTACATGGATCCGTAGTCCAAGGATGAACTACCCACGCATCACACCGGAGGCTTGCATGGTGATGAAGAAGGCCTCCAGGGTGAATTCCCCTCTCCGGCAGGGTGCCGGGAAGAGCTTCAAATCCCTCCCGATCTAGGGATGGAGATGACGGCGGCTACAGACTCTCCCGAGGGCAACTTATAGGCGGAAGGAGAGGCCGAGGGGGCGCCGGTAGCGGCCACACCACCCCCTAGTGCGGCCCAGGCCTGGCCGTGCGGCCAGGTGGTGTGGTGGCTCCCTGGCCCTTCTCCGTCTCGTATTCTGGCACTTGATCCCTTCTGGAAAAATAGGCACTTTGGCTTTTGTCCCGTCCAATTCCGAGAATATTCATTTTCTGACTTTCCTGGAACCAAAAACAGCAGAAAATAGGCAGCTGGCACTGTGGCTCTTGTTAATAGGTTAGTCCAAGAAATCATATGAAAAGTACTCCAAAGTTGGAACAAAACACAAGAAAGTGGATAAAACCAAGCATGGAACATCAAAAATTATAGATACATTTGCAATGTATCAACATCCCAAGCTTAACTCCTACTCGTCCTCGAGTAGGTAAGTGATAAAAAGAAATAATTTTTGAGGTGACATGCACCATCAAATACTTGATCAAAGTATTTGCAAAACATTCAAAGCTGGGATCATAGTACTTCAATCATAGCATGATAGACAAAGTTCTAGCAATAGGCAAACAAACTATGATGCAACATGAACAGGCACAAACAAAAGATTCATGAATAACAATGCTTTGCAAGACGTTTGTTTGTTTCACATAAAGAAAACATAGCATAAAAGTATTCAGCTTGTCCCTCAATAGAGTAGAAAATATAAATGCATAGGACACCTTCAAAGTTCATAAGAGTGACTAGATACAATAGTTTAAAACAAGCAATAACAAGTTATGCATCAATCAACTAGTCTTGGGACAAAGCACATAGAATTAAGAATGGCCACTATGCTCTCAAAGTAGTGCATAAAGATAGAAGGTGGAGACTCAATATAATGGTGGAAGAAAGGCCTTTTGTAAAAGGAAGTAGGGATTCAAGTCTCATAAAGAGCTTCCAAAAATTATGGTACTTATAGCTTTCAGCTCTCATTGCCCCTATCATAAGCATCTTGAAGGTGATTAAGGTTAAAGTGACACAACTAAGAGGATATGCTTCACAAGTTATAAACCAAAATCTCATGCCCCTTACTTACAAAGACCGATCCTCATGCTACTCAACCTCAGTCACGAGTAAGCTCTTGTCATTGTAAGTATATGTGTATCATTAAGAACCGCCAACGGGGTACCCCTTGCACATGATACGGGAGCTTTCCAATAATCAAAATGACAAGGAAAGCAGACAATGAGCATCTCAGCGATCTTTTTATTTGCTATTTGCATAGGTTTTTATTGAGGATGCTTCATAGAGTGCTCATTATGGTGATGCACCAAGTTTCCACCATGATTAGGCATGGCTTAGGCTAGCGGCCCAATCGTTTCTCTAACACACATACAAACTCCATGATCTTACAAGTTCCACCTTTATTTCACGCCGCCGGGATCCGTAAGCAAAAGAACATGATATCAACGGGGTACAAAGTACAAGTGCAATGTTGAAAGTGTTCCCCATGAAACATAGTTCTGCTAATTTCAACTTATAAAGCGCAAGCATATACGCAACAAAGAAGGATCCAATGGTTCAAGTTTATTAGAGGCAATAAAGTAAAGTGTGCCATCAAGTTCGTGAGAGCTTTAATCACTAGTTTTCTCATAACAAGTGAAAGGTAGACAAAAGCATGAAAATACTTGGAATAGAATAATCTAGTAGGTAGGTATGGTGCACTCTTTGGAAAAACTTGGTTTAGGGAGTTGGATGCATGAGTGGAACTCATACTTTGTTGTGGAGGCTAGCAAAAGACTGGGAGCGACAAACTAAGAGAGCAATAATGGCCATAATCATGCAGAGCGACAAAACATCATTGATCAAAGCATAAAGTGATACTACAAGTTGAAAACTAAAGGATCATAAAGGCTTACGGTGACTTTTGATAGTCATAACATGGTGTGAGCATGCGCCAAGTCAACCCAAATAAAGCATCAAAGAAGAATACCACTATACTATGCTTTAATATGCTAAAACAACGAATGGTTCATCCAAGGCACATTAAGCAATCTCAATTGTTTATAACAAGTCATGCTACAGCAAAGAATACTAAGCATAAAGCCAAAACAATATCAAGCATGGCATGACGAAGCATAGGCCACAGTCAAAAACAAGCTCTTTTTACCACATAAGCATGAACTTTCCTACTCTTTTCCAAACCAAACCAAACTATTTGCAAACCAATGTATGAAAGTGGGGGTCCAACCAACTTATTCAGAAAACTAAGCAAACCAAGAAAACTAAAAACCAAAACAAAAACGAAAAAGAAGACGCTCCAAGAAAAACACAATTGTGCATGAAACAATAAAAATGAAGCGTTTGGAAGAAACCTGGGATTTTTATTGATGAAGAAGGTGATGCCTTGGGCATACCCAAGATTTGAAGCTTGTACTTCTTGGATATTTCTTGGGGTGACACGCGTGGCATCCCCAAGCTTGAGCTTTAGTCCATCCTTCATCTCATTACTTATTCCTTCCATACACCTGAAAATTTTCCTTCATACAAAACTTCACACAATCTTTATTAGCAACATTAGTGAACTCAAGATAAATAAGTCTTAAAGTTCAGTTCTAACACCAAATAAACTTCCATTAGAACACTATCTACTGTAGCACTTCCCTCAAAAATCTCAATTCCCCAAAAGAACTCCAGAAGGAACCTACAAGAAGCAAATGCAGAAAATGGCAGAAATCTGTCAAAACAGACCAGCAGGTAAAGACGAATTTTGTCGAGGATCTTATGTTGCTCAAATCAAAAAGTGTTGAACTAACTAAAGCTATATAACAACCTGGGGGAGAAGCACAAACATTTACAGCTCAATCCAATGTACAGAGCTCTCTCAGGAATTTTTACGGTGAAGCACAGAAATCTGTTTCGGGACAGCAACTTTCCCAATCATTACTTCACTCTCATTAGAGATTACTCTTGGCACAAAAAGCTAATAAAAAGGATAAGGAGCGGTTATTACAGAGGTAATAACTTCCAAGAGTCATCTAAAACTCTTGGGTTATCTCCCAACAAGTACTTTTCTTTAACGCCTTTAAGTTAGGCATAAGAAGCAAAGAAAGAATCAAGTGTTCTCAAATGAAGAAGCATTAAGACCAAATTTTGATTTCATAGGAGAAGCAAAAGAAATCTTTTCACTCTTTTTAGGGAAGTGTTCTATACCTTTCTTGAGTGGGAGTTGATATTTAATGGTGCCTTCTTTCATATCAATGATGGCACCAACAGTTCTAAGAAAATGCTTCCCAAAGTAATAGGACAAGAAGCATTGTATTCAACATCCAAAACATAGAAATCAACGGGGACATGGGAATCGTTAACCATAATAAGAACATCATTAATACTCCCCATGAGTTTCTTTTTAGCATTATCATCAAGTGGGACATTCAAATAACAATCTTCAAGAGGAGGCAAATCAAGCATTACCATAAATCCTTCTAGGCATAATAAAAACACTACTATCAAGATCACACAAAGCTTTGAAATCAAAGTCATTCACTTTCATATTAATGATGGATTCCCAACCATCTTCTTGTTTTATAGGAATAGAAGCTTTATGTTTCATCTTTTCTTCTTTAATTTTTATGAGAGCATCAGTAATGTGTTTTGTAAAAGCCATGATCATAGCACTAGCATTAGGACTTTTAGCAAGCTTTTGTAGGAACGTAATAACTTCAGAGATGTTGCAACCATCAAGATCAAAATCAACTTTATCATCTAAAGTAGTAGAACTATTAGTAGCCTTAACACTAGTGGTGGTAATAGTAGAAACACTAATGTTTCTAGCAATTTCATCTTCTCTTTCCCACTTAGCATGTAATTCAGCTAATAGTCTAACATTTTCATCAATTCTTACTTGTATGGCATCAGTAGCTGCAAAGGGATTCTCATTAGTTTCAGGTTTAGCAGCCATTTTTTTCAAAGAAGATTGAGCTTCAGCCAAAGATGCTATATTTCTTTCAGCATTAGAGAGCTTTTCCTCAATAGTTTTATTGAAAGTAGTTTTTTTACTAATGAACTCTTTAAGCATAACCTCAAGTTCAGAGGGAGCACTCTTATTATTTTTGTAAGAATTTCCATAAGCATTACCATTGTTGGGAGGGTATGGCTTATAATTGTTGTTACCAAAATTGTTCCTATAAGCATTATTACCTTAAGCATTGTTGCCAAAGTTGTTATTTATATGAAGTTCACATCAACTTGCTCTTCTTGAGCAACCAAAGAGGCTAGAGGAACATTATTTGGATCAATATGGGCTTTCCCATTAACAAGGATAGACATAATAATATCAATCTTATCACTCAAGGAGGAGGTTTGCTCAACAGAATTTACCTTCTTACCTTGTGGAGCTCTCTCAGTATGCCATTCCGAATAGTTAACCATCATATTATCCAGAAGCTTTGTTGTAGCACCCAAAGTAATGGTCATAAAGGTACCTCCAGCAACAGAATCCAATAGATTTCTTGAAGAATAGTTCAATCCTGCATAAAAGGTTTGGATAATCATCCAAGAAGTCAGTCCATGAGTGGGACAATTCTTTACCAAAGATTTCATTCTTTCCCAAGTTTGAGCAACATGTTCATTATCAGATTGTTTAAACTTCATTATTTCACTTCTCATAGATATAATCTTAGCAGGAGGATAGTATTTTCCAATGAAAGAATCTTTGCATTTAGTCCAAGAATCAATACTATTCCTATTTAAGGAATTCAACCATTCTTTAGCTTTTCCTCTCAAAGAGAAAGGAAACAATTTCAGCTTAATAATATCACCATCTATATCCCTACGCTTTTGCATCTCACAAAGTTCAACAAAGTTATTTAGATGGGAAGCAGCATCTTCATTACCAATACCAGAAAATTGTTCTCTCATAACAAGATTGAGCAAAGCAGGTTTTATCTCATAGAAAGTATTTTTCATCCATAGGTGGAGCAATAGGTGTGCTCATAAAATCATTGTTGTTGGTGCTAGTGAAGTCACACAACTTAGTGTTTTCAAGAGTAGTCATTTTTTTGGGGTTTTCAAATAAGAAAGCAAACAAGTAAAACTAATTTTTTTGTGTTTTTGAAGAACAAAACAAGCAAACAAAGCAAAAAGAAAACTAAGCAAAACAAAAACAACAAAGTAAAGAGATTGGTTATGAGGGACTCCCCTTGTGAAGATGTCCTTGACTCCCCGGCAACGGCGACAGAAAATCGCTTGATGGCTCAATGCACGGTGCCCAAAAAATGTGTTGATGGCTCGTGGTTGAGGTAGAGCTTGCTGGGAACCCCAAGAGGAAGGTATGATGAGCACAGCAGCAAGTTTCCCTCACTTATGAAACCAAGGTTTAATCGAACCAGTAGGAGCAAGGAAACACCCCAAAGGTGTTACTAGCTGAGCTTTGGCAGGGCGCACTACCGGTGCTAGTAGCAACGTGGAGACCTGCACAACACAACCACAGAACTTTGTCCCCAATTTGCGATGAGGTTGTCAATCTCACCGTGTTTTGTGGAAAACAAAGGATTAAACGTATCAAATGGAAAGAAGTAAAAGTTTGCAGAAAGTAAACACAAAGCAGTAAACAGTTGTAGATTGTATGTAAAGAAAAAGGACCGGGTTCCATAGTTCACTAGAGGTGGCTCTCCTTAGATAGATAACATGCTGCGTGAACAAATTACAACAGGGAAATTGACAAACATCGAGAAAGCAATACATGCATATACTAATCATCTTGACTCCTTTGAGGCTTGATTAGGCATTACAACATAATACATAGACCGCCATCCAACTACATCTATGACTAATAATCCACCTTCAGGTTATCATCCGAACCACCTCCAGTATTAAGTTGCAAGCAACAAATTATTGCTTTACAAACTGCGCGTAAAGTAAACAATACGATTGTTCTATGAACAAAGGATTGTTGTTTTCTCCCTAGTAGCAACAACACATCTAGTACCTTAGAGATTTTTGTCACTTCCTCAGATTACCAGAGGCATGAACCCACTATCGAGCATAAATACTAACTCTTGGAGTTGCTAGCATCTACTTGGCCAAGATAGCTACTAACAACGGAAAGCATGCAAGATCTCAAATAACAAAGACATGATAGAATCAATAATCAATCTAAAATAGCATCTCAATATCCATCGGATCCCCGCAAACACAACATGTATGGATTACAAATAGATGATCTTGATCATGAACGGAGCTCACAAGATCTAAACATGAAAGCACAAAGGAGGAGAAACAAGCCATCTAGCTACTACATGGATCCGTAGTCCAAGGATGAACTACTCACGCATCACACTGGAGGCTTGCATGCTGATGAAGAAGGCCTCCAGGGTGAATTCCCCTCTCCGGCAGGGTGCCGGGAAGAGCTTCAGATCCCTCCCGATCTAGGGATGGAGATGACAGCGGCTACAGACTCTTTCGTGGATTTTTGATCGGGTACTTAGGGTTTTCATCCCGAGGGCAACTTATAGGCGGAAGGAGAGGCCGAGGGGGTGCCGGGAGCGGCCACACCACCCCCTGGCGCGGGCCAGGCCTGGACATGCGGCCAGGTGGTGTGGTGGCTCCCTGGCCCTTCTCTGTCTCGTATTCTGGCACTTGATCCCTTCCGGAAAAATAGGCACTTTGGCTTTTGTCCCGTCCAATTCCGAGAATATTCATTTTATGACTTTCCTGGAACCAAAAACAGCAGAAAACAGGTAGCTGGCACTGTGGCTCTTGTTAATAGGTTAGACCAAGAAATCATATGAAAAGTACTCCAAAGTTGGAACAAAACACAAGAAAGTGGATAAAACCAAGAATGGAACATAAAAAATTATAGATACATTTGCAATGTATCAATGGGCGCGATCGAACGAGGCAACGACGACGGACTCAAGCAAGGTCACGGCAGCTCCTGGGGTGGAAGAAATCGACGGGGGCTTCTTCTCCTCTGCTGCAGCTAACTCCGGTGTAATTTTGGCGACTGGTTGCTCGAGCGGCTCCGGCGAGAGGTGCGAAATGATCAGTGGTGAGAGGGGAGCTGAGTGGTGTGAAGAAATGGTGTTGGGGAGGTCGCTTTATATAGGCTCGATGAGGGGACCGAGAGGGAGACGGTGAGCTTGTCGGTGATGACGGTACAGGGTGCTAGAGGCGTGGGCTGGGTAGGCGGACAGTGGCTTGCCTCCTGGCGGTCAGCTATGGCTTGATGGAGATTCTAGGGGCGGTGGCGTTTGGTCAGGAAGGGCTGGCGCTCTGCGCGGCAGAGGCGGTGCTCGACGCGGCGGGCGGTGGCTACTGGTCACGCGGCAGGAGAAGGGCATGTCTGGCGGTGTGCTGGGGTCAAGGCGAAGTGGCGCGCGCGGGCTGTGGTCGAGGGGCGGCGTGTGCTGCCTTGTCGGGCGAGGTGCACTGCCACGTGCTCGGCATGGCACAGAGGTGGTGGGCCCGAGCGATGTGAGGTGGTCCAGGGGATGGCAACGCTTGGAGAAGGGACCGTGTGCGGTGGTGTTACCACGCCTACCTCCTTAGTGCGGCGGGAGAGGGCAGGGCATGCTCCTGCGACGTGGGCATGGTCGGCCGGCGATCATGGTGTCGGGGTGGCGCGACACTGCTTCTCTAGGCCAATTGGTAGCTTAGTTAGGGGATGGTTAGAGCTAGCGGAGACAAGGGAACCATATTGAGCCCAAATACTCGACAAAGCATTGACTAACAAATAGTGTTAGTTAGGTAGATTTTGTTTGCATGTCACCTGTTCGACACAATGGCCGCATGAAACAAATTATTGAATTTTGAAATGATTTTTGGGGGAGTTGTTAGTCATATGCTTGAGTATCTGTGGTTTCTAGGGATTGTTGAATTGAATTCATTTGAATGGTTTTTGAAAAAGTGGGATCTAGGTACATACACTTGATTCCATTTTTAAATGCCATTTTAAATTAGGGTTTAAATGTTTCTGTAAGAATTTAAAGTGGGCCTTCGTACATCTTTACTTGTACTATCAAGGGGTGCAAAGAGTGAGAATTGTTTCTGTTGGAATTTGAGTTCTAGGAACACCTAAAGTGACCTAGTTGATTAAAATGGCAAAAGTGACCATTTCCATTTATTAATTCTATTTGATTTCTTTTTCTTTGGATTTTGCTTGGGAATGAGCTTGATGATGTGGCATTCATCTTAGAATCATTTTACAACCATTAGAACAAACAATCATGGCAATTCAAAACAATTCCATATTAATGCAACACACATATGCATGCTTAATTATTTAAATGAGAAAAAGTTTTTGTTATCCCTAAATTGGGTGATTTGGATGTTGATAAATTTGGTTAAAGTTTTGGGATGTTACAAAAAGGCACAAACAGAAGATTCATGAATAACAATGCTTCACAAGACGTTTTTTTGTTTCACATAAAGAAAACATAGCATAGTGGCATTCGGCTTGTCCCTCATAGAGTAGCAAACATAAATGCATAGGACACCTTCAAAGTTGATAAGAGTGACTAGATAGAAATAGTTTAAAACAAGCAATATCAAAGCTATGCAAGAATCAACAAGTCTTGGGACAATGCACATAGAACTAAGAATGGCCACTATGCTCTCAAAGTAGGTGCATAAAGATAGAAGGTGGACACTCAACATAAAAGTAAAAGAGTGTCCTTCATAGAAGGAAGTAGGGATTCAAGTTTCATAAAGAGCTTCCAAAAAATATGGTACTTATTAGCTTTCAGCTCTCATTGCCCCTATCATAAGCATCTTGAAGGTGATTAAGGTTAAAGTGACACAACTAAGAGGATATGCTTGACAAGTTATAAGCTGAAATCTCATGCCCCTTACATACGAAGACCGAACCTCATGCTACTCAACTTTAGTCACAAGTAAGCTCTTGTCATTGTAAGTACATATGTATCATAGAGAACCACCAATGGGTACCCCTTGCACATGATACAGGAGCTATCCCATAATGAAAATGACAAGGCAAGCAGACAATGAGCATCTCAGCGTTCTTTTTATTTGCTATTTGCATAGGTTTTTATTGAGGATGCTTCATAGAGTGCTCATTATGGTTATGCTGCAAGTTTCCACCATGATTAGGCATGGCTTAGGCTAGCGTCCAAGGCGTTTCTCTAACACAAATACAAACTCCATGATCTTACAAGTTCCCCTTTTATTTCACACCGCCAGGATCCATAAGCAAAAGAACATGATATCAACGGGGTACAAAGTACAAGTGCAATGTTGAAAGCGTTCCCCATGATACATGGTTCTGCTAACTTCAACTTATAAAGCGCAAGCATATACGCAACAAAGATGGACGCAATGGTTCAAGTTTATTAAATGCAATAAAGTAAAGTGTGCCATCAAGTTCGTGAGAGCTTTAATCACTAGTTTTCACATAACAAGTTTAATTCGGAAGGTAGATAAAAACAAGAATATACTTGGAATAGCATATGCTAATAGGTAGGTATGGTGGACTCTTTGGAATAACTTGGTTTTAGGAGTTGGATGCATGAGTGGAACTCACACTTGGTTATGGAGGCTAGCAAAAGACTGGGAGCGACCAACTAAGAGAGCAATAATGGCCATAATCATGCAGACCGACAAAACATCATTAATCAAAGCATAAAGTGATATTACAAGTTGAAAACTAAAGGATCATAAAGGTTTATGGTGACTTGGGATAGTCATAACATGGTGTGAGCTTATGCCAAGTCAAACCAAATAAAACATCAAAGGAGAATACCACAATACTATGCTTTAATATGCTAAAACAACGCATGATTCTTCAAAGGCACATTAAGCAATCTCAATTGTTTATAAAAAGTCATGCTACAGCAAAGAATACTAAGCATAAAGACAAAACAATATCGAGCATGGCATGAAAAATCATAGGCCACAGTCAAAAACAAGCTCTCTTTACGACTTAAGCATGAACTTTTCCTACTCTTTTCCAATCCAAACCAAACTATTTGAAAACCAATGTATGAAAGAGGGGGTCCAACCAATTTATTCAGCAAACTAAGAAAACAAAGCAAACGAAAAACCAAAATGATAACAAAAATAAGACGCTCCAAGAAAAACACAACTGTGCATGAAACAATAAAAATGAAGTGTTTGGAAGAAACCTGGGATTTTTATCGATGAAGAAGGGGATCCCTTGGGCATCCCCAAGCTTTGATGCTTGTACTTCTTGTATATTTCTTGGTATGACACGTGTGGCATCCCCAAGCTTGATTTTTAGTCCATCCTTCATCTCATTACTCATTCCTTCCATACACCTGAAATTTTTCCTTCATACAAAACTTCACACAATCTTTATTACCAACATTAGTGCACTCAATCTAATAAGTCTTTAGGTTCAGTTACAACACCAATAAAACTTCCATTAAAACATAATATACTGTACCACTTCCCTCTAAAATCTCAAATTCCCCAAAATAACTCAAAAAGGAACCAAGAAGAAGCAAATGCAAATAATGGCAGAAATCTGTCAAAATAGACCAGAAGGTAAAGACGAATTTTTTCGAAGACCTTCTGTTGCTCAAATCAAAACGTGTTGAACTAACGAAAGTTAGATAACAACCTGGGTCATAAGCACAAAATTTCACGCCTCAAAAGGACGTATAGATATTTTACACGAATTTTTACGGTGAAGCACAGAAATCTGTTTCGGGACAACAACTTTCCCAATCATTACTTCTCTCTCATTAGAGGTTACTCTTGGCACAAAAAGCAAATAAAAATGATAAGGAGCGGTTATTACTGAAGTGATAACTTGCAAGACTCATCTAAAACTTTTGGGTTATCTCCGAATAAGTACTTTTCTTTAACGCCGTTAAGTTAGGCATAAGAAGCAACAAAAAGGATCAAGTGTTCTCAAGTGAAGAAGAATTAAGAGAAAATTTTGTTTTCATAGGAGAGGCAAAATAAATCTTCTCTCTCTTCTTAGGGAAGTGTTCTATACCTTTCTTGAGTGGAAGTTGATATTAATGGTGCCTTCTTTCATATAAATAATGGCACCAACAGTTATAAGAAAAGTCTTCCCAAAGTAATAGGACAAGAAGCATTGCATTCAATATCCAAAACATAGAAATCAATAGGGACATGGGCATTGTTAACCATAATAAGAACATAATTAATACTACCCATGCGTTTCTTTTTAGCATTATCATCAAGTGGGACATTCAAATAACAATCTTCCAATGGTGGCAAATCAAGCATATCATAAATCCTTCTAGGCATAATAGAAACAGTACTATCAAGATCACATAAAGCTTTGAAAGCAAAATCATTCACTTTCATATTAATGATGGGTCCCTAACCATCTTCTTGTTTTATAGGAATAGAAGCTTTATGTTTCATCTTTTCTTCTTTAATCTTTATGAGAGCATGAGTAGTGTGTTTTGTAAAGGCCATATTCATGGCACTAACATTAGGACTTTTAGCAAGCTTTTGTAGGAACTTAATAACTTCAGAGATATTGCAACCATCAAGATCAAAATCATAATTATCATCTAAAGTAGTAGAGCTGTTACTAGCTTCAACACTAGTGGTAGTGATAGTAGAAACACTAATGTTTCTAGCAATCTCATCCTCTCTTTCCCACTTAGCATGCAATTCAGCTAATAGTCTAACATTTTCATCAATTCTTACTTGTATGGCATTAGTAGCAGCAAAGGGATTATCAATAGTTTCAGGTTTAGCAGCCATTTTATTAATCAAAGAGGATTGTGCTTCATACAAAGATGATATATTTCTTTCAGCATTAGAAAGTTCCAATTGCAAACTAGGAATTTCCCTATTCAAACTTTCAAGTTGATGACTAATATTCTTCAAAATGGTAGATTGTTCCTCCATAGTTTTAGTAAACAATTTGTTTTATTCATATTGCATTTGCATGAAGTTTTTAGTGTCTCTTTCAACTTATAAAATTCTTCCTTCATTAGGTGTTCTAGGTTTTCCATTGTAACCATAAGCTTGAGCAACATGTTCATTATCAGATTGTTTAAACTTCATTATTTCACTTCTCATAGATATAATCTTAGCAGGAGGATAGTATTTTCCAATGAAAGCATCTTTGCATTTAGTCCAAGAATCAATACTATTCCTAGTTAAGGAATTCAACCATTCTTTAGCTTTTCCTCTCAAAGAGAAAGGAAACAATTTAAGCTTAATAATATCTCCATCTATATCCCTATGCTTTTGTATCTCACAAGGTTCAACAAAGTTATTTAGATGGGCAGCAGCATCTTCATTACCAATACCAGAAAATTGTTCTCTCATAACAAGATTGAGTAAAGCAGGTTTTATTTCAAACAAAGTAGCTTCAGGAACAGGTGGAGCAATAGGTGTGCTCATAAAATCACTGTTGTTGGTGCTAGTGAAGTCACATAGCTTAGTGTTTTCAATAAATAAAGAAAACTCATAAAATCATTTTTTTTGTTTTTAATAAATAAAGAAAACTTGTAAAACTAATTTTTTTGTGTTTTTGATAAAGAAACAAGCAAACAAAGCAAAAGTAAACTAAGCAGAACAAAAATAACAAAGTAAAGATATTGGTTATGAGGGACTCCCCTTGTGAAGATGTTCTTGACTCCTCGTCAACGGTGCCAGAAAAGAGCTTGATGGCCCAAGATATCTCGAGCCTGTTGGGGAATCCCAAGAGGAAGGTATGATGAGCACAGCAACAAGTTTTCCCTCAGTAATGAAACCAAGGTTTAATCGAACCAGTAGGAGTAAGGAAACACCTCAAAGGTGTTGCTAGCTGAACTTTGGTAGGGCGCACTACCGGTGCCAGCAGCAACTTGGAGACCTGCACAACACAACCATAGAACTTCGCCCCAACTTACGATGAGGTTGTCAATCTCACCGGTTTTGCTGAACACAAAGGATTAAACGTATCGAGTGGAAGAAAGTAATAGTTTGTAGAAAGTAAATAGAAAACAGTAAACAGTTGAAGATTGATGGTAAATGAAAGGACCGGGGTCCATAGTTCACTAGAGGTGGCTCTCCTTAAGACAGATAACATGTTGGGTGAACAAATTACAGTAGGGCAATTGACAAACATCGAGAAAGAAATACATGCATATACTACTCATCTTGACTCCTTTGAGACTTGATTGGGCATTACAACATTATACATAGACCGTAATCCAACTGCATCTATGATTAATAATCCACCTTCAGGTTATCATCTGAACCCCCTCTAGTGTTAAGTTGCAAGCAACGGATAATTGCATTACGCATTGCGTGTAAAGTAAACAATACGATTGTTCTATGAACAAAGGATTGTTCTTTTCTCCCTAGTAGCAACAGCACATCTAGTACCTTAGAGATTTCTGTCACTTCCCTCGATTACTAGAGGCATGAACCCACTATCGAGCATAAATACTAACTCTTGGAGTTGCTAGCATCTACTTGGCCAAGATAGCTACTAACAACGGAAAGCATGCAAGATCAATAATAATAAATACATGATAGAATCAATAATCAATCTGAAGTAGTATCTCAATATCCATCGGATCCCCATAAACACAACATGTAGTAATTACAAATAGATGATCTTGATCATGAACGGAGCTCACAAGATCTAAACATGATAGCACAAAGGAGGAGAACCAGCCATCTAGCTACTACATGGACCCGTAGTCCAGAGATGAACTACTCACGCATCACACTAGAGGCTTGCATGGTGATGAAGAAGGCCTCCAGGGTGAATTCCCCTCTTTGGCAGGGTGCCAGGAAGAGCTTCAGATCCCTCCCAGTCTAGGGATGGAGATGACGGCGGCTACAGACTCTTTCGTGGAATTTTGATCGAGTACTTAGGGTTTTTGTATCGGAGGCATCTTATATGCGAAAGTAGAGGCCGAGGGGGTGCCTGGGCTGGCCACACCACCCCCTGGCATGGGCCAGGCCTGACCGCATGGCCAGGTGGTGTGGCCGCCCTCTAGACCCTCTCCATCTCGTATTCTGGCTCCGGGTGTCCCTCGGTGAAAAACTGAATTTGGTCCCGTCCAATTCCGAGAATATTCATTTTCTGACTTTCCTGGAACCAAAAAACAGCAGAAAATAGGCAGCTGGCACTATGGCTCTTGTTAATAGGTTAGTCCAAGAAAGTGTATATAAAGTACTCCAAAGTTGGAACAAAACACAAGAAAGTAGATAAAACCAAGCATGGAACATCAAAAATTATAGATATGTTAGCAACGTATCAGCTGAGCGGACTACCTCTTCTGAACTTCAAAGAGTACTCTTCAGAGGATAGAATCTATGGCTTGGTGTACCTTTCTCTAAGAATCCACGGTTCTTCCTTAGGGGCGTAATG
Source organism: Avena insularis (assembly GCA_023614405.1). NCBI lineage: Eukaryota > Viridiplantae > Streptophyta > Magnoliopsida > Poales > Poaceae > Avena > Avena insularis. The sequence continues at coordinate 247,105,354 of CM042688.1, forward strand.
TATCCTATTTATCGACTTTAGGGTCGAAACTCCTGAGTTTGCTTCTAGCGAACGGTTACTCTATTTTTGTCGGAAATACGTAGTCTTTCCCCCTTAGGATTAAACTAGGTTAGCTCAGAGATAACACCTTCCTTCCTTCTTGAAGTCATTGGATGATGTTTTGAAGACTATCGTCAACCTTTCTATATGGAGTTGAAATCTTCAGATGTCATCCAGAAGTTGGATCCTACGAGGCTCATATACTACTTTAGCGCTCTTAGCCTATTCAAAACTATTAAATTGGTGGATCGTCCAAACTGGTTAGACTGATGGGGATCAGCGAATCTACGGTCCTTCAGGTAGGTCTTCAACCAACGTAGCGGAGGGATTTCGTAGAATATTCAGTTAGTTTCTCCTCTAATGACTCTCGAGTTGTTGTATGGCGAAAAGACATCGGATCTGGATATCTTGTCTGAAGTATCTTATGGTAGACAGTCTTCTAGAGTTTGAGTGGAACACAGTCTTTCCACCTTAGAGCTTTATTATGGTGCTTCAAGAAGGGTGCAGATCTTCTGTCTTGAAGTGCTGGCATGATGCTTAAAGAAGGTTGTATTTTCCATGGGTCTTGAGTTGAGGTCTTCGAGTGACGCCCTATTTCGCAAACCTTGGCAGGGGTGGTTTCCTAACGAGTCTTTTAAGAAGTTAGCTCAGGGCAAGTTAGCGGTTAACAACGCTTCTTGATAGTATTTCATCAAAGTAGAGGCATCCAGCTTCGGAGAAGTTATCTTCAATTGAAATCTTTGTGTGGTTTCTATTTGGTGGCGGATTAGACTCGTTTTCTTCATGCATCCTTATCTTCAGGATTTGGACTATTCTGGCCTTCTGATGAGAAACTTCCCATTGGTTTGGGTAGGGTCGACTAAAATAGTTAGGCTCTTTGTGGCTATCGGAAGCTCTAATATACTGAAGGTTAGTGTAGTTAGATCTTCAATTCTTGTCTTGGTTAGCCAGTTTTGTGGTTTCTTGGGGATAGTGGGGATCCTTCGGTGGTCGACTTCTGGCTTAAACGGGATTCTTGCTACTATTGGTAGGTGAATGATGGCGCGCCGTGTGGACGACGAGTCTTGATAAGTGAGTTTGACGAGGTCTGCCATCCTGCTGGGGAGGAGTCTGCGAGTTGTTCTAACTTGACGGGTTTGGACTATAGGGTCTTGTAAATCCTCGGTTCTTGGTTGATTTTGTTCGATGCTCTAGGTTAGGATGGGTCTCGATAGCGACAACTAGCATGGGGTTCCTGAGTGCTTAGGTGTTGTATGGGTTCTCAAAACATGTTTGACAATACCAAACAAACACAGACACATACATACAAGGTGAACATAGCAGTCAGGTCGCAAATTTCTTCACAAACAGCACACATCGAGCTACACATCATGCACTTAGGCAAGCAAACACGGCCTACTATGGGGACGAAGGAGTTAACAACTCATGAATCCTATCTTAGGAATAGTTATCCTAGACGTCATTATTCTTAGGATCTGAGTAACTATCTTGCGTACGAAGCCTTTGCCAGCAAATTGGAAGCTTCTCGATAGTGCGGCACTTGATTCCTTCTGATTATGAGTATTCCGCTAGTAGGGCGATCTTGTAGTCTCCTTGTGTTTGCTGGTAGTTGCTTCTCTTTGTCTTGTTAGCACTATCTTCACCTGGTTCCTGAGTCCTATTTGTTTTAAATCCGTATGTTTGAAATTTGGATGAGAGGTGGATGAAACCAGTTTTGAAATCCTTTAAATTAAAAGAACATAAGGAGTAGAACGTATCGAAAAGCTTTTGAGAAAGTAGTATTCAAAAATCAGTTTTTCGGAAATAGTTTTTCCTGTCTAATGGCCATGCTAACTAAGGTTCTCCTACAGTCCGGATGGCTCTGATACCAAGTATGTGGGGCCCATGGATTAATCCTTCGAGAATCCCTATTATGCATACACCACGATCCCATGATCACTTAGTCGTGGCACATAACCGACAAGCATCAAAGTAAACATCCATTATTTAAGCAGATACAAGTCATACCTTAATGCCATTATGGCTACATTAATCATCATCAATGGAACTTTTAATATAGTGTAGAGCCCGAGCCATGCCTTAACCTACAGGCAACTGACTAGGAGAACGTCCTAGATCGCATAACCATCAAGATCACCTTCATCTTCATCTTACTTCTCGTAATCTGACCAAGTTAATAGCCAGTGACAATGCCAGTGAGTACTTTGAATGTACTCGCAAACCACCTTAAGAGAATAATAATAACAGGAGGATATGCAATATGGCTGTGGTAGTAGGAGGGCTCCAAGAGAGGTTCTTTTCTCAAGTAGTTTCTCTTGTAGATATAGCATCTACATATCTTTGTTGAAAACTTTTGTAAAACCTTTGTAGAAACCTTTTTGAAAAGTTTTGGAATTCACTAGGATTGGATCACCCATTTGTTTCTTCTTTCCGGTCATCTCATGACCAAACTCCTTCCTTCCTTTCCGACCATCCCATGGTCAAATCTTTTACAAATCCTTTGCTTTTTCGAAGTCCTTTTTGAAATCAAAACTAGCACCACTCTATAGTAGTTTGTCCAACCTATTCATAACCACGAACATGGTTATTCGAATAGATTTACACTCTATAGAGGTTGTACACTTTACCCACACCATCCGGGTACCCTGCCCTGATCCCCCACGGATCGCGGGTTGAGTAACCGATCAAGACTCTCCGGATGCCACTCTAGTATAGGCCCTACCCTATGAGTTGTTCCCCTCAACACCGGGACGTCCAGGCCAAGGACCAACCGGAGCGCATTCAGACTCCTTGAGAGTGGGCACTTTCAATGAGAGGCTCATAGTATCGTGTGGTCACTCACATGGGTGATCCTGCTTCCTCCAGGCGACTGTCTAACAGTTAACCCTTTTTTGTAAAGGCAATCCCGGAATTAGAGGGATCTGATCCCTTATAAGAAGTTATGAGAATTCCCACACCTAAGTAGCAAACTTCAAGTCCAGCCATGTCCCATTCTAGAGTAGTGTGGTTGCACGAGTTAAGTTGTTATAGCTAAACCTGCAAAGAACCGGGTGCATTTTCATAAACATTTTTCCTCCATCCTTCTTTCAGCATCTTTTGTAAAACAAAAACCTTTTTATTTCTCAAACTTTGCTTGGTAGGTCAAACCTCACCAAGGTTTTATCATAAAACTCTTTGTAAAACAGGGTCTCCAAAGGGTTATGGTGTTATACACCATCTATCATTCTAGGGACAAATAGGTGACATCAATGGGGTTGTACTTAGTAGTACACATGTGTAATGGTTTGGAGGAGCCAAGCCACTACCCGATATAGATCTTCCTAATATAAAACAATGCAGTTTACATAAATAGTAGATAAACATGCATTAGTAAAATAGTAGGACAAGGCTTCTGAGCAAGAAGGTGGCTTGCCTATGATTAGCAATATGGCAATATATGTCCCTGGACTTCTCCTTAGAAAACCACAATATCCAATTATAAACATCTTCATAGGTTCTTCGATATTATCACAACTATCGTCGTCAAAGAGAGTACATGCAAACAAACAAACAAAGGGCACAATCAATACAAGGCATACAATCACCAATACCATATAGCAACCAACATACAACACATTACTCACTTCAGTAAGTTTTGATAGATTGAGTTTGTTGCATTTGGAAGTAATGGAAAAAGCACTTGTGGAATTTCCTTTAGGATTTCATTTCCAAAACATCTTAATAAAGGGGTTTGGAACTAAGGCTTTTGTCTGTATGATACCAATGTACAAAAAGGATACCATTAGATAGGTGAAAGAACATTTCATGGTTCCCTGTGTTTTGTGAAAGAACATTTCATGGTTCCCTGTGGAATTTCTCATGAGTGCTAAGTGTTGTAGGGAACTGTATTTCGTGTTTGGGGGCCGGATTATCAGCCCCTATAAAGGGCAGGATAATCCGGCCTGTCCATCTTGGCCAGGGCTGGTCGCGTGTGTGAGCTTCTATCCGAGGGCGGATTTCCCCCCGGACAATCTGTTGCTAGGGCGGATTTCCCCCAGCCAGATAATCCGGCCTTCCTCGAGGGCTGGATAATCCGGCCCCTAGGAAAAATGGCCAAAGGGGCATCGACGCGAGCTTCTGTCTGGGGGCAGATTTTCCCTCTGATAATCCGTTGTTGGTGTGGATTTTTCCCCAGCCGGGTAATCCGGCCTTCCTCTAGGGCCGGATAATCCGGCCCCCAGGAGAAGATGCCAAGGACCGCCATGAAGCTTCGCTCAGGGACGGATTTTCCCAGTTAATCCGAGTGCAGGCGGAGTATTCTGTGCCATAATCCAGCCCCAAATGGATCCAACGGCTCCATCTGGATAGGGGGTATAAAATCCACATCCACCCCTCCTTTCAAAACTCTTGATTCATTTGAAAAAGATCAGACCTGTTGCAAAAGCTCTCACCCAAGATCTCCCACTTCAACCACCCGAAGGCTTCGATCTTTGGGGGAATGGAAGGAGGAGACATCATTCATCGTCATCATGAATCAAGCGCTTCAACTCCTCTCCATTCACTTGGAGAATCCCCGATCTAGTATTCTTGTTAATATCTAGATCTTGTGTTTTGTTATTGATAACAATTGTTCTTGTGGCAGCTTGTTGTCATTATGGGAGCCTCCAATTCGGTTGTGGAGTTGTGCCCTGCTAGTTGCGTAAAGGCGCCGGTTCCTGCCTCGAAGGGTTCCAATAGTGGAAAGGTGGATCAGGCCTTTAGTGGCGAGATCCATCGGAGAACAGGGTGAGGCCTA